>CM052436.1:140355012-140446581 GCA_028533085.1 Varecia variegata | reverse complement strand
GCATATAGAGTTGGGTCTTGATTTTTTTTAATCCAATCTGATGATCCTGCCATATTTTAAAAAATAAGCTAAAGTCTAACTACTGCTTTTTAAGATTTGGATGTCTTTATATACCAGGCAACCCTTTAAGTCACTAGCTCTAATTCTATGTTGATGTAATGTTTCCTGGTCCTAGAGGTTGCTTATAGACTCGTCATGCGAATTAAACATAACACCTTTCTTCAAAAAGAGCTTAAAATATATTTCATATTTCTATTCTCCCAATCCTAATGAGAGAAATAGAAGCAAATATTAGCGCCCCCACCAAGTGACTTCCAAAGCTGTGTCTGCAACTCAAATCTCCCAAGTCACTGTCAGACCCACTAAGCCAAAACTCTACTTAACACCTTTGATGTTTTACAGGTACCTATTGCTCGACATGTGTAACACTAAACTTGTTATCATCCCCCTGCACATTCTTCCTTTCAAATTAGTACCCCTGTTTTATGTCCCTCCTCTCAGTGAATAGTAGCACTATCCTCCCAATTGCCAAGTCAGAAACCCAGGGACTACCCTCTCTTCTTCCTCCATCCAACCTATCACCAAACCCCATTAATTCTACTCTTGTATGTTTTTTCAAATATTATATCTTACTTGATATCTTTCCTTCCCTATCTTAACTGCACGGTTACTACCCTTTTTCAGGCAACCATCATTTCTTACCTGGATTTCTGCAATTGTCTCTTAATGATTGTTCCTCCTACTTATAGTCCAGAAGCTTCCAGCATTCTCCTCCCCAACTACCCAAAACCTTTATTCACAGATTCAAAGTCCTTTGAATCTGTCTCCCTTATCCAGTCTCATCTTTCACTACTTCCTCCTTCAGCGAAGCCACTGCTCCAGCACACACAGATAGATCCATACTAATTAACGCTGTGCTTCCCAGGTCCTGGAACAATGGATGCTCTCTTTGGTAGTCATATCTTTCCACTTGCTGTTCCTTTACTTAGAACAACCATCTCCTCCTGCCTTCACCTAACTTTTACTTATCCTCCAGGTCTCAGTTAAGGCAGCGTTTCTCCTGGGAAGCTTTACAAATCACCCTAATCCATGTTGTGTGCTCTTTACCCCATTAGCACTTAACACACTGAAATTATTTTTCTCTCTCTATCTCCTTCTAGATTGTAACCCCCATGAGAACTGGGGCTACTTGTTTATTTTATTTATCACTCTATTCTCAACAGTGTTAAATGCAGTAATCCAGTTTGTTAATAGAAACAGGTGCAAGCCAGGACAAAGGAGTCAACTGCATATATAATGTAAGCATACTGCATCTCAGTCCACCACACTGACCGTGGGCTCAGTCAAAATATGCAGTGCCCACCACGTCCTATTACTGTGCAAGGCATTACAGCGCTAGGACTCAGAAGACCTTCCGCAAGTCCCTTCACCCCTCTGAAATTTTGTCTTCATTTTTAAAATGGGTTAAGTAATACCTACATCAAAGTGATACTGGAGAAATCAGGATGAGAGGAAAAAGTGAAAACTTTTTTGTAAATCAATGATACTCAACATATATATTTGTATCATTAACTAATCCACAGTGCCCAAAGTCTGATGGCTTATTTTTATCCATTAGTGTTCTCCATTAGTAACATCCTACATTTTCAAATTTATTTTTATTTTAATAAAGCACAGGATAAACAGAAATTTGCCTTTCCTTTTCTGAAATCTAAAACCCTGTTGTTAAACCCTTATCAGCCAATACCAATTTTATGACCAGATTCTCAAGTAGTTGCTATGTGTTAAATTAAAATTCTTGATTCCTTTATTAAAGAAAGGGTCAGCTTTGATAAAGCCACACTACCGTTGTCGGGTTTAGCTATTTCATTTGAAACAAACAAAAAAACCCAACAAAAACATTAGAGAAAACTATCATTTCTTTTTTTTTGGAGACAGAGTCTCGCTTTGTTGCCTGGGCTAGAATGCCGTGGCGTCAGCCTAGCTCACAGCAACCTCAAACTCCTGGGCTCAAGCGATCCTTCTGCCTCAGCCTCCCAAGTAGCTGGGACTACAGGCATGCACCACCATGCCCGGCTAATTTTTTCTATTTTTAGTTGTTTGGCTAATTTCTTTACATTTTTAGTAGAGACGGGGGTCTTGATATTGGTCAGGCTGGTCTCGAACTCCTGACCTTGAGTGATCCTCCCGCCTCGGCCTCCCAGAGTGCTAGGATTACAGGCGTGAGCCACCGCGCCCGGCTGAAACCAGTATTTCTTAATGAAACGTTATAAATGACCAGGATTTATATCACAATTAAAAGGTATAACTTTTCAGGAAGATTCTTTTATCTTAAAAAATATATAGAAAACAATGCCATGAGTTTCCTGAGATGGAAGAGCATAAAATAAACATTGTTTTATTCCCCAGTGTCCAAAATAGTACAGCTGACCCTTGAACAACTTGAGGGTTGGTGTACCCCATACCAATGCAGTTGAAAAATCTAAGTATGACTTTCGACTCCCCCAAAATTTAACTAATAGCCTGAAAGCATTACTGATCACACGAACAGCTGATTAACATGTTTTGTACATTTCATGTATTATATACTGCATTCTTACAATAAAGTCAGTCAGAGAAAATGTTAAGAAAAATCATGAGGCAGAGAAAATACATTTACAGTACTGTACTGTATTTATTGATACATTTACATTGTCTGCTTATAAAACAAATTGTCTGAGATGGCAGACAACAGCACCTGCAGACATCAATCTACGGGATACATCAAGCA
Source organism: Varecia variegata (assembly GCA_028533085.1). Taxonomy (NCBI): domain Eukaryota; kingdom Metazoa; phylum Chordata; class Mammalia; order Primates; family Lemuridae; genus Varecia; species Varecia variegata. The sequence continues at coordinate 140,443,811 of CM052436.1, read as the reverse complement.
ATTCAACTTTTTCTTGTAACGTCATGATGTTTCTCTGCTTCTTGGGAGCACTTCCAGCATCACTAGTGGCACTTCATGTGGATCCCATGGTGTTATTCAAAGTTACTGTATTGCACTAAACACTATGAAAATAGGAGAGAATCTCAAAAGATCATCTTTTGCCACAATACGAAATTTACTGGAGAGGTTAACAGCTCACGGGGAAGTGATTAGTGCCACACAGTATTTTAGACAGATGCTTGCAACACTAGAGCATACTGCAATAGCAATAGGAGGTGGCTACAGAAGTATTACAGTAGGCTAAGGTGGGTGGATTGCTTGAGGCCAGGAGTTTGAGACCAGCCTGAGCAAGAGCGAGACCCCATCTCTACAAAAAGTAGAAAACTTAGCCAGGCATGGTTGCACACACCTGTAGTCCCAGCTACTTGGGAGGCTGAGGCAGGAGGATCACTTGAGCCCGGGAGTTTGATGTTGCAGTGAGCTATGATAATGTCAGTATGTACTACAGTTAATTTTATGCAGCTATAATTTAATACTGCATCTTTACGTTTGTTTATATTTCTCTTGACTGCAAATTTCACCAAGTATAGTCTGTTTGTGTGCACAAGTTTTCATAAATTTTAACTTTTTATAATGTGTATACTTTATGGTACACAAAATAGTCTGGTATCTATATGTATTATATTATGTGTTCATGATATAACATTTTCTTGATTTTTTTGCTAGTTTTTGCCAGATAGTTCTAGACTATTCTGCTTTGCCTGTTTTTTCAAATTGTCACAAATCTCAAAAAAAATCTGCCAATATATTTACTGGAAAAAATCCATGTATGAGTGGACCTGTGCAGTTCAAACCCATGCTGTCCAAGAGTCAACAGTAAAATAAATCACGAATATAAATGGTAATATAAATAAATATAAATGGCACATTCTCAATGACTGTTTATTATGAGTGTTGTAGTTATTCAACATATTATACTCTGTGAAATAATGTATGTTAAACTGAAATAACGAGACCAAGGACCACTACCTCTTTCATGCCAATTTCAAGAATCTGGAAGATTAGCAGCTAAACTCCACAACTGTTTAAAATACTAAAATGAAAAATTGGTTAAATGGAAAAGTCAAACCCCAGAAACCTTCATATGCTTTCAGTAATTTATTTTTAAATTATTATTCATAGATAACATAAATCAATTGGCTGCATTTTCCAACAAGGAACTGTGTGTGGGCAGACCACGGACTTTAGCACACAGTTAATCAGGGGGCTGAGGCTCAATCGGCTACTTGTGCATGTTTTAGATGCATGGCATCACATACTGTGTGTAGTCATGGTTGGCTTACAAAAAGCTAGTCACATCCTGGCAAAACATGTTGTGTGATAAACAGACCATAAACAGAAACTATCACTGGCACTCGGGCAAAATCCAGCTGGGTTTCTTTATCCCTAATCCCAGTTTCAGCTGCAGGTTTTTTCCAGAAAGAGCAGTAGTTTTATTTACTCAACACTCTGTGGAAGTCAGGGCGTGGTTATCTTCTCTAAATAATATTACAAATGGATTTTCTCTTAACTCTTGTAGCAACAAAATCTTAAAAGTGGTTACTGGTAGGAAAAGATGAGATTAAGGTCAAAATACATGTCTACAAAAAATAGCTTCTAAGGACAACCTAAAGAAAATGAAGGTAGGGGTATTTTTTAGACCCCCCCCCCTAAAGAAAAACGATAACACAGAACACGAATATTTCTCAAGCTTTCAGCATGGAGCCACAGGAACAGACGAAGAAAATGGTTTTGCCTCCTCTCCTATTAAGTGCTGACAATTTTATCCCAAATTATTCCAATACATTAACAACTGCCACAAATACAGACCCATCACGTTTCCTTCTTGATTATAAGGACTAAATGTGAGAGTGAATGACATGCTTCCTTTGGCTTTTCTAAAACACTACATAAACTAGAGAGATACAGAAAGTTAAGACCAAGAATTTTTTCTACCGCAGGATCAATGGGAGGGAGCGTCCTTCATAAATGAATAATTGCATTCCTCCCTGGCTTAGCCGACGGAGTGGAAATCGACCTCTGTTCCGCGGGCGTGCACACCCGGCTCGCACGGTCCCTGTCTGCATTCCCCAGGACGTCGCTGCTCTGAAAGGAACAACAGTACGGACAAGCCCTTTGCACGGCCTGAAGCCTGTAACTTGGGTCACGAGCCCAGTACGTGCCAGAGACTACGGAACATGCCACACACCTCACCCCTTCGCACTGCCTTTGAAGCAAAGTCTGCGCCCTGACGAGGAAACTGAGGCCAAGCTCGCACAGGCGCGCGGCCGCGCCAGCACGGGGGCCGCTCCCTGGCACTGAGCCCCGCAGAGCCCCACTAGGCACCTGGCACGGAGGGCGTCCCTGGCACTCTAAACACTCACTACGCAGGTAGTGATTTAACGTGAACTCTCTTTTCTCCTTGGCCACTGTCAGGCCGTAAGACCTCAGGAAGCGTGCGGAAACTGAGGCCCGCAAGTGACCTGCCCAAGGGTCACAGCCAGTAGCGGGCGGAGAAGGGCCTCGTTCGTCTGGAATACCGCCAGAGCCCCTGCGGGGCTGACCCCATCCTAGGTCCCTGCAGCCTTTGAGGGGAAAGGGCCTGGGCCTAGACGCTCCTCCCCCGGATCGTTTTTCCCGTCAGCGGCTTTCCTCCACCAGGGAAAGCGGCGGCCCCACCCGCCACCAGCTGCAAGGAAACGCGCCAGGCATATGCTGCCTGTTCCCAGCCACTCCCTCCTCCGCCTTCACCCGGCCACCACCTCCGCCCTCGACCCAGCCGCGCTGTGCGCCTGCGCAACCCGGCCCGTGGCCCTGCGGGCGGCCCGCTCACGTGGGCCTCCACATGGCCCAGCCGCCGCCAATAGCAAGGCGGGGCCTCGCGCTCACCACGCCCCTCCGTGCCCCGCCCCGGGGAGGAAGCGCAGGCACTGCCCCGCCCCACCCGCCCCACGGCCCCGGCTTCGGCGCGTGCGCGTGGTAGGGGTTTGGCGGGGGGGCAGGATGCGGTTGAGGCTGCTGAGGCCACAAGTTCCCTTGGGATGGCCGTGATGTCGGGGCCAGCTTCGGTACAGGAGGGGGCATCTCCCTGGAAAAGGAAGGAAGTGGGTGTCACGGGCCTCAGATACTGTTTCAGATTTTCCCATTTTGTGACAAAATGCAAATTACGCGCGCGCGAGCGCGCGCACCCTTCCACACAGTCAAGTCAGGAATATCAGCGGTTGCTTCGACTGCGGCTCTCCGGCTAGTGCTGCACGTGCCGCAGTCTCCATGCTCTTCGCCTGTTGAGCTCCTGTTGTGGGCCAGGTCCCCAATCTTCCAGTTGGAGTAGGAGACTGAGAGATTCTCCCAGGTCACCCGGCTGACCAGTGGCCTGCTCTAGAGGCTAGGCCAGGGCATATTTAGAACTCTGATATTTTGACTTCTCCCATTAATTTGACCAAATTATGGGTATTCCTGTGCAGCTTTCTGGCGGGTGCTTTTATTAAGAAAAGGCTATATCCAGACTATGTTGCTATATTCAAAATCCGAAATGCATATCTTGGGTCAGTTGTGTGTACACTCATACCATGGGTCCCTTGAGAACAGGAAGTTTTGTCACTGTTTTTAACATTACTTTGAAGCTGTCCTGATGGAACATGGTAAGATGGGACATCCCTGGGACAGGACTTAAGTTAACATATGTTCCACGTTTACTACATTTGGCAGCATTTAGTTTTGCTCGGTTATGAGTTCCCATGGATTTTTTTAGGTTGATACCTAGATGTGAATACCATGAAGAAGTCAGTCCAGTTCTGCTAGTGAACCCCCACATTTCTTGTTAGTATAGAATCGCTGGTACTCCTGTTTTTCCCTCCATTTTCTCTTATGGTGATAGTTTACTGAAGATTATGATCAGAAGGTAGTAAGGAGAGTGGAAGGATCAAGGAACAATTAGAATTGAACACATAACAAAAACCTTTATTGACTTGAGGTCTTCAAATTCTGATCTCTCTTTGCCACCATCTCTCCCAAAGGTTTTAGAACTCAGTGACTGTTCACAGACTGATTTGAATCTGTGTTCATAACATCTGAAAGAATATCTTTCCTGTATTTGGATTAGTATGGCCTCAGTTGAAATTGTGACAGATGGAGGCATCAGAAATGGGGTTGGAGGCAGTGCCAGGTATTAGGGAAAGGAGGAGGAGAAGAGCTTGGTTAGGGGAGATAACAATGAGAGTTTAGAGAAATAAAGACAAACAAAAAAAGAGTCAGTGGCAGATCTAATAGATTATTCTATTTTTCAGAGTAATGGTAAGCTATATTCTTCAGCATGAGGGTTTGTATATTACTTATGATGACCAAAAAACATTACCATGTCCTCATTTGAAGAGTTATTTTAGTTAAACAGGGCCTGAGAGATCTTGGCAACAGAAGAGGAAGGGCACAGGGAGAGGCTGAGAGCTTAGTGTGCCAGAAAGATAATCTAGGATCAAGTGGATCTCAGTTCCAATTGTTTTAGTGTCACCACGGTACAGAAGTAACTAGCCAGAGCCAGGTACACAGGACTCTGCCTATTGCTGAAATTCCTGGAGCAAATGCAGCCAGTACGTGTGCAAATGCTGTCCAACAAATTGGAAAGCCCCAGATAGCTTACTGAATCATGAGCTTAAGATAGAGACCCTGTGCACCTAGGATAGATGTTATATGTACTGAACCTCACCAAATACTGATCAAAGACTTAACTCAGGGGGTCCCTGTGGCAACTTATCATCCTCCTAAAATTTTTTGAGAATACTTGCTGAAGGAATTGTATGTTTCAAAACTATAAAGCCCATGCTTAAAGATTTTTAAGAACAGACCCCCAAAAATCTGTTTCAGTTTGCTTTAGGGGTCTCATTTTGCAATAGGTTCAGATTGTTTGACACAACATTTATAAAGGTGTTCAGTTGGCTAGGTTATTTTCTCAAAGCCTAGTTTCTAGGATCCTTCTCCCAATTTTTTTTTTTTTTGAAACCTAAAGCTTCCCACTCTTTGTAAAAGATAATAACTTAGCTGAGAAAGGGAACAGTATTTTGATTTCCCACCTTGTAGGGCTGAAGAGGAATAAGTTGCAACAGGAGCAAAGTCCTGAAGATAGAAGAATAGGCCTCAAAAACTTAGATTCTGTGATGATTGACGAGGGAGGGAGATGTCACACCAGTACACAGTGAAAGATTAAACAGCAGCCCAGAAGAGCACAGGCAGATCTTTCATTCCTTGTGTTTCTGTTGACAACCCCTCCTCCTCCACTTTCTAGGCTAATGTAGGTTCTGCCTTGATTAGAGGCAAATTTTTGGAACTAGACAGGAGGTTGGAGCTCATGACTCAATCTGCTCACTTGTCATTTGAGCAAACAGGGTTAAACGTTATTAGGTGACTTGGCCAACACCACAAAGCTAGTTAGTGGCAGAACCAGGATTAGAACCACTCCCTCCCTATTCAGACTCAACTGCTCTTTCAGTTTGTCTCCAAAATGGCCACCATCGAGTTCCTCCCACTCTGCCCTGTATGCGCCTCACACACCACGCATCTCGAGGTGGCGTCTCTTTTCCCTCCCCTTGACTTGGTTTGTGACTTCATTTGACCATTAATAGGAGGCAGTGGAAATGACAATCTGGGACTTCCAAGCTCAAGCCCTGCATTTTAAAAAAGCTTGGATTAGACTACCGAGTGATGAGACCAGAGGCCATGTGGGAGCACAGCAGCTGAGTGAGGGAGGAAGCCTTGCATTAGCCAGCCCAACTCTCCCCCTGTCCGTGACCCAGAGACTCACGAGAAGTAGACAATAGAAATGCCGCTACATCTTCTGCCTTTTTTATTAACTTGATGATCATAATTAAGAAATCAGGCCATGAGACTATGTTTAGGTTTCAGAAGTCTTATTAAGAGACCTAGTCAACCAACACTTACTTCCACCTACATCAACAGCTCTTATCAAGACAAGATGATTTTCTGCTTTAACTCAGACAATAAAGCTGTAATTTATATTACAGGTTATTAATTTGCTGATCAACCAACACTGCTATGGGTATATTCACTTCTACTTAGCATTTACCTATAACAAAGTTTTTTCCAAACACTAATGTTCTGGTTATCTACTGCTACACAGTGGACCACTGGAGAACTTGGTGCCTTACGATGACACTACTTACTTTGCTCACTACTTTGTAATTTGGGCAGGGCTTCATGGGGACAGCTGGTCCCTGCTGCCCGCAGCATCAGCTAGGGCTGGCGTGAAGGCTGGGGGCTGGAACAATTTGAAGGCGGGGGTTGGTGGTGGGAAGAAGACTCAAACAGCTGGGGACTAGAACAGCTGGGTCCCTCAGCCGTCTCTTTCCACAGAGACTTTCCATGTGGTCTCTCCAGCTTGGTGGCTTCAGGCTGGCTGATTCCCTGACATGCCGGCTGGAGCTCCCCAGACACACTCCCAAAAAAGTGATCACAGCAGAAGCTGTATCACATTGTATGACTTAGCTCTGGAGGGCATATAGCATCCCTTCTGCCCTGCCATTGGTCCACACATATTCAAGGAAATGGGCCATAGGCCCCGCCTCTTGATGCAGGAGTGCCAACATCACACCGTTAGAAGAGCAGGTGGGTAGAGGCTGGTGCCACCATTTTTGGAAAATACAGTCCTGCCTTGCCCAAGTTCCTAACTGCATCCGAATTTCATTTAGCTAAAGCTAAAAACTTGGTAGAAAAACTAATTCGAGGAGCTTAAAAAAAACCCACCTTATTGCCAATTGCAACACTTACGAACATTAATTCAGTTTCCCTCTTGGTTTGGGGCTATAGTTTAATCTCTCCCCTAGGGATTTGATTAGAACTAGGGAGGGGAGAATATGAATAATCTATCATCACTGCTGTTTTATAAGCCCCTTTCTTTTTTTTAAAAAATGGATTTATAGCTTACAGTTGACACAAGTAGGATATTCATAGCAAGGTTGAGACATTATGAATTTAATATGGTTCTGACAGCCATATATTTAAGAAAATTAGTATGTATGCTTTGTAACAAGTTTTGGATGAATACTCATAACCTATATTTCTACATGCACGTGCATGCACACACACCCCTACTCGTGTAGTATCTTATTCCTGAAGGATTTCCAGCTTCTCAGACCAGTTTACCTGGCATCATTTTTCTTAAACCTGCCAGCACCACACCAAAGGGATGTGGTACCTTTTTGACTGTTTTCCAGTATAGGAAGTGTGTAGTGTCTTATTTTAATTCTGGTAGGAATCATATCATGGCTGAGATTTAGTTAGCCAAATTGAAGTATTGGGGTAAACAGCAAAACTAACATTTCCATTATTGCAAAAATGTGCCCAAGGACATATACCAACTGGATAAAAACTGCTATACTTCTGTGGCATTTTGTAGTTGTGTTGTGAGCAGCCTCTTACAATGGTTACAAGTAAAAATAAACATCCGATAGAAATTATCCATATATTCCCGGATTATTGTGCCTAAGTACTTCTCTATCTGTGGTCTGAACTCTAAACCTTGCTTTTCCAACTTGTTTTCTTCTAGAATTAAGTTTGCTCAGCTGTGTTTTCATAATAATCTGAAGATATGATTTTATGAATCTTTTCACGTTAGCTTTCTCTAGAAAGTAGAAGTAGATTCCACTTTGAAGCTTGCCAAATAGCTATATTACTGAAAACCTCAGTATGTGTCAAATGTTTGTATTTTAAATTGTCTCCTCAACAATGTGATTCCAGAGATGTTGCTAAGTCAATTGACTCCTAATATTTCATGTCTGAAAATTAAATGTATCACCACCAGAACCCATCAGTAAATAAAGAATTCTTTTCTAAAGTGAACTATCCCCTTTGATTGTTTATGGGGAATTTTTCATTTTCATAATTTCTCTCTCTTAAAGCTGAGCAATCCAAGAATATTTTTTTTTCAAGAAGCATAACAATAGAACGAGAGCTGAGTTTGTTCCTAGCAAACATTTTAACATTTCAGTTCGTTTTCGAAGGAGTGAATTTGTCTTAAAATTGTTTGTTAGGAAAAAGAAAATTGTGTTAAATTCCAAACTATGGTAAAAGAATGCTGGGAGGTGACTTTAATTTAGAACAAGAAATATAATTGCTAAGAAATCAGAGTGCATCTTTGCCACAAGCTGGTGAGAGATGTTACTTTTCTAGTGGCTTCAAAAGAGGATCCTGTCTCATATAAAGCCCCTGGATCAACACATCTCCCAGCCAAATAAGGCGAGGGCCAGCCAGCCAGCACACTGTGGTTGGCAGACTTCTGCGTGTGCCCGTTTTGCAAAGCCACATTAACCGAGGAAGCTGAGTTTTGAAAGTAGCTTTGACAGGCTAGACACTCACAGAAATTGTCAGACAAGTAATTTTCATTTAGAAATGAGAAAGTTCCTGGAATTACAATTTGCTTTTATCATCCTCTACCCCCACCCCCCCCAAAAAAAGTGAAGAATGATTTTAACCTACCCTGTTAATGTTCAGCTCAAGTTGAGCTTTAGGCCATGAGCTATGTGACGATATAGACTGACAGTGTCCGATCTTTAGGGGTTCTCTTAACCCCACAAGAGCGGTTCAACAGGTGTTTCAGGTTCCCTGTGTGTTCACTCCACCCCAGTGAAAGGTCCCGGGGAACTCACCTGATTGCCTTTTCCAGTCTTGCCACTCAGACTGCAACTGAAACTTGGTTTAAAAACAAAAGAATCACTTGTCATTTCACCTAATCTCTCTGAGTACTATTTTCCTCTTTGGTAAAAGGAAGATAATTCCACGTGCCCTACTTTTTTACAAGAATGTTGTGGGGGAAAAAAGTCGGACAATAAGTAGTGTGAAATGAACATTTACCATAATCTAGTCCCTCTGAGCACACTATATGCATTGTCCTACCAAATCCTCATAACGACCTTATGAAATGGGTACAGAGAAACTTAGAGAAGGTCAATGCCTTGCCCAAGCCATATCCAGTAAGTGACCGAGCCAAGATTCGAGCTGACTTCTAATAACTAAGCTATTCCACCTCCAATATAACACGTACGAAAACAATTTTCAAATGGTAAAGTGTTAGGCAAATATGAGGTATCACTATTATTAAAGCTTCTTTGCTGTGAATCTTTATTTAAAAATTACATTATATGTATGTGACATCACATATCATTTTTTAATTTTTTAAGAGACAGGGTCTCACTGTGTTGCCCAGGTTGGAGTGTAGTGGTGCAATCACAGCTCACTGCAGCCCCGAACTCCTGGGCTCAAGTGATCCTCCTGCCTAAGCCTCCTAAGTATGTGGGACTACAGGCACATGCCACTACGTCTGGCTAATTTTTTTTTTTTTAATTTTTGTAGAGATGGGGTCTCGCTATGTTGCTCAGGCTGGTCTCAAACTCCTGGCCTCAAGTGATCCTCCCACCTTGGCCTCCCAAAGTTTTAGGATTACAGGCACGAGCCACTGTGTCTCGCCTCCATATATCATTTTTAAAGGTTCCATTTTTGTCTATGTTGGGGGCATGATGATTTTATTCAGATGATTTTTTTATGACAATAATATGGTCAGGGTAGAAAACACAGAAAAGTCTAAATAAACTAAAAGCAAAAAGTGTGATGGCAAAGCAAGCATAAAAACATGTAGGATAAGCAGCAACCCACATTTCCCCCCAAAAAACATAAGGCCATTATAACATCTTTCTCAGAAGAATAAAGCATTTTATCACCATGCACATGGTTAGCACTGTGATATTAAATGAGGGTCAGGACGACATACTGGCCATAGCAAGTTGTCAGCTTTTCCATTACAATTAGAAAAAAGAACTGTAAAAAGAATTTAAAAAATAGATTAGCCACAAAATGCCCAATGGAGGTAGGATTTGGCAGATACCTTGAGACACTAAGTTTGCTAACAGTTCTGAAGAAAGATTCATTTCTAGAAAACCCTTAAAGAAAGACTCCAGTAGTATAACAGTTTGCATGGGGTGGTTTAAAATGTATTGATTCGTCAAGGATGACCTGAGTATTGACTCAGACAAATGTTCATTCTGGAACCAGAGGAAAGGGTCAGAGAATTCCTAGAATTCAGAGTTGTACCTTGGACTTTAGAGAGACATTTGAGGCAGAAATGTGAGTGGAGATCAGGAGACTGGACTCTGAGTATGAGGAATTCTCTTGCAAAGGGAGATTATTACTAGAACTGACCAGTCGGGAATGTCTGTTTCTGTGCTTTTAGTTAACTGCTGGAAGGAAGAAATCTAAGACAAACCAGGAGATCCCAAAGGGCAGGAAAGGCATCCAGGGAGCCCGTTAGATAACACATGCAAGAGATGAAAGACTCCCACAATGACTGCAAATGTACCTGGCCCTAACTCCATTCCTATTGAAAACTGAGGCACTTTTCTCTTTTCTGTGCTATGTTGAATTCCCTTCTAATTTCAACTGCACTCACACCTGAGAGGAGCATGTTCATATGCTTCCCTAGACAGGTGTCACCCACAAGGCCTCTCCCCAGATCTGGGGGCTGCAATGAACCCTCTGAAACCACTACTTTGTCATTCACACCTGATCTTAGCCCTTCTCTGTACCACCTCTGCCTTCGTCCATGGCATCTGCAGCCACTACCTCAGGAAAGGAAAGTTCCAGGAGAAAAAAATGATTGGGGTGGGGAACACACACACCACACACCCCACCCCTGCTAAGTGTCCCCAATGACAAGTTAAGCAGTTTTCCCAAGATTATGTACAGTTCCTGAATGCCACATATCTTGCCCTTACTCTTCTCTAAGCATGAGCAATTCAATTCTCTGATTCCTGGCCAGTTATAGGAGAAGGAGTGAATATATAGAAGGAGAGAAAAGAATTGACCTTGATCTCTTTCAGGAAAGCTTTCCTTAGCTGAGGGGTCATGTAGTCTTTCTTTTTCTGAAATTCTGTGACCTGAATCATCGTAGACATTTAATATAGACTTAAGTAATATATGTAAGGGAGCATACATTTTGTCACCCAAACAAAATAATTTGCTGAAAGAAGAGGTACAAAGTCGTATTCCCTTAAGCGTATTCCCTTAAGCATAGAAGGTGCTTACTAAATCCATTAATTGAAGAAAAAAAAACACCCACAAACCTTAGAATGAAATTAGGAAAGAAAGTTTAAATTAATGTAATTGTTTTATTATACATTAGCCAAAGAATAATTTGATATTATAGCAGCCTTATTGTTTTCATTTCTCACATGCAGTTTTCATGAAGACCCATTAAGAAGGAAACAGGCCGGGTGCAGTGGCTCACGCCTGTAATCCTAGCACTCTGGGAGGCTGAGGTGGGAGGATTGCTTGAGCTCAGGAGTTTGAAACCAGCCTGAGCAAGAGCGAGCCCCATCTCTACTAAACATAGAAAAGTTAGCTGGGCACGGTGGAGGGTGTCTGTCGTCCCAGCCACTTGGGAGGCTGAAGCAGAGGATCACTTGAGCCCAGGAGTTTGAGGTTGCAGTGAGCTATGATGATGCCACTGCACTCTAGCCAGGGCAACAGAGCAAGCTCTGTCTTCAAAAAAAAAAAAAAGGAATCAGAGACATTCATGCTGCTCAGGCAACAAAATAGGCATTGATAGTTAAGAAAAGAAATACATGTTATAATCCTATCTTTGTTGCTGTGCCACAAAATAATTCATTCCTGTCCCTCTTACTAGCCACTTTACAGTTGCCCTCTCTCCTTCCACCTGGTTCCAATAATTTCTTCATCCACCAACAGTAACCATCTATTCGGTTCTCAACTGTACGGCTCCTGTATAGTTATCATAAGCGACCTCAAACAGGTTGTTTCGTTATTGTGTAGGCAAGCCCAATGCTGTACTATTTTGAGAGTATAGTAGAACATTTAAATAGACAAGACTTAAACCATCCAACCTTTTAGTCCCAATTTTGATTCACCCATTTCCTTATTCTCGGAGAAATTCACACATTGGTCACCATTTCACAGGAGAAAGTAACTCAATGCTCATAGTCAATAAACCTAAGGAGATTTGGAGATTTTCTCAGTACTGCTTATTTTTTCTCCTTTTAGATTTTGTAAAATAATCTATTCATTTACTGAACGGTGTTTAAAATTAATTCTGACTTCATGTATTTATGTCTTACATGTCATTTATGGGCAAAATTATTCAATGTACAGTTAGTGAGATTTTTTTCCCCAAGTGATCAGCTTATATTTCCAATTAAGAAAGCAAACTTGCACATTTGATATGTTCACTTTAATTTCAAGACCAATATTCTGAAGAAAGATATTCTGACCCAAACTTAGGAAGTAAGTTTGATTTCTTTTGATTCCAATTTCATATGCAAGATCTACCTAAGTTCTGCACCATGTTCTAATACTAATGAAATTGCTTTCTTTTTCTAGAATACTACATAATTTTTCCCTTTTTTTCTAGAATACTACATAATTTTTCCCTAAGTGTCAAATAGTCATGGTATTCTTATACCTATGTTTATATTAAACTTAATATCTGTTTGGAAAATAATTCATTAAACCCTCTAAAATGCTAGTATTGATGTCTTCCTCAGGAAGAGTGAAAGAGCTGACTTAGGTTTGGGCTGTTTACAGTGACAATCTAGCAAAATAATCAGGGGAAAAGAACATTCCTAGTTTCTGTTCCATTGATTTCATTTACAGAATGCCAGCTGGTTTCAGCCGCGCTTCCCTGTTTATAGGAATGCTAATTTCAAGCTTTTCAAACAGAACTTACTTGATTAAGGAAAGTCAGGAATAAAACATGAGCAGGTTGTCCAGTATCAAATGTAGTCTATGTTCCTGATGCCCACAACTGACTCATGAGATTCCGGTATCTCGGATCTCTATTTGGTCTCTTATTCTCAGCCATATAATCTTCCAGATTAAATTGCACCAGAAATAATCTGTGGACACCCCACAGAGGGTAAATCAAATAGACACATCTCTGTTCCTCCTCTTTTCCACTCACACATGACTTTGCAGGCGGGCCTGATAGTTCCACTATAATCCCACAATTACAGTATTATGTAACCAGCCTGCTGTTGTTTCCAATTAAAAATATTTTTAAAAAGTGACAAAACCATCCTGCAATGAATGCAATTTAAGGTTAAGCATCCAAGTAATCACACTGGGGGATTCAGAGGCAGATCTAACCCACTTTCTTCCAACTCTTTGCTGAATGGATCCACCTATCCCTTTAAAATACATTATGTTTAATCAAAAAATATTTCTGCTCTGAGTATATGAAGATTCCATGGGATTTAAGAGATTTCACCTGGAATAGATATTTTTTGCTTTTTCATAAGATTTCAGCTTTTGTGGAATCAGCTCTGATATGAATGTTTTCATATAATTGCAAACATATTTTTCATTCCATGTAAATTTCTAAAGGTGTTGCTCAAGGAAGCAACTAATGCAAATTGTTAGCAGAAAGAAAACATCTTTAAAATAAAAAAATTAAACATGACAGTTACCTAAAAGGAGCCTAAAAACAGAAACAGCATGGAACATTTGTAAGAGTTGAAACATGTAAAAATGTTTTTTTAAAAAAGTTCAGAAATAGATCCAAATAGATAAAGGATAAAAATTGCATTACAAATCAGTGTGGAGTGAAAAAAGAGACAGTTCAGTATTTGATATTGAGATAACAGGGTAGCATTCTAGAAGAAAAACCTAATATCTTACACAAGGACAAATTTCACATGAACACAAAATTTAAAGGTAAAAACCAAAAACTACCCAAAGTCCTAGAAGAAAAACAGGATACTGTCTTAATGACCTTGGATATAGTAGTCCTTTCCAACTATGAGTCAAATCCAAAAGGCTTAAAAGAAAATATTGATAGAGTCAACTATATAAAAATAAAACTTCTGTGGCAAAAGTCACCACGAGCAAGTCAAAAGACAAACGATAAGGTGAGATAAAAATATTTGCAACCCAAACTACTAATAAAGGGCTTATCTTCCTAAAATAAAAGAGCTTCTTTAAACTGAGAAGAAAAAGACTAACAGCCCGATAGAAAATCTTACAAGAGAAAAACAACAAAAAAAATGAGATACTATTTTCCTTCAGTCATTTACCAAAAAAAAAAAAAACCTAAAAAATTGATAACATCAAGTGGAAAACATTCTCGTACATTACCATCAGAAGTGCAAATTAGCACAACTTTTTGGCAGACACTGCCAAAATGCCCTGCATAAATTATTAATGATTTTATTCCTTTGACTAGGAATTCTACTTCTGTGGATATATTTGTGCAAGGTTATACTACAGAATTGTTTATTGGAAACAACCCAAATGTGCATCAATTGGAGACCACTTAAATAAATCGTAGTACCTCCATACAGTGGAATACTATTCAGCTATAAAATAGAAAGAGAAAATAGAAGGGTCTATGTACTGATACAGAAAGATTTCCAAGAAATAATGTTAAGTAGAAAAAAGAAAAAGCAAGAGCACAAGAGTGTCTGCAGTATGCTACCTTTTGCCTAAAAAGAGACAAGACTATATCAAGATTTGCCAGTACGTGCTAAAGAACTATTTATCCATACACATAATAACGGCATCAGGTGTGTGGTTGTGTATGGTCTAAGACGGTTGGAACCTAGGTGGATGGGGAACAGGATTAGGAGAAAGAATTTTTTTTCAATTTATTTTTTCCAATAATATACATATTTCTTATTCAAAAATCAAATTGAAAGTAATATGTTTATCTAATCTAAGCCTAGCAGATGATTATATGTACTTCTGATTATCTCTTTAAGGATATATTTTCTAAAATTGCACATTGTGCTGGAAATTTAACATAAGTAGGTTTGGTTGAAATTCATTATTGAAAGAGTAGGTTGCAAAAATTATTTTAATCATATTCTTGACCTTTCTTAGTCAAGTTAGGTTTATACTTCACCTTCAAATACAATCATTCCATTTTTCTTGGAAATATGTGAGAACATTCACAGATCAAGAACTCAAGGACCCTAACCTTGTCACTGAAGAATTTTAATCAGTTTAAGGCTTTTATAAACATATAAACATGTTAAGTTATTTTATGTTAAAGTTTATATTCTTTATCACATACATGAAGTTTGACTAAAGGAGTTAATTGGCCATCTGCATTTCTTATCTATTTTTCTTCCTTCTAAAGTAGAAATATGAAATCCTTTTATCCTAGGATTGGAAATCATTCCTTCAAGTGGTGAGGTGTTGTCTTCAGTGCATGCAAGGATAATTTCCTGCTTGTATAAGATTCCCACCAAATAATACCATATTTCTTTTAGAGATCTTTTGACCGTTTACCTTATTTACCTTGTATTTAACGAGAACTTTTTTTTTTTAATTTGATGTGATTAAGATTTTATTCCAGTTCATCCCAAACACAATTTTGCCTTCAGGAACTGCTTAGAAAAAGTTCACTCCTCCACCCTATTCATTATATATCCTCAACCCACCCTGTACATATCATTTGAAACACTTCACAAAGTTATTAAATAATTGTATAATTTGTTGTTCTGTGTTTGTCTTCCTGATAGAATGCAAGCACAGGAACCAAATCTCTCCTATTCACCACATTATATTCCCCATGCCCTGAGAACTATAACAAAGTGTCTTGTACATAGTAGATTCTCAATGTATTGTATATTTGTTGAACAAATGAATTGCCTTTGTTTCTTCCTAACATCTTTCCATCTATTAGAATTACAAGCTCCTAGAGGTCAGAGGCGGTTTCAAAGGAGTTGGTTAGGTATAGCTAACACAGTATGGAACCAAATTATATACTTCATTTATCATTAATGAAGCAATTATGCATCACTGGCAACACTAATATTGATGGGCCCCATAATTCAATATCCTTGAATTAATAGAATTTAGCTGGCTTGACTAAAAATAAAATTGTTGAAATATTTTGCACCAAAAATTCTAACAACCAGTGCTTCTTAGCTTTACTAAGAATATCAACCTTTGCAATGAGGGGCTACCTCCAAGGTGGGTTCTATATGGAATACAATTTACCTCCAGTAGGCAGTATTTACAGAAAGACCAACAAAACTGAGCTAGAGTTGGATACTAAAAATATTTATAGTATGTACAAATACAAAGCATATCTTCCATGCAAAACTGTTTAATTTTCCTTGAGTTGTTATAATGACAACTTCCTTAACCTGATAACAGATTTTTAAAAATGTAATCATGTATTTATTTTATGGTTCGCACAAGATGTACCTTTAGTACATCCAGATTTTCATAACCCGTCAAACAGTTTTTCAGTATGTGTTATGGCAGGATATTCTAGAACTGCCAAGAAAAGTAAAATCACAGAGCTGCCTGCAATTCACTAACTATAACAAATTAGCATAAGCAGCCCCATTTTAGAAGGAACGGCTTTACAAGTTACACAGAAAAATAATGTGGTTTTGCATTTATATCATTAAAAACTGTCCATGTAGTGTATGGTTATAATATGAATATTAAACACATCCCAGATAATTAAACATAGCTACTTAGTCTATTTGAGCTGTAACTCAATGAAACATTTGGTTATGATCTCAAGACTAACTAGGAAAACTAGCTAACAAGTACCTATTTTTACAGAATTTTTTTCTACTTTAAAAAAATGCATATCAAATAAAACCTCTCAACACTTGTCAGCTCTCCTGTGAACATACCATATAAATGGACTGGCTCCGGTTGCCAGGGAACACTAAAGGCCAAATTACTCTCTTCCACCCATGCTGTGAAGTTCAGAGAGAAATCTGTCCTAGACCCAACCATACAGATAGCATACAATGCACCATTTAGTAAGAACGAAAGAATGGATAAAATTCTTCAGATTTCTCTGCACAGTAGCAAAGATCTTATTTTGTTAGTCACCATCAAAATCTAAAAGCTGGTTGTTCACAGCACATAACGAAGGTATTTTCAAATATCTAATTTGTGTGAGCTCTATTAATTTCGAGCAAAACTCCAAAAAGGCACAAAAAACTGTGGCTGCAGGCTTACCTTATTTCAAGTACGTCCGGAGTGCAACTGGTGGCCAGTGTAATGCTAAAGAGGTCTCTTCAGTACCCAGAATAAATTAATAATGGAAGCGAATTAGAATTCTTTTTGTACGCTATTCTGGTAAACATGGAACTGTGCATAAACACCTCAAGAATATTATTTTTTTGACCAGCCTGGGCAACATAGCAAGACTCTTTCTCAAAAAAAAGACCCCTCTTATCTTCTTACCGACTGAATACCCCATCGGGCAGCTCCAGAACTTTGTCAAGGCAGTTGCGGGACCTTCCCTTCCCGCTCCCACTCCAACCCGCGGCACAGGGTCGAAAGGGCTGTTGGTACCAGCCCGCTTTATTATGGGCGGGAGAGCAGGGAGGCAGGCGAAAAGCAGAGGTAGGAGCAGAGATGCCAACTAAATACGGTTTAAGGAGAAGTGAGGAGATGCCTGTCCTGCCGTGGACCACCGCCAGAAGGCTCTTATTTTCAGTCTTTAATGTAGACAGTTTGCCCGTGTGCTCTCTCTTCCCCAAACTCGAACTGTCAGACTCGCCCTTCCCCCTCCCACGTGCCTCGTCCCAAGGGCTTTCCCACAGGTGTCCCCACCGCAGAGAAACACAGCTGGTGGCCCAGACTGGAAATCTGGGAGTGTCCCAGTTACATCCCCTTTCGCTCAGTCACCAAGGCCGGTTGAATCTACCTCTTAAATAGCTTCAAAGTGTTTTGAGTTTCGTTTGTCCCTGCAAATCCAGGCCATTCTGGTCTCTTTCCTGGATTTTGACAACACCCCCTAAACTATCCACCCACCTCCAGTCATACCTCCTTCCAGTCCATTTTTTCCCCGACTAATTATATCACTGCCAAACTTAATATCTGACATTCAAGCCTTCATGTTTCTTCCCACCTCTCCTGCCCTCTGTTTACCGGCCTGGTTTCATCTCGAGCGTCCTCCGCGCACGGACACCAAAATGCTCCCCGTTGGGTTGCCTGAGAGCAGCGCGCTGGATCCAAACTTGGGGACTTTTTAATCTGTCCTTTTCTCTCTGCCAGGAATATTGACCTCCCCATTTGCCAGTTAGCATCACCTCCTCGACCTTTTCGTCCCAGTGTGGAAATCCCTTCCTTCCAGATCGCAGCGCTGAGGCTGCAGGTGGCCCCCGGTACTCAGAAGAATTACTAACGGAGCCAAATTCCAGTTCCTCTGCTAGACGGCAAGCGCCTGGGAGCTGGTTCACTGCTCACCACTGACTCGGCCTGGGCACGCAGTAGGCCTTTGTAAATAATCAGATGAATGAATGGAAGAGAGAGATCGAGACAGAATCTGACTGGTGCATTTCATGCAACCTGTGCGTAGCCAAGTGAGGTTTTCCAGCTGTTTAAACTTGTAGAATTGGCGCGCCCCGAACACACCAGATAAGAATCGCCCGAGTCACTTGAACTGACAAAGTCCTTTCTCTTAAACAGACATACAAGAAACTGGTAAAAGTGTTTGATCTGAAGAGAACTGGCGATCAGGACCAGGAACGAACCTGCTTTTCACTGCATACCCTTTTGATTTGGCT
Source organism: Varecia variegata (assembly GCA_028533085.1). Classification (NCBI taxonomy): domain Eukaryota; kingdom Metazoa; phylum Chordata; class Mammalia; order Primates; family Lemuridae; genus Varecia; species Varecia variegata. The sequence continues at coordinate 140,425,215 of CM052436.1, read as the reverse complement.
TAAAAAAAAATTATAAACACACACACTCTCTCTCTCACAGTAAATAAATATATTTACTTTATACATCTTATATATCACCTCCAGGTAGGTGAATTGGGATGCTGGGAAGACAAAGTTGGGAAATAGACTTTTTAATGACACTCTTTTATACCTTTTGGAATTTCCAATCATGTTGAATGTCAAAAACTTAACAATTAAACAAAAACATAGGTTTTCAGGTCCCAGGTTCTGACTCATGAAGCTGGAGGTGGGTCCTACAGATCTGTATTTTTAACAAACTCCCTGGGTAACACCCATGATCAAGGAAGTTTGGGGAACAGTGTTAAGGTTGGACTTAGAGATCATCTAATCTGTTAGTTCCCATATCTGGGCATCATCCTTGATTTAATCAGAATACCCAGAGAAGGGGCCAGAGAAAACCGGTGTTAGGGCTGACCTGTATAACCTATGGGACATTGTGGGAATGATGGAGGGTGACTTCCAACACTAGGTTATAAAAGATACTGTGGCTTCTGCCATGTTCTCTCTTGGATTGTCCACTCTGGAGGAGCCAGCTGCCGTGTTGTGAGGACACTCAAGAAGCCACACAGTGAGGAACTGAATTCTCCTCCCAGTAGTCAGCACTGACTTGCCCCTTACATGAATAAACCATCTTGGTCTTGAAAGTAGCTCCTCCAGCCCTAGTCGGGCCTTCAGAGTACTGCAGCCCTGGCTGACATCTGGACTGCAACCTTGGAAGAGACCAGGAGACAGTTGTGGAAAGTAATGTGTTTCTTATTGCTTGAAACTGCTAACTTTTTTCTGTGGGGGGGACTTGTCACACAGCTGTAGATAATTAATATAATGATATTTTCCCATAAGTGCAGTTCTTACCAATGGCCCCTTTTCTGTCTTATTTTCATCTCTCAACTGGCAAAATTTTGTAGTGCCTTTTTCCAAGCCTGCAAGTAAGGCATCGTAATATATTTGCTTTCACGGGTTGAATGTTAGTTCAGAGTGCCATCGTGGAACTTTCTGACATGGGAAACACTACTTCTCAAAAATACTGTCAGTCAGCAGTGTGGAGACTCCTCATTCCTGCTCCCTGTGGTTCTCAGCAGCTTGGATTGAGTGGATGGGGAAAAAACAAGTGATCTTTTTTGCAGAGATAATGTGTTATGCACTTGTCTACTCTAGGCTCTACTCTGGCATTCTCCGTGCCCATTAAAGCCTGTTTCCGGCCTTTCTCTAGACACAGAAGGCAGGAGGACTATAAATGCACTTTAGCTTGGGATGCGGGATCTGTTCATTACACTCTGCTAGCTTGTGGATCTTGAGCTGCAAATATTGGTCTCTATTTTGACAGAGGAGGTGTGCACCCGATTTTCATCTGGCAACATCGCCAGTATCAGAAAGAGTATTCCATATGCAATTGCCCTCCAAGTCCTAGGAAAACTCCAAGTCTTTGGAAGGAAGCCAGCCCACTCTCTGTCCTTGATATCATCTGCAAAGTCAGAACGGCAGGGATCACATCAGACTTCCCCAGCGAATTTTCAGCCAAAGTCTTAAATATGTGCATTTGCCTCGTGCCATCTCTTCCCCTTTTCTGCCAGTTTCTGATAGTTGTGGTCATTTAGCTTTGACCTGAGTGGACACCTGATTATTTAAAAAACCAGAATCCTAAACCCACTTGTGTTATTCTGCTTGCAGATAAAAGCAAAAGTCCATTTGTGAAACATCAAACGGAATTAGGAAAATGTGGGCTGTGTGTTGCTTGGTGTTGCCTAGCAATATGGTTAGGGTGCAGGAATCACAGAGAGGATGAAATTCACACCCACAAGGAAATCATATTATTCATAAACACATGCGTGCACACACACACACTGACATCTCTGGAAGAATGTTATAAACTGTGAGTACAGAATTACAGTCACAAGTAGAATGGTCTTCAGAGCATTGTAGAATAAACATTCTAGGTGATTGGTTGTTTGTATTTCAATGTCTATATGAGTACATCTGTCACTTAAAGGCAAAATATTATAAGCCTGTCAATAGAGTTTACAACATCCCTCATAGACATGAGCCCTGTCATTATATGTAAAACTTACATTTTAAAACAAATGTATTAATATGTAAAATTATAGGAAGGAGTATTTAATATATAAAAACAATTTTAACCCCTTTGCTCAGCCTTATTTCAAAATACCCTGGTTTGCCATGAATTTCCATAAGAGCTAAGTATGGTGGTAAAATGCATGATCAAAGCTGGGTGCAGTGGCTCACAACTGTAATCCTAGCAATCTGGGAGGCCGAGGAGGGAGGATCATTTGAACTCAGGAGTTCGAGACCAGCCTGAGTAAGAGTGAGACATCTCTACAAAAACAAAATAGAAACAATTAGCTGGGTGTGGTGTTGTAGGCCTGTAGTTTCAGCTAGTCAGGAGGCTGAGGCAGGAGGATTGCTTCAGCCCAGGAGTTTGAGGTTGCAGTGAGCTATGGTGACACCACTGCATTCTAGCCAGACGACAAAGCAAGACTCTGTCTCCAGAAAAAAAAAGGAAGGGTTGGGGAATCCATGTAAAGGATGTAAAGGATGGAATGGAATACAGTAGGGCTTGGGGCTCCAAATACATTAGCTTTTCTTCTCCTTTTTAGTACTGTATTATTATGCAGAAGGCCTCCTCATTGCCTTTCAATAAATATGGAGAGTACCAGTTAACCCAAGTAAATGTGATAAGTAGAGCTTTTGCCTGTAAGAGGGCTTTGGGTGTTAGGAAGAGAAGTTTATGGCCTCTGGACCTTCCTAACCCAATTAGTGGCTCTTCCAAAGTCAAAGCCAAGCAACTTGGGTCCAAGAATGAGATCCAAGCCTCTAACCGGGCCATTCACTGAAGGAAAACTCCCACCGCATGAGGTTGCTCCACCCTAAGGCTACACAGCCCAGTGCTCTCTCAGCTCCAGGCTTTCCCTCGCTGAACAACATCCTGCATCCTCCCAGGTGACCAATCTGGCAGTCTTCTAAAAGGGCTCCCATCTTTCTTCCTTCCTTCCAGCTGACCTTTGAAATGTTCTCAGTCCTTCTGGGCAGAGCTGTAATTTCCTGGATACATACTGCTTTCCCAGGCTCTGTCGAGGGGAACTGGCAGGTGGGGAGGAAGGGGGAGGCATCAGCTGACTCTTCTGCTTGAGCTGGGAGCTCTAGTTCCTAGAAGTGTTTGTGTCTTCATAATCTAGGTGAGAAAGAGTCACAACAGCTGCGTTGCCAGCCTTCCTCTAGGGAGAGGTAAGCAATTAGCAGGGCACCCTGAGTAGCAATATGTGTATCTGTATAGGCACAATAGGAATACTGAGTGATTTGTGAGAATAAGAAAATTAAATGGATTATATTTTAAGATTCAAAAGTCAGTCAAGAAGCAATTTTAAGAAGGAATATTTTAATTTATTCCTAATATCATTTTACTTGTATGAATTTGGGAAAGGGTGGTTTTGTTTTGTTTTGTTTTTCCCCTCCACCAGTGAACTATTTGGGACAGAACTGAATTACAAGTGCTATTGCTACTTATCATGGTTTAGAAGATTTCATTTATTGAGGCAAAATAAACACTCTTTTGGTTTTTAAGATTCCTTGAAACATTAGGTTAAAAATAAAAGAAATGACTCCATATATATTAGCAACAAGCAGATTAAATTCCTAGGAATAAACTTAAGAAGTGAACAAGAGCTATAGGAAGATGACTTTAAAATGCTACTGAGAGTCACAAAAGAATAACTAAACAAATAGAAGGTTTTATGTGTTTTTAGATAAAGAGTTTCAACTATATAAAGATGTCAATTCTTTCTAATGTATAATGCGAAAAACTCAATTTAAAAAAGGAGTTTTTAAAACTATACAAGCTCATTTTAATATTAATATGGAAAAATAAACAAGCAAGAATATATAGAGAAATCCTGAAAAAGAAAAACAAGGGTTTCTTAGTTGTATCAGATATTAGAATATATTATAAAGCTACAACATTAAAAAGGTATGGTATATGTACACACAGGCAGCTCAATGGATGAGAAATGCAAAGTCCAGAAATGTACTCAGACACAAAAAGGAATTTAGTATATGATAAAATACCATCTCACAATGTCAGAGCAACTGGATAGCCCTTTGGGGAAAAAAAATTAAAAGTTGGATCCAAACCTCACACATTTTACTGTGATAAATTCCAGATGGATCAACATTTTTAGAAAGAACAAAAGAGAAAGAAAATCACTAAAGCACCAGAATAAACTATTAGATAATTTAAAAATATAATCTTGGAGTGGGGTAGACCTTTTGAAGTATAGAATAAAAGCCAGAATCCACAAAAGATTGATTAATACATAAAATCAAACATAGAAATCTAGAAAGATGGCAAAAACAAAACAAAAACAACCAAAACACTCCATCATTGGCAAAGTTGAAAAACAAATAACAAACTGAGGAAAAACAACTGCAATCCATATAAACAGATAAAGGATTCCTATAAATTAATAAGAAAAACATCAATAGTTCCATTTTTCTTTTAAAAAGACAGTTTACAGAGAAGAAAATACAAATGGAAAAAGCTCCATTTGTAATATAATAAGATACTGTTTTCATCTATCAAATTGGAGAAGATCAAGAAAAATTCACTGTTGAAGAGAACATGGCCAAACAGGTACTCCACTTTTACTGTAAAAGTATAAATTGGAGCTGGGTGTTGTGGCACATACTTGTAATCCCAGCTACTCAGAAGGCTAAGGTGGGAGGACCATTTGAGCCCAGGAATTCAAGACCAGACTGGGCAATACAGCAAGACCCTGTCCCCTCCAAAAAAATTTTTAAAAATGAGTTTGTTCCATTTCCTAGGATCATGAAAAAAAGTTTAAAAAGAAAATACAAATTGGTACAACTCCATCATGGGTAATCTGGCAATATATATCAAAATTATAAATGAAAATATATTCTGATGCAGCGATCCCACTTGCAGAGATTTATGCTGCATTTGGGCCTGACCATGTGTAAAATAATGTATGTACAATGTTATTTAATACATAATTTTCTGGAATAGCAAAAGATTAGAGGAAACCTAAATGCCTATCAATAGGAGATTTATTAAATAAGTTGTGCTACATCTATACCATGGAATATTATGCAGCATTAAAAAGGATAAGAAAGCTCTTTATGTAGTGATGAGAAATGATTTCCACAATCTATTGCAAAGTAAAAGGTCAACAAGAAACTGGAGTCATCAGTTACCTTCAGAGGCAACAGAGAAGGAGATTTTCACAGCATGCCCCTTTATTGCCCTTGGAAACTTGAACCCAGTTCAGTATTTTATGTGGTGTTTTAACAATCTTGCTACAGCAAACAGCTAAACATCTTTTAGGACTTTCACATTAACTTAGTGTTTATAGAGTTGCGTTTTAAATGCAAATCCTCCAAGCAAGGAGAATGCCAAATAAAGCATATTTCTTATGAATGTGTAATTTTCTACTGGGTTAATACCTGATTTAATTTTTCAGGTGAGAGCTACTGGTTGGCAGAATTCTGAGATGGCCTCCAGGTTCATTTAAGTTTTATTAGAACCGTGTTCATTTGTTTATGTATTATCTATGGCTGCTTTTGCGCTACAACATACAGTAGTTGAGACAAGAAGCTGTATGACCCAAAAAACCTACAATCTGTGCTATCTGTCCCTTTTTAGGAAGTTTGTCAAGCCCTTGCTTAAACCATTTTGAGTTGGGTCTCCTGGAGTACATGCATGCCCTGTGTGACCCCTTCCCTTGACTGTGGGCAGGACCTGTGACTATCATGGAATATTGCTCTTTTGATCAGGTTACATTAGATGAGACCCTCTTAGCAGATTGGAGAGCGCCATTCTCTGCTGGGCTTGAAGAAGTGAGGTGTCTCATTGTGAGGGGCTTGTGGGGGACACAGAACTGTGAGTGGCTTCTAGGGGTTGAGAGTGACCCCCAGCTGACCTCCAGCAACAAAAACCCAGGAACCTCAGTCCTACAGCTGCAAGGAACTGAATTCTGCCAACAACCACAAGGCTTGGAAGAGGATTCCAAACTGCAGAAGAAAATACACCCTGCTGACACCTTGATTGCAGCCTTACGGGACCCTGAGCGGAGGGCCTTAAGCCTGGCCTGGACTCCTGACGCATGGAAACTGAGACAGTTTGCATGTTATTTCAAGCTGCTGTGAGGTAATTTGTTACATAGCAATAGGAAACTAATGCAGATCATAATGTGGATCGCCTGCCCAAAAGCAACCACTCACACACTTCACCTTCCTTCCCAGTCTTAGGAAGCGAATCAAGTCTTTTAGGAGGCATCTAGAAAAGTTTTCCTTGCTCCTAAAAATGGCATACAAGCAAGAGACATTTGTGGCCTTCGGACACCCTTGCTTGAAGACATGCTGTGTGGTGGGCTGTGGTCGTTTCATGACTGGAAGGAGCCAAGACTGAGGACACAGCCTGCACAAAGCTCGGCAAGCATACGGAGAGAATTTAGACCCTGGATTCAACCGTGGACCTACTGAATTAACCAACCCTGAAGCTAACCTTCCTCTGGAACTTCTTGTTACTTGTAAGACAATAAATTTGCTGATTGTTTAAACCAGAGGTCAGCAAACTGCAATCCAGCTCACCACTTGTTTTTGTAAATAAAGTTTTATTAGAACACTGGCATGTTCTCTTGTTTACATATGGTCTATGTTTCCTTTCACGCTGCAACACAGAGTTGAGTAGTTAAGACAAGAGGCCACATGGCCTTCAAAACCTACAATCCTACAATCTTTACTATTTGTCCCTTTATATAAGTTTGCCAACCCTTGGTTTAAACCATTTTGAGTTGGGTCTCCTGTTATTTGCAGCCTAAAAGCATTCAGACAATTTTGATCTCTTTCATTCTGATGAAAAGTGAAATAACAGTAAACCATAACTGATAAAAATGACTGTTTTCGTCCATTTGGACTGCTAAAGTAAAATATCATAAACTGTGTGGCTTATAAACAGAAATTTATTTTTGCACATGGTTAGAGGCTGGGAAGTCTAAGATCAAGGCGCTGGCAGTACCCACTTACTGGTTCCCATATGGCCTTCTTTTTGCTGTGTCATCATATGGCAGAAGGGACAAACCAGCTTCCTTGGCCTGTTTTATAAGGGCACTAATTCCATTCATGAGGGCTCTATCCTTATGACCTAATAACCTCCCAAAGGCCTCAATTCCTAATATCATCACCTTGGGGGTGAAGATTTCAACATACAAATTTGGGGGGACACAAACATTGAGACCATAGCAATGACTCTGCATATTTTTAAGTAAAACCTTATTGAAGTACACCATACATACGTAAAAATTTACAAATCATTATTATGCAGCTCAGTGAATTTTCACAAAGTGACCATGCTTGTATACATCGCCAAGCCTCAGAAGTCCCCTTGGACCCCACTTAATCACTATATCCCCCTCCCCAAAGATAAGCACCGTTCAGACTTCTATCAGAATAGATCTCCACAGACTAATTTTGTCTGTTTATGAACTTCACACAAATGGATTTATAAGCGTGTCGTTTTTGTATTTAGCTTCTTTTGTTCAGCATTCTGTTTGTGAAGTTCATCTCTGTTGTAGGTAGCCGTGGCTCACTTATTCTCGTTGCTATGTTCCATTGTATGAACATATCACGATTTGTTTCTCCATTCTACAGTTGATGAACATTTGAGTTGTTTCCAGTTTTTGATTCTTATGAATAGTGCTGCTCTGAACAATCTAATATTTTGGTGCATGTATATACACCTTCCTGTTGGAGTAAAATAGTCTGTCCTTTGTACATGATTTTTACTATGGATCTGCAAGTGATTCAATGTCAGAAAGTACATAACTGAACAGAAATTCGGTCTTATTCCCACTCGACTTTAAAATCAAGATTAATTTGGCAGAGTATTGAACTCAAAAGACCACACAAAATCAGACGAAGACCTAATTAAACTGAAAAATTGAAACAAGTAAAAATGAGCTGATTTTCCCTCCAGCACCTACTTGAAACCATTACTTTAAGGAAGTTTCAAGCTGCCTGCTTAGAGACTGATTTTTTTTTTTAAGCAGCTGAATTCAAATCAGTATTTCTTTTGGAAGGCTGGGAAGGCTCAGATGGACTTGGAATGTTGCTGAGTCACAGAGGCACATTTTCTGGGATGCACTCCTTACTTTGAGGAAAAAGTGATGAAAAGTTATAGATGGAGAGGGTGGCAGGGAGCCTTGGCGACTTAGACCGAGCTCCAACACAGAAGGAAAGCAGAATGACTGCAGTCAGCTTCCACTGACTTCTCTACCTAGCAATCCTATTGCAAAAAACAGCCACAGGAAATCAAGATTTCATTAGCAGGCACTTTCTCCTATTCCAGCCACCTCTATTACTTCTGCCATGTTCCCTTCTTCATGCAGGCAACATTCTCCAAGGGCCTGAAAACAGTTCATCTACCTTTGTTTTTTTTACCAAGCAGTCCACAAGGATCGCACAGGTAGCATATCTTTTCCATGTCCCTACATGGAAATATAGGTAAACCGAGAAAAAATTCTACAAAGGGCAATAAGGAGGCTGATTATTAGGCATGCACATTTGATTGAAGTTCTTTTTCCACTCATCAGTTGCTATCAAACCAGAAGAGAAGATTCAATCTGATAATTATCAAGATGAGTCATCTAGGGTCAAAGTCAGGGCTTTGTGGTTTTAAGCTGTTGTCCTCCCAGCAAGAGAGCAAATTGAACTATTTTGGCCTGTCTTTCCTCTCTAGACAAGTCTTAACGTAAAAATTTCTTTAAGAAAGAATGAGAGAGAGAGAGAGAGAGAGAGAAGGGCAAGTGTCTCAAGCAGGATCCTAACAAACATTTTACCACCCAAACTTCCCAGGGTGGAGCAGCACATGTCTTCTCCAAGGGTCTGCTCCGGGCGCAGTGTGGCCTATATCTCAGGGTTGATTCCTCGACTTTAGAGACTTCAGTGTCTTCCTCGGCCTCAGAGGGCCACTGGCCACGAGGCAGCCCTTCTGTCTGTAGACCCTGCCACAGTCCCTCTCTAGGACAGATTATGAAAATCTGAAATGGAAAAAACAGTGCAGAAAGGGATTTTCCCTCTGTATCTTTATAACTGAATAATACACAGGAGAATTGGGCAGAATATTACAAACTTTGGAAGCACCGATAGAACCAATATGTGACCACATTGTCCAGGGTGGTGCTGTCTGATTTTTAATATTCTCCCCCATCATTAAACCAAAAAAAAAAAAAAAAAGAAAGAAAGAAAGAAAGAAAGAAAGAAAAGGAAAAGAAAAAAAAGGTATCCTAATGTTAATTTAGAAAATAGAAAATTTTCCGGTCAGAGAATTTCATTGGTAGCTTATGGGTACTTTCAGCAATCTATCTGTAGGCTTTACATCATTCATCAATAATTATTTCTGTTTTGCAAATCTCTTGGCTCTTAGAAACTGTAAACAGACTATTTTAATTTTGATAATTTTATTACCACTCCCCCCAAACTATTGAAAGAGAAATTCCTCTGTCCCATCAGCTTACCTTGAATGACTTTTGCAGACATTTATTATACTCCTATGAGGTGGCTAGTTCTGTTATCTCCATTTTATGGCCGAGGAAACTGAGACAGTGAGAAGCCAAGTGCTTGTCGAAGGTCGTGCACTGAGTCAGGGGCGAATTCGAGGCAGAACTCGGTGTTCCTGGCAGCCTCACCAAGCGCGGTTGCCTCTCCTTTCTTTAAACTGCCTTAAAATAGGACTTTCACGAATTCTGATGAATAGGTTGAAACCCTGAAGTGCTTTATTTGTTAACGGTGACTTGGTAACTGCATCTATTAATGTTGTTCATTGACTTACAGCCAAGAGCCACTCATTGTTGACTAGGTGCTCAGCCTGAGAGGCTATTTTCCTTATTTTTCACTGATTAGAATAAAACACTTCCGTGTAACCATGTGAGATTACAGTTATAGCAAACACCAAAGTGAAAGTGTCAACTGTTGTCCTTTTGGTCTCTAAGGGAACGGAACCTTTCCCTCTGTACAAACTCCTCCCCACACCTTCTATCCTGTCACCCCTCACCTGATGTCCCGCCTTGGGGTCCACCCTCCAGCCTCCCCAGGTGCTGCTGAAAGTGAATCGCTCACTGGTTCCAGGACACACTGTGACCCCCTCTCCACCCCATCTGCCTTTATCCTTCAAAATCTTTTTATCGAGGTTCATCTTAAGAACACCTCCCTAAGAGGCCACTCCCTGTTTCCCCACCAAGCCTGGTCTCTCTTCCTTTGAAGCTTATCTGATGCCACGTCTTTGACCTTTTGCTGTCTAGCCTCATGCCCCTTAGGTGGAGATTATAAATTACTTAAGGGCCAAGATGGTTTTACTAGTCTTTGGACAGTCTGAGACGGCAAACACAGTGTCCTTCATACAGTAGGGGAACTGCTTCCCACAAGGGTGGAGAAATTTTTTCTGTAAAGGACCAGTTAGTAAACATTTTAGGCTTTGCCAGCCACAAATAGTCTCTGTTGATTCTTTTTTCTTTTTTACAACTCTTAAAAAATATAAAAAACTTTGGGAGGCCAAGGCAGGAGGATTGCTTGAGACCAGGAGTTCAAGACCAGCCTGAGCAACAGAGTAAGACCCCTGTCTCTACAAAAAATAAAAAAATTAGCCAGGCATGGTGGCATACATCTGTAGCCCAGCTACTAGGGAGGCTGAGGCAGGAGGATCACTTGAGGCCTGGAGTTCCAGGTTGCAGTGAGCTATGATCTCACCACTGCATTCCAGCCTGGGCAACAAGCAAGACCCTGTCTCTGAAAAAAATTTAATTTAATTTAATTTAAAAAAATATAAAAACCATTCTTAGCTCCCAGGTCAGCTGAGATATTGTGAAAAATCATTGCAGCACATAGGCCAAATATATTTTTATACTCTTAACTTTTTATACTCTAAAGAAGTTTTTCTCTGAAATTACATACTATAGTATTTGTATTTATTGTGTTTTAAAAATCCAAAGATTTAAAGCATTTATTATGTGGAAGTATTCATGTAAGTGGAAGTATGAACTTGCAAAATCCACGCATGCATCTTTTTGCATCATTAAAGGGCCAAATTCCATCATCTCTACAAAGATTCTTCCATGGCTAATGAGGTTTCATGACTTTTTAAGGAAATGGGATAATAAAACTAGCTCTGCAACTCTGATAGGATTTTTTTAAGGTGTTGCAAAATATTTCATTGGTCCCATCAATGATTGCTGTAAAGCAGGATCTTGGACAAGTTAATATTTTAGTGCCTGTTGGAGAAAGGGGAACCTTCATACACTGTTGGTGGGAAGGTAAATTGGTACAACCACTACGGAAAACAGTATGGAGGGCCCTCAAAGAACTGAAAATAGAGCTATCATATGACCCAGCAATCCCACTGCTGGGTATATAAGCAAAGGAGGGGAAATCAGTATATCAAAAAGATATCTGCCCTCCCATGTTTCATGCAGCACTATTCACAACAGCTAAGATTTAGAATCAACCTAAGTGTCCATTGACAGATGAATGGATAAAGAAATTAGGATGCATATACAAAATGGAATGCTATATAGCCACAAAAAAGAATGAAATCCTGCCATTTGCAACAACATGGATGGAACTGGAGAACACTATGTTAAGTGAAATAAGCCAAGCACAAAAAGACAAATCTTGCATATTCTCACTCACATGTGGGAGCTAAATACTAAAAACAATTGATCTCATGGAGACAGAGAGCGGAATGATGGTTACCAGAGGCTGGGAAAGGTAGCAGGGTGGGAGGGACAAAGTGGGGATGGCTAATGGGTGGAAAAGTATAATTAGATAGTTAGAATGAACAGTATTTGATAGCACAACAAAGTGACTATAATCAATAATAAGTTAGGGTGTACTTTAAAATAACAAATAGAATCACAAAGAAATGATAAATTCCTGAGGTGCTGGATACCCCAGTTACCCTGATTTGATTAATACACATTTTTGCCTGTATCAAAACATCACCCATATCCTATAAACATATACAACTATTATGTACCATTATTAAAAATTTTTAGAAAATTTTAAAACTTGCAGAAAAAATAAAATAATTTGCTGAACAAAAAGAAAAATTTTAGTGCCTAAAACTCTAGAAAGGAGGACAAAGAAACTATGCTTTTGAAGTCTCCCTGACCCGGTTTACCATTAGTGCCCACACAACGCCATCCACACCACCTCCCTGACTCCAGGAATATTGCACAGTAAAAGCATTAACTGTTTAGTCATTTCCTGCATCACGACATCACAGCCTTCCCCTATTAACTTATCTAACTGAGTTATAGTTCAAACAGCCGGTTTCCATATCAGCAGCTATTTGGTTTAACATCTTTTCAGCAAAGGTGCCGTGGGAGCCTTGCAGACAGCCTCACGTTAATCCCCCCACCTGTTTTCCTGAGGCGAGCCCGCAGAGAAGAGTGTTGACTCAGGTATTGCTGAGAATTTGCCAGAATGTGTGATTTCTGAAACTTTTGCAGATAAAAATTGTATTAAAGATGTCACATCTGAAAACCTCGGAACTTCAGTGAAGTGTTATTGTAGGGTGGAGGGCACGTCGTGTCATTAGTGTCTGAGGAAGTCTGTCTCGGTGCATAGTGCACATACACTGCAAGGGATGACAGCACCACTTATCTGAAAGTCAGGTGGACAGGACTACAATAATACAAGCCTTGAAGATAGCAATTATTACAGCACGTTGATTTCTTCCTCTTGACAGGGAAGCCACGATGTTTCAAAAAGAAAGCTCCAGCCGGGCATGGTGGCCCACGCCAGTAATCCCGGCACTCTGGGAGGCCGAGGCGGGAGGGTCACTGAGCTCAGGAGTTTGAGGTCGCAGTGAGCTATGATGACACCATTGCACTCTAGCCCGACAACAGAACAAGACTCTGTTAGGAGGGAAAAAACCCATTAGCTAGGTCACCAATTAAGGAAGCAGAAAACAGCAAGAAGGAAGGTATAAAATTATCTTGTTAAATGACTTTTCAAAATTAGAAATATCTAACATGCAAAGAATATATGATCTAAAGCAATAGAGAATTTTATCAAAAATAACCTTGTCCTATAAAAGTAAAGTTGATCTATGGTAAACTTTTAAAATATCTTTGCCTCATTAGAAAACAATGGGTTTTCATGCTAGAAATAGCTATAACTTTTTAAAAGATCATTTGATATTTACTTATATATTTAGAAAATGCCATTTCCTACATCTAAAATGGCTTTTGAAAATGGAAAAGGCAAACAACTGAAATTGTACTGAATTAATTATACTTTTGAAACTTCCAACAACCCTGGTGAATCATTATTTCCTACTCTATTGTTTATTTTTTGCTATATGAGTGTTTCATGGTTTGGAAGTGGGTGAGAAGAAAGAGTAGAAAATATGTTGTCTGCTTTGGTTTTGAATTCTTAGCCTGGCTGTATCTGGATTTAGGGCTATTGCCCTTGTCAATTGGCCATGGGCAAATGGGACAGTTATAAGACAAAAAATGTATTCTTAGATAATAGGGTGATAGACAAAATAGAAAATAGATAATGATAGACAACAGATACACAGACAATAGTGGTAGATAGAGAAAAACAGGTAATAATTGGTGATAGACTTTCTGCTTCAAGTGTTGTGTGTCTACAGAACAGTCTTACTCCTTCCAATCTTCTGAAAGCAACAATAGATATTTTCTCTTTTTCAAAGTAAATACTATTACAAGCATCCTTTTAAAAATTTTTTTAATTTTTATTTTTTTTTAGAGATGGAGGTCTGTGTTGCCCAGGCTGGTCTCAAACTCCTGGGCTCAAGTGATCCTATCTCAGCCTCTCAAGTAGCTGAGACTACGGGCATGAGCCACCGTGCCCAGCCCACGAGCATTCTTTTAACCTGCCCCAAGTCGAGGGTTTTGAAGCCTCCATTTTATTCCTTTATGTGCTGATCATGATGATAATAGTAGTTAACATTTATAGTAGTTCCTTGGTATCCACGGGCGATTGGTTCCAGGACCCTCCCACCGCACCATGGACACCAAAATCCAAGATGCTCAAGTCCCTTATATAAAATGGTATAGTATTTGCATATAACCTAAACAATCCTCCCCTATACATCACATCATCTCTAGTTTACTTATAATACCTATACGTTATGTAAATAGTCATACTGTACTGGTTTTTATTTGTATTATTTTTATTGTTGTATCATTTATTATTTTTTTTTCTGAGTATTTTCCATCTGAGGTTGGTTGAATCCTCAGATGTGAAACTGCAGATGTGGAGGGCTGACTACACTGGACACTTACCAACTGCCAGGGCTTATGATAAGGTCTTTATGTTTTCTCATTTCCTCCTCAAAATAACTCTATGAGGTAAGTATTAGTATTATAATCCCTGCTTTACAGACGAAACTTTTGGGAGAGCCAGACAGCTAAAACCTGGTTTTGAGCCTACTGGGTATTTGATTAAATGGAAGGAAGATGGGAGAGATGAAGAAAGGTTTGGGCCAACCTTCATCTCCTCATATCAAATAAGTATAGCCTTGGTGTCAGAATCTGGAAATCTCTGTCGAAGTGGTTTGGTGGCAAATCCTACTTCTGATCCCTGAATTTGAACTTAATATCCGACCTTGAGGCATGACTGTTAGGGTGTGAGCTAGTGAATGTGAGTTTTGAGAAAGATTTCTCCAAACAAAGATTAGGATAGAAAGAAGGAAAAGTTTATTTTACTTTTTCCAGATGGAAAAAAGGGCCAACACGGAAGTGAAAGAGGTAGAGTACATTGGGCATAGAAAACCAGCTACTCAGGCTTTTTATTTAGGGGTTGTAACGGGTGTGAAGATGATTTATGGCTGCAGCCATTAACAGGGTACAGCTACGAAACTGCTGCATGCATTTCTTCTCTTTTTCTTAGTGGCAGGCTGATAACAGAAGTGGCTGCCTTTCCTACTGTCCATTCAGGAGCTCTTCAAGGCTGTAAAAGCAAATTCTCAAAAGCAGTTTCTGGCGAATGTAAAGGGAAAGATTTACATTTCCTTTCTGTCTGCTCAACCCTTTCCAGATGTTGTGAAAACAGAACTCCAAGGGGTGCCTGTTATTGAGAAAGCTCATATGATTGATCTTAGCCCTTACTGAGAAACTATGGGTTAGATAATTTTTCCTGTGATTTTGAGAGCAAGGCCATCTTTTCAATGACTATATGACTCCAGGACTTAACTAACCTTTTAATACATCATTATCCATATCTATAAAATAATATAAAATTATCTACCTCACAGAGGCTTTGAGATTTCCACCGATATTTGACATCTTCAGATGAAGACATGCAAAAAAGTAGAGTAACCTATTCCAAAACTAGAAAGAACCACTGTTTGGTTTTTCTTCTTTCATCATAATTGCTATTTCTCATTTGTAAGTTTGTGGCAACAGATAGACAAGAAAAAAATTAGAATCCATGGAAAACATTTTGATAGGTATCAGTTTTATACATTTACAGTGTCTTTTCCTAAACTGTACTGTTCAACAAAAATCTTTTGGCTAAGAGATGCGTTTATTCATTTATTTATTTATTTTTGAGACAGAGTTTCACTCTGTCACCCCAAGTAGAGTGCAGTGGCACCATCATAGATCACTGCAACTTCAAACTTCTGGGCTCAAGTGATCCTCCTGCCTCAGCCTCTAGAGTAGCTGGCACTGCAGGTGCATGCCATGACACCCAGCTACTTTTTTGTAGAAACAGGGTCTTGCTCTTGCTCAGGCTGGTCTTTGAAATCCTGAGCTCAAGTGATCCTCCCACTTCGGCCTCCCAGAGTGCTAGGATGACAGGCGTGAGCCACCATGCCCGGCCCTAGAGTATGCATTTTTAAAGGCATATAGAATCTTAGTAATTTATATCCCCTGCACATCCTATACATTCTATATTACAAAGAATAGGAAAGAAAAATGTGGAATTATTGTTACTCTCCAAGCGCACATGTTCATGTGGACCTTGCTACAAAACCTAATCAGCCACATGGAAATGATTTAGCTTTCTGAAGATTGCACAGGAGTCAAAGCACAACTAGACAATATTGTTTTAATTTTTCAGGTTGCAGAACTATCCAAAGAAAAGAGAGCTGATTTTTTTAAATGATAGCTAAAGACGTCTGTGAAGACAGTTGAATCTGGGTTGGCAAGGCAAAAAGTCAAACAGCAGATCAAAACAAGACAAGAAAACTGTGACTAAAATAAAAGCGATGATATGTTCATCTAATTTAAACATTCAAGTCTGTGTAAATGAATTAAAGAATTTTCTCTGAAAAGTTCTGGTAATTTCTTGCCAGTTGTTAGATAGACCAAATAATTTAAAACAAACAATCTGTAGAGGTTGAATTAAGGTCCTGGTTTTTAAAACGTTATTAGTAAGCAGATGGTGACTTAAAAAAAGATCACAGAGTAATGATTACTAACACCACCAAATCAAGGTACCCAACTGGTATTGCCCATTCTTTGACTACTTCATAGAGCTCAAACCCAGCACCACTGCACACGTATTGTCCTGGCATTTCCGTTTCTTCTTTCAGCAAGGACAGAAGATGTCTATGTGACACAGCTGTCAGAAAGGAACCCCTGAAGACAGCAGAAAGTTTGGTTGGAATACAAGGCTTAAGACCCATTCCTCAAATTCCAGGGCTTCTAGCATCTCACATATACAACTCAACTCTAGTTTGCAGAAGTGATTTTCACAAAAACATTGTATTACGATTTAAACCCTTTTCTCCAAATTAGCTAACTTGCTTTTCTTCTGATTAGCTAGTTTACAAGAGAACAAAATTGATTAGTGAGAAAAACAACTTGACTAATGAGTGAGCTCTGGGAATAGGCTTCTGGGTATCCAAGAAGCATTAACTCATACAAATAAGTTGGAACAATGACTCCAGCTGGGAAAAGAACAAAGTCAGAACAAGCAGTTGCCTAGGGCAGTAAATTGCCAAGGGCGGCAGACTTTCCAAGTGGCTTCTGTGAGAGCAAAGGCAGCCTTTGAATTTAGATATTACCCACTTTGCCTGGGGTAGGTGAATCTGTACATCAGGTACTCACCCCAGAAGTACTGAGCCGGCAGCCACTCTGCTGGGCTCAGGGGGTAGATGACAGATGGATGTTTTAAAAGTGAATATTCAAGAGTTCAGGGTGCAATTTAAGGCTTTCACTCTATGGCTCCATACACAGCATTGGCTATGAGCCAAGCTTGCTTTCCACCCCTTTCTCCAGGTCAGCCCAGGCTACTGACCATAAGCCAAATGGCAATCACCAGGTAGCAATGATTCATCTTTGCACTGGCTGCTAGGAAGCTTTAGAGTCTTTTTTTTCTACTCCACTGCTTGCAACTGAGTTGGGCTATTGGACATATATGTCTGGTAGAACATCATATTTTCTTATCCATATTTTTTTCTTTCCTCAAACTCATTTCACTTTATTTTATTCTTGAACAGAGCGTATATTTGTATAAATTGCTTCAAACCCCTCCGTGGAAACCACAAAGAGACAAACACATAAAGTATTGAAAGAATGTTAACATGATAGATCGGGAGCTCTCAGAATCCTTTTGGCAAAGCAGAGATGTCACTTGCTTAAATTGTTAACCCTGGAGACTCTAAATGGGAGTAAATCCCTCAAGTATTCAAGTTGCAAGGCTCGTAAACTCAAGGTAAAGGAGAATTATGAAGAGTCTGAAGAAAAGAATGATTTGTTGGATGGCTGTAATATTAATGCAAGTTCCATTTCCTTTGTTAACTTCCTGCTTATTCTTTAAGCTTTTTTGTTGTTGTTGTTAGCTAAAACGCAAAATAATGCTGGAAACTATTTTTGAAATGGGCTTCATTAGGCTAGATTGTTCACACCGATCTCTCTTGGCATTTTACATAATGTTTTGTTACATTTGGGACATCAGTTAAAAAGAGATAGTAGAATTCAATGTTCAAATATAGCTTTATAAGGCAGCTATTGAATAAATCTAGCAAATCTTGTGGCCATTTTGAATGTAGTTATGAATTTATAGTGGAGGTTTTCTCTCATTATTCTTAGGAGGGGGTGGGTCTACCTGTCTGTAATAGACTTGGCAACTTAAGGAAATCAGTCAGCTGCTTCTGGCTCCGTGGTCTTTAAACCAAGGAGGCTGAAGTAGATCATAATAACAGGGCTGTAGAATTCACCCACTGCTTTCATAATCATTAGCTCTTTTGATCTTCATAGCAACCCGAAGGTTGGCAGGGCAGTGGTTATTTAACAGACAAGGAAATGGAGGCCCAGAGATTTAAAAACATGTTTAAGATCTTAGAGCAATTAAAATAGAACACCTGAGACAGAATCCAGTTCTTGGAGATCTACAGTTTTAGCATAATATGGTTCTATTGGAATCTCCTACACCTCACTTATATGTAGAAGAAAGAGCGCCAGTGTTGGGGCGGACACCAGGCTGGATGCACTATTGGTCTGACTCCTATGGATTGACTTTTGATCGTGTAAAAGAATGTATAGAGTCTAACTTTAGCAAGAGCCAGCTAATTGACAGCTGGAGAGAGGTCACGGGTTTGGGGTAAGGATGGGTTAAGCCAGCCCTGCCTTGCTTTTGGTGGGGCGCTTGGCAACAGTGCTACCCCAGGTGGTTCCACACTGTAGCATATGCTCAACCTTTTAGTAAAGGCCACGGTCTTATTTAAAAACAAAATATCTAAAATTTCTATTATGAGCTTCCCAAATCCCCATTAAATAAAAATGCAGTATTTTCCTCACTCTTCTTCCTATGCTGACATTTTAAAATACCATTTCCCTATTTCATTTTATATCTTCAGAGAGGAAACCATGTAAGGCAGCAGAAAGAAGCCCTTTTGGAATTCAAGAAAACTGGGTCCTGCGCCTTGCTCAGCTCAGCTGTGTGATTTTGGACAAGTTACTTAACCTCTCAGGACCTATTTCTGCACAGGAAATCTAGGGGTTTTCCTATCTAAGCTTTGAGATCTCGTCTAACTCTCGAATTCTATGATTCATTTCTAACTTAGGTTTCTCTTATTTAATGTTTGCTATTTGTTCTGTTCGAGTTTAATTCATTCTTGTAAGCCTCGTTTAACTTCCAATTTACAGCATTTTTATTATTTGCACTCTCTGATTACGAGTAAATATGCTCCAATCCCTGATGGACTCTGCTATGTTCTCCAGTGTAATCTTTATGTAATGTATCGTATTCTGACAATATTAAAGGTACCGGAGTGCTCATCACTTGCAGGAGTTAGCCAATTCAAACCTCCTTAACCAATAGAAAAGATCTATTGACTCATGTAATTAATAGTACAGATTCAGGCAAAGTTTGATCAGGGTTCTTGATCCATCTCTCTGTGATTCTGTTGGCTCCACCAATTTGGGTTTGTGGTTTGGGGTCTCCTATCCCTGCCCCACAAGGGCTATAAGAACACCCTACTGTCTATTCTCTATTTTAAGAGACAGGAAACTTTCCCTGGAACCCTCAGAAAAATCCCCATTTGTGTTTTGTTGTCCTAAACTAAGTCATACCATGGTTCCTGAACGTTCATCCATTGTGGTCCCAGGAATGCCATGCCAGGCTTAGGCCAGGGTATCAGAACCAATCACTGGCAGGGGGTGGGGCTACCATGACAGGCTTAGACCAATCAGAGCCACCCCTGGAACTGAAGTCCAACTCCTCAATGACATAATGGCTTCAGAATGGTGGGGCAGAAGAAGTTGAAGGGGCAACCTTACTGTTGCATCATATCTTGCCTATCCAGCTCTAAAAACATGGGGGCAGAGATTGCATTCTCTGACCCTCTATGTGCCAGGCGCCCAGTTAATGTTTGTTAAATTGGATGGAACTGCATTGAATTTCAGGCAGTGGTGAAGACACAAAACCAAAACAGAAAATAACACCCAGTTCTCTATACCTCTTCCTCGCGGTTCTATTCTTGTCATGGCTCTGTTCATGCTCCCTAACTTTCTCCACTATTTATATGTTACCCCTCTTATTTTTAGCCATAAGTTTTACTTAGTCTGAAGATAACCAAATATTAAGTCTCTGAATATGCATATTCTCTAAATATGAATATAAGCCTATTTGCAAATCTAGCACTTACATTTAGAGTGCTGTTGGCAGGATTCTGAAAATCGGGGTTTTTTTTTTTTTTTAATGGAAAAATGTACTACAGCGGAAGGATTTGTTTTCCATAAAGCAGAACCAACTTTAATGATTTTGATACTTCCATATATACTTATATACTCATAAAACATTAAACAAATAAATATTAAATCAGACCTCATTGATTATCGAATTCTCTTCCACTAAAAAATCAAACTTAGAACTGACAGAGCCATCTCAGAAAAGAGAAGGGCTTGTGGGAGGGCTGGGACAACTGTGTTTATTCAGCCTCTCTCTCTCCCATTCTAGCCCCTCAGACAGTCCCATTCACTCAGAAAGTGCAGAGGGCACTGGGATCTGGCATTAGGTGACATTCATAAGTGACAAGGAATAGGAAGCCCCCTGTATGGGTTTAGTAGCATGCCTCTTCTCAAGCAAGACTGCAGCAACTGACTGATCGCGGCTGTCCCTCAGGGAGTGCAAGATCCAGAGCCATCCAACCCAACAATGCAGCTCAGTCCTTTATGAGCCTCTGCTCAGCACACACTCAGTGTCAAGGTCAGTGTTCTAAGATATAGTCCCTGCCCTTAGGCGGGGAGGTGGACAAGGAAACAGGCAATTACAATCCAGCAGTGAGGTCATTGGAAGAGGTGACTTAAGGTGCTGTAAGGGCAGGGAAGAGAGGCATGTGGCTGTTTAAGAGGGGTAGCTGTCACTCAAGACACAATGCCAGTGAGGCCCTGCAGTTGTGCAACGTGGCAGCCCTGACCCAAGGAAGCCTTGGATATCCCAGCAGAAGGGATATCCAAGCTGAGCTTTGAAGGAAGGAAGAGGAGAGCATTTGGACACTTCACACCAGATTCAGGAGGGTGTGTGCACATAGACACTTAAGCACTGCCCAACCCTTAAAGAGAAATGTGGACAGCAC
The DNA here is from genome assembly GCA_028533085.1 of Varecia variegata. NCBI lineage: Eukaryota > Metazoa > Chordata > Mammalia > Primates > Lemuridae > Varecia > Varecia variegata. The sequence goes on along the minus strand of CM052436.1, from coordinate 140,404,115 downwards.
ATACTCAAGTGAGTGGTTGGAAAAGGAGCACTCCCTCTCCTATTGAGGGGTGAGATGAAGCATGTGATTATGGGCTGGGCAGATGCATATGAGCCTTGGATCTTTTTGGGTAGTAGCTGATACTTTATCCACAATTGTAACAATTGTCTTCCTGAGTCCCTGCATATCTGCTAATGCTGGAGAGTTTGGAAAGGAGTCCAAACTCAGAGCATGTCTTGGGGTGTCTTTAGGCAGGTTGTCACTGTGAGCAAAACAGGAATAATTAACTATAATAGTTAATCCTTCTCCGCCTTTAAAAAGTTCCACCGAGCTTGTGTTTGGCAGCTTGAGCTACCTATAAAATAATAAAAGATTAGTAAATAGCAAAATTATTCTGTTTGCCACATATGTGCACTTTGAGAAATTCACTATCATAATTCAAGAACCCAACCCAGCACAGGTTTTAATAGAAGCAGGTGCATCTAAGTAAAAATCAAATAAATGGAACAATGTTCAGTATACAATGATGGATGTCTTGAATAACCTGGGTTGACAGATATGAAATGAGATCATAAAAACGTTGGCATTTTTTAAATGTGTTATTTACATCATTTCTTGAAGCCAAACATTGTAATGTCATTAACGTTATTAGAAAATCTGGAATCAGATTAAAATTGATCACCAGTTATTATCATTTTTGTGACATGTCATAGTCCTGCTTATATTTCTTTGGGTTTTGAAAATGGAACTGCCAGAGTTAGGCTTTTAGGACGCACACTTGAAAAGATAAATTATGGACTATAGAACCATTTTCCAAAGTGTTTATGAGATAACTGTTGATAGTTCCAGAAGCATCCTTAAAGAAAAGACTATTTTTATGGGATAAATTTTACCCCTGGATGAACGCTTCCTCTGGTGTTTACTAGAACTTTCATGGGACTAGGTGAAGTCAGTATTTCAGGCTGATAACTGTCAAAGTTATGTCCTTTGGGCCCATAGGAGATCATTTTTGTTTTCATTTGTCTTTATAACACTGTGAATCCGAAGAAAATCTGAAGTCTCCATTCTTCCTCTACCACTACAGAAGTTGAATGTCACATATACTGACTTTTCACTCCAAATAGTGTGCTTAAGCAAGCCACTCTAATTTCAATCACAATCGTAAGAGTTTTGTCAATGGCCCTGTGGCATCTAGACTAGCCATGAGCAACAGTAGTTTTTTAGGATGAACACAAGTTCCTCTTTTCTTGCTAGTCACTTTACCTTTTGCAAAACAAAACTGTTTTAAAACCTTAATCTTTGCAAGAAGAGCTACTTGCTTGCATTCTCACAGAGCGTTAATTGCAGACATGCAGATATACATAAACTTCTACTCATTAATAAACACAAAACTAATTATCACCCTCATTTTAATTCAGACCTATCAGCCCTCTCTTAATTACTCTGATATTACCATAGTACATAATCAGAGACATAGAAAGTTAAGTTTTTTATAACAAAGGCCAGACTTGTTTGATAGGTTTGCAAGATGATTTTGTTGTTAAAAATCATTGATGATGGCTTATGTCAGAATGTCACCCTTGAAAGGGGTCATATTTAAAAAATCCATGCTATGACAAGATCCAGATAGTCTTCTGAAGCCACTCATCTGAACCAAACAAAAGCATTTTTGCATCTGTGTTTTCTTTAAAAAAACTATTCATTGATAAAGTATAACATGTATTGAGAGCCCCATATTCTAAGATTATAGCAAAACCTAAAAAACAAATGGACATTTTTAGCAGATCAGTCTTCACCTTATCTGTATTCTTCAGAAGACTTTTCTACGTAACTGGGTCCCTTTATCGCTTTCTAAGACTGATATTTTTCTGATATCCATATAGGAAGTATGAGCAATTGTTGAGATTTTTACTCAAAAGTCTGAATATAATTTCTGTATATTATAGATGTGACCATATGTATGCTGAAACAACTAAGATATTTAAATTCAGTTAGAGAATAATGAGTTCTAGCCTATCTCTTTGGTATCAAGAGTAAAAATCTTTTGAAAGAATGAGTTAGCATTCACATTTACATGCCTGTGACTACACACACACACACACACACACGTACATATGCACAAAAACCCTACCAATAGTAGCAAAATATCCCATGAATAGGTCACAAAATGTGTCTGGCTTGAAACAGAATTTGCAAAAAAGAAAAAATAGACCTTTTTAACTTGGTGGTTGTCTTTGTCCATTTCTGCTACTATAACAAAACACCTTAAACCAGATAATTTACAAAGAAACAGAAATTTATTTCTTACAGTTCTGGAGGCTGGGAAGTCCAAGATCAAGGCGCTGGCAGATTTGATATCTAGTGGAGGCTTGCCTTCTGCTTCACAGATGACACCTTGTTGCTGTGTCCCCAATGTTGGAAGGGCAAAAAGGACTAAACAGATTCCCTCAAGCCCTTTTATGAGGACACTAATTCCATTCATGAAGGTGGAGCTCACATGACCTAATCACCTCCTAAATGTTCCACTCCCTAAAGGTACCATTGCATTGGGGATTAAGTTTCAACATGAATTTTGGAGGTACACAGACATTTAAACCATAGCAGTCATGGTCTGACATCTACACAAGAGTAAGCCTGCGATTTCTTTACTTACTGCACAGGCTATTATAATTGCTCAAGGCATTGATTGCCAAACCAGGATACCAAGCGCATTAATTTGCTAGGGCTATTGTAGCAAAGTATCGAAAACTGGATGGCTTAAATAACAGCAATTTATTGTCTCAAAGTTTTGGAGGCTAGAAGTCCAAGATCAAGGTGTCAGCAGGGTTGGTTCCTTCTGAAAACTGTGAGGGAGAATCTGTTCCAGGGCCCTCCAGAAGCTTCTGGTAGTTTGCTGGCAATCTTTGCTGTTCGTTAGCTTGTAGACAACATATCACCCCGATTTCTACCTTCATCATCACATGATGTTCTCCCTGCATGTCTCTGTGTCCAAATTTCCCCTTATTATAAGGGCACTATTTATCTTGATTTAAGGCCAACCATAATGACTTCATTTTAACTTGATTAATTGTATCTGCAACAACCTTATTTTCAAATAAGGTCATGTTCTTAGATACTGGGGTATGGGGGTTAGGACTTGAATGTATGATTTTTGGTGGGACACATATCAACCCATACAACTAAGAAAAAGTGACCTAGTTGTAAAAAACTTTTCTAGGGTCATGCAGAATAAAGGGATCAATTATTAACATATCAAAAGTCCAGTAATCAAAACCAGTGTCCTGGTTCGCAAGAATACTTATTGAGCACCTACATGGAAGAGGCACTCCCTACTCTGAAATAGCCTCTCCTTTAATTAATCCCAGATTAATGGAGTTGAGATATATGAGGAAGAAAAGAGGTAAATGGATTTCGCTCACTCTCCCTCAGTTCCAGGTCTTTGACATTCTCTTACGGTTAAAGGAGGGGCTATTTCAGAGTGGGGAGCACCTCCTCTGGGATTAATTAAAATTCCTAGGTGTTGTGATTTAAAAAATTTTTAAAGATATTAAAGCTCCCACACTGCACATCTAATAAATATGATCTAATATTTTTCACTAAGTGAAATGGAGTGAAATCATAGAATCATGAACTGTCAAAGCTATAAGGTGCTATAAAGACCATCTCAAATCATAGATGAAAAAACTGAAGACCAAAGAAGTTAAATAGGTTAAGGTCACATGGCTAGTTAGTGGCAGATTAGAGACTGAAACCTTGGACCGTGACTTGGATTTCTAATGCAATGACCTTTCCATTGACCCCACAGTAATAAGCTGATCATGCCCTACTACTCTAAGTTAATAGAATGCAACATGATCTATTGCATTCTTCTAAATTTCTTCTTGTATCTACAAGTTAGCTAAACCACTAGTTGGAGATGAGATATATAAGGAAGAAAAGAAGTAAATGGATTTCACTCACTCTCCCTCAATTCCAGGTCTTTGACATTCTCTTGTGGTTAAAGGAGTGGCTATTTCAGAGCTTAAACAGTAAAAATGGACTTTTTCAATGAAAAGTTGGGGCAGACACCACTTAAACCAAGAGATAAACTTCTTTTAAAAAAGAGAGAGAGAGAGAAAGAGAGACACAGGGTCTTGCTCTGTTTCCCAGGGTGGGCTCATAGCTCACTACAATTCCCAATTCCTGGACTCAAGTGATCCTCCTGCCTCAGCCTCCAGAGCAGCTAGGACTGACTACAGATGCCTGCCACCAGGCCTGGCTAATTTTTTTTTTTTCTGTACAGACAGGGGTCTTGCTTTGTTGCCCAGGCTGGTCTTGAACTCCTGGACTCAATCAATCCTCCCACCTTAGTCTCCCAAAGTCCTAGGATTACAAGTGCGAGCCAAGGGCACCCAGCCAAGGGATAAACTTAATATCATTAGTAGGGAAATAACTTGGTGTTATATGCCTCCTGATAGGATGCAATAAGTATATAGTATTATTCTTCCAAAAATATTTAACCTAGATCTAACCAAACCTTTAGAATTAACCTCCAGATTTACTGAAAATACTGGGAATAAAAGATGTTTAAATGATACCATGAGGAAACAATCAGACAAATCTTGAATGTGGGACATTCTAAGAGTCAACTAACTTATTCTCTTCAAAAAGTCAATATTATTTTTTTTAAGAAAGATATGGAAACTGTTTTAGGTGAAAGAAAGATAACAACCAAAATGCAACATGTGGACCTTGAGTGAATCTTAGCTTTAAAAAAAGATAGCTAAAATAGATGCTTTAGGGGACAAATAGGAAAATTTGAATACAGAACATATGTTTGATGATATTTAGGAATAAACTGTTTAATTTCTGTGTGATAATGATATTGTGGTTAAGTAGGAGAATTTCCTTATTCTTTGGAGTAAAATGTCAAGAAATCTGCAAACTTATTTTCATGTGGTTCAGCAAACAAAGCAAATAAACATATCATTATAGATAAAGATGGCAAAATTTAAAAATTGTTGAATCTAAGTAATTGTTAGTCGAGTTTCCCTGTACAATTCTTTAAACTTTTCTGTGTGTTCGAAATCTGGAAAGTTGGAAAAAATAATGTTAATTTTTTTGCTGGAGTATTCCCATAAATTAAAATGGGGAAATGAAGTGAATGAAAGTTAGGCCTTATTTCCTTTAATAATTTTTATTGTGCTTACACAATAGTAAGGTTTAAATAAATAGGAGGGATTAAATAAATGTTTGCTAATTTTGAATTCATATGACCAATATTGCTGATAATTAGGGTTATCCTTCAATAGAGGATTGCTTAAATAGTGGTGCAGCCATATAATGAAAAACTAAGCAACTTTTTTTTTAAATGAGAAAAATTTCCTTTTTGAGAATGAAAAGAAAAAAAATGAGAAAAATTTTTAATACTGATTTAGAAAGCTTTCAAAGATATATCATAGGCCAGGCGAGATGCCTCACGCCTGTAATCCTAGCCCTCTGGGAGGCCGAGGTGGGAGGATTGCTTGAGCTCAGGAGTTCGAGACCAGCCTGAGCAAGAGCGAGAACCCTCCTCTACTATAAACAGAAAGAAATTAGCCAAACAACTAAAAATAGAAAAAATTAGCCGGGCATGGTGGTGCATGCCTGTAGTCCCAGCTACTCGGGAGGCTGAGGCAGGAGGATCCCTTGAGTCCAGGAATTTGAGGTTGCTGTGAGCTAGGCTGATGCCACGGCACCCTAGCCAGGGCAAAAGAGCGAGACTCTGTCTCAAAACAAAAATAAAAAAATAAAATAAGAAAAAAAAAAAGATATATTGTACAACCCTCAAGTGCACATATAGTAGTAACATTCATCGGATGTCGGGCAGGTGGGAAGGGGGAGGAGGGGATGGGTATATTCACACCTAATAGGAGCAATGCACACCGTCTGGGGGATGGACATGCTTGAAGCTCTGACTCGGGTGGGGCAAAGGCAATATATGTAACCTAAACATTTGTACCCCCGTAATATGCTGAAATTTAAAAAAAAGATATATTGTAATGTGAAAAATGCAAGGTGCAGGCCAGTGTACATGCTAATATTTATGTTAAAATATATTTTCTTACATATTAATAAACTATCTCTGGAAGAACACACAAAAACCTTTGGGCTGCAGCTATGAAAAAACTCACAGCTAACATCATACTTAATGGTGAAAGACAGAAAGCTTTCCTCCTAAGATCAGAAATAACATAAGGATGTCCACTCTCACCACGTCTCTTCAACCTATTAGTGCTAATAAGTTCATCAAAGTTGCAGATCAATATACAAAAGGAATATATAAAAATGAGTTGTATTTCTATACACTAGCAATGAACAATCCAAAAGTGAAATTAAGAAAACAATTCCATTTGCAATACCATTAAAAATAAAATACTTAGGAAAACACTTAGCCGAGGCTATATAAGACTTGTACACTGAAAACTATAAAACACTGTTGAAAGAATAAAGAAGACTTTAATAAATGGAAGAACATCTCATGCTCATAGATTGGAAGGCTTAGTATTACTAAGATGGTAATATTTCTCTACATATTCTGTAGATCATATTGATCTACATATTCAATGCAATCCCTATCAAAATTCTAATTGTCTTTTGCCTTTTTTCCAATTTGCCAAATGGATAAACTGATCCTAAAACTCACATGGAAATGCAAGGGAACCCAATAGCCAAAGAAAAAACCAAAAAATCTTGAAAAAGAAGAATTAAATTGAAGGATTCACACTTACTGATTTCACAACTTACTTCAAAACAATGATAATGAAGACAATGCAGTACTGGCATACAGAGAGACATAAAGATCAATGAAATAGCATTGGAAGTCCAGAAATAAACCCATACATCTATGGTAAGTTGATTTTTGGCAAGGGTGCCAAGACAATTCAACATGGGAAATAATAGTCTTTTCAACAAATGGTGCTGGGACAACTGGATAGCCACATGCAAAAGAATAAATATTGACCCCTCTCTCACACCATATATAAAAATTAACTCAAAGTGGATCAAAAACCTAAATGTAAGAGCTAAATCTATTATAAAACTTTTATAGTTACAAACTATGTTTATAGTTAGAAGAAAACAGGGTAAAATCATGACCTTTGATTAGGTAATGGTTTCTTAAATATGAAACCAAGAACATAAGCAACAAAACAAAAAATAGATGAAATTGGACTTTATCAAAATTAAAAAAACCTTTGTGCATCCAAGGACATTATCATAAAAGTGAAAAGGAAACCTATAGGAGAAAATATATTGCAAATCACAGGATCTAGTATCCAGGATATATAAAGGATTCTTATAACTCAACAATAAACAAACATTTCAATTCAAAAAATGGGAAAAGGACTTGAATAAACTTTTCTCCAAATAGATGTACAGATGATCAATTATCATATGAAAATATGCTGAGCATCATTAGTCATTAGGGAAATGCAAATCAAAATCACAATGGGATACAACTTCATGCTCACTAAGAAGGCTATAAAAACACAAAAATGAAAACAGAAAATAAGCGTTGGGGAGATGGAGAGATTGGAACCTTCATGTATTCCTGATGGAAATTTAAAATGGTTCAGCCACTATGGAAAACACTTTGGCAGTTTCTCAAAAAATTAAACATAGAGTTATCATATGATGCAGGAATTCCACTCATAGGAATACACTCAAAAGAACCGAAAATGTATGTCCATATAAAAACTTGTGCACAACTATTCACAGCAGCATTATGCATAATAGTCCCAAACAGGAAACAACCCAAATGTCCATCCATGGATGAATGGATAAACAAAATGTGGGTATATCCATACAATGGAATACTGAGTCATGAAAAGGAAGGATACATGCCACAACATGGATCAACCTTGAAAACAGTATGCTGAGTGAAAGAAGCCAGACATGAAAGGTCACATATTGTGTGATTTCATTTATATAAAATGTCCAGAATAGGCAAATAGAGATAAAAAGTAGGTTAGTGGTTGCCAGGGGTTGGGGAGGGGGATTGGGAGGTATAGGGTTTCATTGTTGTTTTGTTGTTTTTTTTTCACATAGAAGGATGTGGTTGAATGTATAGTGTTTCATTATATTAGGTTGGTGCAAAAGTAACTGTGGTTTTGGACTATGAATTTGAAATCATTATAACTAGGCTCAAACACATCTTTATTAATCAAAATAGGAACCATTACAATCAATACATTTTTGCCAATGAGAAATAAGTTTGTTTATTCGTGTAGCATAAAAATCCGTGCTTCAGGATTTGATGAACTCTTGGAGAGCATTTTCTGCATCCTGCTGGTTGAGGAAGCATTTTCTCTGCAAAAATTTGTCGAGATGCTTGAAGAAGTGGTAGTCGCTTGGCAAGAGAGATCAGGTGAATATGGCGGATGAGGCAAAACTTCAGAGCCCAATTCCTTCAACTTTTGAAGTGTTGGTTGTGTGATGTGCAGTCAGGCATTGTCTTAGAGAAGAAATCAGGCCCTTTCTGTTGAGCAATGCCAGCTGCAGGCATTGCAGTTTTTGGTGCATCTCATCGATTTGCTGAGCATACTTCTCAGATGTAATGGTTTTGCTGGGATTCAGAAAGCTGTAGTGGATCAGACCAGCAGCAGGCCACCAAACAATGACCATGATCTTTTTTTGGTGCAAGTTTGGCTTTGGGAAGTGCTTTGGAGCTTCTTCTTGGTCCAACCCCTGAGCTGGTTATCATCGGTTGTCGTTTAAAATCCACTTTTCATTGCACGCCACAATCCGATCAAGAAATGTTCCATTTTTGTGTACAATAAGAGATGACAACACTTCAAAATGATGATTTTTTGATTTTCGGTCAGCTCATGAGACATCCACATATTGAGCTTTTTCACCTTTCCAATCTGCTCCAAATGCCGAACGACTGTAGAATGATCAAGGTTGAGTTCTTCAGCAACTTCTCGTGTGGTTGTAAGAGGATCAGCTTTGATGATTGCTCTCAGTTGGTCCTTGTCAACTTCTGATGGCCAGTCACTATGCTCCTCATCTTCAAGGCTCTCGTCTCCTTTGCAAAACTTCTTGAACCACCACTGCACTGTACGTACGTTAGCAGCTCCTGGGCCAAATGCGTTGTTGATGTTGCAAGTTGTCTCCACCACTTTACAACCCATTTTGAACTCGAATAAGAATATTGCTTGAATATGCTTTTTGTCTAACATCATTTCCATAGTCTAAAATAAATATAAAATAAACAGCAAGTAATAAGTCATTAGCAAAAAAACATAAAGTGATAAATGTGCATTAAAATTATGTATAACATAACCACATTTAAGAATGCATTCCAATAGCAGATGGCAAATTTCAACAATGCTAAAACCGCAATTACTTTTGCACCAATCTAATATTAAAATGAAGTATATAATAATACACTTTAAATGGCTAAAATAGTGAATTTTACATTATATGAATTTTACCTCAATTAAAAAAAGTTTTTTCTAAACATTTGGGCCCCAGAGAAGGGAACTGGCTGGGTTGGGGACAAGCCTAGGAGGGAAATACTTCACCATATATACTTCTGTCCCTTTTGAATTCTGTACCATGTGAATTTGTTTTTTTTAAAAAGTATAAAAAGCATTTAAAGATAAATAAAAGCAAATTACTGGGTTTAAATTTTCACTGACAAAAGGGGACAAATTCCAGATCTGGGAATTGATGAATGTTCAAACCAGATTTTTAAATTGCCTATGTTGAGGGCCTTTGAAAGGACAGCTTCTTTTATGTTACAGGTGCAGATGAATGTCCCTGTACATGGATCAGATCATCTCTCAAATCTCCCTTTCCATCCTAGATTCTAGAAGGTCCGTACTTCTGTGAGGCAAGATTGGTACAGAGACCACACTCTGCCTCTTGTGGGAAGGTCTAATTCTCTTCTTCTGATCAATGACAAAAGGTAGTCAGTCACATGTTGTAAAATCAGACCCATTCACCTACGCGATGTGAACACCAGGCTGCTTCCACTGGAGTCCATTCTACGCTCTGCTGAGCTGGATTCTGTCTGTGTGTGTGTGTGTGTGTGTGTGTGAGAGAGAGAGAGAGAGAGAGAGAGAGAGAGAGAGATTTTCAGAATCACCAAGAAGCTTGATGAAAATACAAAAACCAGGCCACAAATCAGAATCTCAGCATCCCTGTGGGCAGAACCCAAGAATGGGTATTTTAAATAAGCCCTGGAAGCCTCCAATGACACTAACTGGAAACCACTGTCCCTGTAAACGAAGTGGTATTTGCAGCAGGTGAAAGCAGTTTGGAGCCAGGAGGCACCTTCCTTTGTTTTCATATACCCAAAGGTCTCCCTCGAGGTCAAGGAGTCAGCCACTTACAAGGGGAATCCTCAGGACTTTGCCGGCCATGGGGCCCAAGTTTCCTCATTTAAGGAAGCTATTCCTTTGGGTTAAAGCGAGGTAAAACATTAAGCTGACACCTCAGTACCACGGTATGCATCTGCTTTCAAACCCATGAATGCACTGCAAGGCTCTTACAGGTCAGGCCACAGTGAGGATGAGTTTTAATGTGGGATAAGATGGTGACCGGGACAGCGAAGTGGTCACTGATTTCGACTGGCAAGCCAGAGAGATGCTCGAGGGTATGCATGTGCGTGAGTGGTGTGGGGTAGTGGTGAGGTTGTGGGAAGTTTGGAGCGGTATCAGTTACGTGTTCTCTGTGTATCAAACCACCCTAAAACTTGGTCACCTAAAACAATGGTTTATTATTTCTCAGAACTCTGTGGGTTGCGCTGGTCTCAGCTAAGCCCACTCCTGCGGCTGCGGCCAGCTGGTGGGTCAGACTCCACTGGGCTCTGTGGGAACAGCTGCAATGTCTGGGCCTCTTTCCCCTCAGGGCCCTTCATTCTAGAGCTCCTTGTGGCACAGAGCAGTGTTCCAAGAGGCAACAGCAGAAGCTCAAAGGCCTTTTGAGGCTCCTGAACTTGCATACTATGACTTCTAGCACATTCTTTTGGTCCATGGAAATCATAGACCAGCCCAGGGTTAAGGTGTGGGCAAAGAGACTCTACCTCTTGGCAGGAGTAGCTGAAAAATACTTTTGCCATGTTTTTCAGTCTCCCAAAGGAGGCAACGTGAAGATCCTAGACAGCCAGAGGAGAGACTTCAAAGTTGAGAAGGGGAAGAGGGAGAAGACTCCCAAGAGGAGGATCAAAATATGAGGGCAAACACCGCCTCGTCCAAATCTTTTCCCTGGACTCGCCAAGGGTACAAACCCCCTTAAATCCAAAGGAGGGAAGAGTCAATCCATTTCTCTTTCACCTCGGCCACAACAGTAGTTTCCATTTACCAGTAAGGAAATTTGCACTTTTATCAACACCACACTGATGAAAGCCACATAAAATTTAGAATTAAAGTGCAAACAGAGATTCCTAGCTGGTCAAAAGTGGGGATGGTTTCTTATATAGATTCAAATGGTCTGTACTTACAATTAGTAATAGTCATCATTTGGCTCCATTTATACACCGTGTCATGCTTTTTCACACAGTCTGTCATTCCATCTTCATCGTATGACAGGTATGGTGCCATTGCCATCCCCAAATTACTGATGAAAACAAGGCTCAGGGAAGCTAAGTGAGTTGCTCAAGGTCACCTGAGTTAGGAATGGCAGAGCCAGCGTTCACACTCAGGTGAACTGACCAGGGCCCACTTCCTCAACCATTACCCCATGCTGCTTTTATAAATGTTGGTTGCTGATGACGGTGATGTGGAGATGATGGCTTTGCTCTTTCAAAAACCAAAAACCAAGGTATACAATGTTTTTCATTCTTTATCTTGAAAAGAAATGACTGTATAAAGAGAAAAAAAAATCCACACTGTGAAAGCTATTATCAATGGACTTTTTCCATGGGCATAAAAAAAAAATCATGGAATGCCTCCTAGCTGGCAGTCACTGTTTTAGGTATTTTTACATGTAGCCTTATTCAACCCTCATCACGTTGCTGAGACAAGAAAATAGAGGCTTGGAGGTAGTTAGACTCACCCAGGGACACACCACAGGTAAATAGCAACACAATGCCTGGAATCACGTCTTTCTAACCTTCATTCTTGTGTTCTGCCTAGAGCTCCACATTTGTAAAACACCTATTCTTTTCCTAACCATGCCTTATAAACTACAATTACTCTGAAGATAGTTTTAAGAACAGTCAAGCCTAGGCCTTGCACTCACACTGGCCAAGTGTCGTTTGAAGGCTTCTCCCTCTCCTGTCACATCTGTCAGAACTTTTCAACCATCTGAGGGACGAATGCTTCACTAAAAGCTTACAGACAAATTCCTCAAATCCTTTGTATCACTAAAAGTGAAATCTTCAGTAGTGACCTTTGGGACAACCAATTTACTTGGGGGAAGATATAACAGTTCAGGGAACATAAATTTTTCCAGATGCTATGTTCTAGTTGGAGAAATGGAAAGAAACAGGAATTGTAGAATGAATGGAAAAAACTTAAATAATTGTGCTTTAAACATGGTTTTAGGGACTTTAATTCCCTCTAAAATAGAGAGATGGAGAGCCTTTCCAAATATAATCAGCCCAGATAAATCAAGGTATGTCAGTACTATTAGAATAGGTTTTCCCTCCCATTCTGCCCAACAGGATGTCTCCACATTGGTCCAGCCAAACACCTCCTGTCTTCCAGAGAGCAGGAAGGGCTGGACTTTATCCAGGCAGCCGATCTGGATATTGGCTCTGTGATTTATATTATAGATTAATGAGGTCTATTTTACATAACATAAAATTCATCCATTTCAAGCGTACACTTCAATGATTTTTAGTAACTTTACTGAGTGGTACAACTGTCATCATAAATCAGTTTAAGAAGAATTTCATCCCCACAATAAGATCCCTCATGGCCACTTACAGTTAATCTCTGTTCCCAACCTTAACCCCAGACAACGGCTGATCTACTTTCTGTCTTTATAACTTTGCCTTCTCTGGATATCTCACGTAAATGGGCTCGCACAACACATGCTCGCTTGTGTGTGGCTTCTTTTGCTTAGTGCAATGTTCTTGAGGTTCACCCATGATGTAGCAAGTGTCAGTAGTTTGCTCCTTTTTGGTGCTGAAAAGAATTCTGTTGCATGGACATGCCACAGGGTGTCTATCCATTCTTCAGTGATGGACATTAGGTTGTTTCTAGTTTGGGGCTATTATGAATAAAGCTTCTGTGAACATTCATATAAAAGTCTTTGTGTGGACACGTTTTCATTTCTCTTGGAAGACATCTAGGAGGAGCATTGCTGTCACATGGTAGTTTTATGTGTAACTTTTTGCAAAACTGCCAAACTGTCTTGGCATGGCTGATTTTTTTTTTTTTTTTTTTTTGAGACAGAGTCTCACTCTGTTGCCCGGGCTAGAGTGAGTGCTGTGGCATCAGCCTAGCTCACAGCAACCTCAAACTCCTGGGCTTAAGCGATCCTACTGCCTCAGCCTCCCAAGTAGCTGGGACTACAGGCATGCGCCACCATGCCCGGCTAATTTTTTCCATATATATTTTTAGTTGGCCAGATAATTTCTTTCTATTTTTAGTAGAGACGGGGTCTCGCTCTTGCTCAGGCTGGTCTCGAACTCCTGAGCTCAAACAATCCGCCCGCCTTGGCCTCCCAAGTGCTAGGATTACAGGCGTGAGCCAATGGCTGATTTTTTGAGATGAGGAAGATCATTTCTGGAAACTGGTTTAAAACCCAATCACTATTTCCTATAGGTCCCCAACCAGAAGCATTCGTCCACGCCTCAGTGCGCTCTAGTCTGGCTCATGGGTATGAGGATAAGGTTTAAAGATGGAAGTGCTAGAGTTGCCCTCATAGCCTTCCCTGGGTGGAAAGATATCTGTCTAAGGAGACTAAGACAAATTATAACAGTATTCAAAGTTTTAAAGAATGGAAAAATAAGGCAACCTGCAGTAGCTGAGAAAACAGTGGAATATTTGTCGTCCATGATGTTTTACTGGCAATTTGTACATCGTGCCCCTAACGAGAATAGCTGTCATTTAAAAACATCATTTTCTCCATCACTTCTAGCTGTTCCCACATGGTTTCTAATACTGGCCTTTAAAGTGTTTAACTGAAACGGATGAGCACGGTGGCTCACGCCCATAATCCTAGCACTTTGGGAGGCTGAAGTGGGAGGATTGCTTGAGGGCCAGGAGTTCGAGACCAGCCTGAGCAAGAGCAAGATCCCAGTCTCTATAAAAATAGAAAAATTAGCCAGGTGTGGTGGCACACACCTGTAGTCTTAGCTACTGGAGAGGCTGAGGCAGAAGGATGGCTTGAGCTTATGAGTTTGAGGTTGCAGTGAGCTATGATGATGCCACTGCACTCTAGCCTGGGCTATAGAGCAAGACTCAGTCTCAAAAAAAAAAGAAAAAAGAAAGAGAAAATAAATATCATATTAAATTGGGACCATATCGTCTCCCTCCCCCATGAACCACTCTGAAAAATAAATAATTTGGATTTCTGCCTTTAGAATAATAATCTTATAAGTGTGTGATTATTTTTCTAAATGGAAGTTGAGGTGCTTCATTGTCTAAAGGTCTAAAGATAGTGGATATCAAATGCCCAGCCTGATTCCTGGAAAATTCTCCCATGGCCAAAATCTGCCATGACTCTGTAGCTGAAGTAACTGGGAAGAGAGATGGGTAGGAGAATAGTAGCTTCAAATATATTGCCATAAGCAGAATACAGAGACCATGCTAAGAGAAATTAGGAATTGTTGATTTGTTCTTTCTGGAAAATTCTAAATCCTAATGTCATCCTGAAATGAAGTTAAAATGGAATGCAGGCATTGGAAAATTATCAGTTTTGCAATCATCAAAGTAAATATTGACACAGACAAGAACTGTCAATGGATGCTAAGTCTAAGGGGGCAAGTCTGATGAGGAGCTGGACATATGCAGGATCTTTAAACGTCTCCCCACGGATTGCTTAGTAGGTGGAAATGAAAAAATAGTAAGTATTCAGTGGAAAACTCAGACACAGCTTTAACCAGGTGATCAAAATCAACACTGTCAGCAAGGGGCAGGTGGACATCACGTGCCACACTGCAGAATACTCTGAGAAGGACACACCATCACTCAGATGGTGTAATGGGGAGGGGTGTGTACCCTGAATCTAATCATGAGGAAACATCAGACCAAACTGAGATGAGAAATACTCTGTTTTAAAAAGGGGAGAGGATCTGTATTCTCAAAAAATATCAGTGTCATGAAAGACAAAGGATGAGAAACTGTTCCATATTTTAGGAGTCTAAACAGACAAGACAACTAAATGCAATGTCAGATCCTAGACTAGCTCCTATATTGAAGGGGAAAAAGTGCTAAAAAGAATATTGAGTCCATTGACAAAATTGGAGTATGGATGGTAGACTAAATAAGTATATTACGTTAATATTAAATTTCCTTTGGTTGATAACTATGTTGATGTTGTATAGGAGAACATTTTTATGCCTGGGAAATATACACAGATGTATTTAGAACTGTAGTAAAAGGGATATGATGTATGCAACTTTCGCTCAAATGGTTCAGAAAAAAATCATGCGCACATGTACATGCATGCGTGCACGTGTGTATGTGTGTGTGTGTGTGTGTGTGTGTGTGTGTGTGTGTGGTGGGGGAAGGGAGGTGGGAAGAGGGAGAGAAAGAAAAGCAGCAAACCATAAAGGAGAGAAATGTTAACAGGTGGATCTGTGTAAAAAGTATAAGAATGTTCTTGGCATTATACTATTCCTATAACCTTTCTGCAAGCTTCCAAGTAAAAAGTTCAAAAACATGTATTTTATTGAACAGGCAAAATTAACTAGAGGAGTGGTTGCATTTCAGGGGGAAATTGGTTGGGGATTTGACGGAAGCTTCTTTTTTTTTTTTTTTCCTAGTGACCTAGTGGCAAGGTCTCACTCTGTTACCCAGGCTGGAGTGCAGTGGCATCATCATAGTTCACTGCAACCTTGAACTCCTGGGCTCAAGCAATCCTCCTGCCTCAGCCTCCCCAGTAGCTGAGACTACAGGTGCACATCACCACACTCAGCTAATTTTTTAAAATTACTTTTTGTAGAGACAGAGGTCTTGCTGTGTTGCTCAGGCTGGTCTTGAACTCCTGGACTCAAGCAATCTTCCTGCCTTGGCCTCCCAAAGTGCTAGGATTACAGGCCTGAGCTGTTTTGCCTGGCTGGAAGCTTCTGGATACAGGAAATTTCTTACATTTTGAACTAGTTGGCAGTAATACAGGTGTATAATGTAAATGTAAAACTTCAATGAGTTTTACATTTAGATTTTCAGATTTTATGTAAGTCACACCTTAACACAAAAGTAAAAAGAGAATAAGAGAGAAAAAAAATGCATCTTATGTTTTTTAAGTGGGTAAAGAAAACATGAAAAATTAGTGTTTTAATTTTATTAATAACAAGAGTAGAGGGCATCTGATTGAACACATTCACTCCCTCTCACTTCTTCTGTTGTGTTTTTTTTAACCTCTGCCAACTCCTGAAATTCCAGAAGTGACCTTAGTCCTTTTTAAGATTAAATTTTTAACAAAAAAAAAAAAAAAGAAAGAAAGAAAAGAAAACCAACCGCAACTGCACAACAAAAGGATTTTTCTTAGCCAATAAGCACAATACACCTCTGAGTTATATCATTTAAAAGTGGATTCCAAATATAATTAGATAGGACAGGGAAATAGCTTATGGGCCAATTCAAAAGTTAGGTAACAGCAAGACAACTTAATTTCCTTTCCACACACTGTCTCCTCTTAAAAAGATGATGTCTTTTCCACGGAGCTATTGTTATAATTGTAAAATTCAACCGTCACAAGCAACCAAAATTCCGAGATACCAGGAACACTTGTTATTTCTGAGACAATCAGGAATTTCTTTCCTCCTCCTTACTAATAGACCCCTGTATAATGCTGTCATTATTATGTCACCGTGAGATCCCCTTCAGTGCAAATGCCTTGTGCTAAAGAAGACGGAGGAGAAACCAGAAGGCATTTTGGGTCCCCAGTGACCATGGAGCCATCATACTAGTCCTGGACTATCTACCTCTATGTGAGAGAAAAACAAACTGGTATCTTGTTCATACAATTGTCATTCTGAGTATAAAACCTATCAGACATATGCCTGTTCAACAACTGTTGAAACCATTGTTTCTTCCTGCAAAAAGTACGCAGATAGTGATCCTTCAGAAAAAAGGAAAAAGTATCTGTCCATCAACAGATCAATAAACAAAATGTAGTGTGTGTGGATATATATGTGTGTGTATATATATATGTGTGTGTGTGTGTGTGTGTGTGTACGATGAAACATTTAGCCTTAAAAAGGAAAAAAATTCTGACACATCCAACATAGAGGAACATTGGAAACATGATGCTAAGTGAAATAAGCCACACAAAATGACAGATATTATGTGATTCCACTTATGCCAGATACCTAGAATATGAAAATTCATGGAGACAGAAAGTAGAATAGTGAGTACAAGGTACTGGGGGCGGGGGGACCAGACAGACAGTGGGGATGGGGTTTCAACTGGAGAAGATGAAAAAAGTTCCCGTGATGGACGGTGGTGACAGTTACACAAAATTGTAAATGTATTAAATGCCACTGAATTGTGCATTTAAAAATGGTTAAAATGATAGATTTTATGTTATGTCTATTTTTCCACAATTAAAAAAAAAAACAAAAAACAGAAGACAGCATCTCCCATCATACTCAGGATGAAATCTAAATTCCTTGCCAAGATCTACAAAGTCCGGTGTGATCTGGCTCCCGCCTCTCTCTCGATCCTGTCTTGTGCGTCTCAATTTTGGTCACTTCAGTGAAGCCACCTTGGCCTCCGTTCTGTTTCATGAACATCAAGCCTTCCCTCCTCTCGGCCTTGTCCCTCTGCTGGGACGCATTTCCCTGCCCTGGTGGCTGACTCAGGCTCATCCTTTCAGTCTCAGGTTTCAACTCCGGTTCATTGTCTCAGAAAGAGCCTCCTTCAAGTGGCCTCCCCCAGTCAGTCTCTCTCTCACTGTCTCCATTCAGTTTATTTCCTTCCTAGCATTTACAAGCGGTAATTAATCTTTACTTATTTATCGTCTGCCTTCCCCACTAGAATTAAGCTCCCGGTGGCAAGCTCCTTGTCTCCGTCCCCAGCGCAAGCATACTGCTGGGCACAGAGCAAGCCTTTGATAAATATTTGTTGAAGAAATGATAAATATATAAAAAGAGCTTTCAAGTGTCAAGGAATCTGACTTAATTGCATTTTTAACTATGTGAAGCTTGCATTTAAACATTCATTTTGAAGTTAATTTTCTAATAAAAAATAATAGCTCTCATTGGCCTACTTGGTTTCACATTAATGATTTTTACAAGACTCTTTCCCACATACAAGTATGATGTGGTAAAAATATAATCCAGGAAAACTTATCTATTATTATTTTTTTAAAAAAAACACTTTTAGACACAAAAGATTAAGAGATTTCTTAAACTCCTTTACACACAAATTATGAAAAAACAAAGATCACAGAAAAAGGAATCACACACCCTTCAGACTAAATTTTTTCCAGAGCAAAAGTATTATAGTTCCTTTGCTATGTCAATAGAACAAATGCTAAATTGTAAAATTATAATGGGAAGTGGACAACAACAAAAATCCTGAGAGATGGAAGAAAATTGAATTCACATATTAAAATTCTGCAACCTATATGAAGCCTTAGTTTTTGCTACTGGTTACATGATAAATTTACTATTTGTGAAAGTGACAATTTCAGAATTATATGTCCCAATGATAGTGTCTCTGTTGGGCAAAACTACAAAATGAAAGGAATTCACTCTGTAATTCCCATCCTCCATCCTCAGTGCCCAACCAATACAGTACACCTTGCCCTGAACTATCTTCTAAGTGTGAATTAAAACCCAATTAAAACCTACCTATCCTAAGTCCAATCCTGCAAGCCACCATTATGGGCAGAAAATTGGATACACTAAATCATAATGATGTGTTAATGGAACCCAAAGTGTTGATGGGCCAGAACAGATTGTCCACTAACATATTTCAGCAGTTTCTTTTTAAAAAATAATGCCTTAATAAAAAGGTACGGCTGCATGACTTTAGTAGTGACATAGAGTGAGCATGGGAGGAGAAAAAGGTTTTAGAGGAAAGAGTAGAAAGTGAGGTGCCTATGGAACATGACAAAAGGAGATGACCAGTAGGCATCTGGATACGTGGCTCTGAAACTCAGAGAGAGATTTGGGCTAGGAAAACTAGACTTCGGGGTGTCAGCACATGAATGGTAACTGGACCGGTAGAAGCATGAGTACCTAGGATTGTCCAGAGAGGGTCACTCCTCTTGATCTGACTCATTCCCAGAGCTCACGGGTGGTCTCTCCATGGCCATTCCTGCCACCTCCATTCTCATCTCAGTTCAGCAGCCAGCGTGATCCTTTCAATGGCTTGACCCTTCTCAAAACTCCCTTGTGACCCTTCATCTCACTCAGAAGAGACAAAATCCCATAGTGGTTTACAAGACCCTGTAGGACCCGGGAGCCCTTGACTTCTGACCTCATCGCCTACTGTTGACTCCATTCCACCACTGGGGGCATCCTTCTTGTTCTCCCACCTTCCAGACAAGCTCCTTGCCTTCAGGTGTCTGAACGACTGCTCTTCCTCTAGCTATCCACATGCCAGCTTCTTTACCTTTTTTAAGGCTTTGCAAATGTTACCATCTCAAAAAGGCCTATTCTGAGCACTTTTCTTTAAATTGCCCCATCCCCTCCCCTTACTCTACTCCCGATGCCCTTTCCCTGCTCTGTTGATTTTCTTTTCTAAAGCACGTATCAACTCCTAACTTTTATAATCATTTATTGTGTTATGTGTGCACTTAAACATTTCTCCAAGGGCAGGAATGATTTTTGTTTTCATGTTTTGTTTACTGATGTATCCCGTGTAACCTAGAACAATGCCTGGTATATAGCAAGATAAATATATATTAGTTGAATGAAATCTGCAATAGAATTCTAAGGAACTCTAACATTAAGTGTTGGGCAGAATTTCCAAAAGGAAATTGAGAAGGAGCTTCCTATAAGACAAAAGAAAGTTAGGAGATTAGGGTTTAATTGAATAAAAGAGAAAAAATATTTCAAGAACCAAGAAGTGATCCATAGTATCAAATGCCAGCCAAGAACCAAAGGAGATGAAGATTGAAACACCTCCGTTGGCTATGGTAA
Organism: Varecia variegata; assembly: GCA_028533085.1. NCBI lineage: Eukaryota > Metazoa > Chordata > Mammalia > Primates > Lemuridae > Varecia > Varecia variegata. Next base: position 140,383,903 of record CM052436.1, on the reverse strand, counting down.
CAAGGAGGGAACTGACTTGGTGAAAGAAGCTTCGAGGACACACGGTGAACACAAATTAGAAAATTGTAAATAAAGCTTACAAAAAGTTAAGAGAAAAGAAGAGAAGGTAAAAATTTAAACCATGAAATCATCAGGCTTACACCATACAGATAGAGGATTCTATCATTTGTTTCAGTTGCAGCTGTGTAGCAAAGCATCCCCAAACATAACGGTTTAAAGACAGCACCCATTTTATTATTGCTCATGAGTCTGGGGGTCGATTGGGTTCAGGTGGGCAGTTCTGTGTCACATGATGTCAGCTGCTACTGCAGGCATCTAGGGCAGGGTCCGCAAACCTTCCTATAAAGGGCCAAATAGTGAATATTTTAGGCTTTGAGTCATACAGTCTCTGTCATGGTGATTTAACTTTACCACTGTTGTGAGAAAGCAGTCATAGATAATATATAAAGGGATGGGCATGGCTCCGTTCCAATCAAACTTTATTTACAAAAACCAGGTGGTGAGCCAGATTTGGCTGAGAGGTTAAGTTTGCCCACCCTCGATTCAGGGGCTCAATCCAGGGTGGCACATCCAAGATGGCTCACTCCTGGAGTGCCTTGGCACCACTCTATGTGGCCTCTTCATGTGGCATCGGCTTCTTATAGCATGGTAGGTGGTCCCAAGAGTGAAAAGCAGAAGTTGACAGGCTTTTTAAAGGCTTTGTCCTGGAATTTGCATAGGACCACTTCCCCATATTCCATTGGTTAAAATGAGCCCCAGGGCCAGTCGATTCAAGAGAGGAGATTATGAAAGGCTATAAATACAGGGAGGCAGCGTTCACTGAAGGTTACCAAATGTAATAGACTAGCACACAATTTAAGAGTTTTGCTAATTAAAACTGTGCTTCATTTCACATTCTGTCTGGAGACCCTCACCTAAGGGAAAGGTTTGGTGAGTTGTAAAGCCATCCTTTGATCCTTTCAAGAGTTCTTTTTAGTATCACTTGAAAGAATGCATAATTTATTATTTTGAGGCAACAGTTCGTTCCCATTAGCTAGAGAAAACTCTAGATCTTCTGACACCCACCCTGAAAGTGCTATTTCTAATGCACTGCACTTAAGCTAAAAGGCACTACAACCCATTAAACTTAGATTATAAATGTGATAGAAAGGTGTTTTTAGTAGTAAGATTAAAGCAATCACACTTAACTACTTAAAGATCTATTCAAGTGCTGTTATTTTGCAAAAGTAAATTATAATCTATATGTAGAATATTCATTTATTCACTTATGAATAAAAAAATATTCACTGTTAACTGTTAGGCCTTATGCTAGGTTTTGGTAGATACAGTCATCACCTTGTTCTTAATGTAAGACTGTAACCCATTAGGTGACCTTCAGTATACAGTAAAACAAAGATTGAATGAGATCAAATATTTTCAGTGAACTGAAAAAAAAGGAAGAATTTAGTTCTCATTAAATTATTAAATCACAAAAAAATTAAATGTATATACATATTTTAGGTTGGTATTCTAGTGAGCCATATAGTTTGATGTATCCAGATCACTTTAATCAAATACTATCATTATACTGACAAGAAGTAGTACTAGCCAGGCATGGTAGTGTGACCCTGTAGTACCAGCTACTCCCAAGGCTGAGGCGGGAGGCTCACTGGAACCCAAGAGTTTGAGGCTACAGTGCACCATGATCACACCTGTGAATAGCCACTGCACCCCAGCCTGGGCAACACAGTGAGACTCTATCTCTAAAAAATATATACACACACACACACACACACACACATATATATATATAAAATAAAAATTTTAAAAGAAGGTACCACTGGAACATTATAAAAAGAACTGATTATACCTTTTAAAAAGTCTGACCAAAAGAAAATGCTGAACATACTGTCAGGGATATGTGGTTGTAGGCCAAGGGCTACAAGATGCCACCAGATGAGTATAGCACATCTTTCTATGTCTATTTTACTTAAATATTCTGGGAGAAAAAAAATTGTTAACTGATAAGTACTTTAAAACATAATTCTTATCACAATACAAAATATTTTAAAGGCCTTTCCAGGTGAAAATTAAAACACTATTAAATAACACTTAGGTGAAAGTGGAAATATTAATAAAAACTGTAATAGTGGCATTTCTAAAAATTAATGGAAGCATTATATATGAGAATTTATGGGATACATCAGAGCAGTGATTAGAGAGAAATTCATAGCCTTAAACATTTATACTAATAAAAATAAAAGAAGGGGAAAAGTAGATTAAATTCCAACTCAAAAAAGCTAGAAAAACAACAACTAAGCCAACCAAAATAAAGCATAAAGAAAGAAGTAATGCATATTAAAGCTGGAAATTAATGGGCTTAAACACCAGGAAAATAATAGCACTAACTAAATAAAAATGGTGGTTCCTTGGGTGGAGAGTAATACTAGATAACCTAATCAAGAAGACAAAGAAAACAAAAATATATGAGAAATAAAAGTGAGAAATAACTTTTTTTTGAGCCATTGCCTGGTCTAGAGTGCCATAGCATCATCATAGTTCACTGCAAACAGAAACTCCTGAGCTCATGTGATCCTCCTGCCCCAGTCTCCCAAAGTGCTAGGATTACAGGTGTGAGCCACCACATCTGGCAGAGAAATAGCTTTTAATATGGCGAAAAACTTTAAAATCATGAAAGACTACCTCACATGGTCGTACATAAATAAATTTGAAAACTTAGATGAAATGGATAACTTCCTAAGAATAAAATTTTGCAAAATTGACCGCAGTAGGAGAAAATGCTTAAGCAAACAAATTTCCACAGAAATATTAAAGAACGTTTCAAAGAACTACCCCATTAAAAAATTATCCCACTCAGATGGTTTCACAAGGGAATTCTAGCAAATCTTCAAAATTCCAACAACAATGCTACATGAATTATTCCAGAGCATAGAAAATGGAAAAAAGCTTCTAAATTTTTTATAAACCAAGATTAACATTTATATTTAAACCTAATAAATACAGTATACATACAAAAATTATAAATCAGTCTCACTTATGACTATTGATGGAAAAAACCCCAAATTAAACATTAGCAAACAGAATCCAATACTACATTTAAAAATACATCATGATGAAACAGAGTTTATGTCAGGAATGCAAGAATGGTTTAAAATTAGGAAATCTATTAAGATGATTCACCGTATTAACATAGAAACAGTTATATGATTATTTCTATAAATGTTGAAAAGGATTTTGATAAAATTTAACACTCATTCCAAATAAAAAATACTTAATAAAATAGGAAGATGGATATTTCCTTAACACAATAAAAATACCTAAGTCTGAAAGCCAGCTTTTTATTTCATTGAAAAAAACTGGAGACATTCCCACTAAAGTCAGGTATATGGAAAAGATGCCAACTATCTCTACTACTATTTAACACAGTATTGGAGATATCAGCCAATGCAATTAGACAGGAGGAAGAATTTGAGGCATAAGAATTGAAAAAACAGAAGTAAAACTATACTATATTTGCAGATGATATGATAGTATGCCTGCAAAACCCAAGAGGTCCAATGGTAAACCTAACTCAAACAATAAAATAATTCAATAGTATGACAGGATACAAAATTAACCTACAGAAATCAATAGCTTCATATACAAAAACAATGACCGGTTGGAAGAGATAATGAAAGCAAAAATTCCATTTACAATAGCAACAATAATAAACATAAAATGCTTAGGTGTTAATAAGAAATGTGCAAAAGCTATATGAAGAAATCTTTAAAACATTCCTGAAAGTCATAAATGTACATTAACTGGAAAGACATCCCTTGTTTTTGAAAAGTAAGACCATCATAAAGATGTCACTTATCCCTAAATTATAAATGTAATGCAATTCCAAAAAAAAAAAAACTGATGCTTTTGTTTCTAGAGCTAGAAAAATTTATTAAAAACTTCATATATTTTTTTTAAAAATAAAATAAATAAGAATAGCTAGAAAAACTGAAAAAAGAAAAAGAGGGAGAACTAACCCTAACAGACATTAAAACATACTATAAAACCTCTATAATTAAAACTGTGTGGTATTGGAGCATTCAAAGACAGATTAGTAGAAAAGAATAGGAAGTGCAGAAATTGACCCAAGTATACATGGAATTCTAGCATTAGACTATATATTCAAGATAAATTCCCAGAAGTGATATTGGTGGGGCAAAGGGTAAATTTAGCTATTTTTAGATATTACCAAGTTCCCTTCCATTGGGACTGTTCTCTTTTGCATTCCTGCCAGCAAATGAGAATGCGTATTTCCCCACAGTCTCACCAATAGTGTGTGTTATCAAGCTTTTGATTTTTTGCCATTTATATAGATGAAAGTGGTATCAGTCTTAATTTTCATCTCTTACTATCAGTGAAGTTTAATAACTTTTCATTTAAGAGCCACTTTGTATTTTTATATCTTTTTTATTCAGGTATAATTTACATACAACAAAATGTACAGATCTTAGGTATTCGGTTCAATGAATTTTGATGATTGAATACACCTGAGTAACCACCACCCAGAATAAGATCTAGAACATTTCCATCACCCCAGAAAATTCCCCTGGTTCCTTTCCAGTCAGAACTCCCACATTCTCCAAAAGCACCCACTTTCTGATTTCTAGCATCATAGATTAGTTTTGCTTGTTCTTGGACTTGGTATAAATAGAATGTGTATCTGACTATTTTATGTGTCTAATTCTTTTGCTCAACATCATTTTTTAGAATTGATCCATGTTGTGTGTTGAACACCAATTCATTCCTTTTTATTACCGGGTAGAATTCCATTCAAGGGATATAACACAATGTTTACAAAATTTTTCTCTTCTATATAGTTTCTCATTGTTGAAGAAATGAATTTACAAATATGAAAAGGGAGAAAAATAGAACAAATCCTGTGGTATTGGATTGCAATTGGAGCTGTTAGTATTAACTCACGGTTTTTAATATGTATAGATACAGAAGTGGCTGTAGATATGTGCAGATACATGTCGTATGTGCATGTGTATATACATACATGATCCCCTGGCTCTATCTACTAATAGAGCCTGGGAGGAGTGTCATTCCAATAGTAATAAGCACACCTTCCACCTAGACCTTGGTTTCTAAATACCATTCTCTATGAAAAGGAATCAGGGCTCTTTGGAGAAATGGCCAATTCCAGGGTTGGGAAAAAAAAAGGACAAGGGTGTCTGGAACATCTTCTCCCAGACAGTAAGGACACTTTCAAAGGCTGATGTGGCTGTCTCAAAAGGACAGGAGTGCCAGCCTGAAGGTACTTTGGCTACATTTCAGGCAATATGAACATCAAAATGAATAAAGATAGAAATAGATTATAGTGCACTGAATTATTATTACTAATTGTTACCAAAAATAAAAAAAATTAATGTTGGGTAGAGGGAAAGATTTTTTTTAACAGAATGCTAACTATTATAATAAATATAGAAGAAATTATAGAAATAGAATACCACTGTTTCACAACCACCATACTAATAATTGATTCAGACAAAAATCACTATTGGGTGGAAGGTTGTTGGAAAACAGGATATTCACACGATCTCATGTGAATCACTTATTAATTATACATTAAATGTACTGTTATAATGGTGGACTTGGCAGGCATGATATTAACTAAGTAATCAAAATTAACATCACCAAAAAATTGATGTCATGTGCCCCCAGGGATGCACTGAGAAGTATATATTAATAGCATTTCAGCCAAAAATGTAGATTCTAATCATAAGAATCACAGAGTTCCAAATTAAGGGACATTTGGCAAAACAACTAGAACTTGGGCTCCAAAAATATCAATGGCATGAAAGACAAAGAGAGGAGACCAAAGAAAAGAGACAGCTAAATGCAACATGTCATCCTTAATTGGATACCAGAGCAGAAGGGGGAAAAAAAAACAACACTTTAAAGGACATTGTTGAGGCTTTTGGGAAAATCTGAATATGGGTTGTACGTTAGATAATAATACTGCATCAATGTTAAACATCTTGAGTTTGATAATTATTTGTGGTTATGTAGGAGACTGTCCTTGTTCTTAGTATTAACGAGTTAAGTATCATTATACCTACAACTCTTAATTGGCTTAGGAAAAAAAGTAAATATATGTGTGTTTTGTGTGTGTCTCTTTTTATACATTCATGTGAAAAGAGAAAAACAAAGTGGATGTAGTAAAACGTTAACAACTATTGAAACTGAAGGATAATGGGTATTGTTGGTACTATTTTTTTCAACTTTCCTGTAGATCTGAAATTTTTCAAAATAAAAATGTGGGGAGAAAAAACATTATTTTTAATTTGAAATGGGAGACTTCCAAAAGAAGTTTAGTCTGACTCTGCCTGCTTTGCACTATGATCCTAGAGCCCCAGGAAATAAAAACTCACTAACTTCAAAGTTACTTCAAGATGAAGGGTCCCTCAATGGGGAGCCTTAAAAGCCTTGCCCAAGGGATAGGATGCGTCCCTTTGGGGCTGGCTGGCATCCTGAGTTGCTTGAGCAAGTTAAGGTCATAGCTTAGAGTAGATCCATTCCCTGGGCACTAGCAACCATTCCTTGGGGGAATGGCCTCTCCTCATTCCATGTGCTTCTGCTGTGGTTGCCAATCATGAGACCCTGTCCCAGGGACAAAAGATGGGCAAGTAATCCAGGACTGGTCAACTGTACCCCAGCACCTTAGTCACAGTGATTATTAGCTCAGGGAAGGGTATGGGACCAAAGCTGGGCCAATCAGTCAGTCTCCTATCTTGATATTTTATTTGTGGATGCCAGGAGATATTTTACTTATTTATGAATGCTCTTACTTTCCCCAGGATCCTTTGGACAGGATGATGTAAATCTGCACCTGGCTGTAACCAGCAACCAAAAGAGTCCAGATTATTACGGTCAGCAACTGTGCCGTTCCACAGCGTGAGCTGCAGGTAGAATGAGAAGCCTTCACCTTTGCTTCAGGGTCCTTTAAGGAGATCTTTTGGCTCCTGGCTGCTCTGGTTCTAAATTGTAGGCAACACGTTATGCCACACACCGAACTCTATTCTGTAGGTCACATGGCACACATGCAGCGTCCATGCCCCTCTGCCAAATGTCTTATTTGCCGAGGCCCTGCTCTCTCATTGGTCTTTAATTCTTTCCACAACCGTGGCAGACCAACCATGAACAAGACCTTGAACAAAGTGCGGTGGCACAGGGCTTCCCAAACGTCACCCTGGTTGCCTTAATTCCCCCTCAAAAGCCTTAAAAGCACAGCTCTCTGGGTCCCACTCCCAGGGGTTTGGACAAGAGAATCGGTACATTTAACAAGCCACCCAGGTCATCTGAATGCCGGTACCAGTTTGGAAAACACTGCAGGGGCAGGGAGGGATATCAGGATGAATGTGGCTCAAGGCTATCTCTCAGGCAGCATTTAAATTAGTGCGGAAGATAAAGAAACTTAACGAATTATACTGTGCAGCAGGAATGGGGAGGGGCCCAAGAGAACATTTCCCAGAGTCAGCTGAGGCGTGAAAGCCAACCAGTCCTATTGTGACAGGTCTTGCTGATGGTGGTGCTCCTGGGTTTTCCCTCCTAGTTATCAGGCCGCTTTGTGTCTCAAAACAGGGCCTTCCGGGGCAGAACTCAATGTGAATGTGGTCATGGCAAGTCCATGTTGGAGATTTGGGGAAATCAGACCATTTAGGGAGCTACTGTTGGTGCCTTTTATGGGAAGCAGGGGTGGGTTGGAGGAGCATTGTGTGTGTGTGTGTGTGTGTGTGTGTGTGTGATGTGTGTGCTGTTTGTGTGGTGTGTGTGCTGTGTTGTGGGATATGCGTGTGTAGTCTTACCTAGGGCTCCTGGCCTGCATATGTTCACCCAGCCTTTCGGAACTATGTTCTTGGCAAGCAACAGAATGTTTGATGAAGACAAATAAAACTCTAAGTGACATTTTCATCAAATGTCATTTATGACAACTTTGTGGACAAAAAGCACAGTGCCTTGTAATTGTACTAACTGCAGTTTACTGGCCACCCATTACATGTTAGGGAACATAATAGCTGCTTTACATATATTCTCATTTAAGCCTGTGAGAAGCCCATGAAATTAGAACTATTATTTTACAGATGGAGAAACAAACTTAGAGGGCTTAGTACAACCGTTTGTTTGAATTTTTTTTAAAAAGTGTTTTTGTGAGTGATCCTTAATAGATATTATAACAAAATGTTTATTAAGTTGCAAGATTTTTTCCTCAAATACCATTTATTTGATGAATGTTTATTGAGCATCTATTATGTGCATAGTCCCTACTAGGTGTTATAGGAAAGATTGAAAAACATCACAAACAACTCTTCTCCCTAATGAGCAGCTAATACGATTTAGAGGTAAGATAATCAAAAGATATTTTTCTGAGCTGTTTTCTCTGTGTTGCTCTTTTACAGCAATTATCAAATTGTATTTGGACTGACATTAATAATTGTGCAAGTCTCTGTTGCTCTTTAGCCCCTTAGGGGTAAGGAATTCCATTTTACTCACCTTTGTATTCCTAGCACATAGTAAGTGCTAAATCAATGCTGATTGAATCAATGAACTGATAAACTGGAATTTGGAGGCTGTGGATAAACGTTCTAATTCTTCCCTTATTTGAATGCTGGAGGGCTTAGTGCAACTTGCAAACGAATCTAAACCGAGACCAAAAATGGCTATTATTCAGCAAAGAAAACTTTTCAAAATAACGAGTATATTCCGTACACAACCATTCGAGGTATTTCTTAACCAACATCCTCTCATGTCTCATGAGCTGTTAATAAGTATTTCTTTAAAAAGAAAAAGGAATTTCCACAGTTCAGTACAGCTGGGAAATGCAGGGTTAGATAGGATTGCAGGATTTCCTTACTGCAGGAATTCTCAGAGCCTGTAATAGACTGGTGTGCACTATGTATAAACCAGAAGGAAGATGCAGGGCCTTTGAAGGATATACTGTATAGGGTGAGTGATATTTTCCAAATTTATTTGACAGTGGACACTTTGGGACAGGAGTGGAGGGAGTAGAGGAAAGAATTGATGGCGGGGCCAGGACTAGAATAAGGTGAGGTACCTAGGACACAAATGTTAAGAGCAGGACTTGCACGAAAGCACTCAAACAACCCTGAGACTGAGGGCCTTCTTAAACGCTGTACCCTTGCAAACGAATCTTGCCTCATCCCGGGCCCAGGCCAGAAAGAATGCCTGACACCATATTCCATAAATCCAACTGGGCACATGTTCTGTGGCCACTCCTCATTTGCAGTATTTAGCGAGGGGTAATCATTTTGAAGACAACAACACACATTTCTGAATCGTCTTTTTCCCATTTTGTAGTGATTCTGGCTCAACTTTAGAGTTGTGGACTCCTTTCCTGCCCCTGCCCCTGAGGCAGAGCCTTCCATGGAGGTCTGGCCCAGGGCGCAGGAACCCCAGCTGGTGTTCTGAGCGGGGCCACTTTTCAAACTGGTTCAGAGAAAGGAAGTCCAAATAGAACTCATTTGTTCCACACACCAGAAGAAGTTGCTAGTTGCTCAATTTCCTTCATTCTTGAAAACAACAGAGACTAAGTGAAAGTCAATAAAGGAATCCTTAATGACCAGGACAATGTATGGCACTCAATAAGTTTAATGAATGAATGGATGGAAGAGGAGTCAGGGAAAGAATCCCAGCATTAACAGATGGGAATCAGAGAGAGAGGCCCCTGACCTTCCCCACCCCTCTTATTTTTTTTCCTTTTTTCTTTTGTTCCTTTGCACCATGGCAAGAACTGACTTCTCTTTAGAGTCTCTCCTCCGAGCTGGATGTTCTGCTTAGACCTTTGGATTTTTCCATTTGTACAGTCTCCTCATTAATGTCCCTCCCAACAGAAAGTCCTGTTTGATCTCAGAGCTAATGACTAAAGCTGGGTGGGGCAAAAGGCCTGAGAAAAAAGTGTTTGTTCAAGAAAGCGTGTACACTCTGCAAACTCACCCATTTTTTTTTTCCCTCGTCCATTTTCTTTTTTCCAGTTTCTTTTAAATCCATAAAAACAATCATCTTGAAGCATTTATAATGGCGAATGCTCAGGGGCACTTGGTATATTCAGGAGTTTAGTGTCTCTTTACCTCTTAGCAACTCTCCCCCCACCCCCTTTCAAGTGAAAATACTTCAGGGCAAAGGCAATCTAAATAAACATAGTAAAATATATGGCATTTAAACACTACATTGGCATGATAACCATGCCCACTCAGATGGCATGCGGAAATATTGAATAATAAAGCTTCATTTGTTTGGTCATTCATCTAATTAGACTCTATCACAAGCAACTGATACTAAAATACTCTAGTTCTACATTATAGTCCAGTCCACAAAAGAATTAAAAAGCTGCAAGGGCATATTTCCAGAATTAAAATGGTTCCCCATATTTACTAAATATCCATATACTCCCTAGGCAATTAGTTTCTTCCCTGAGAATTGGCATCAGAAATTTAACACCCCAGGTCTAGAAAGCTGAAAGGACCTCGTCTGACTCATTGGTATAAAGGGAGACTTAGGCCTGCACTGTCCCATGAAATTATCAATCTGTCTTGCCCCTCATAAATTTGCAAATATTCCTTCTCTTTTTGGTATTGCATTTCATCAGATCAGACCCTTTTCAGTAACAACACCTATTTTCCCTTCATGAAAAACATTTCAACTAGCACTTCGGATGTTTGTAACACATGCAATAATATGTATAATCAAGTGGTTGAATCTGTGAACATCCATGCACTGTACCACGTCCTTCAAAGTCACTAAACCTGACCCTCCAAACTGCAGACACTGGAGGTCCAAAGCTACCAATTTTACTTGCTGCTTCTCCATTTTATCTTCGCATGTTTTTCAGAAACACTTTCACTGCAACTCAGAGAAGCAGAGAAGAGGACTCAGAACAACTTTTGGGGTAAGAAGAACCCTAGATTCTACTCGGGGAAAAGCACTGAACTCACCCAAAGCTCCATGAAGCTCTACCTTTCCAGGATGTTGTTGGCATAACATGAGGGTTGTAGATAAAGGCCTCCTCCAGTTCTTCTGCCAGGATAAAAGCTCTTAGATGAAGAGGGGGAAATGCCTGTTGGGTTTGGGTTCGCTTGGTTGTAGAAGGAGGCAAATGGGGTGGGTTTTCATCACCATGTGGGTTACTTTGCTGCCTCAGTTCTAAGAGTGACACTGCATCTTAACCCTTGAGGATCAGATCTCTAGTCCAAGAGAGTTAGTTTTTAATTGGTCACACCGTTGTGCATGGCTGGCCATCCCCAGCTGATTTCAATGTGGTGTCAGATGTTCTAAGAATTCGTTATTAATACGATAATGAAAACCTGACCCAGGTAATGAATTAACTTGGCTTAACTCCTCCCATGCTGTGATGGTATCTGCCCCTTCTCCAGCCTTCCTAAATTACCATAGGTGGTATAGATGAAGTGAATTGAGGAAGTGGAATAATCAACACACATTCTACACTACGAAGGCAATTGGAGTTAACTGACAACACGTGCTAATGTACCAAAAACCAGGTATTACCGACTATTAATAAAACTGCCAATAATCCAGCCCTTGGCTACTACCACAATCTCATCTGGTGTCACCCCCTCTATATTCACCCCCCTCAGGTCACACTGGTCTTGTATCTGGTGCAAGAACATGCCAAGCCCCTTCCCACCTCAAGGCCTTAGCCCTTTCTGTCCCTTCTACCTGGAACAACATTCTCCTGGCTTTAGTGCCTGGCTCTTCTCTTTCCCTGGGTCTCAGCCTAAACATTCCACTATCAGAAAGGCCTTGTGGTCTCCTCGCCCCTCACCCTGTTATTTTCTATCTCAGTACCTGTTCGTCTCCTTCACTGTGGTCATCATGTTCAGAAATTGATTGATTTGGGCCAGGCACGGTGGCTCACGCCTGTAATCCTAGCACTCTGGGAGGCTGAGGTGGAAGGACTGCTGGAGCTCAGGAGTTCGAGACCAGCCTGAGCAATGAGCAAGACCCCATCGCTGCTAAAAATAGAAAAATTTGCCTGGTGCGGTAGCGAGTGCACCTGTAATCCCAGCTACTCCGGAAGCTGAGGCAGGAGAATCGCTTGAGTCCAGGAGTTTGAGGCTGCAGTGAACTACGATGACGCCACTGAACTCTACCCAGGGCAACAACAGAGTGAGACTCCGTCTCAAAAAAAAAGGAAATGGAATTCCCCTCCTCACTCCCCACCCTCCCTTCATATTAAAAACAAAAGAAATTAATCTATTTTGTTTATTTGTTTACTCATTTATTGTCTGTCTCTCTCACCTCTGGGAGGTTAGAGATCATATTTGCCTTTCCAGTACCAAGCACAATGCCGAGCACAGGAGGGCATTTATGGATTAAATTGTGTCCCCCACAAATTCTAGTGTTGAAGCCCTACTCCACGGTGTGATGGTGTTTGGAGACGGGATGTTTGGGAAGTGATTAGGTTTATATGAAGTCATGAGGGTGAGGCTCTCATGATGGGATGAGTGTCTGTATAAGAAGAAGAGACCCCAGAACTCATCTCTGCTGTGTGAGGACACAAGGGGACGGCAGCCGTGTCTGCAAGCCAGGAAGAAAGACCGCACCAGAACCAGAGCACGCTGGCACCCTGGTCTCAAGCTTCCAGCCACCGGAATTATGAGAAAATAAATTTCTGTTGCTTAAGCCATCCAGTCATGGTATTTTCTTATGGCAGCCAGAGCTAGCTAACACAGCACTTAATAAATCTTTGTTGAATGAATGAATATATAATCCCCTGCATGGAATCAAGACTTTATCATCTGAGTGGTCCTAGGTGATTTTTAAACTGTTAGCCAGCATTTCACACTTTGTTAGACCATTGTGACGTGTAGCTTTATTAAACACAATTTATCCATTTTTCTTGCTACTCTTGTCACAAATCCCTATTATTGCTAAACTGTATTGACAGGGACATCTAGGCAAAGTCCTGGGCACAGCCGGCCACCAGATCCAATATCTTAACCAACCAGCTCGTCTGTCAAACAGCTTTTTTTTTTTTTTTTTTTAAATACTGGCCAATTGTTTGAATTGTTCAAAAATTTTAGCACCATGTAGACTAAGCCACAAAGTTCTGAACACCTCCATGGAACTGTATGATCCTTTGTGTAATAAATTTATACAAGTTAATTCTAAAAATTTCCACAAATTTTCTTAGATTCTAAGAGACGATGCTTTAAAAATGGGTGTAGTCATTTTGTTTTCACGCTGGTCACAATTCTTATGAACATGATTTCATATTCCTCAGAATCATCTATTATCTTTTTTTTTTTTTTTTTTTTTGAGACAGAGTCTCACTCTGTTCCCCGGGCTAGAGTGAGTGCCGTGGCGTCAGCCTAGCTCACAGCAACCTCAAACTCCTGGGCTTAAGCGATCCTACTGCCTCAGCCTCCCAGGTAGCTGGGACTACAGGCATGCGCCACCATGCCCAGCTAATTTTTTCTATATATATTTTAGTTGGCCAGCTAATTTCTTTCTATTTTTTTGTAGAGACGGGGTCTCGCTCATTGCTCAGGCTGGTCTCGAACTCCTGACCTTGAGTGATCCACCCGCCTCGGCCTCCCAGAGTGCTAGGATTACAGGCGTGACATCTATTATCTTTTTACATAACTAAAATCTGTAACTTAAATTTTCTTTATTTATTGGAAAAAAAGATATTAGGTTATTCTGGGCTACTTTACCATGTTGGGGAAGATCAATTTTATCTTTTTCTGGGCAAAAAAATTCAAAACTCCTAAATTGTTTGCTTGCTGCTGGTCCCAAAGAGCAATCGACAATCTGTATATGAAACATCCAGTCTTAGAACCTGAGTTCACCTTCAGTACATTTTAGAGAGGATTCTAATTATGCTACTAACGTCCAAATTACATCTATGTGACCATATACTAAGCAAACACTGGCATTCTACTAATAAAAATAAACAGTATTAACAACCTTAATTAAGTCATTACTCTATGCCAGGCACTGTGATATTTTAAATAATTTAATTTGATCCTCACAATGATCCTAGGAGATAGATACCCCATTCTATAGCTAAGCAAACTGAGGCTTTAAGTAATAAAGGGGTACTGCTCAAGAAAACTAATAGTGTTATAATGACTGAATAAACTTGGTTGAAGTACTTACGAGAATAAATTATTTTCCAGTTAAAATGCCCATGTTTGTATGCCAGGAACATGATAATTTTGAATAAGTCTTATCTACTCATAAAACAGTTGCCTTAAGGGAATAGTATGCAATAATCTGTTAGCCTAGTTTAAGTTACTCATATGCTTCAAAGTAATAAAATTGCAAGCTCGATGGTGGTACAATCAATCGTGAAAAACTTTGTTTGCATAATATGTGTTTGGTAGATAGAGAACGCTCAGTAAATGTTTTTGATTAAATAAATGAATGCAATCCCTTAAATTTTCTTTAATTAGATGTCACCAAAGTCACCTCCCTCTGTGTTTCTTTGAGTGGTAAAGTTGTAGCAAATTGAATCTTGATCTTCTGCTGGTTTATAATCGTTTCCCAAATTTCTCCATCCTTTCTTCCTAACAAGGTGTCCTGAACCCTAATCATCTCTGTTTGCAATTAGCATTGCCTTTCTAAGCCCAGAAAATGATGGGAAATTTATTTTCTCATCTATGGATGCATTAATTAGTTCTGTAATGAATGTAGGACCATAACTAATATCACAACTGTAAAATTCCAATTGCTAAGTCTCTTCTGGCAAAACAAACAAACTTGGCTATTAGAAGGAAAAAAGGGTGGTGGGATTCAAGTGCTAATTCATAACCACCCCCATGAATATTTTCTGCAATTATCCATGCTGCCAACACTCTTTTAGATAGCCAAACTCTTTTTTTTTCCAGTTTTATTTAATTTATTTATTTATTTATTTATTTTCAGCTTATTATGGGGGTACAAAAGTTCAGGTTATATATATTGCCCATGCCTCCCCATCCCCCCGAGTCAGAGCTTCAAGCATGTCCATTCCCCAGACAGTGCGCATCGCACTCATCATGTAGGTATACACCCATCCCCTCCTCTTGGCAGCTCCCTAAGGCTACCCAACCGCTCTCCATTGTCTGTTCCCACCCTCCCCTCCCTACAGCGCTGGCACTCGACCTCAGGCAGGCCTGGGAGCAGAGCCCTCTAAGGCCTGGTACTGTATGGCGATGAACTGCCCCAGCCCCTGCTCCTAGAACGGCAGATGCCAACTTCAAGAAAAACTTAAGCCACGTCCAAAGAAGACAGTTTGATGAACTATAGGCCTACCTTTCACTAGATTTCCTCAACACTAAAATATCACTTTTCTCTGCACTTTGTGTGACTGTAAGCCACACTCTAGCTGCTTCTTGGGTGTTCTGGATTATTGGTTTTATTTAGTTAATTCAGTTAAAATCTTTTCTGTTTCCTTCATACTGTAAATTCATCTTAGCACAAATGATTACGTTCCATTGCTATGACTCACCTAAAAATGAAGGTGCGCACACTGTAGGACCTCACTAGTCACAGATCATAAGCATCATCTAATTGTTGTTAGAAATGCAGACTCTCAAGCCCAACCCCAGACCCACTAAGAGAGAATGTGAAGTTTAACAAGATGCCCAGGTGATTTGTATGTAGAGTAAACTGTGAGAGTCACTGCTGTAAGAGACAGATTAGGGAGTGGTGCATTATCCAAAGAAGAAAATAACACACTTTAGCGCACTATCCATTCTATCCAATCTCTGAAAATAAATGTCACTTGCTAGGTGCCCAGAGCATCTCTTCTTTGTCTTAGTCTTTATGCAAGTGTGTCTGTGTGAGTGTGCATGCGTGTGTGATTGGCACCTCAGCACCTGTTTGACAGACTAAAATGCAAACCTTTACCATCCTATATATATATATATATATATATATTTTTTTTTTTTTTTTTGGCTTCCTGGTGGACTTTACCATGGGAGGCGGAGGGATGTCTATGTGCGCGTGCACGAGGCACTCTCTGCCCGAGGTCCGGGAACTTTTTTTTCCCTAGGCGGAAGAATAAGGGACTAGTTTCCCTTCTGTAGCCCAGGAAACAGGTCTTCACCTTGTTTGTTTGTTTGTTTGTTTGTTTTGGATCCCTGGCTTCAGCCTTTAAATTTTCCATTCCTATATGATTGGCTTCTTCCTTCTGTTTCCTACATACCTTTTCATCTCTAGTGAGAGGCAGTTAGCTGGAGGATTTCTACTTCCAGGTCAGATGTATAGGTTACGAGAGACTGTTCTAACCCTAACAACCAAAACAAGGCAGCTAAGCTCAAAATAATTTATGTTTTAAACCCATCAGAGAACTGAGGGCACAAGGAAGCCTAAATGAACCAAACTCAAGAAAGTGCCAAGCGCTGCGTGGGAGAGGAGAGACCCATGGTCATTTTCACCTCTGGTAAAGCAAGAAGGGTTTGTAAGCAGCTGGGATGAGAACTCAGCTGCAATTTTAACAAGCTCGGAGTGGCTGCCCGTGGGCCGAGGAGCCCTACCCACACAGCGAGCCTGCACCTGCCTGCCTCCTCTTTCCCAGGAGGCCTTGCACAGTGCTGGAAATAGTTCATCAAAGTTGAGGGCAGGAAAGAAAGGCTAAGGGAAACGCCTTGAGGCATTCTGGGGCTTCACAGAGTCTAGGAGGTTGCTAAGGCCAGAGAGGAGCTGAAGGGCTGAAAGAGCTCTCTGCAGAGGTGCTGAAAGGAGGGGACAAATGGCAACGAGAAATCAAAAAGTTATTGGCTGGGCTGTAAAGCAGGATGAGATCTCCCACAGTTCTGAAACCTGTGAACTCACTTCTGAAACACAGTCAGATCTCAAGAATCTCACCAGTGCTCAGATACCCAGCTCTGCTCAAGGCAAATTTCTAATCCCACCCTTAAAATATTTGAAAGTGGTAGTGTTAGCTGGGCATGGTGGCACGTGCCCCTAGTCCAGGCTATTCAGGAGGCTGAGGCAGGAGGATTGCTTGGGCCTGGGAGATTGAGGTTGCAGAGAGCTACATGGGCACCAAGGCACTCCAGCCTGGGCAACACAGTGAGACCCTGCCTCACCAAAACAAACAAACAAAAAAACCGAGAAAGCAGTAGTGAACTGAATCAAAGTAAAACTAAAACAATGTCCAGACCCAGATCAATTACAGCTCAGATTGACTTAGCCCCTCACAGAAAAAGGGGCTTGCTCTTTTTTGTAGCGGTAAAAATTATTTGCTTTGTATTTATTCTATTTTTCTTTCATACAAAATATTCAGTATACAATTTTTAAAAATCCAAGACCTGTGGAAATGCAATAAAATGTGCCTCTTGGTTAAGATAGAAAGAATCAATAGAATTGGATCCAGAGCTACCTTAAAAGTTGAAATTATCAGACTGAGATATTAAAATAAAAAATAGCTATAATATAAAAATGTTAAAGGACCTTATGGAAAGGAGGATGATATTCATAAAGAGATTGGAAATTTCAACAAAGTGGTGGGAACTATAAAAAAAGGACCATATGGAAATGCTATAAATGAAAAACACAATCTCCAAAATAAATTCATTAGTAGCACCTTAGTAGCAGACTCAAAAGCAGAGGAAACTGAACATCTGACAGTATTTGGGCTAATTTCAAAGAACCCAACATATGTGTAAATGGAATCTCAAAAATAAGAGAGGCAACATGGCAGAAGAAATCATTAAAACTTTATTGCCCAAGACTTACCAAAATTGATGAAAGACATCAACTCATAGAACCAAGAAACTCAACACACTCACAAAGTAGAATAAATACAGAGAAATCAGCACCTAAACAAATCACAGTCAAACTTCTGAAAAGCAGTGGTAAGCGGTAAATGTGAAAACCAATCAAAGGGGGAAAAAGATATAAATATAAGGGAATAATGATACAAATAACACATGACTTTTCACTAGAATTAATGGCAGCCAGAAGACAATAGAACATCTTTAAAGGGCTAAAAGAAAAACAATGTCAAACTAGAATTCCATACCCAGTGAAAATATACTTCAAAAATGAAGGTGAAATAAAGTTATTTTGAGATAAATAAAATTTGGGAGCATTCATCTCCAGCAGACCCACACTACAATAAAGGCTAACATAAGTTTTTCAGACCAAACAGAAAGGATACCAGAAGGAAACCCAGATCTGTAGGAAGTAAGAGCTCTAGAAAGAATTTTTTTAAAAAGGGTAAATGTTAAAGATCTTTTACAAAGTAATATATCTCTATCTCTATCTTTATCTATCTATATGTGTGTGTGTGTGTGTGTGTGTGTCTGTATAATATTCTAAAAGATCACTGTTTAAAGCGAAACCACCAATATATCATCAGGTTTACAATATATGTAAAAGTAAAAAATAAAATGTCAGATAACAAGAAAACAAAGAGTTGGGGGTAGGGGGAGAAATAGAATTATACTGTTGTCAAGTTCTTACACAATCTGTGAGGTTGTATAATAATATTGTTTTTTTTATTCGAAAGTAA
The DNA here is from genome assembly GCA_028533085.1 of Varecia variegata. Taxonomy (NCBI): domain Eukaryota; kingdom Metazoa; phylum Chordata; class Mammalia; order Primates; family Lemuridae; genus Varecia; species Varecia variegata. The sequence goes on along the minus strand of CM052436.1, from coordinate 140,365,380 downwards.
ACTGTGATAACTTAAAGATGCACAGCATAATTTCTAGAGCAATGGTTCTCAAAGTTTGGTCCACAGACATACAGCACCAACATCATCTGAGAACTTATTAGAAATGCACATTTTTGAGCAATGTCACAGCCCTCCCAAATAAAAAGCTCTAGGCATATGGCCCAGAAATCTGTGTCTTAATAAGAGCACCTGGTGTTTCTAATGTATGTAAAGTTTAAGAACTACTGCTCTAGAACAGCCACTAAAATTACATAACAAAGAAATGTAGCTGAAAACAAGAGATAAATGGACTGATTAAAAAATGCAATAGGCCGGGCGCGGTGGCTCACGCCTGTAATCCTAGCACTCTGGGAGGCCGAGGCAGGTGGATCACTCAAGGTCAGGAGTTCGAGACCAGCCTGAGCAAGAGCGAGACCCCGTCTCTACTAAAAATAGAAAGAAATGATCTGGCCAACTAAAAATATATATAGAAAAAATTAGCCAGGCATGGTGGCGAATGCCTGTAGTCCCAGCTACTCGGGAGGCTGAGGCCGTAGGATCGCTTGAGCCCAAGAGTTTGAGGTTGCTGTGAGCTAGGCTGATGCCACGGCACTCACTCTAGCCCGGGCAACAAAAGCGAGACTCTGTCTCAAAAAAAAAAAAAAAAAAAAAAAATGCAATACACCCAAAATGAGACAGGAAAGTAGAAGGAGAAACAAAGAATAAATGGGATAAGTAGAAAACAGATACCAATATGGGAGAATTAAACGCAGGTTTAAACCTATATTGGTAATTATATCAAATATAAATATATTAAACACTTCAATTAAAAGGCAGATATTGTCAGATTGTTATAAAAGCAGGATCCAACAATAGGCTATTGACAAATACAAAATTCAATTAGAATGACACAGTTTGAAAGTACAAGGGTAAAAAAATATATACCACATAAATATTAAGTATAAGAAAGGTATGGTTATATTATTAATAATATCAAAGTAGACTTCAGAATCAATATATTACTGGAGATAAAGAGGAAAAGTATTAATAATGAAAGGAAAAAATCATCAAGAAGATCTATCAGTCCTAAATATATATGCAACTAAGAATAGAGTTCCAAAATGTATAAAGCAGTTGGGTGTGGTTGCACTTTCCCAGCACTTTCGGTGTCTGAGGCAGGAGGCTTATGTGAGGCCAGGAGTTCCAGACCAGCCTGAGCAACATAGCAAGACCCTGTCTCTACAAAAAACAAAAATTAGCTGGGTATGGTGATACATGTCTGGCACGTGCCTGTAGTCCTAGCTACTTAGGAGGCAGGAGGATCCCTTGAGCCCGGGAGTTAGAGATTAGAGTGAGCTTTAATCATGCACTCCAGCCTGTGTTATATAGTGAGACCCCATTTTTTAAAAAATGCATAAAGCAAAAATTGACAGAAATGGACAAATTACAATCATAGTTGAAGAGATTTCAACACTCCTGTCTCAGTAATAGGACAAATTGCCAAAAAACCCAGCAGAGAGATATTTGAGTAACACTGAAAACCAACTTGACCAAATTGATTTTATAAAATATTACACCCAACAACTGTAGAATGCACATTACTTTTAAACCCTCATGGAATGTTCATCCTGACAATGAAAGAAGTTTTAATAAATGTCAAAGAATTATAATCTAATGGAGTGTGTCTTCTGACCCAATAGTAATACATAAGAAATCAATAATAAAAAGATACCTGGCACTACACTCTATTTAAACAGCTAAAATTAAAAATAGTGGCAATACCAAATGCTGGTAGGTATGTGGAGAAACTAGATCTCTCATACATTGAAATTGGGAATATAAAGTGGTACAGCTACTCTGGCAAATTGTCAGTGTCTTAAAAAAAATAAACATACATTACCAAATGACTCAGTAATTGAACTCCTGAGCATTTATTTCAGAGAGAAGAAAACTTATGTCCATACAAAAATGTGTACACAGATGTTCATAGCAGGTTTGTTTTTAGTAGCCAAAAATTGGAACAACTCGAACGTCTTTCAATGGGTAAATTATTAAACAAATTGTGGTACACCCATATCTTGAATACTACTGATTAAAAAAAGAAACTTTCTGTTGATACACAAAACCACTTAGATGAATCCCAAGAGAATTATGCTGAGAGGAAAAAAAGTCAATCTCAAAAGGTTTTTATAGTGTATGATTCTATTTATATAACATTCTCAAAATGATAAAATTACAGAGATGGAAAATAGATTAGCAGTTGCCAGAGTTTAGGGATGGGTGAGTGGAAGGAATGGGTGTGACTATAAAGGGGGTAGCATGAGGGAATTTTGTTGTGATAGAACCATTTTACATCTTGATTGTGGTGGTGGTTACACTAATCTACACGTGTGATAAAACTGCAGACACACATACAAGTGAATGCATGTAAAACTGGTGATATATGAATAATGTCTGCAGATTGCACCAAGGTCAATTTCCTTGTTTTGACATTGTATTATAGTCATGTAAGATGTTCCCATTGGGGAAAACTGAGTGAAGGATATATGGAACTTCTCTGTATTATTTTCACAATTTCCTGTGACTTTATGATTATTTCAAAAGAAAAATAAAAAGTTACCTAGAAATTCACAAATACTTGGAAATTAAACAACACTCTTTTAAATAACCCATAAATCAAAGAAAAATCACAAAAATAACAGAATATATTTTGACCTGAATGATATGGAAAACACACATATCAAATATTGTGGGATGCTATGAAAGAGGTGCTTAATGGAAAATTTTTAGCTTTACATACTTTATTAAACATAAGTAACAAGAAGAAAGGTTTAAAATCATGTTACATTGGATCACAAGAAACTAGAAAAAGTAGAGCAAATTAAAATCAAAATAAGTAGCAGAAAGGCAGTAAAAAATAACAGAAAATTGTTGAAACATGAGGTGAACAAACAATAAAGAAAATCCACAAAATCAAAATTTGAGGCCGGGCATGGTGGCCCACGCCTACAATCCTAGCACTCTGGGAGGGCGAGGTGAGAGGATCGCTTGAGCTCAAGAGTTTGAGACCAGCCTGAGTAAGAGCAAGACCCCGTCTCTACTAAAAATAGAAAAAAATTAGTGGGGTGTGGTGGCGCATGCCTGTAGCTCCAACTACTTGGGAGGCTGAGGCAGGAGGATCGCTGGAGCTCAGGAGTTTGAGGTTGCTGTGAACTAGGCTGACGCCATAGCACTCTAGCCTGTGCAACAGAGCAAGACTCTGTCTCAAAAAAAAAAAGTTTTTTTTGATCTTTGTAAAGATTAATAAAATTAATAGTCCCCTTAATAAGATGATCAAGAAAGAAAAGAAAATATAAATTAACAAAAATTTTTAAAAGAAGTGAAAAAGAGTTTATCACTACAGACTAAATAAACATTAAAAAGGATAAAAATTTGTACCAATATATGGACAAATTTAAAAGAAATAGACAAATTTCTTGAAAAACACCAATTAACAAAACTGACAAAAGAAGAAATAAAAAATGTAAATGTCTTCATATCTATTAAAGAAAACATATTCATACTAAAAACCTTCTCCCAGAGAAAACTTCAGGCCCTGGTGGCTTCTCTCTTTAAGGAAGAAATAGTACCGATCCTACACAAACTCCTTCAGAAAAGAACTACTGCTTCCCAACTTGTCTTGTGAGGTCAGCATCACCCTGATACTAAAAGCTGACAACTATTAATATTACAAGAAAATAAAAACTATATATGTATACCTTCATAATCATAGACATGAAAATCCTTAATGAATATTAGCAAATAAAATGTAGTCATAAAAATATGGATAATACCTTATGATCAAGATGAGCTTATCTCAGGAATGGAAGGCTGGTTTAACATTTAAAAAATGTAATTCACATTATTAACAGAATAAAGGAGAAAAAACATGATTGTCTCATTGGATGCAGAAAAATATTTGACAAATTCAAAATTCTTTCATGATAAACACTCTCAGCAAACTAGCAACAGACGAAAACTTCCTCAACTGATTGAAGGAAATGCACATCAGACTTATTGATAAGACTCTGAATATTATTGATGAAACTCTGAATATTTTATCCCTATGATTGAGAATAAAGCAAGGATATCCACTCTCAGCATGTCTATTCGATAGTATAGGTCCTACCCAAATTATTCAGGCAAGAAAAAATAAATAAAAAGCTTAAAGATCAGAAAAGAAGTAAAGCTGTCATTATTCACAGGCAACATGTTTGTGTATGTAAAGAACCAAAAATACTACTTGAACTAATAAATGAATTTAGCAAGACTACATTTTCATGTACACTCAATAAGCAATTGGAAAATTTAAAAAAATTTTCAGAAGCATCTAAAAGATATCAAATAGCTAGGAATAAATCTAACAAAAGATGTGTAAGACCTCTCCAAGGAAAACTACAAATATTACTGAAGGAAATGAAGAAAACCTAAACAAATGGAAAGCTATACCATATTCATAGGTAGGAAGTCATAATATTGTTTAAATGTCCATTTTTCCTTAACTGATTTATCGATTCAATAGAATTCCTATAAAATCCTAGCAAGATTCTTTGAAGAAAGATGCAAGTTAAATCTGAAATTTATATAGTAGTGCAAAGGACCTAAAATAGCCAAAACAATCTTTAAAAAGAACAAATTTGGAGGATTCACACTATCCAATTTCATGATTTCTATAAAGCTCCAGTAATCAAGAAAGTGTGGTATTGGTGAAACCTAGAGAAATAGAACAATGGAACATAATAAGAAAGTATATAAATAGAACCACACATATATGGCTGATTGACTTTCAACTAAGTGGTGAAGTCAATCCAATTGGGAAGCAAAAGTCTCTTTAAAGGTTGCTAGAACAAAAAACTGAATCTTAACTCTTCTTGCACTTCATCAACAAAAATTATTTTGAGATAGCTCATAGATCCAAATATAAGAATCATATCTATAAAGCTTCTAGGAAAAAACATAACAGAGCATCTTTATGACTATAGTCATACAAAATTTTTTGATAAAACAAACACACAAACTATAAAAGAAACTTGATAAATTGTACTTTATCAAAATTTAAAATTCTACTTATTGAAAGACATTATTAATATGATCATGGTTTGTTGTTGTTTTTTTTTTTTTTTTTTGAGACAGGGTCTTACTCTGTTGACCCTGCTAGAGTGCAGTGGTGTCATCATAACTTACTGCAACCTCAAACTTCTGACCTCAAAAGATCCTCCCACCTTGGCCTTCCAAAGTGCTAGGATTACAGGTGTGAGCCACCACGACTGGTCTATAAAATCATATTTTTGACAAAGGACTTATAGTTAAAATACATAAGGAATGTCTACAAATCAACAATATAATGGCAAAGTTGCAGGACAAAAGGTCAATATACATAATTGGATTGTGTTTCTATATACAACAATAAAAAAGATAAATAATCCAATTTAAAAACTAAGCAAGAGATTTGGACAAATACTTCACAAAAGAAATATGTCAATGGCCAGTAAGCACTAGAAAAGATGCTCAACTTCATCAGTCATCAGGGAAATGCAAATTAAAACCACAATATAATAATATTATTCCACAACAACTGCAATGGCTAAAATAAAAAAAATCTGTCTACCCTAACTGTTGGTGAAGATGTGGAGCTACTGGAGTTCTCATGCATTGCTGGTAGTGGGGTAAAACAGTAATACCTCTTTGGAGATCTGTTGGCAATTTATAATAAAGTTAACATACATTTAACCTGTGACCCAAGAATTCCACTCCTAATATTTATCCAAGAGGAATGAGAACATACATTCGCAAAAAGACTTTCACAGGAATAGTAATAGCAGCCTCACTCATAACAGTCCCAAACTGGAAGCAAGGTGAATGTCCGTCAACAGGGACCTACACAAAGAAATCGTGTTATATGCATACAATGAAATACACTCGGCAAGAAAAAAAGAACGAACTTCTGATACCTGTAACAATATGGCAGAATCTTAAAAGCATGTTAAGCAACAGAAACTTTACTAAAAACAGCACATTCATATATTAATATATGAATCCCAATAACAGGCAAAATTAATCTATAGTGATAGAAATAGGAAAGTGATTGTGGGGTGGGGGGTAGATTGGAAAAAGATATGAAGGAACTTTCTGGGGTGATAAAAATGTCCTGTATCTTGTTCGGGGTAGTGGCTACATAGATAAACATATTTACCAAAAATCAAGAACCAAACATCTAAGATCTGTGTATTTTATTATCTGCTTATATTTCAATAAAACAATTAAATGTAGTTATTTTTTTAACAGAGCAGAGACTGATAAGGGTGATTACACATAGGAAACAAAGAGTAGGAATTAACAAATATTTTCCTGGCTGGAGACATCTATACCATTGAATCCAACCAGGATCAGCAGTCTTATTTGACATTTTTCTAAGTGATTTGAAATATCTTCGAGTGTGCAGATGCTACTGATACCTTTCTGGTGGGGGTAAGCCAAAACTACAACACTGTCTTTAGAGCAGAGCAAGTTTTCAAATTGCAGATCAGGATCTACTGGTGGGTTGTGAAATCAATTTAGTAAGTCAAGACCTGAATATTTTTCTTTAATATTAATAAAATAGACTAGACTAGAAAATGTCAGAATGCATATAACAAGGGGAAGTATTGTTTTGTAAAATTTTTGTCTGCAAAAATGCATTGTACTGGCTTTTTCCTAAGTGGTTTAATTTTTTTTTTTTTAGGTGAGCAATTTTTACTCAAGGGTACAGGACAGAGGGTAGTGGTGGTTTATTGCTATAGCCCAACCCAAGCCTTGGCTGTCCTATGCTTAAATATACTTAAGATGTGTGTACGTGCAAACGTGTGTGTATTGAGTCATGATGTAAAATGTATTTCTTATTGTGAACTGTGATAAACATTTTTGAGGCTCCATGAACAGGCAAAAAGTGATACCTGAGCAAATAAGTTGTGGATATGTGCAGTGGGGCTTTGGGCTCTAACTTCTTAACAGGAAGGGCCTAGGACACTGTAGGGAGCAACAGCATAGACTTATTCTAGCACACAGTGTCAGGCCACCAAGATCCTGAGCCACATTAGGAAAGAAAAGAAAGATCCTACCCTGCTCTTGTTCAAAATTATGTTCTCTCCACACTTAGAAGAGACAAAACAGAGAGAATGGCTACAAAATGGCAGTATAACCCAGTGCAGCTGCTCAGTGCTACACTGCACAACTCCAGAGGGTGCTCTCACACAGACTGCAACGTGAATGGCTCTCCCTGCAGTTGAGCAGTGCACAACCTATACAACCCTACCAGGTAGTCATAAGTATGATGATTAAGAGCACAAGCTTTGGAGTCCAACAAACCTGGGGTCTTGTCCCAGATCTAATACCAGACTGTATAACCTGTATAATTGAGGCTTCCCTGAGGGTCAATTCTCCAAAGAGGATAATTTATGTATCCATAGGGCCTAGTTCAGTGCCTGGTACATAATGGTTTTCAATAAATGTCTTAAATGAATAAGCTAATATCAGTAACTGCCTTATAAGGTAGTATTGAGAAATTAACATATAAAAGGTTTTACTATCCACAAAAGATGACAGACTAAAATAGTAGTCTGTCGCCTACATGCTGCGAATTATTTTGTTTAAGCTAATTTTTTAAAAAGTTATAAGCTATTGAGAGAACAGCAGATTAAAAAAATAAAATAAAATCCAGTTACAGTGGACCTTTGGTAGGATGGGGATAGTTCTTGCAGCTAGAGAGTACATTTGGAACAATAAAAAGTATGAAATGCAGACATTGTATTTACAATCGTAGAGCAGGTAGGGCAAAATGTATTGATAAACTCAAGAGAATTTTAAGAACGATATTGCCACGAGCCATGAGCCATGAGGCTGAAATGTTTGGGTTCACTCCTTCCATGAGGTTGGGAGTGACAGCAAATGGGGCATATGTACTTTCCTCTCCCTGTCCTTATTTCCTGGGGGCACGGTGGTTTTGACGCAGTCATGACAACTACGCACCCTTATTAAAGTCGCACAGTGAACCAGGTCACCCTAGATTGAAAGCACATATCCAAAGCGGACTCCAGCCCCCTCCTTTGCTTTTGGTCCTGCTGCCCACCCCGGGGAGGAAGATGCGGTGCAGAGTCATTCCCTCCAGAGAGATGGCTGATGACAAAAGCCAGCAAAAGTATATTCCTGGGAGGGAGGGATCTCTGAGCCCCAAAGTGAGGTCAGGGCCAGCTAGCAGTTAGAAAAGGAGGCATTTCTCACACTTGCTAATGAGTTTGACGCTTCTGAAATATAAACAGGAAGTGGGAGCTCTCCAAAGCAACCAGAAGGAAATACACTCCCAGTTTGGTCAGCGTGTGAATCCCACTTCTCTAGGTCGTCAAGGGCACTACCAATTAAGACTGTCCCCCAAACTGCACCCGAGGCTAATCTTCACCCAGTCCCAGCAGTGACCCCATTTTTTTCAATCCTTCCCCCAGCCAGGTCACTCAGCAGCGGGGTGACTGACCCGAAGCGCAGTGGGAAAGGCTTACAGTCATCTCTCAACTCCCCGAACTTGCAGGGCAGGGGAGCGCAGAGGTCAGTGAAATCCCCAGCCAGGCCTTATTTTAGTCATGAATTTCCACTGGCTCCCTCCTCTGACTGTATCAGCGCTGCTCACCCCGCCGGATTGGAGTTTCAGCTGTTTTCCCGGCTCCAGGCTGAGTTAGAAGGTCACAGAGACCGGACTTTTCCGGGGGAGGTAGGTGGGGGCCTCCGGCGGCCCAAGTGAGATTGCAGAGATCTGGGGCCGCTGGAGGAGGTCCTCCCGCCCCAGGCTCGGGGCACGGGGTTAGCTTCTCCCCCTTTCTCTACCCAGGCATGCTGGTTAGTATTAAAAACAAAAAACAGAAGTTCTCGTCTTTTTTTCTCTGTCAGCCAGTGGCCTCGATATAATTCTCCCAAGGGCTGCCTTCCCTTCATGGAGGTTCCTGTAAGTTCAAGGGCAGGATCAGCGTTTGGTTCACCACAGTGTCTCTAGCAACGGCATGACGCCTAGCACAGAGCAGGGGGCTCAGCATACACGTGTTAACTGAACGAACGCAAAGATTTCACGGTAATTGGGCGCTTTTGTTTTTTTCCCCTTGTCTCTCCCTTCCCTCCTGCCCTGGGTGCAGCAGACCGCAGACGTTCCCGGCAGGCAGGGAGATGGCCGGCCCTCGCTGGCACTCCGCTCCCCGGGGTCTCGGTCCCGGGGTCAGCGCTGAGGGGCTCGCAGTCCGCGGTGCAGCGACGCGAGCCCTGGCCACGTGAAGCGTCACGCCCTGCGCTGCTGCAGGGCAGGCGCCGCCACCGCGGTTGTGTAACGCTGCAGCCGGAGGGGAGGCGACCCGGGCGCCTCTGCTCCGGAGGGGGCAGAGGAGGGAGGGAACGCCGGGCACTGCGCCCGGTATCTTTCTGTGCTTGACTAGCCGGGGGTTGGGGTGACACTGGGGCACCCAGGGGGGTGCGCAAGTGGGTGCCCGCCCGCAGGCTGTGCCCCTGAGCAGAGCGCCCGGGGAGCAAGGGGCCCTCGGCTCACACCCTCGGCGGTCAGGTGCGCGCGGCGTGCTCGGCGGCGGCCTCGGCTGCCCCTGCGCTTGGCCGCCAGCCCGCTTCCCATGGGGTGACATCCGCCCCGCCCCTCGGTCCCTCCCCAAGGCGGGCAATTCCTGGACGCTAGGTTGAGGGGTGGGGGCAGGGAAGCCGGGACGGAAAGAAACCCCAGCCTCTGGGGATGGCAGGGGGGCCGGGCGACTCCCTCCGCTGCGCGCCGGTTCCTCCGAGCGGGCCGGGCGGGGGAGGAGGAAGAGGGTTGGGCTGGAGCGAGCAAGGGGATATTCCTCTCCCGGCTTGAGTCAGACGCGGGCGGATCCGTCCTCCCCCGTTCCCTCCCAGGAGACGGGAACTTACTTCATTTCCCTGGGGCAGGTTCGCCCACGTTACAAACTCTCCCCCTCCCCCCGCTCCCCGGTCCCTTCCAGCTTCCGCGCCCCCCACCCAGCTGGGCAGGACGCAGGCCGCGCTGCCACCCCCTCTTCGGGGAAAGGCGGCCGCAGCCGCAGACACCTGGGGGCCGAGGCTGGGGGGTGGGGGCTCCCTAGCAGCCGCCGGAGCGTTGTCCAACACGTGAGACTCATGTGATGAAGCCGGGGGAGGGCGGGCAGGTCGCTCCTTCCCTCCCCGGCAGCGGCCAGACGTGCCTGGAGTCACAGGGTAGAACACGTAGCTCCAACCCACCCACTCGCTCCCATTTAACCCAGCCCGCAGCCTCTCCATTACTCCTCGGCTTGTGGGGGGGGGGGGGGGGGGGGGGGGGGGGGGGGGGGGGGGGGG
>CM052436.1:140344573-140354912 GCA_028533085.1 Varecia variegata | reverse complement strand
AACCTCTGCGCAGAGACCCCCGAAGCCCGCTTCAGGGCAGTCCTCACTCCGACGCTCCGCTAGTGCAGACAGGAGCGCGCAGTGGCCCCGGCTCGTCGCGCCATGGAGCGGATCCCCAGCGCGCAGCCACCTCCCGCATGCTTGCCCAAAGCGCCGGGACTGGAGCACGGAGACCTACCAGGGTAAGTTGGTACTTCCTGGCCCCTTCAAGGCTCAACTTCAGCCCCGCCGCTCTCAACTTGCAGCTGCTCCGGACGCATCCGGGGGTTCTTGCCCACTAGGGCGCCTGCAGCCGGTGCGCACGCAAAGTCACGACCCTTCCTGGCCCCTCTCTCTGCAGGATGGATTTTGCCCACATGTACCAGGTGTACAAGTCGAGGCGGGGAATAAAGCGGAGCGAGGACAGCAAGGTAAGCGCACCCTTGGGGTCCCCGCGCCCCAGCCCCTCACGCGCGCTGAGTTTCCAAGAAAAGTTTTCTCGCTTTGAGGTTGGCGGGTGGGATGCAATATGTGGGCTCAGTGCCTCTATGAAGTGACTTGGAAAAGAAGGGCCAGAAGGTGGTTCTGGGTGCGACTCGGCTTCCCCACGCGACTCTTGAGCGGCGGGGCTGGAAGAAGAGGGGGGCTTCGCATCCCCTTCCCCAGGCGCCCACCGCCTCCTGGTGCGTCTTGCAGGAGACCTACAAATTGCCGCACCGGCTCATCGAGAAAAAGAGACGTGACCGGATTAACGAGTGCATCGCTCAGCTGAAGGATCTCCTACCCGAACATCTCAAACTTACAGTAAGTGAGAAGCTGGGCCGTCTCCAACCCAGCTCTTCTGCCCAGAGGGCGGGTGGGGGTCACTCGCCGCCTGCAGGCCCCGCGGGGAACTGCAGACCAGACGGGCGGATCAGAGCTGGCGGGTGGCTCGGTGTTGGGGTGCCCTTCCCCAGGCCTGGGGTTTTCTGGCAGCCTCATGCAAATAAGGTGAAAGCCTCTTGGACCTCTCCAAGTTGGCTCCAACACCAGTTGGCCTTTCTTCTCAAGAGTTGAAGATTTCCCCTTCTGGTGATTTTCAGAGTTCTCTAGTTTTCCTGACTTACAGGAGCAAGCCAAGCAACATGCAGATTTTATTGACGCTTTCTCCCCTTTCCTCCCCTTTTTATTAAAATAAGGGGACATGCTTTGCTGTGTGATTTTTACATCCTGTCCTTTCTTGACAGTAGCTAGCAGCTACTTGGCAGCCTTTGGTTGGGGAAAGGGAAAAATTAGTATTTGGGGAGGAAGGAAAAAAAGCCTAGATGAGCTGGACGTTCTGAAAGGGTGTCAGGAGAGAAGCTAGGGAAAGCCTCTTGGCTGCCAGACGCAATAGAAGTCCCTGTCCGCGTTGACACCGCTGCAGAGAAATGTTATCTCCGGATTCCCCTGAGTTAAGGTCAGCAGCCGCTGCTGGAGAAATTTATCTGTCAAAGCTTCTATGCCTCCAAAGATAGATGACACCCGTTTTATTGTTTAATCATATATAATATCCTTTTAAAAACATGATCTACATATTTAAAACTAAATTTAACCAACCAGGAAAAGCTATTCCATTTTTTTTTCTTTAAGAGACATTTCTCATTACTAATAAGTGTCTCAGAGGTGGCACTTCTCTGACCTCAACACTGACCAAGGCTCTTTTTATTCCAGACTTTAGGTCACTTGGAAAAAGCAGTGGTTCTTGAACTTACCTTGAAGCATGTGAAAGCACTAACAAACCTAATTGATCAGCAACAGCAGAAAATCATTGCCCTGCAGAGCGGTTTACAAGCTGGTGAGTGTCGGTTTGGGTATCACGTCTTAAAGAGCTAGAGCACAAATACAGAGAGAGCCTGTGAGCTTAACATCTGTTCTAAGAAACATTCCTGCAACAAATTGCTTATGCACGTTCATGGGGGGAGATGCAGTTTTATCTTTCCTGAAAGGTCAGACTTTTCATTTGGAATGCTGCTGGCATGAATACACATTAGTGAAATGATAAAATATTTCTGTGGCATTTTGGCTTAAGAGTCTCTGGGTTCTGGAAGATTTCCCCACTCCCTTTTAAAATGCCAGGGCACCTATAATTTGCATCGTGGGTGTTTTACAGTTGGTCTTCTTAGCCCTCTTTCATTGTAGAATAGATCATGGGTATGCCCCAGTGTTTTGCTGCTTCTTTGCTTCCTTATTGCTACCTGTGTGGTGTGATCCTGGCAGGATGCAGCAGGAGTTTTTCCTGCATTTCGTGTGGTTCCCTGAATAGCCAAGAGGTATCTTGGTGAATTGCACAATCTAGTGAAACTACTTAAGTTTCGTCATTCATTTCTACTAACTTCCAGAGAATCAGAGTCACCTTCTAATCTTCTAGTCTCACCCCCTTCCAAATAATACTGTACAGACTGGGAAGAATTATTTTACCTACTCCCTCATTCCATTCTTTGCTTTCCTCTCCAAGGCTGGTGTGATGAGAATCACAAAAACTCTGCAGGTGCTTCTGCCAGTTTGCTCATTAAAAATAGGAAGATGATCATACCTAATTTCTCGGGGATTATGGATAGATACATGGAAAAGACTTAGAAATAGAGAGCCTAATTAAAGATGACAGCATGACTGCAACTTTTATAAGCCATTGAAAATAAGCTTACTTTAGGTGATAATTCTTCCTTTATTTTTTATTTTATTTTATGACTATCTAACCTCTGCTCATTTTACCACGGTGAGATTGATGTTCTATGAATTGACTCTTAGGTTTATAAACAAACCAGAATGTTCATTGCTGTGTCACAACAAAAACTCAGGAATAACCTATAAATTCAGCAAGAGGGGGAATAGTCCATCTCTATTAATTGTAGTCCATTTCTATGATGGACATTATGCAGCCATTAAAACTCATATTTTGTCCCTGGTAGGATTATGGGTTGTTTTTATTTTATTCTTTTTTCTTTTCAGTGTAATTTTTCTCTGAGCATATTACTTTTGTAGTTAGGAACGCAAATCTGCAAATGCGATTGTTTACCAAAAAGGAAGCCCGGGTCTTTGGAGTCTAGTTATCCAGGTGCACCGCAGGGCTTGCTGAAATGTCTTCCTTGGCGTCTGTGTTTCCCCAGGTGAGCTGTCAGGGAGAAATGTCGAAGCAGGTCAAGAGATGTTCTGCTCAGGTTTCCAGACATGTGCCCGGGAGGTGCTTCAGTACCTGGCCAAACATGAGAACACTCGGGACCTGAAGTCTTCTCAGCTTGTCACCCACCTCCACCGCGTGGTCTCAGAGCTGCTGCAGGGTGGTACCTCCAGGAAGCCGTCAGACCCAGCTCCCAAAGCGATGGACTTCAAGGAGAAACCCAGCTCCCTGGCCAAAGGCTCGGAAGGCCCTGGGAAAAACTGTGTTCCAGTCATCCAGCGGACTTTCGCTCACTCGAGCGGGGAGCAGAGCGGCAGCGACACGGACACAGACAGTGGCTACGGCGGAGAATCCGAGAAGGGCGACTTGCGCAGTGAGCAGCCGTACTTCAAAAGCGATCATGGACGCAGGTTCACCGTGGGAGAAAGGGTCGGCGCCATTAAGCAAGAGTCCGAAGAACCACCCACAAAAAAGAGCCGAATGCAGCTCTCAGATGATGAAGGCCATTTCCCTAGCAGTGACCTGATCAGCTCCCCATTCCTGGGCCCACACCCACACCAGCCTCCTTTTTGCCTGCCCTTCTATCTCATCCCACCGTCAGCGACTGCCTACCTGCCCATGCTGGAGAAGTGCTGGTATCCCACCTCTGTGCCAGTGCTATACCCAGGCCTCAATGCCTCGGCCGCAGCCCTCAGCAGCTTCATGAACCCGGACAAGATCTCGGCTCCCTTGCTCATGCCCCAGAGACTCCCTTCTCCCTTGCCGGCCCATCCTTCCGTCGACTCTTCTGTCTTGCTCCAGGCTCTGAAGCAGATCCCCCCTTTAAACTTAGAAACCAAAGACTAAACTCTGTAGGGGATCCTGCTGCTTTGCTTTCCTTCCTCCCTACTTCCAAAAAAAAAACAGCAAAAAAATGTTCGTGTGAGTGCAGCGAGATTGTTCCATTGTGTATTCTGAGATAATCTGAGGCATGGAAAGAAGATTCAGGGTGTGTGTCTGTGCGTGTGTGAGAGAGTGTGTGTGCTGTAAGCACATGTGTGCCTGCGTGTTGGTATAGGACATTAAAGCTCCTTTTGGCATAGGGAAGTCACGAAGGACGGCTTGACATCAGAAGACTGGGGGGGGGGTGGATTGTAGCAGACTTCTGGGCTTTTCCCCACCCAGAGAATAGCCCCCTTTGATACAAACCAGCTAGATTTTCAAAAGCTTCAAAGTCTTGGTCTGTGAGTCACTCTTCAGTTTGGGAGCTGGGTCTGTGGCTTTGAGCAAAAGGTGCTTTCAAAAGAGGGCTTTTCAGAGCACAGCTCCCAGCCAGCTGTTAGGACCCCACCCTTTTCCCTTTATTGTCGATGTGACTCACCAGACGACGGGGGAGAGAGCAGTCAGACTGAGCTTTCTGCTAGCGTGGTGAGGTAGCAGACACTGGCATAGCACGGTAGTGGTTTGGGGAGATTTCCGCAGGTCTGCTCCCCACCCCTGCCTCAGAGGAATAAAGAGAATGTAGTTCCCTACTCAGGCTTTCGTAGTGATTAGCTTACTAAGGAACTGAAAATGGCCCCGTTGTACAAGCTGAGCTGCCAGGGGGAGAGGGAGGAGTTCCCCAGGCCGCTGGCACCTGTCTCTGGGTCTCACCATTAGGACTTGCTGCCCAGGGAACCAAACCAGGGTCTGAGAGAGGCTGATGCCCTGAGCGCCCCAAAGTGCACAGAGCTGAGTAACAAACTGCTATCCTCAAGCAGAGCTAGCTAGACTCAGCTTTAAATTCTATCCTAAAACTCCTTTTAACCAAGCTTAGCTTCTCAAAGGCCTAACCACGGCATGGCACTGCAAGATCCTTTCTGTAGGCTAATTCCTCCTGCCCAACGGCATATGGAGTGTCCTTATTCTAAAAAAGGATTCTGTCTCCTTCAAAGAAGTTTTATTTTCGGTCCAGAGTACTTGTTTTCCTGACTTGTCCAGCTAGCCTCGCACCAGCTTTTCAAAATGCACTATGCTTGATTGCCGATTGTGTTTTAACTTTTTCTTTCCCTGTTTTTATTTTGGTATAAAGTCATTGCCTTTATTTGTAAAGCTGTTATAAATATATATTATATAAATATATTAAAAAGGAAAATGTTTCAGATGTTTATTTGTATAATTACTTGATCTACAAAGTGAGAAAAATGAATGTATTCCTGTTTTTGAAGAGAAGAATAATTTTTTTTCTCTAGGGAGAGGTACAGTGTTTATATTTTGGAGCCTTCTTGAAGGTGTGAAATTGTAAATATTTTTATGAGTAAATGTTAAGTAGTTGTTTTAAAATAATAAAATAATCCTTTTCCTGTGGAAGAGAAAGATGGTCTCCTGAATTTTTAAAATAACTCAATTGTATGATGTGACTGTCTATCTTTTTTTGGCTGAAGGCAACAATTAATAGTTAATCTTGGTGTGATTTCATTCAACTTTTCATGTGCTTTGTATTGAGTCAGAATAAGCTTAGCCAACTTGGTAGGTAAATACTGATTTAATTTTTTTTTTTAAACCCCTTGCCAGGGGTTCACACTCATCTCATGTGTCCTTCCCCAGAGTTAAACAAAAAGTACATTTCCCCCCCAGACTGCTTTAGTCATGGGCCTTAGAACTTGACAGAAAACTACGGTATGAAATTGTGGGCTGGAGTGTCTGGGGAGCTTGCTGGAGGGGTAGGCACATTGAGACGAGATGTAATAGATTATTATGCAATGATACGGATGCTGGGGCTAGTGCCTCTTTGCCAAGGCAGTCTAACTTTTTCAGATCTAGCAAGGTCTAATGGATTTGCCATATCCTGTCTTATTGCTGCTGGAGGCAACATTCCGTAATCATTTTCTACATCCTTCCTGAACTTCCTCTTGGGTGTGTTTGTGCGTGAATGAATATTTGGTGTTCCTTAGACAAGTGCTCTTATTTAAAAAAGAAAAAAATTCCATGGGAAAAGAAGTGGGAAATGACCCGGTCGGTCGAGTATTTTTGCCTCTCCCCTTCACCTTGATTGGCAGCATTCCTATCGGATGCTCTCTCTCAGAGGTGTCCTGATGTTTCCTGATGGCCAGTGCCTGTCTCCACATGCTGCAGCCCCCAAAGCATGAGTCTTCCAGAGCCCTCTGGTTGTCTGCAGCCCAAGCAGGGAAGCTGCCTCCAGGGATTTCTCAGCCTGGCAGAGGCACCACCTGGCCATTAGGACTGTTTGCTGGAAATGTCACCTTCCCTGTCTCTTGGGCCGACAGGCAAGAGTGAGCATTTTCTCTTGTTTGTGCTAGGTGCATGTGGAATGCACCATCTAAAAGGCACAATTGTCCCAAGACCATGTGGTGTTAGCTGGTGGTCTATCACCTCCCTCTTTGCGCCTGTTTTTGACTAGATAAAATAAGGATTCTGAGCCCTTCTCACAAATCCTATAGCAGGCAGATGGCAAATTCTGTAAGTCACTCTTTTTCCCAGCTCCTTAAGGCCTGAGCCTCCAGATCTGCCTGCTAAACCCCTGAATTCCTCCATGAGTTGCCAGACCTTTCTAGCTAGACTTTTTTGGTAAAAGCTTAAACAAGTCAAATTTATCTTGGTGATGGAGCCCGGGGTTGAAATCAAGGCCAAACTCTTTGTGCATGCCCCTCTCTCTTTCCTAGGCAATGACTCAAGGAGTAGCTGTGGGGACAGAAGGAAGTGGTAGCAACCCGAACTAAAAAAAGATTTGAGGGTTCCACACGCAGTCAACCCAGAATCCCCCTCCAGGAACCTGCCCCTGTCAAATACCCCTCAAAGTTGCAGCTGTCCCTCTGCCTCCTTTTCTGCTTCCAGTTTGCCCTTGACCTTGCTTCTAGCCCAGTTTCAGCAGGATCCAAGTGCGCTCAGAGGGAGGTGCGGGGGAGGGGCTTGCACCCCAGCCTTCTGCCCGCTGGGGACAAAGAGGACCTCTGTTTAAATAGGGGGTGTGTGAGTATGAGGGGGTGAAGCACTGGCTCTGGGCCCAAGGAGAGGTGGCAGGAGGCAGGGGAGCGGAGGCCCGGGATCTGGCCGCCTTCAGACAGGGCGTGATCCGCCGGCCTGCCGGCATGGTCTCACCCAGCGCTGACCTGCCTCGCCTGTTGACACAACGTCACGTTTCCGACTGCAGCCCTTTCATGTGCGGCCCGCGGCTAAATGCGGCTGCCGGTTCCTGGAAGCAGACGTGCCTGGCACCGCGTCAGCAGAAACCTGATCCCCGGGGAAGCTTGGCAAGGCCTCGGGATCGCTGGGCCCCCAGAAATAGGGCCTGGCAGCGGGGCGCGGGACAGCCCCCCCTCGCGCTCAGCAGGGGGGAACCCGAGCGCTCCCCTGCGGGGCTGGGTGGGGTAGGGAGCTGGATTTAGGCAGAGCACCCTGACCAGGGCCTAATTAACTGGAAGCTAGAAGCTTCCCACGGGCCATCGCTCATTAATGCAGGCAAACAACCTAGAAGTACCATTATGGGTACTATTATAATTTCCATTTTGTAGATAAATAAGAGCAGGCTCAGAGAGGGGGAGGTAACGTCCCAAAGTCGGATAGCTTCCTCCTAGGGGCTAAACCATTAGTAGGATGGTGGATTTGTTGGATTGTGGACTTTTATTTATTTATTTTTAGATACAGGGTCTCGCTCTGTCGCCCAGGCTGGAGTGCAGCTGCGCCATCAGAGCTCACTACAGCTTCGAATTCCTGGGCTCCAGGGCCTCAGGCTCCTGAGTAACTGGGACTACAGGTGGTACCACCATGCCCGGCTAATTTTTCTATTTTTTGTAGAGACAGGGTCTCCCTATGTATCGCAGGCTGGTCTCAGACTCCTGGCCTCAAGCCATCCTCCCACCTACAGCCTCCCCAAGTGGTGGGATTACAGGCGTGAGCCACTGCATGGGGCCCTGATTGTGGATCTCTTAAGGTTTTCACAGAGCCCACTTGTTAATAATTGTAATAGTACCAATATTGATATTACTACTAATGACAATAACAACATACATGTTTATAGCATTTACTATTTGCCAGGCATTCTTCAAAGCACTCCACATACAATAACTTAATTATTGCAGCAATTTCTGAGGTAGGTACAATTATTATACAGTTAATGAACTGTAGGCACAGAGAGGTTAAGTAACTTGCTTCAAGTTACACAGCTCCAGCAGTGAATTGGAATTCAAATGTAGGCAATTTGGCTGCAGAGTCTATGTGCTTAACTACAAAACTGCACTGCCCTTCTAGTTCAATTAATAATGATAATAGTAAAATAGTAATAATTGCAACTATTGCTACCATATTTTGAGTCCTTTCCTTATGCCAGGCACTATATTAAGCATTTTATGTGGGTTATCTCTGTTTCTTATAACAACTGTGAAGAGTAGCTATCAACATGGCCTTTTTTTTTAATTTAAAAAGATTTTTTTAACATGCTTATTTTATAGATGAGAACACTAGAGCTCAGAGAGAGGAAATGCCTCATCTGAGGTGACACATCATGTAAGGGACAAAGCCATACCCTTTCTCTGGTATGGTTATTAACAACTGAGCTCTGTGAAAGCCTTAAGAGATGCCATGGCTCACGCCTGTAATCCCAGCACTCCGGGAGGTGGGAGGTGGGAGGCGGGAGGATCACTTCCAAACTGAGCTCCTGTGATTCCGGGCTTTGACACACTATCTCATTTAATCCTCAGAATAGCCCTGTGGAGTAGGTACTGTGATGCCCAGTGTGCGATGAGATAACCAAGCTCAGAATAAAGTTATTTGCCCAACACTTTATGTGCTTCCTTACAAATGTCCTCACATACCATCCCACAGCCAAGAATAGGCCCATTCTCTGGTTAGAGAAATGGATCCAGCAGGACTATCGGGGCCTATGGGGGACCTTACAGGTCGACGGTGCTGTACCCAGAATCTGGGTCTGAAGAAACTCTACATTGCAGTGTTCCAGGGTGATGGTGGGGAGATTCCTTTTCTCACATCCCTCCTAAGGTTAGGTGAGGTGCAGGCGGAGGGGCCCAGGGCAGTAGCTACCCAGGTATAGTAGCCAAAGCACCACCTGGGTCAAGGCAGTTCCGCCAGAGGGAGGGAGGGAGGGGGGCTGAGATTGAGTTCCAAGCTCTCCTGCCCCCGCAGCTCCTGTCCTCTCGGGTTCCCTCAGCCCACCCACACCCTGGCCCGTCTCTCCCCCTTGGCTGGTGAGGGGAGCAGGAGGCCGCTCGCTTTGTGGAGCAAGGCCAGGATCTCAGGTTAGAGCTCCATGTGCCACCAGGTTTCTCCTCAGGCCTCTGGAGCCCACCGCGAGGCTCACAGAGGAGACGGAATGTGTGGCGCTCCCAAGTGGTTTCCTGTGTTCACAGGATCGGTGTGTTCTGGGACCCAGCGTTCCCTGAGGCGTCCGCCACGTGGCACGAAGGGAGGGAAGGCTGTGGGCTTCTCGCCCCTCATCAGCCCGAGCAGCTTTTTCTCTTCTATTGCTGAAAAGACAGCACCAGCAGCAGGCTTGGAAGGCCCCTTCCTCGGGCGCTGCCTTCACCTCACCCGCCTCTTTCCCTGGGATCCAGAGGGAGGCTGAGGCCATTGAAAGCCACCCCCCGCACCCCACCCAGCACCACCCCCTGTTTACCCCGAGCCATCTGTTTGGCCCGACAACCGCAGCAGAACATGAGCTGGGCGAAACCTCTCCCATCGGCCTTGGAAGCCACTGACATGTTCGTCTCGCGGCCGGGCCATCCAGTCTTGTGATGTGGCTGGATTTGGGCCCAGAAGGTTTCTTCCGCTATAGATGGGGCCCTCCCTTCCCGGGGGGAGTCTCAGCAAAGACGTGGAGGTGGGATGAAAGGGCGTCACAAGGCTGATGGGCTGGGACCAAAGGGATGGGGGCAGCCAGCCTCTGCTACCCCTAAGTCCTGGCCCTGCTCTCCCCAACCCCTCCACCCACCTTTGAGGGGGCAAAAGGGAAGAAACTTGTGCTTATTTATTTGACTGAAGAGCAAATATGCTATTTTGAAACTGAATTACTGATGGTGATGTGGAGGTGGGGATTATGCAAGGGGCTCAGGGAATTCAAGCAGGGAGGGAAAAGGAGGGAAAACCACTCTTTCCTGAAAAAAAAAAAGGTTCTTAAAAGTTTTAATAAAACATTCAATATTTTGTATCGTTTTTACTATGGAGAATTTAAAGCATATACAAAATTAGAAACAACAAAAGAAAAACAGCTCAATTAAAAAATAGGCAAAG
>CM052436.1:140246633-140344073 GCA_028533085.1 Varecia variegata | reverse complement strand
ATGGGAATAGACATTTCTCTAAAAAGATATATAAATGGCCAATACGCACATGAAAATATGCTCAGTGTCATTAGTCATCAGGGAAATGCAAATCAAAACCACAATGAGATACCACTTCGCACCCGCTAGGATGGCTATGAGAATAATAATAATAATAATACTAAGGCAGAAAACAACAGGTGTTATCGAGGCTGTATAGAAAGTGAAAGTTTTGCATATTGTTAGTGGGAATGTAAGATGATGATGCTACTGTAGGAAAAAGTTTGGCAGTTCCTTAGAAAGTTAAATATAGAATTACCATACCCCATAATTCCACTCCTAACAGGTATATATGCCCACAAGAATTGAAAACAGGGACTCAAATTTGTGGACACATGATCATAGCAACACTGTCACAAGAGTCAAAAGGTGGAAGTAACCCGAATGTCCATCGAAAGACGAATGGGTAAACAAACTGTGGCACATACATACAAGGGAGTGTTACTAAACCATAAAAAGAAATGAAGTACCGATACATGCTACCACATGGACCAACCTCACTGCCATCATGCTAAGTGGAAGAAGCCAGCTGCAAAAGGTCATATATGATTCCACTTATATAAAATATACAAAATAGATAAACCCACAGAGACAGAACACAGATGGGTGGTTTCCAGGGGCAAGGGGAAGGGAGAAACTGCTTAACGGGTATAGGGATTTTAATGTGGAGTGATAGAAATGTTCTGGAACCAGACATGGTGGTGGTTGCACAGCATCATGAATGTATTAAATGCCACTGAATCGTTCCATTTAAAAATGGTTAATTTTATGTGAATTCCACTTCAATAAATTATTTTTTAAAAAGCACCCAGAATAGCATAATGAATCCTCCATTTATCAATCTGCCAGTTTCAATAGTCATCAGTTCGTGCCCAATTCAGTTTCATCTATAATATCTACTCCCTCTGCTCATGTATTGTTTTGAAGTGGATCCAGACATCAAACAATTTCATTTGTAAATATTTCAATATATATCTTTAAAAGATGAGTATTCTAAAAAAAAAAATGCTACAACAGGACTATAATACCTAAAAAAAATATTAACAGTACAAAAAGGCAATTTTTCAGACTAATTTTCTGAATAGGAGTATGGAATGGTTTCAAAACATAAAAAGTTACCAGTGGAAAAAATTGCTCCCCGTCCCCATTGTCATCCTGGTCCCCTGCCTTCACCACACTCACCCACAGTAGGCAGGCAAGCACTGTTTTAACTACTTTTAGAGTTTATTTATGCATATACATGTAAATGTGGATATGGGCTATCACTTATCCCCCTTTTTAACACAAAAAGAGCATGTCATTCACATGTTCTGCACTTATTATTTAACTTATGTCTTGAGGAGCTATCCACGTGAATACATAGAAATGCTTTTAATTATTTTTTTTTTACAACTGCACAGTATTTCATTGTATAGATGTACTATAATTTATTTGACCAGGTCCCTCTTATGGACATTTGGATTATTTTTTATCTTTTGCTATTACCATTAGGGCTTCAAGGAATAATTTTATACATATATCATTTTGCAGGTGTATAACAATATTTATGGGGCAAACTCCCAGATGGGATTGTGGGCCAATGCACGAGCATCTGTCATTCTGATGGGTACCACAGACTGTCCTCCATGGGACACAGTCCACACTCTTTTAGCAATCCAGGAAAGTTGCCTGTCTTGGAGGAAGTTTGCAAGAGATATCAGAAACCTTATATCATGTACATCTTGAGGCCAAATGATTCCACTTCTAGGAGTTAGCCTAAAGAAGTTATTCATTAGGTCTTCAAAGATTAAGCTACAGGATTGGACATCTCTGTCGCATTCATAGTGGAAAGGAAGGAAAAGAAAGTCGGAAAAATGGCCCAGGGTTACTTGTTGAGTAACTTATACTATGTGCACAGGCTGGAATGCTAAATAGTCATGAAAGGTTATGTTAGAAAAGTAAGTTTATTATTATTTATTTGTTGTAGAGGGGAAGAAAGTAGGCCACAAAAAAAGTATGTTCAGACAGATCCTATTTTTATTTGTTTAATATTTATTTATTTATTGAGACAGAGTCTCGCTCTGTCACCCAGGCTAGAGTGCCGTGGCATCCTAGCTCACAGAAACCTCAACCTCAAACTCCTGGGCTCAAGAGGTCCTCCTGCTTCAACCTCCCGAGTAGCTGGGACTAGAGGTATGCACCACCATGCCCGGCTAATTTTTCTATTTTTAGTAGAGATGGGGTCTTGCTCTTGCTCAGGCTGGTCTCGAACTCCTGACTTCAATAGATCCTCCCGCCTCATCCTCCCAGAGTGCTAGGATTACAAGGGCCAGCCACCACACCCAGCCCAGATCCTATTTTTAAACTAAGAACAATATGTACGTTTTTGAATGTTCTCTCGGCCTCAATTTCTACACCCGTAAAATGAGTACAGTAATAATCAGTCCACTGAGTTGTGAGGATTAAATGAATTAAATGTTTAAGATGCTTAGAATAGTGTCTGACACAGAGGAAGCTCCATGTCAGGGTTCGATAAAATTAGTGTTGTCATCACTGTTATTATTATTATTATTATTATTAAGTGTGTTATGGTTACATAGGAAAAAGGTCTGACAGACAATATAACAAAATTTTAACCATCTTAGCAGGACTTTTATTGTTCTTTAAGAATTTTTGCTTTTCTATATCTTCTTTTCTTTCTTTACAATGAATGTGTTATTTCTGTAATATATATCATGAAGTGAAAAAAGAAGGATAATAATGGAGTTTTGAAGTAATCCTGGAAATCTGCACCCAGCAGAGTCTCAGGAGATGATGTGGAAAGGAGAGGCAGGAGGCTTTTTCGGTTTTGCCAGCTCAGCCTTGGGCAGGGCCAGCCCTACACTCTGGGAAGAAGGCAACTCCCTGCAAAGGGTGAGGGGAAGGGTTTAGGGAAGGCTCTCCCTGCCCACGTGCACATGGAAGCTTTGCCCAGGGGCCCTGACAATTAGGGAGATGACCAAAAGGTGTCCATGAGGGTCTGAAGACGGGGGCCCTAACTCATTCACTGCTGTGCTCCCAGTACTCAGCCTGAAACAAGCAGGAATTCAGTCAGTGTTTCCTGAATGAACAAGAGAATCTAGGCTCTGCTGTGTGACCTTGGGAAAGTTCTTTCACCTCTCTGAATCTGTTCCCTCAACCACCAAATGGAAATATTAGTGATCTTGTAGTAATGACTGTGAGGATGAAAAGAAATTCTTATTTGGAGTAGGTAGCATCGAGCTCAAATTAGGTATGTGATAGGTACTTAAGCAACTGTTGACTAAATGAATGAAACGAAGGAATGATAATTTAGAAAATTATTCACACTAAAGTGTAAATGACTGACACATTCTTTCCTGAAAGACTGCTTAGCAGGGGACAAAGGGAAAAGCAGGAAGAGACCTCATATGTGCATATCAGATTCTGTGCTAAGTACTGCACTAGGCACCATGCATGCATTAGCTGGTGCAATCTCCATTATACATTTACAGAAATTAAGACTCGGTGACATTAAGTGACTCACCCAAGGTCACACAGCAAGCAGATGGCACAGACAGGATTTAAACCAACATGTGACTCAAAAGTCCTTACTGAAAGAGCCCTGGATGTCAAAATGGACAAAGGCATGAGGAGGAAAGAGGGTCAGAGACAAAGTCCCGACTGTGCTGAATTCCCCGTCAGGCAGACCGGGTGCCGGTTCAGAGCTCCCTTCCATTCCCTCAAAATTGGAGAATAATTTCTTGTTGATATTAAAAAAAAATCGAGATAATCTTATGAGGAAAATCAAGGCCTTATTGGGGTTTCTCTACATTTGTAAGTTTAGTGTTGTTTTCAGTTTGCATTTTCTACGGGGAGTGAGCACCTTAACACTGGAGCCTCAGGACCGAAGGGCTTCGTCCCCCCGCGGGCTTAGGGCCTCTGTAGATCTTACCCACAGTGTTACGCTAGGCCTCGGAGGGGAAGGGAGGAGGGGACCTGCCCAGGCTCTGCTTCCCTGGGGGCTCCTGTGGCTACGTGCGTGCGGGGTGTTTCTCCGGGCAGTGGCCTCGGCTCCCCTGACCCGTGGCTTCTCACGGACTGCCTTTCAGACAAGGCACTCACTGTCCAGGCATGTTCCAAGCCACCGGCTCGAGTCCGAGCCAGCCCAGGCCTGCTGCAATGAGTCAGCCTTTCACTGGGGAAAAACGTGGTGACTGGCCTCCAAGTCACTTTTTCCAGCTTGGCCCTTGTCCTGGGCTGGGCCTGGGGAGCCCTTCATTTTTCCCTTTGGGATGCTGCTGCCCATGAGGGGTTCCCAAGGGTCCCTGGGAAGCCTGGGGGCTGGAATTCCCTGGGCTGAGTTGCTTCAATTCAGCCAAAGGAAGGTCCCTCGAGGTGTCTTGGTCCCTTCCACTTGGTCTCTCTGCCCCTCTTCCCCTGCCCATATAAGCAAAAGTAGAGGCCACAAAGGGTAAGTCTTTACCTCCCATACAGTAGTGCCCGGGTGGTGGGTGGGGGAAGAAGGGGGGTTATACAATAAAGTCCACCCTCGTTACCTGTCACAGGCCACACTGGCACAGCAACCCCGGTACCTGGAGCTTGGGGCACACTTGGCCTCCTACCAACGAGTGATGCTTTCCTGAAAGACGATGCCCCCCCACCCCCGGGGCCCCTTGAATTTTAAAGCAAGCACGTTACCTTCTGAGAACCTTCCCCCCCACCCCCAGCTCTATGCCAGGTGTCCGGTTTCAGAGCTGTTCACCTTACCGTCCCTTCTGACTCACCTCTGGCTCTCTAGGAGTTCAAGAGGCCTCCCCTGCACCAACGGGCTGAGACAGACTCTCCCCCAGTGCCGTTGCGTGAGCCGGGGTGGGGGGGCAGTGGTCATTAGTCAAGGGCAGGAGGGTGTGCGAGGGCAGGGGGTTGGCCCTCATGGACCCCAGAGCAAATTCATTCTCTCTGGGGGAGACATCAACCTCCCCTGAGGCCCTTACTTAGAATCTCCTCTTCATTTTTGTGATTAGCAAACATTAATCTCTCAATTGTTCATTCACTCAGGCCACAGATATTAATTGACCCCTTTCTATGTCAGGCACTGGGCTTTGGGGCTACAGTGGTGCAGAGAAGAGTCAGGATCCTGTCCTGGTGAAGCTGACCGTCCGAGGGGACACAGGTACTGACCTGATAACGACACAGATAGAAACCAACAATGCATGATAAATGTGATGGAAGAGTACACCAGAACAGGTCACAGTGCCTGGGGTGTCCAGGGGAGGTTTGCCTGAGATAGATGGATAAGTTGGAGTTGTCTGGTTGGGATGAAAAAAAAAGACATTGAAGTCCTAACTCCTAGTACCTCAAAATGCGACCTTATTTGGAAATAGGGTCTTTACAAAGGTAATCAAGTGAACACAAGGTCATCAGGGTGGGGCCTAATCCCAACTGGTGTTCTTATCAAAAGGGGAAATTTGGACACAGAGACACACACAGGGGGGATGTCATGTGAAGATGAAGGCAGAGACGGGGTGATGTGTGTACAAGCCAGGGATGCCAAGGACCACCAGCGAGCACCAGAGGCTGGGGGAGAGGCACGGGGCAGACCCTCCCTCACAGTGCTCAGAAGGAGCCCACCCTGCCAACACCTTGATGTTTCTCCAGAACTTGAGATCATGCATTTTTGTTGTTTAAGCCACCCTGAGTGTGATCTTTTGCTATAGTAGCCCTAGTAGACTGCTTCAGCATTCCAGGCAGAGGAAACCGCAAATGCAAAAGCCCTGAAGGGAGGGGAAGGGAGGCAGGTTTGAGAAAGAAGGTGGCCCTGGCTGGAATGCAGAGTCAAGCATTCCTCCATCAGAGGGAAGTGGCTCGGTGTGGGCGCCTCCGGCAACTGTAAAAACAACTATAAAAATAATAACCACCTTGGAGATTATAGAATGTACAAGATAAGCCTGGGGAGGCAGGAAGTGACCATGGCACTGCGGGGCTTCCCTGTGAAGGTGGGGACTGAAGCTTTAACCCTAGGAGAGGGGGGAAGCTGGCAGAGTACCCAGGCCACCCAGACCCCAGTTTGAGCTGTGTGGCTTTGGGCAAACCGCTTTTTGTCTCTGTGGCCTTAGTTCTTCAATCTCTTCCTTTATCCAGGACATTCTGTGACCATGTGACTGGCAGTGTGCTGAACGTTGCCATCACGTGTGCAATGAGCCAGTGAGGGGGAAGGGAGAAGAAGGAAAATGGTATCAGACACCGTGTTTGTTCTTATGAAGCTTATAGTCTCATTGGAGAAATGACATTCATCTGGGCCAGTGCACAATAAAACTACCAAGTGTGTTAAGAGGACAGTGACAAAGGTGTTCTCAGGGGCCAGAGTGGCAGCTTCCCTCATGGGGGTCCTAATGCCTGGGCCAACCCCCAGTGGCCATTTCTGTGCTGCTCAGCTCCACTCTGCCCATAGCTGATTGGTCCAGGGGTCAACACATGACCCAAGCTGGACCACTCAGCATCTATCCCTGGGATTTTTTTTTTTTGGTCTGGATCTAGGGAAGAAAATTGAGTTTCTTTCTGAGGAAACAGGATGCTCTTTGTGGCCATGTTGCTGCTACACAGAAGGGCTAGTTTGAGGGAATGGAGCCGACAGGTAGAGACAAGAATGGGGAAAGAAGGAGAAAGAAAGAGAGAGAGAGCATATGAGAGTGCCCCCACGCTCCCCAGCTGTCCTGAGACCTGCTGTACCTCTGCTTTTCCTGCGCCTCCACCAACTACCTACATATTTTTCACCCCACATTTCTTCTTTTTGTCTAGGCTGTTTGGGGAGGAGTTTCTGTTGCCTATAATCATAAAAGAGTTCTTTCTCACACAGGGGTCCACCGGCCAACCTCAGTGATTGTTTATTAATGAGGTGACTGGGACCCTGCCCTTACTTGGCCCTGGTGTGTGCCATTGTGTCAGGGACCAAGAAGCTGTCCCTGCCCTCTCAGGAAACTCTCCATCCTCATTCTGTATACTACGCAAGGTGCTTGAGTCTCCACAATGCCTCCATAAGCCTGGCCTCATTTATTTTGCTTTGCAAACCCTGTAAGGCAGGAGTTAAATCTTCTCCACCGCAATCTTACAGTTAAAGAAACTGAGGCTCAGAGGAGGAGAAATGTTTTTCTCCTCTAGTCCTTTTTCAGGCCCTCTAGTCCTTAAGGTGGCACACATGACCTCGGGCAGTTCAAGCCCTGATCATCCTTCTTTTATGAATTCGTCAGTAAACATTTCCCTACAGATAGGGAAGGGAAATTACCAGAGGTTTGTGCAGAGCCCTAAGTGTGAGTTCAGGAAGGCAGCACGATCTTCTATCTGTATAAGCCCAGTAATCATTCTATACACAGTGCTGGGCATAAATTAGGTGCTCAGTAGATGTTTGCTGAAAAAGAATAAGAACAACATCTTATTTATGGAGTGCTTACTATGTGCCAGGAACTCTTCTACATGCTTTATGGGTATTCATTTAGATAACCCACACCCAGCCTTATGAGTTTGGTACTATAATGCCCATTTTAGAGATGAGAGGGCTGAGACAGAGAGGGGTAAGTTCCTTCTCTGAGCTTCCACAGCTAGTAAATGTCAGAGCGACCTCCAGCCTGCTGGCCTCCATGTGCACTCCTAGCATTGGACTATATTGCCTATCTTCAAATGAATAGTGAGTGAAAGCATACCAGCTAGCTACAGGCATATATATCCACATGTGTTTAAGGAGAGCTTGTATTGGAGAGAGCCACAGAGTAGTGAGGCCTAGTGCAATCTAAGTCCAGAAAATTCTCGAAGGAAGTGGGATGAAACGAGCCTTAAATCTGGGTAAGATTTTTGAATATTAAAAAAAAAAAGATATGGACACTTAGGTGCAGAATCTCCTTATTTTCGAATCAACATAATAATTACTTTCATGAACTGAGCACTTTCTCTGTGTCCTGCACCCTGCCTACTTTATCTTCTGAATCTTCTTGCCCTCGCCCTCTCAGTGTCAGAGGCCCGTCTAATCACTCTTTGAAACCACTCTCCCTCATCCCCTGCAGTCCACAGGAAAGTCAGCCTCATGGGCTGTTCTTTACAAAGCCACAGAATCTGCCCTTGATAATGACCAAGTTTCCAAGGCAAAAATTGACATATTTATGGCATCGATGGGCCCAAAAAGTTGAGGCCAAAGGGACCAGAACTCTGGCTTGTGGGTTGACTGTGACCCAGGCCTGGAAAAGATCCATCCATGAAGGTGGACGGGCCTCAGGGGGGATGGCCGAGCCGGAGGAGGTCTCTGTACCCACCGGCTGCCTCTGCTGGAAGGCTAGATTTCACTCACTATTTCCACTGAAGATCTCGAGAGCACCCACTTCACCCTGGGTGCAGGGACGGGCTGCTTGTTAGCTTTGAGGCCAGGCCAACCACAAGACAAGAAAAGGCACATCCCAACTTCAAAGGGCTGCTGAAGGCCAGGGCAGGTGAGCAGAGCTTCACACCCCCACGGTGAATCCAGCTGCATCAGCATCAAGCAGGTGCAGGGCAGGATGGAGCTGCCTGCAGGCTCCGGGGGTATCGGAATTGCCGACAAGGAATTCCACAGGAATTTGTTTTCCATACAGCCTCATCTTTCAGGAGCACAACTTCTGGGATCTTTTGGGGGAATCCTAGGGATAAAAGACCTTTGGGAGAAAAATGGCCCTTAAAAAATGCACCCTCACTCCTAAACACATTAGAACTTTAAAAACTTTGGAGCATTTTCTTGCTCCCCAAACTATGCTAAGCACTTTATATACGTGACCTCATTTAATCCTCAGGACACCCTAATATAGATATGAGGACTCTCCTCATTATATGCACTGGGGAAACTGAGGCTCAGAGACTTTTTAAAGGTCACACAGCTAATAAGTGGCAGAAGTAGGAGTCAAACACAAGCCTAACTTCAAATTCCTGACTCTTAACCACAGTGCTATATTGAGTCCTATTTAAGCACACATATTCACAAAAACCTAGATGTTGTATGCATATCTGTTCATCTAGCAAACATTTATTAAGCACCTACTACATGACAGGCACTATTTTAGATGCTGGGGATACAGCAGGATGTAAACAAAACAGACAAAAACCTCTACCTTCATGGAAACTTACATTATATCAGTGAAATTTAAAAAAGGTTATTAAGTATGAAATGTCCAATTTCCTTAAGTGCTAAGTTTGACAGCTGATATCTCTGACATTTTACCTCAACATATCTTGTTTTATTTTTATTGCGAAGTTACCTCCTCAGTCTTTCAAATGCATGTTTTGGCTTGTGATTATCTTTCAAATTGTTTTTTAGAGAAATTTTTGTGAAACCATGGATAAGTAAAAAATTTGTGTTATTTTTGAATATGAGTTCCGTCGTGGAACCAATGCAGCGCAGGCAGCTCAAAATATCAACGAAATGTTTGGGAAGGATGTGGCTAATGAATGCACAATATGTCGATGTTTTGAGAAGTTTCGTTCTGGTGATTTTAATCTTGAAAATGAGCCACGTGGGCGACCTGACACCAAGGTGGATAATGATGAGCTGAAAGCTGTAGTGGAAGCGAATCTATCTCAACCTACCCATGAATTAGCAACAAAGTTTGACGTTACTATGCCAACAATATTGGACCATTTGAAACAAGTTGGTAAGGTAAAGAAGCTGGGTAGACATGTTCTGCATGAATTAAACGAGTGTCAGAAGAGAAATCATCTCAAAGCTTGCTTTTCTTTGCTGTCGAGACATAAAGGCAAATCATTTCTACACTATATTATTACGTGTGATGACAAATAGATTCTTTTTGACAATCACAAGCATTCAGCACAATGACTAGATAAAGATGAAGTGCCGAAACACAGTCCAAAACCAAATATTCATCAAAAAAAGCTAATGGTGTCTGTTTGGTGGTCCAGTGCTGGTATTATCCACTACAGCTTCCTGAAACCTGGTCAGTTGATTACAGCTATGTCTACTGCAAACAACTGGACGAAATGATGAGGATGCTTATGATTAAGAGCCGAGGTTGGTCAATAGAGACAGGCCAATCCTCTTGCAAGACAACGCTCGATCACATGTCACACAAACAATGCTGGTCAAATTATAGAAGCTGCACTTGGAAAGTCTCTGTCATCCACCATATTCACCAGACCTTCCACCAACTGACCACCACTTCTTCCAGGATTTGGACCACTTCTTGCAAGGAAAAATATTCAATTCTCAACAAGCTGTGAAAAATACCTTTTGTGATTTCATCGCCACTCGCTCTCCAGACTTCTTCGCTACTGGCGTAAACAAGCTAACGTTAAGATGACAAAACTGTGCCAATAGTTTAGGCTCCTACTGTGATTACCTGTACTGCTTCTTGTTTGAGATATAATAAACTACACTTTTGATTTGAAAGTGGACATTTCATATTTAATGACCTAATACCATTAAAGGCAGAGATTATTGTCTCCATTTTACAGAGGAAGTAACTAAGGTAGGTGTTCCTTGTCGTCTGCCTAACTCCCAAATCCATTAATTCATGTGTTTTGTTGTTCTTGTTGCTCAGCATATATTCCTTGAAAATTTACTAGAGGTCAGGTGCTGTTCTACGTGCTGGGATCCCAGTGGGGACCCAAGCAGATACAGTCCCTGCCCTCGTAGAATGTTCTTGTCAGATTGTTCTTGTGTGTCTTGTTAACCTGCAGCTGCTGCTCAGGGAACGTGAACAAGCTGTACTGACTGACTGTGCCCCTAGGAAGGTGAAGCTGTTCCTCAGACAAGCCCAAAGCAGAAGGGGCAAGTCCAGCAGTGTGTGAAACGGCAAAGTCAGCACAAGTATTTGGGATCATAGATGCCCTTTGCTCTCTCTGTATGGTGAACCCTGACCTAAGGTGTGTTAGAAGGAGCTCTAGGGTAAAAGTCAGTGACTCTGAGTCTTAATTAGCCATGTGACTTTGAACCAGTTGTTTAAGCTCTCCAAGCTTCACTTTCCTTACCTGTAAAATGGAAACTGAAGCACTTGCCTTGGTGAAAGTTTCCCGAAAATGTGGCGAATTCAAGTGAAATAATGTCTATATGAACATATTTGGATTTATCTCCTAAGTCCTACACTCTACTTTAGTGTCTTCCAGTTCTTCATTAGCTATTACCACAACGCCTCAGAAAGAATCTTTTTATAAACTCATTCACCCAAAGGTATAAATAACTGATGAAATTTCAAGTCTTGCTTCTCTGGGCCTAAAGGCTTTCTTATAAGAAAAAAAACCTATGGATGGAAGGGAACATCTGATTATGGCCAAATGGAGTAACAGGGACCAGATTTACCCTCCCACTTGAAACAATAAAAAGTACCTTAACTGTGTCCTAGACAAAGCCCAATAATGTGTCTAAGAGTACAAAAATATCCAATGCCTGATAAGATAAAATTTCCAATGTCTGCCACCCAATCAAAAGAATTCCCAGCAAAGTACCCTGGACTAGAATGCAAGCTCCCTGAGGGCAGGGGTTTTTATCTGTTTTATTTTCTGTTGTACCTCCACTTCCCAGAGGAGAGTCTGACATATAGTAGGCACTGAATAACGATTTGTTGGATAATGAATGAATGACCAGGGGTGTCAGACATCAGTGAGGATAATGGAAAGTGCTATTTTGTGCAGGGGTCTCTGAAATCACCCAGTGCCTAAGGCCTGCCTGACTGATAAGTTCCCCAAATCAGCTCAAGCATAAAAGATGAGACCCTCTAGACTGTGACAGCCTTTAGGGGAGGGAGACCTGACAAGCCCCTGACATCACTCAGTGAGGAAAAGGAAAGCTTTTACTCATTGATAACCATCACTGTGAACCACTGCTCCACACAGCACCCCAGCTACCCCGCCTTCAAGCCCTGGCCTGTTTACTGGAAGACACGACCCTGTTTTCTACATCCTGAGCTTGATGAGAGATTTCATCACTGGCTCAAGGCAAGACAGAGAAGGCAGGGTATCAGGCCCTGGTGATAAGTCATGTCAGATTTGGGGAGGTTGTGGTGGTAGGGGCAGCTGTAGACAGTAGCACATAGGTTGAATGCATCTGCTCATTCATTTGTTAATCCTTTTATTGCACACATATTAATTTGGGTCATGCCTTGTGCGTGGGGGTTCTAGACACAAGACAAAAATGACAAAAATGAAAATGATGGTGATTGAAACAAATTGCAAAAGCCACCATTTCTGAATGATTACTTCAGAAGGCAATGGGCTGGGGTGGCCAAAAACATGACTCTGAGCCAGGCTGCTTGGGTTCTGAATCTCAGCTCTGCTCCCTAGCAGCCGTGTGACTCTGGGCAAGTTACCTAACCTCTCTAAGCGTCCATTTCCTTGTCTCTAAAACGGGGCTGTTATGATTAAGTCAGCTCATACATTTAAAGCACGTAGAACAGTATTTGCTATTTCTTTGCTCGAAGTCATGTTAAATACTTTACAGCCTAAGACTGAAGGGAGGACGGTCACGGTTGTTAAGAGCTCTGTGTTGGAACTTGGATACTTACTCACTGTGTGACCTTGAGCAGGTAACTTACCTTCTCTGAACCTCAGTTCCTTCATCTGGGAAGTGATGCAAAGAAAATTCCATGAGAGTGGGAATTCTGTTTTGTCCGCTCCTATCTCTGCAGTTCCTTGAACAGTGCCTGGCCCAGAGTGGGTGGATACTCAAGAAAAATCCTTGAATATATAATAATATATAATATTCAAGAAAAATTCCTTGGATATATAAAAACCGCCTATATAATTTGTCAGACCCAGTGCAAAATGAAACTGTGGGCTCCTATTTTAAAAATTATTAAGAATTTCAAGACAGCAATCGGGAGTTAAAACAAGTGTGGAGTCCTTCTAAGTGCAGGGTGGCCTTCTGTGACTGCACAGGCCACATGCCCATGAAGCTGGCTCTGACCACAATACCTATCTCATACAATTGACATGAGGAGAAAATGAGTTATTAATGTCAGCACGTGCTTGGCCCAGAGTAAGCTCTCAGTGCTAGCTGGTGTTACGCTCATATTGAACGCTCACCTGCAGCCCTGTGAGAGCAGATAGGTATTTACCCATCTCACAGGGTGGGGAAGTGACACTCACAGA
Organism: Varecia variegata; assembly: GCA_028533085.1. Classification (NCBI taxonomy): domain Eukaryota; kingdom Metazoa; phylum Chordata; class Mammalia; order Primates; family Lemuridae; genus Varecia; species Varecia variegata. Next base: position 140,330,942 of record CM052436.1, on the reverse strand, counting down.
GGTGATTAGATGCCTTGCTCACTGTCCCACTATTCAGTGGTGGCGGGGGCAGGATTTGAACCCAGTTTGGCCACGGCTGACGCCACTGTGAGAGCGCACGGTGGGTGGACGAAGAGGCAGGGCCCAGAAGCGGGGCTGGTGGGGGAGACTTCTGGGTTTGGGCAGCTGCCCCTTCCTTTAGGGCTGATTGTTCCACAACCAGGGGTTTGTTCCTGCTGCTCAGTGGGGAATCCGCAGGCCCAGACAGGCTCCTGAACTGGGAACAGGAGTGGCCCTGCCTGTCCTATGACACACTGCGAGTGGAGGGGGCGGTGGCCGGCGGGGATGCCAGGAGTCACACCCGCCCAAGCCGAGCTCAGAGTCGGGACCGAGGCCTGGGCCAAAGTGGCAGAGCCCAGGCCGGCCACGGAGGCCTGACTTAAGGGATGAAAATCCAGAGTGGTAGCCTCTGCCACTGACAGCCCTGCTCTTCTCGTGACCTGTAAGGCCAGCACGTCCCTGTCCCACTCCTCCCTGCTCACCTCAGTCCTACTGGCCTCCTTGGGCCTCTTGAAAAGCCACCAAGTTCTTCTCACCCCAGGGCCTTTGCCCATGCTGTAGCCCCTGCTACAACCGACCTTTCCCAGGCTCCTTCACACCCATGGAACCCTGGCTCCAGGGTCACCTCCTTTAAAAAGTCTTCTCTTCTCCTTTCTAAAGCACCACCGTGCTCACACTTCCTCTCCGTCCCCTTGCTTCCTATCCCATCTGCCATTCCTGTCCTTATTGACTTGCTTATTTGTTCCCCATCCCCCTCCCCTCACTAGCACCTACACAGATAAGCCTCGAGGGCAGGGAGCAAGTTGGGGCTCTGACCCCCTCATCTAGAGCGGTGGCTGGCTGCCACGTGGCAGGACTCAGCAAATATCTGTAGAATCGGTGGACAAGTGAATAGCTGTACCACACCGGGAAACTGACTTGTGCTCTTTCAATCTCAGTTTCCCCAGCTGTAAAATGGGATTGGTACCTACTTCTTAAGGTGGCTGTGGGGATTACAATAAAGCTATCTATCATTTATTGAGGGCTTACTGTGTCCCAGGTGCTGTGCTAGACACAGAAAACCCGGCAGGTGGAAAGTGCTCGATTATTGACAACTATTCCTTACATTGCTCCCGTTGCTTCTACTGCTGAACTCCATAGGTTGGGGGCCCTGACTGAGGGGCTGGACCCCTAATCCTGCAATGCCCCACCACGGGCCCCCAGGTGCTACCCCAAGGAAGGGAGGCAATTGTGGGGGCTGGAAGCAGAGGGAACGCTCTGGGAAAGAAAGCGACTGTGTGGTTCTCAGAGGGGTTCCTTCTTTTCGGATTTCTCTGTTCTCTCCTGCTGATCCCATCCCACCCCACCCCCCTCCCGCCCCACCCTTCCCAACCACATACCAAGAATAAACCCCACACCCTGTGTGCCTCGAGTGTCATAGTTTCCTGCCTCTATGGTCACGGGCTGCTCTCGGGCTCTGAGGGATTTTCCAGCCCAGGGCGGTGCTGGTGGGACCCAGGCAGTGTGACATAAGAGGGGCTGTGAGGACAGCACCGGGCCAGGAAAGCCCCAGGCAGGCGCTGACAGAGAAGTGGAGTGGGGCCTGCAGAGGGCACCTGGGGCGCGGGGCCCGGGAAGGGGAACCGGGCCTTCTGTCTCCTCTCACCGAGGGCCGGAGCGCAGGCCACCGGCGGCCCGCTGTCAGCCAAGCCGTCCTGGCCTTTGACCAAGGGCCTCCAGACTGACCAGGCCCAGAACAAGAAATTCTGCTTAGTGTCTGAAAAATCCACGCCAGGCCGGGTCCAGATGGATTCCAGCTTACAGCCTGGCCCGCTCCTTGGGGAAGTCCTGTTTTCTCGACCTTCTCTTCCCCTTCGCACAGTGACCAAGGACTCTGCCGTGACCTGCTCTAATCCCTTGCAGCCCCACTGATAGCCATCACAGATACCATCCCTAGAGAGCTATTTCCCCTCCTCGGTCTTTCTCTTCTAATTTCCACTGCTGATATCCATCTACTTCTTCTGAACCTGTCAAGGGACCTGGTTTCTAGTCCTGTTCTGGTTTGGACTGACTCAGTGACTCCCAGTAATTTCCAGCCCTTCCCTGCGTCTCGGTTGCCCCTTCTGTTAAACGAGGCCCCAGATGTTTCCTTTCCTTTCAGCTCTGACATTCTATTGTAGGATTCAAAGTGCAGCGATTCAGCCATAGAATCCCCACAGCAGGTAGGGGAGCTGGCCTGGCCACAGCCCCAGGGCTTGACAGGTTCCCATACAGCCCCGCCCGCCTGTCCAGGATTGAGAAGGCGCCAGCCGCCTTCCTATGTATGTAACCGCAGCCAAGTTTCTGTTGAATGGACAGAGAATAAGATGTTTGGAGGATTCAAAAGTCAACGTACCTAGCACAGTGCTTCTTAACACCTAGGAGAAGTGCATGAAGAGGAAGCCACCATGAAAGTAGAAGAAAAGCACAAGACAGAAAGTCTAAAGAAAAAAAAAAGTGGCCAAAGAACAATCCACTCAACAAATGTTAGGAGCATCTCCTGTGTGCATTGGGGTTACGAACATGAATATGGAACTCTAGAACTCAGAACTCAAGGCATGTAAAGTGCAAGAGGCAGATTCAGCCTGATTATTCCCCAGCATCCATAGCCACTGTGTTCTGTCGTGTAGGCCGTTCACTGCACAAGGGCACCCTCAGGGTTAGTGGGGTCTACAATTCAGGCCAGGCTCCATTTCCTAAGCATAGGCCTACAGGTCTGCATCTTCTCCTAATTTTCACAACTGTGCCTGTGGGCTGGCCCAGACCCTGCGGCACTGCACTGCCTTGCTCTGACCCCGTCAATCCCCCAGCAACCAGAGTGCTCATTTTAGGTATAAATTACCACACACGTGCACATACACACACACCATCATGAGCACTCCATCAGCCTTAATTTGGCCTTCAAGCTCCTTCGTGATCTGCGCCCAGCTCCTTCTCTGCCTTCCCCTCCCCCTTGTGCTCCTCACGCCACACAGTCCACTTCCTTGACCGAGCCATGTTCCAGCTGACCTTTACACGTGCTGTTTCCTGTCTGGAGCCGCCCCTTTTCCCTGTGTGGCTGGCTAATGCCTCAAATGGTCAGCTCCCAGTAGACATTATCCTCCAGCACCCCCATCAGACTCCACTCCTTACGAGACGCCCTCACGGTGCCTGTACTTCTCTAAAGCATTTGTCAGGATTACAATTAAATGATTAACAGCATTAATTGCTGATTATTGCCTTTCTCCCCTAGGAAATCAGAAGCTCCTGGAGCATAGGGACCACGTCTGTCATCTGCTGTATATGCTACATAGGCCATCTGTTTGTCTGCCTATTACCTATTTGTCTGTCTGCTCTATGCTGTAACCCCAATGCGTATAGCTGGTGCTCAGTAACTATTGAATAAATGAATGACTATCGCTCAGTACAATAAAGACCAGTAGAGAAGTGGTCCCACTTGTTTGAGGACAGGGAAGGCCATACACAGTGAGGTGTCTTTGTTTCAGGGGAATCTGGAAAGTCCAGTCAAGCCCCCCGGGGAGCACTGGAGGCACGGGGCAGCAGTGTGCGCTGGGCCCAAGGACGCCTGCTCGCAGGCCACTGCCTGGCAAGTGGCCGTGAAGTCAGAGGTCTTGTCTCCCCCAGTTGTCTGGGTGTCCCAGGACGTAGGCAGCTACTGTGCTGTTGCTGAGAACATTTATAAGAGATTCTCCAAGTCTCCCGACGGAGGGAATGTGAACCGCATATGGTTCCAAATTTTGTCATAAAACCACAACGTGGCTTCGGAAGCCCTACTGTGCAGTCTCGACTTGGCCGGCACTTTGGGGGCAGACTGTTCTCTTGGATGTGAAGAGTGCCACTGCAGTCCAGGGAGAGCACCACCAGGAGGCTGTGATGAACACCTTCCTGAGGCCGACCTTAGGCTGCTTCCAGCTGCGGGGTGGGGCCAGGCACCGCTGCCCCTGTGACAGGTCTTTCCAATGCCAGCTCATTTGCCTTGAATCAATCACTTACTAAATTTTAAATTTAAATTACTTTTAAAAATTATCACGAACCCTTTCAAACATGTTCACAATGAGAGAGAATAGTATCACGAACCTCATACACAATACCCAGCTTCAAGGGTTATCCATTCACGGACAATTGTGCTTTATTTTTATTCCAAACTGGAATAGCTTAAATCAAATTCCAGGCAACACATCATGTTATCTGTAACTGCTGTGATCGGTTACTCTCTTTTAAAACACAAGTAGTCCCTGTTTGTTATAGGCAAAAAAAAAAAAAAAAAAAGTTTTCAGTTTTAAAAGAAAATTACATATAATAGAATCACCCAGTATTGATTTAAACGGAGTGGCTCTGTCAGAAGGAGTCACCCAGGTTGGGTCTGAATCTCTGTCTTGTCTCCTGCAGTTGCAGGACCCTGGGCGAGGTGCCTCAGCTTCCTCGGGTGTAGAATGGGTGTGTGCCTTGCATGTGCTGCCGTGTGGATGAGGGGGATGGTGGCTGCTGGCGCCACGCCTGGCCCATGCCGGGCAGGTGTGCTCGGTGCAGGCGGGAACAATGCGGAGGGAGCATCCCGCCTGCTCCCGGGCCTACGTGCTTGGCACTGGAGTCCCTCAGAAGCACAGCTGCTTCACCCACAGATCAGAGCCTGGCTTCTCAGGAAGGGAGGTGGCCCTATGTGGGAGGGGACACTTCTGCCTGCCTGTGGGGGGCTGGAATCTCAGATCCCTGGGTCATTTTACATTGCTGCCGGGGGCTGACCTCAGTGCTGGGTTCTTGACGGATCCACACCCTTCGATCCTTCGAGGTGACTTTTGTCTTAGAATCCACTCCCTTGGCTCTGGAGGGAAGGGAGGAGGAAAGGCTGAGAGGAAGATGTGGCCTACACTCCCCACTTTACAGATGGGAAGACTGAGGCCCGGCTGGTGAAGACAGTAGGATCCCAAAGCTGCTAATGGCAGAGACAGGACGGGAGGCCAGGTTCTAGACTCAGGCTCCTCACCTGAAAGCATGGGAAATGCCAGCTGTCGTTGGAGGCTGGAGGCTCACCAGGCAGAAAGGCCAACCCTGGGGTGCGGGGCAAAAAGCCACTGAGAGATTTCTTTAGCCGGGGTGAGGGCAGCTTCTAAGAATCAGGGACATGTGTTTTCTCCCAAGAGACTTTTGAAAGCAAAACTCACAGGGACCCCCTCCTTAGAGACAGGAGGTCACAGCTGAGGTATCTGCCCAGATGCAAACAACTTCCCCCTCTGTTCTTGTTAACGCTGATAAAGGGCTTCCTTCCGCATTCTGGGGACCGGCTTTCACCCCTTGCCGCTGGCCGGCTCAGCCCCCGTCCCCTCTTGTCACACTATCCTCCCACCGCCTCCACCCGCTCACTGCCCTGGACTTGACCTCACCCCAGAGAGGACGTCCCTTCGACAGGATTGGGGGCCACACGACTCTCTCACCTCAGCTGGTTCCTTCTCTTCTTTCTGGCACTGGTGGGTTCGTGTTTCACTTCTCCACCGGGGCCAGGGCGGAGGCAGCAAGGGTGATACCGTCACCTCGTTTCTGGCAGCTGCGGTGGGCCTGGGTGGGGTGGGGTGGGGGTGTCTGTTCCTGGTTCTGCTGTCAGGAGGGCCTCTCCACCTGGCCAGCCCCAGTTTCCTCTTTTGCACCCTGGTCAGGGTCACAGCTACCTCACAGGGTTGGGAAGTGGAGACAAGTGACAATGGCTAACAGGAACTGAGCATCTACTATGTGCCAGGGATGGTGTGGGACTTATGTAAACCTCGCAACAACTCCATTTCACACGTAGGAGAACAAGCTCAGAGAGCTTAAGTGGCTTTATCCAAGATCACAGCGAGTGAGTGCTGGAGGCTGGATTCAAACCTAGGTGTTTGGCCCCCAGAACATGAGCTCTTGACCACCTTCCTAAAAAGTAACATGTGTCCCACACACTCAGGACTCCCAGCAACAGATGCTGCAGACTTCCGGAAAGGGAGAGTATCACCTCCACTCCCACCTCACCGTATTTTGACAGCTATGGACTGGAGGCCCTGCCATCTCCTCTCACTAAGCAGCGGGGAGGCGTCTAGTCCATACTCACGCTGGCACACTCCCATTGTACTCAGAGAGGGTGGCAGCTCAGAGAGGGTAAGGCACTTGAGTAGGGTCACACAGCTGGCCCATAGCAGCAGGCAGATTTGAATGCATGCTAATTTATTCCATGATTGAGTGCCTACTATATACCAGCCTGCATGTCACATGCCGGCTGTGCAGTAGGACCCACACCAGGGCTCCTGTCCTCTCAGGCTGTACAGCTAAAGGGGGGCGGGGGTGGTGACAGTGGAAATAGACACTGTGGGACAGATCTTCACAGCTGGGCTGATCCCCCTCCACGGGGCTGTCTCCCTTGGGCTGTTGACATTGAAATTGCAAACACTCAGCAGCCAACTCACCATTCATTGCCAGGATGACTGGAGCCACCTGGCACAGGGCTCTGGGAGCTAGACCCTGTGGCCGCAGCAGGTCCTTTGGAGTGGCTTTGAATGGCCTCTCGCACACTGCTGTCTTACTTTCCCCTGATAACAGGAGAAAGAGCAGCTGCCGAGCCTATGGGCCAGGAGAGGCCCCTGGGCTGACCGAGGGCTAGGTGGGGCCCTGACTCACCTCCACCAGCCAGCCTGTGTCTGAACACTTCCCCTCCAGAGCGTAGGAACACCCATTTGGAAACCAAGGTGAAAAGGAGGGTGGAGCCCGGGCTGGGATTTGAGACTGAGCATCTCCTTGGCTGTGATTCTCCTTCCTGCCGCCTCCTCCTCCTCCCTTCTGCCCTCATTCAGCAGCTCATTCATTTGGCACAGGCAGCCAGGTAGCTCCTGAGCCGACCTGTTGAAGTCTCTGTCACCTTCTTCCCCCCACTCTGGACAACTCCTCCTCCTCCAGCTCCCTTCCCTTCTCTCTCCCCCGGCACTGCCTTCCCCGTGCGTGATACTCTGCTCACTCCATTGACCGACGGTGACAACCCCTTCCTCCTTCTCTGTCACTTTTCTCCCTGTTCACATGTTAAGAAAAAGTTATCTTTTTCCATGGCTTCAAAATAATATCCCAAGACTATTTTCCCCTTTAAAAGACATTCATTTCATGTGCTTTGAACATATACATTGCAGGGATTACTTTTGCAAGAAACATACTGGGGTGATCCTTCTCTTGCAGCAAAGAAAGAAGCACCATTACTTCTCTTTACCTGTCCATCTGCTGTGAAGGCAGGCCCGAGTCCAGACCCACTTCTCTTCTTTGCAGGCCTGCCTGCTGCAGGTCACCGAGACACTGTCCGGCTCATTGTTCTCAAGGAGGACAGAGGCACAGGCCGGGAGTGTGGAGGGAGGGGTGGCTTCTACGGCTTCTGAATCTCACAGCTAGAGGCCTTTGTGCCTCTGTCCACAGAAGTTCCCCCCAGAAGTGCAGAGAAGGCACAGGGCCTGGCTTGCCGGATTTCTGCAAGCCAAGACCCACAGTGAGCTACTGAAAACATACTCTTTTCCCACAAAAGTGTTTAGTCATGGTTGGTAAGATGCATGGTGGAGGAGGTGCAGGGAGAGGGAGAGAGAGACAGAGAAAGACACAAAAAGAAAGAGTGGAATCCGGAAGGAAATTTAAGAGTCAGAGAAAGAAGGAAAGGGAAAAAGGTAGGAGAGACTTGAGAGAGAAAGGGGAAAATAAGAGGAAAAAAGTAAAAAGAATCAAAGATTTTTAGAGCTGGGAAGGACCTTGAGCATTAATTATTGATTTAGCCAACACACAGCCTCCAGACTCACATTGCCTTGGTTCCCCACTTCCTAGCTGTGCGACTCGGAGAGTTACTAATATATCCATGTCTCAGTTTCCTCATCTGTAAGCTGCAGACAACAGTCTCTACCTCACAGGGCTCTGGGGAGGACTGTGTGCATTAATACATTAAGCAAGTGCTCAAGAAATCCTAGTTGTTGCAATTATCATTTATTGAGTATTTATGTGGCAGGAAATGTGTAACGTGGGACCCAAAGATGACAAGGACCCCTACTCTGCAGTTAGGGGGGGGTGTGTGATCCAGTGTCCCCTTATCTGTCCAGTTTATTTGTGGTTATTAATAATACTCCCCTTTCACTCTCCAAAGTGTCATGATTTAGAGGATAGGCTTATATCGTCACCTTATTTGGGGGGTAGAATGGGAGTAATCAGGCTGGGTGGGGCCTGCAGAAAACTAAGAGCCTGGGCCCCCTCAGGGTGACAGTCCTGTAGGTACAGAGGATGGCAGTGGTTTGTATCTGCAGAGTTTCCAAGAAAATCCAGAAATCCAGATTTCTACGTGAAATCATCCAATTTTAAAAACGAACTTTATTTTTCAGACTTTTAAAAAATATGCTTTATTTTTTGGAGAATCTTATTTCCAAAGTTCAACATCCAATTAAAAATTTTCCAAATTCCCATGTAGTCCAGCTAAAGTACACCTGTGGTTTGGGCCAGCAGGTGGTCCGTTTCTAGCCTCTAGACTAGAGGAAGTGACAACCTATTGACAGGAGCTAGACGAGTAAACAAGTGGTTACCACAGGGATGAAAAGCATAGTGACAGAAGTGAGCTCAGGGTGAGTCAGAAGTCAGAGGAGGGGCAGCTACCTCAGCTGGCAGGTGGAAATCAGGGAAGGCTTCCTGGAAGAGGGTAAGAACTGAGCTGATTCCTAGGAGATGAGTGTGAACAGGTTCCAGAAATGATAATAATGACGGCAGGAACTTCTCTCCTTGTTGCTTCCTGGGTGTTAGGCATGGCTGTAAACAACTCTGCAAGCATCATCTCCTTTAACCTGTACAATGAACCTATGAGTTAGGGACCATCATTATTCTCACTTTTCCAGAAGAGGGGACTGAGGCACAGAGAGGTTAAGTAACTGGCCCAAGGGTACACAGTTAACAGGTGCCATGTGATCTACCACACAGGGGTTTAAGTACTACTCTGGAAAACTCTGTGGAAGAGCAGAATGCCATGTCCAAAGACTAGAAGGCTGGAGAGAGCGAGGCACATTAACAACACTGAAGATAGGCCCTTGCGGCTGAAGCTTGGGACGTAGCCACTATTCGGAGTGAGGAGCTGGCTTGCAGGCTGGGAGGCAGGAAGGTGACAGGAGTGAAATTGCGCCATGCTAAGGGGCCTGGGCTTTAACCTCACTTACCCCAGGTCACACAGCCCAGCTCTGGGGCCAAGCCCAGGTCTCCCGACTCCCAGGACAGGGCTGCACCCCAGGGAGTGACCAGAGGGAAAGGGAGAAGGCCCAGAACAGTGGCTTTCAAGGTTTTATGCTGAAGATTAAAGAGTTGTCAGAACAAGAGAAATTAATCTGCCCCATTCTGTTCCCTTGTACGCCCTGGGTGGACCCAAGTTGTCCTCTGGCCTCACCCTCCCCACCCACCGGCCTCTCGCAAAGGGACAGGGCTCCGCGCAGGGCCCGGCAACCCAGGAGAGATGGCGCGTCGGATGGGCTGGAGCCGGCCCTTTGGAACCACCACTGAGGGTGAATAAAGTCACTGGCAACCACGGCAGTCTGGTTGTGGAGGCCGGGTAGGCGGCCCCGCCCGAGATGGAAGCCGGCCAGGCCCCGGCCCGGCAGGGCTGTGCGCAGGGGCCTGACAAGCCCTTCCGAGACAATTCCCGTCTCTGCTCCCCGGTTAACGCCCCCCGCTGCTACGTTTGATTAACGTGCACTTGCCAGGGCAGAGGGCAGTCGGTCAAGACCCAGGTGTTTAGACTCCGTCTTGCCCTAGCTTCGTGCAGGGCGGGGTGGTCTCGCTGGGTTCTGAGCCCCTTGGCTGGGGGGCTGTGCTAATTCGCACAGAGGCACCCAAACGGCTTGGTTGGCTCAAGTGGTTACAAAGACGACTCGACGTACACTACAGAGCGCTTTTCTCCTATGCACAGGCAGGCAGGGTCCCTGAACGTGTGGGCTCGTGTTGGAGCAGGGGGTGAAGACAACAGACAAGAGATAAAGTGCATAAAATAGCCGCAGAGACAGGAGGGATGATTCAAGACCAGCATCTCTCCACCTTGGCACTACTGACATTTTGGGCTGGATGATTCTTGGTGGTGGGGGCTGTCCTGGGCACTGTGGCATGTTCAGCGTCTTTCCTGGCCTCTGCCCATGACATGCCAGCAGCAGCACCCAATCTAGTTATGACAACCAAGCCGAAAATGTCTCCAGACATTGCCAAATGTCCCCTGGGGGCCCAAGTTACCCCTGCCTGGTTGAGAACCACTGCTCTAACCCAGAGCTGTTCACTAAAAATATAATGCAAACTACATGCATAATTTTAAATATTCTTACAGCCACATTTAAAAAAGAAAGAAGATACAGGTGAAATAGATTTTTAAAAATATGTTTTATTTTACCCCAGGTACTATCACTTCAGCATGTAATTAATATAAACGGTTATTAGAGATATTTTATATTCTTTTGTTCTTACAAAGTGTTCAAAATTTGGTGTGTATTTTTTTATACTTATACACATCTCAATTCAGACTGTTGCCTGCATGGGGAATTTAAGTGTGTGCTGTTCCAAATCCACCAGAAAGAGCCTGAAACTGGAGCCTTGCTGTTCAAAGTGTGGTCCCCGACCAGCAGCAGCAGCAGCAGCCAACTCACCTGGGAGCTTGTCAGAAATGCAGGATCTCAGGCCCCTCCCGGAACTGCTGAATCAGAATTTGCATTTTAACAAGCTCCCAGGAATCGGTGTGCCCATTACAGTTTGAGAAGAACTGGGTGGGGGAATCAGAGTGCCCAGGTCTCAGGCATCTAGGGGGTGACTCAAGTGCATGAAATAAGACAGATTAGTTAGTAGACATTGTGTCTCCCTGGTAACCAACCTCCTTGAGTCCCAGTTTCCCCATCTCTAAAATGGATATTATTCAAACTCTTTCTATGGGTTGGGTGGGACTTAAGTGTGAACTCATCACCACTGTGCCCTCTTCCTCTCTGGCCACAATGCCCTACTTATCACTCAAAAGCTTTCCAGAATTTTCTTAATGTTATGCCCTAGGTTGGGCAGGGGGTGAATAGGAGGCAGTTTCTGCTTCCAGGGATGCTGCCCCAAGAGGGGAGACCCTCCTGAACCCAACTGCAGTGCCCACCCGGGTGGTGGGAGTCTGCTACCCCCTCCCCACGTGGAGCATTTGGGGGCAGTGTGCGTGAGGTGGTGGTTCTGTCACCTGTGTGGACTTCCCGTTCCCAAGGCCAGAACGTTCTAGAAAAATGGTTATTAAAGAGCTACCGGTTCACTGTTTGCCAAGTTCCTCTCGCTCAGCAAGACTATGTTCTAAGTCTCGCCCTCCAGCCCGGGATCTGGGTAAAGCCTGGCTCTGCCTTCTGAATGTCAACTCCTCTTGATTTCTAGTTACAACACGTCCAAAGTGGAAGGTGCTTATCTCCAAACCCCTCCTCGGCTCAGCCTGGCGCTCACTCCCCTGCCTTCCTTCAGGTCACTGGGCGGGCTCCCCGGGCAGGCAGGAGGCGGGTGAAGCCAGCACTGTGTAGGGAAGATGCCCCTGCGACTGCCCGACCTCAGCCAGAGTGGGGAGTCAGGCGGAACAAACAGAACTGCTAGCAGACGGCAGCGGGCACAGAGGCAGGAGGCGGGGGTGGAAGGAATCCCATTTGTCTCGGTTTCCCCCTGTCCAGCAAGCTGGGATGTGATCTCGGTTGAGCTGGATGCTGAATTAGGGGCCGTGGTGGGGGTTCCTGTGGGGTGGCAGTCACATTTATGAGGGTGAGTGCTTCAAACATGAATAAAGTCCCAGTGTTTATCATGCCCCCATTATGATCCAGAAACATCACCTTGGACCAGGGAGAGACTTTGAAACAAGGGAAAAAAAAAAAAAAAGGAGGTGGGGAAGGAAGGAAGGAAAAAAAGGGAGGAATGGATGAATGGGAGGAAGGAAGGAAGAAAGCTAGAACCTTAGAAAGTGTCCAAAACATGAAAAAGATGCAAAAAGGATGTAAGGAAAGAGGCAAGTGGAAGAAGAGATGAAGGAACTAGATTTATTGCATATCTAATACGTTGTGGGCAGTTTACTGTTACGGTGTTTCTCCTTTCCCTCCTCTTCTTCCTCCATTTCCTTCTCTCCGTCTAATACTCATTTTGCAGGCAAAGAGAATGAGGCCGAGAGAAACTGCTCTGAGTCAGAGAGCCCTGGGTTGGAGTGTCCCTTACCAGCTTAGTGACCTTGGGCAGGTCACGGAATCTGTCTGGTCTTCAGCTTCCTCATCTGTAACAAGGAGACAATAATAACCACTTTGCAGAGCTGTGAAGCAAATGAGATAATATACGTAACACCTAGCACATGTCTAGCATTCAAAACATGGTAGTTATTAGCACAATTACTTTTAAGTGAGTTGCCCGAGGCCACACAGCTAGTGAAGACCAGAGTTTTGACTCAGGTCTGCTGAGTTCAGAGCACACACATTCCACCACACCAGACTGACTCACTAGGTGGTGACAAATCAGCAAAGTGGCACATAACCCATAAACCCTCCCTCCCACAGGCATACATTTATGCACAGGGAGTGACACCAATTGTTTTTGCCCAGCAACCATTCCTTTTTATGCTGGAAACAGCATCTATCCCTTTTTCAGTCTGTGAGGTTTGGATGGGTTTAACACCATTCCCAAGTCTGGGGGTGAGTACGTGCCCCAAGCCAGGCCAGTCAGAGTTAATCCTGATATTTTTTTGTTGAGAAGGAAGATTTCTTTCTAATGAGGTTGTTAAACTGGTAGAATATAAGCCTAGAGGTACTGGAAAGATTCTTTGTCACCTTGTGGGCCTATAAAGGCAGAACCAAGAGATAAAAAAAACACAACAGATCCCTAACACTATCATTTGGGCACCTGGATACAGCTATGCCTGAAGACATCTGCCAGAATTTTTTTTCCCTCTAGCTGATTTGAATCCAGTTTCTTTCTTGCAACCAAAAGTCCTCACTGACTAATTTGAGGCTTGTTTGACACTAAGGCTCATGTACCTTAAACCATCCCACATTGACTCAACAGTAACAGGAAAAAAGCAAAACAAATAAAACAAATACTTTTTCTTTCTCGCTTTCTTTCATCTCATATATATGGTACCTCTGCTAACAATTGCTGAATGAGTGTGCAAACGTGTCCAAGAACAGTCCTTTCACATTACCACTTGTTAATGACCTCATTACCTCTATAAACACCATTATTCTTTGTGTCAATACCATAGTTGTCCACATAAAACCTGTGTCTTCTTCAAAAATATACCAAGCTCAAATTCTGGTCCCCTTTGAGAAAATCAGAGGTGGTGAAACATAAGCAAGAATATACATATTTTTACTCCTGATTTGGGATTGTTCTTGTGGTTGAATGCCTCCAAAGTAATCCTTCAATAAATACTTACTGTCCCCTTCCTTGTGCCAGTCTCCCAAGTTGTCTTAGGATAATCAAAATAGGTAGAACCATCCCATCATTTCTTAGATATTTAGCATTCCAACAAACAGAAAAAAAGCTCTTTCCTGTCCCTTGCCAAGGATGTGTGTCTTCCATCTCTTCCTTAAAGGCAGTGACTTGGCAGTCCAGGTCTCGACCTCAGAGTTGGCTTTGGTCACTGGAGCCTTCATGAAGCCATCTGTTGGGGTGTTGAGTCACTGAGTCATAAGGAGGAATGTCTCCCACTGAACATCACACCAGAACAGCTAGACTCCCAGCTTAGCCGGCTGGTGACCTGGCCGCCCCTGAGCAGAGACGGGAGTTGTAGGAGGTGGAGGGCCGCTCGACGCAGACGGTCACCCTGCGATGACCTCACCTGCCAAACCAGTGACTCACCTCCCGATTTTCTCCCCTACCAGCCAAATCTTGCTCGTTTGGAATACCTGAGGGGAATACTTGTCTCCTGTGTTTAGTGAAAACACACAATTGGGAGCTATTTTTAAAGGCATGACGTTTTCACTTGACTTTCAAGTGGAGGCAGCAACCCAGGCAAAGCCAAGACATGGGTCTCGGGTTAAGACTGCTCATGCTTTAAGAAGCACACAAGAGTCTCCTTTTACAAGAAAGAGTTGAATAAGAATGGGGTTACTGTGTAGTTTGCTTTTTTCCTTCAATTTTTTGCATTGTGGTAAAATATACATAACATAAAATTTACCATTTTAAGTGTACAACTCAGTGGCATTAAGTATATTCACAGTGTTGTACAACCATCATGGCTATCCACTTCTAGAGCTTATTCCTCATCCCAAACAGAAATTCTATACCTGTCAAACGAGAACTCCTCATTTCCCCCTCTCTCCAGCCCCTGGAAGCCTCTAAACTACTTTTGTATCTGTAAATTTATCTATTCTGGTTATCACATATAAGTGGAATCATAAAAAACTGTCCTTTTGTGCCTGACTTATTTCACTTGGCATCATGTCTTCAAGTTCCATCCATGTTGCAGTATGTATCAGGATTTCATTCCTTTTAAGGCTGGATAATATTCCGTTGTATGAACATACTACATTTTATCTATCCATTCATCTGTTGATGAACAGTTGGGTTGTTTTGACCTTTTAGCTATGGTGGGTGGTTTACTTTTGAATCTTTAAAGACCATTTGTTTTCTTTAGTAGTTAGAAAATCTTCTCCGTAAAGCCTCTTGGAGTTCACCTATAAATTGGCACTAAGATGACCAGTTCAAACTACTTCTCATGCGTATTGTGAAGATAACATTAATTTCTGGGTAGGAAAATTCTTTCTAAATTCTAAAATGCCCTACAAAAATGTTCTCACCTTGTTTATACTATTCGTTTAGCTTTTTACCCATGGAGGAAAAGATGAACCCTATCCTAGCCACCTTGCAAATTACAATAAATTCTACTGGAAATGGTCCAAATGAGTAAGGTTTTCCTGGGATGTCTGAATACACTGCACTCTCCCTTCTCTTCAAAACACAGTGCAAGTGTTTTAAATACCTACTACAGACCAGGACACTATTCTACTAATTACTAAGCATTAATTTACTAGCTTTGGGACACGGACAAGTTACTTCACCTCTGTGCCTCAGTTTCCTCATCTGCAAAGTGGGCACCAAATAATAGAACCGACCTCATAGAGTTGTCGTATTGAACATGGTAATAATTGGAGAGGATTTAGCATAGTGCCTGGCATACAGTGGGCAATGAATGTTAGCTCATGTTATTATTTATTTCTTTGGGATTATTTTTGTCCTAATCTTCTCAAATTATTAACACATAATTAAAGATTAAATGCATGGTCTTAGTGCAGTAAAAATGCATCAATTTCAGAAAAAAAGGGCCATTCCTGCCATGTTAATTGATGTTTTGTGAGGTTGCCTGGTAATGGTTTAAGAGCTCTAGTACAGGACTCAGATCTGATTTTACTTCCTAGCTGGTCTCGCGTTAACTGGATATTCTGAGTCCCCTTCTCTAGAAAATGGGGTAACACTTACCTCCTAAGGTTATGGCCAAGACCAAATGAGTTCATGCCTGGGCAACTTTGCAAGCGCTCAATGTATACTGGCCAGTACTGTTATCATTCCCTCTCCGCCTGGCACGCTCTCAGTGCCCAAGAAATGCTTGCCAAAGTGAATTAAAACAAACATTTCTTCACCGAGTGTGGCGGAAGCCGGCGGATCTTGAGAGATTCGTAAGAAACTGCTCTGTGGAAAGAAAGGTAAGAAAAAAAGGAAAAGTCAGTTCTACCAGCCACGTGCTGTTTTAGGGCTCTTCTCTGCGCTTCAGTTTTCTCAAGAAGAGTGCTTTGAAACCTTGACAATCTTGCGCAAAACGGAAGGTAGCCCACCAGGCTGGCCCCAGGGCAGAAGCCAGCACCCCAGAACCAGTGGCTTCCTGAGTGGGCTGTGCCCGGGTCACTTACCGGGGGCGGGTTAGCCTCGCCGAGGCTGCCAGGATGCTATTCGTCTCCATGACAACAGAGTGTGCCAATGAGGAGATGCAGCAAGCAGTGGAGTCATCCTGTGAAACCAAAAGCCCCCGCCCCCACACAGCAGGGCCCCTGGCCGCAGGAAGTGGAATTCTTCTGGGAAAGCGGCTGACGTCGCCGGTGGCCGCGGCCCCTGCCCCGGCCCTGGCAGGCGCTGATGCAAGCGCAGCCCCGTGCCTACGGGCAGGCAGCCCCTGGGGAGCTGGCGCAGCGCTCCGTCTTGTTCCCTTCCGGCCACCCCGCCCGGTTTTCCCTGGGAGAAGTCAACAGCTCCTGGGTGGTTTCCCACCGAAAGGCCCAGTAGGGAGGGAGGGGAAAAAAAGTGTCTTTGCCTAAACCAGTTTTTCTCCCCTGCTCTTCCCAGCAGGCTGGGTTTGGGAGAATCCCAGCATCCCGACCTGGCCACGTTTGGCTCACTATGAAGGGCTCTCGGTGCTCCCAGCCGCTCCCTGGGGACAGCCCAGGTGGCTCGAGATACCTGGTGCCAGCCGGGGCCAAGGAAACCGTCCAGATCACGAGGGAACCTTGTGTCTGGATGGGGGAGGGGGGCGGTCAAGGGCCTCTAGGGGAGAAGCGGTCCAGCCTGGGTTGGTCTCCATCGCCCTCTGCTGGGCGAACAGGAGAATTGCTCTAAAATCCCTACTGGGACATGGGATTAGATTCTCTAAAATCCCAGGGACATGGTGAGGGGTGGGGGAGTGAGGTGGGGCGGGGGTTGCAATGTTAGAGACCACCCTCCTTATAAAACAGACCAGAAAACTGAGGCTTAGAGAGGGCAAGGGACTTGTCTATAGTCCCGCAGCTACTCTAGGACCAAGTCAGGACCACAATTCGCATTGAAACCCTCATTGCACGATCTCCAAGCTTTTTAATGCGAGAAGTCGTTACATGCTTGATTCCTCCTCGCTGAGGCCTCTCTCTCTGGTGAGACCATTCACCATCGCTGCAGCCTATCCGAGCTCTAAGTGTGGTTCGGGACCCCAGCCCTCTCAGGGGCTGTGCGAAGTCAAACTATTTTCATAACAATACTAAGGGGATATTTGCTTTTTTCACTCTTTCTCTCTCACGTGTACAGTGGAGTCTTCCAAAGACCACATGACATGTGATGCTGGATGCAGAAGCAGATATGATACTCCAGCTGTCTTCTATTAAGGGAGACATTAAGAGATTTGCAAAAATGTAAAACAATGCCATTCTCATTCACTTTTTTGTTTTAGAAAATATAACAACTTTTTATTATTTTTAAATGACTTACAAATATTTCTTAAATTTATTAGTTTTAATTTCTTTGCTTTTTTTTTTTTTTTAAGCAACAGAGTCTCGCTTTGTTGCCCAGGCTGGTCTCCAACTCCTGGCCTCAAGTGATCCTCCTGCCTCGCCTCCCGAAGTGCTAGGATTATAGGCGTGCATCGTGCCTTCTGGCCAGTTTTATTTATTTATTTATTGAAACAGAGTCTTACTCTGTCACCAAGGCAACCTCAAACTCCTGGGCTCAAGCAATCTTCCTGCCTCAGCCTCCCGAGTAGCTGGGTCTACAGGCGCATGCCACCACGCCTGGCTAATTTTTTCTATTTTTAGTAGAGATGGGGTCTTGCTCTTGCTCAGGCTGTTCTCGAAATCCTGACCTCAAGCAATCGTCGTGCCTCGGCCTCACAGAGTGCTAGGATCACAGGCATGAGCCACTGTGCCTGGCGTTGGCCAGTTTTAAAAACGTTAATGGGTCCTGAGACCAAAACATTTTAGAACAGCTGCTCTATGTGAATTAACCTCCTCTCAGTCACTGTCCTATCATCCTCTTTTATTTGCTTCACAGTTCAGTTCTTTTCACTAAAGAAATTACCTCGTTTTATTTTGAACGAGCTTATTGTTCAACTTGCAGATCTTGTTAAAATGCAGATTTGAATTCAGGACATCTGAGGTGGGGCTGAGACTCTGGATTTCTAATAAGTTCTCCAGTGATGCTGATGCAGTTGGTCCGGAAACCACACTTGGAGAACCACGGCTCTAGACTTTGCTCAGCCCTTTGAGATAGTGCCTGTCTGGAACCTCTCAGGTGAAAACAAATCAAATAGCTATTCAATGTAAGCAATGAGAGAGAAAGTTTACATAATTAGGACCAGTTCCTCTCTGTTCTGGACTAAGGACCACTGGAGGAAATTGAGGGTCAGCTAATTTGCAAAGTGGGAGAGGTGGAAAGAATGGTGTCAGGGCGTAAGAGGAACTGGAGCTGCCTTTAAAAATATTCATCAAGTTTCAAACAGTAAACTAAAAAGCAGTTTCTTTAATAAGCATTAAATCAGATATGCTAGGGGCTACATTGCGGAAAGCTACTCATAAGACAGTTATTATGCTTATTAAGCTATAATTCTGGAATCAGCCAGAATCATCCCCAAATCTCCAAGCACACGGTAGATAGTTGAATGGTGGGAATTTTAGTTGTGAAAAAAACCTTTACTTGGGGGGGGGTTGGATTTCTAAATATGCTATATAACAATTTTGCAGTGAAGTGGAAAATATATTTAAAACCAATTCTTTGTAACTGCTTCTGCTATCTAAATCGAGGTGGTAGTATAATTTACGTCAGTGGAAAAATGAATCTCTCTACTGGGTCTTTCCATTTACAGAAGGGAAGAAATAACACTGACATGGTAAAACCTCTGCCCATTGCGTTATGCTGCCAGTAAAGGGATTACAAAATCAAAAGCCTCCAGGAGCTGGACAGGTCACACAAATGGGAGAGTCTGGTGTATCCTGGTGAAGAGTGTCTTGCATGCCCAAAGGAAGCAGCTGTTACCCAACTTCTACTTGTTGCTGCCATGTTTGATTGAAGACCCCGTGTGGTTGAATATTCCCATTTTTTGAGAGAAGCCTGAAACCAGGGTTATATGTGACATGGATCAATTTTTTTTTAATGCCAGAAAGAAAATTAAAGTAAACACATGAACAAATTCTGCGCTGGGACGAACACAATCTTCCGAGCTTTGAGATGAAAGAGTAGGAACCGGGTTAGGCGGGGCTTTCCTTAGCTGAGCACCGCAAAGGCTTCCAGGCAGACCACTCCTGAGGGGTGGCTCGGATGACAAAGTGCTTCATCTAATCAAATGAGAGATTTGAGTATTTTCATGGAAAAGGAGCAGCCCAGGCTGGGCGAGGTGACTCACGCCTGTAATTCTAGCACTCTGGGAGGCTGAGGCTGGAGGATCGCTTGAGGTCAGGAGTTTGAGGCCAGCCTGAGCAAGAGCTAGACCCGTCTCTACTAAAAAATAGAAAGAAATTAACCAGACAACTAAAAATATATAGAAAAAGTTAGCTGGGCATGGGCTACCTCTAGTCCCAGGTATTCGGGAGGCTGAAGCAGGAGGATCGCTTGCGCCCAGGACTGTGAGGTTGCTGTGAGCTAGGCTGACGCCATGGCACTCTACCCAGGGCAAGAGAGCGAGATTCTGTCTCAAGAAAAAAAAAAAAAATCGTGTGTGTATGTGCAGGGGCAGGACAGAGGGGGGCCTCTGTCAGGTGAAGGAGTTTTTAGGGGTGTTGGGGAAGGCCCTGAAGGGAGGGAGGCTTCCCCTCCCAAGGTTGCCCCACCTTGGTGTTGGAGCTGAGCAGACAGAAGTGAGATGGTTGAGATAAAATGGAGGGAACAGAGCTTGGCCCAGTGGCTGAGAGAACACACAGTTCTAGGAACTACCAGAAAAACCTGGCCTTGCCTGAGGAGGTAGGTAGGGACCTTCAGTCATTTTTATGTTTCAAAGAGCAGACAAGACCCCAGGAGGCACCCTTGGTAAAGTGCCTGGCGCCGTTTGCCTCATCCGCCATTTGGGCGAGGTCACGTAGCTTCCCTGGGCCTCAGTTTCCTTGTAAAATTGCTAATAATAGTATCCGTGTCACCTTCGCCACAGGTTCCTGCGAGGCACGATTAAGGTATTAAATGAGAATGCTTTGTAAAAAGAAGAGATCCAGACAGGTGGGAGGTATTGATTGACAGTTAATATTCAACTGGTCTGCATGACAACGCTAGGACAATAAGAACCTACCGTGTGCTGGCTCCGTCCAGAGCTCTTTGTGTGCGTTATCTGACTGGAACTTTCTAACAGTAATGGAATATTGCTGTCCCCATTACACAGGGAAGAAAACAGAGGTTCAGAGAAAGTGACTTGCCCAAGGGTACTTAGCTCTAGCAACTGGTAGAACCAGGTCTGCCTGACTCTAAATATTATATTCTTAATGTCATGTCATTTTGATAATCATTCTTAACATTATGCTGGCATGCATATTGGAGAATATTAATCACAGATGCTTTTTAAAAATTATAATATGTTATATATACCAGTATTGCTTATTGGCTAGAATTTTCAAATATCATTTTTGGTCCTTCACTCAATATATCTCTAGTGAATACGTTCTATGTGCCAAGATCTGTGCTACCTGTTGGGAATACCCTCAGGAACAAAAGGTGAAAAAGTATCACACAATTGCAATGCCAGGTGCCAAAGGGGAAGTGCTTTGGGCTGAAGGAGGAGGGGACACCTTAGCCTCAGTTGAGGCCTACGGAATCAAGGGAAGGTGGTGGAGGGTGAGAGAGTACTCCAGGCAGAGGGAATAAATAGCAAGAGAGAAGGAAGTAGAGAGTGCATGAGGCAATGAAGAAAATGAAAGTAATACCTCGTGGTCCAACAGGGAGGGTTGGGGGACAGTGGTGATAAGTAACACGGGGAGAAAGTCAGGGACCAGGTCACATAGGACCTTGTTAGTCATGTGAAGTCATATATAAATAAATTATGTATTTATATCTGGTTTATATATTAATTTACATTAATATTCATTATATAATGTATATGCATATATTATGTAAAATATATACATAAATATATGTATAGATATACAATTTTTCCTTAAAAACTAAACCAGAATCTTGCATGAACATGTTTCTTAAGTTTTATTGAGACATGATTGATGTACAACAAATGACATGCATGTAAAGTATGTAGTTTGATGACTGTTGACCCTCGTATGCACCTGGGAAGCCACCACCACACTTGAGACAAAGACCCCACCATCCTCCAGGTTTCCTCATGCCTTTGTGATCTGTTGCTTTTGGCCCTCTCAGTTCCCTGGCAACCACTGATCTGCTTTCTGTTGCATTTTCTAGAATTTTATTGGCGTTTTCTAGAATTTTGTAAATTGAATGTATCATGTAAGTGAGATCATACAGTCCAAACACTTTCATCCAGCTCCTTTCACTCAGCAAAATTACCGTGAGATTCATCCCTGTTGTTGCACTTGTGTAGCAGTGGACCGTTCCTTGTTATTGCTTGAGTAGTATCCTATACTATTTTAAGAATTGCTTTTTTCACTTAATATATCAAGATAGCTGGGCTCAAGGTTAAATTGCTGGAGCTCAAATATCAGCTGTGCTGTTTATAAATGGGTGACGTTGGGTGAGAAACCCTGATTTGTTACCCAGTTTCTTCTGACCTCAGTGACCATGTCTGTAAAAATGGGGTAACAGTAGCACCTGCTTGGTAGGCAGGTTTTGAGGGATAGAAGAGATGATGTGTGTGCCTGTGTAAAGCAATTGTTCATTAAAAGTTATCAAGAATATTGTTATTAGTACTATTACAATTCATACCTGGAGCATTTTAAGAAAACATCAGACACAACTGTGGAGCGCTGATGTGCCCCTGAGGCTGGGAGGCAGCAACTAGAGACCAAGTTCCCTTCTGGTGACATCATAGGCTCTACGGTGGCCAGGGCTGGCTCCTTGACCTTTTTGCACTCCAGATTCTCCTCCTCCTTGGGCATAATGGCCTCCAGAAGTGAGGTTTGGGTGGAGAAAGAGCTTTAAGAGTCTCTACGGGCAAGAGAAAAGGGAAGCCGGGCCACTGTAATCGACTTGGTCACGCAGACAGTCATGCCTCATCATTCCGACCCCAAAGACCCACATCTTCCTTGACTGCTCATTCAAATAACAGATTAAATCAGCTCTGACACGCAATGACTGTGTTATGTTTAGAAATAAGTGTCTCCACGGCTCACATACAAAGGAGGTGCCAGCCTTGTGTCCTGACCACAGTGATAGGAAGTCTGCAAAGATGATCTGTGCTGATGCTACGCTTCCTGGGCTCCGTTTCATCAGTTGCCAGGGCTAGTCATCAGTGGCAGAGAGAGCCGCGTCTTCTAGTAGAAATACACCTCAGCACCCAGGATTGGAGTCACGGAAGACCCTGGGTTCAAATCCTACTCTTGTATTGGAGCCAGTTACTTGAACCCCTGTGGGCGTCATATTTCAAATGGGGATGAGAGCATTAGTAGCACCCAGCTCTGTGGACGTGCTGTGAAGGCTAAGGGACAAGGGGGGTTGACAGCCCTGAGTGCACTGCCTGGCACAGGGGAAGTGCTGCACATGGGAAGTAATGGGGTCACCATGGACATCTATCTGTGTGTGTGTGTTTTAAAATAAACATGTTTTTTCTAGCTCTAAGCCTTCTGTCTTTATGTCCCTCCTTAAATCACACCTTGCGCATCAGTCTGTCTATTTTAGGCGTCTCACCAGCTGGACATGAGGTCCCACGAGGAACAGTCAGAAGGAACTGAGGACGCACGAGCTGGGAACTAAGTGGGACATAAAAATTGTCTTCAGGAAGGGCTGCCATAGGAAAGGTGTCTTTAATTAACTCTGTTTCACCCCGGAGGACTAGTACCCATGGGTGAGTGTCACCAGGAGGCAGACAGAGAGCCATCTTGCTGTCAGAGAAGTCTGCAGAAGGAAATGGGCTGCCTCAAGCCTCCCTCGGCTGCCGTTGTGGCCGTGCTCGAGCTGAAGCCAGACGACCAGGTGTCAGAGCTGTGATCAAGGTGATTCCTGGTGCAGGAAGTTGGACTGGACGATTAGCTGTCGGCTGGAGGCAGGGGAGCGGGTGGCAGAGGGGGCTCCGGGTCTCCACACTCTCACAGCTGCCACAGCACTTCCTCTTTTATCTGTTTTATAGATTTGGGTCCTTGAAGATTTGAAAATAAGATTTTGCTATTTTAAAAAAAAGGTTTTTTTTTTAAGCTGCTGGCCTGGATGACCTTTTGAGGCCTCTTTGAACTTCAGGGCTCTAAGCTGATGATTCAGAATTGCCTGTGACCTTGTGTATTTGTCAGAACTCTTTTTGATTGCAGGTGTCAAAACTCCTCTCCATGAGGCTAAAGCAAGAAGGGGATTTAGCGGCTGGAGAAGCCTGCAGGGCTATCGCGGTAGCTCGCAGGATTGAAAAACAGCTGCAGCAACCATGGCCTCTGGGACCAGAACCCGCAACTCAGTACGGCCCAAACTCTCTTTCTCCGTCTGGCTCTTGGCTCTGCTTTTCTCGCTTCTCCCTGTGTGTCGGCCTCTGGTGCGCAGGGCGGCCAGCAGCCCCAGCCATGGGAAACAGAGAACTTCTGAATCTCAGTGCCAGGCAAGGCCTACGCCCACTGTGACTATCTGGGACACATTTTACCAGACAGAAGAGAGTAAGAAGGCTTGTTGGGAAAACAAGAAGCAGTGGCTACTTCCATCTCGGGAGACCTAAAATGTGTATGGGCCAGGTGTGGTAGCTCACGCCTGTAATCCTAGCACTTTGGGAGGCCGAGGCAGGAGGATATCTTGAGGACAGGAATTCGAGAAAACATGTATGGAAAGCTTCAGCAAAAATTTAGTCCCAGCTACTCAGGAGGAGGATCACTTGAGCCCAGGAGTTCGAGATCGGAGTACGCTATGATGGCCACCTGTCAATAGCCACTGCCCTTCAGTCTGGGCAGACCCTATCTCTAAAAAAAAAAATAAAGTAAAAAAAAAATTATCATAACAATGATCTGAGGTGGATTTGTATTGTCATTTTACAGATCAGAAAATGAAGTCCAGAGATGTTAATTAACTTTCCCAAAACCACAAAGCAAGAAATAAGACAGCTGGGATTTGGCTCAGGCTGTCCATCTGGGCCCACATCTCACTTGCCTCTGGCCAGGTAAAAGATAGGGAAGAGGGTAAAGGGGTTTAGGCAAAGAATAGACAGGGGATCTAGGTGCAGTGGTGCTTGCCTATGGTGCTGGTGTAGTCTGGAAGCTGAGGCAAGAGGATCGCTTAAGGACAGGAGTTTGAGGTTTGAGCTGTGATCACACCTGTGAACAGCCACTGCACAACAGCCTGGGCAACATAGCGAGACCCCATCTCTAAAAAAATTAAAAAAACAAAAAAGGAACAGGGTTCCTAAAACACAAACGGTAAGACCAGGGCACAAGTTCTGGGGCTGGTGAAAAAGAACACTGGACAGGGCGACCTAAATTTGAGGCCCAGTTCTGCCTCTGCTCCTGATCAGCTGTTAGCTGGAAGAGTCTTAAAAACACACATCAACTGTGTCACTCTTTTTTTTTTCTTTTTTTTTGAGACAGAGTCTTACTCTGTTACCTGGGCTAGAGTGCCGTGGCGTCAGCCTAGCTCACAGCAACCTCAAACTCCTGGGCTCAAGCAATCCTACTGCCTCAGCCTCTCGAGTAGCTGGGACTACAGGCATGCACCACCATGCCCGGCTAATTTTTTTTCTACATATATTTTTAGCTGTCCATATAATTTCTTTCTGTTTTTAGTAGAGACGGGGTCTCGCTCTTGCTCAGGTTGGTCTCAAAGTCCTGAGCTCAAACAATCCGCCCGCCTCGGCCTCCCAGAGTGCTAGGATTACAGGTGTGAGCCACCGCGCCCGGCCCAACTGTGTCACTCTTGTGCTTGAGATGTCTTGGTATCCTCAGGACGGTGTTCACATCTCTCACCAAGAGCCAGCGAGCTCCTCCTACACGTCTGCTGCCCTCTGTGGCTGCTCTTTGCTCCTCCCTTGCCCTCAATATTCTGGCAGGTTCTGACAGGTTTCGGGCTTCCTTGCAAACGCAGTCTCCTGTGTCTGGAACACCTTTCCCCCTCCTCCATTTGAGCCCACACTCATTCTTTCCTGCTGGCTGCAGCTTCACCTCTCTGGTAAACACCCTCAAGTCATGCCAACTTCTTCAACGCAGCTCTCCCATGAAAACCAATGATCCTATCCTGCCTGAGCATGGGACTGTAAGCTCCAGGAGAGGTCAGGAGCCATTTCTGCATCTTTCATCTGTCTCCACAACCCTAGCAGAATGCTCGGCACATACTGAGAGCCCAGTAAGTACTTATTGAAAGGCTCAGTGAGAGTCTGAGCACCCATTCTGGGCCTCTATTTTCCCTGTCATCAATGGCAGATTGTGTAGGTGTCAGATTCTATGACTCTAAGAGCCTTCGACATGAAGCACCTGGGTACGGAGGGAGCTGGTGTCAGTGGGCGGAATCTGGTTAGATCTCAGAGAGTGTTGTATTTTATTTGAAGCCTGGGAAGAAAAGGCTAGCTGGGGCCATCTGGTCTGGTAACAGGTGGACTCAAAATTGAAGAGGAGAAGTTCACTTAAAAAGCAGCCCTGCCTGCAAAAAAACTCACACTCCTTCCCCGAAGAAGGCTGTCACTGGTTCCTCTCTTTGGCTCTGACATATGCTTCAATCCCTCGCTCCTAAATGTGGTTGGTATTCAGGGTTTGCTGCCATGTGAGGAGAGCCGCCGTGAGAACTGAAAACAGCTTCTCTGAGAGCAATTAGCAGAAGGAAGAATTCAGTGTCGCCTTTAGGCCCAGAGTCCTTGCATGGTGTGTCGGTGGCTCAAATCCGGACACCAGAGCAAGATGGCGGCTCTAGCTGTGTTGCAGAAGGACAGGGTCTTCCGCAGCTTTGGCTGCAACAAAGAGCTTACTGGTTCTGCCCAGTGGGAGCCTTTGTCTTGGCTTGCCTGCAGGACAGGCTCTGGAGACCAGCCGAGTTCAAAGACTTCCGCTGCTCCATGCTAGCTGTGCAGTCTTGGGCAAATTATTGAACCTCTTTGGGCCTTAGTTTCCCCATCTGTAAAATGGAGATAGTAATACTACCTACTTCTTAGTATTGTAGTGAGGAGTGAATGAGCTAATGTGTGTGAAGTTCTTAAAATGCTTCCTAGCCCATACTAAGCATCATATAAATGTTTCTAGTATTATGTTATATAAAATTTTCTTAATACCTATTTTGGTGTCAGGCAGCTGGATGAGTATTTCTCAAAGAGTGGTCTTCAGACCACCTGCATCAGAATCACTTAAGCCAGAGGTGATATTCAAAATATTGACCCACAAGGACATCCATTAATCAGAAGGGACAGCAGTTACAATCCGGGAGGCCCATCTTACACCAGGCATTAACCCTGTGGTTTCTGAACCATGGTAGATCTGGGAAAGATCAGGGTAGCTGGGGTGGCAGAGAACACTCAGATATGGTGACTAACCATCCTGCCTTGCCTGGGATGAGGCTTTCATTGCTAAAACCTGAACATCACAGGCAAACCTGGGACAGTTGGTCACTGACACTTAGGGCTCTTGGCACAATGCCTATTTACCAACTAGTTTAGAAATTTGTCAATATTTCAACAATCAGTGGGGCCCCCAGTACCTACTGGCTGAATGTTAGCCTTGCCTGGGGACTTCTGAAACCACCTGGGCCGTACTGCAGACAGGTCGAATCAGAATCTCCAGGAGTAGGAAATCTGCATTTTCAACATGCACACCAGGCAATTCTGATGCCCACTGCAATCTGAGCTCCCCTTCATTCGATTGCCAGCTTCAAGAAGGCAGGGACTGTGTGTGTGTACCTCACTCATGACTTTATGTCCACAGCCAGCACATAGGAGGTGCCCAGTAAACATTTGTTCAAAGAATAGAGACAGATCATCACATCATGGGAGACCACAAGCCTGGCGATTAAGAGCATGGTCTTTAAACCTAGACCGAACTGAAATCCTGGTTCTTTTATTTATCAGTTGGGTGATCTTGGGTGAGTTAATTCACCTCTCAGAGACTCAATTTCCTTACCCAGAGAATGAAACAATAATTGTACTACCTTATGCAGATGGTTGTGTTAACTAAAATAATACACGTAAGGCAATTGGCCACAGTGCCTGGAATAGATAATGATTTTCATCATATTTAATAAATAATAAATAATTTTCAATGAAAAGAAGCTCAATATTGCTATTGATTATTATTAACAACTTAGTTTCCTTTAATTGAGCACTTACTGAGCGATATGGCAGGCACAGTGCTAAGCCCTGGGGATTCCAAGATGAATATGAAATGCCTTCCACTTCAGAAAGCAAATGATGTGGGCTGAGCACGGTGGCTCACACCTGTAATCCTAGCACTTGGGAGGCCAAGGCGGGCGGATCGTTTGAGCTCAGGAATTCGAGACCAGCGTGAGCAAGAGCGAGACTCCTTCTCTACTAAAAATAGAAAGAAATTATATGGACAGCTAAAAGCATATATAGAAAAATTAGCCAGGCATGGTGGCACATGCCTGTAGTCCCAGCTACTCAGGAGGCTGAGGCAGGAGGATTGCTTGAACCCAGGAGTTTGAGGTTGCTGTGAGCTAGGCTGACGCCACGGCACTCTAGCCCAGGCAACAGAGCGAGACTCTGTCTCAAAAAACAAAAAAAAAGAAAAGAAAGTGATAGGTTTACTTCATGGAACATTCTCCAAGATATATTTTTCAAAAAGGAAAGTAAGAAATGAAAGAGTATGATTGTTTTCTTTGTATTAAAATAATTAAGAAATAGATTTCCTTCATTCAATCCCAGCACCACCATTCACTAGCTATGTGATCTTGCACTTTGCTTTATCTCAGTCTTGGGTCATTGTGAGGACAAAGGAGGTAATCCACATCAGGCATTTGAGCCTAATTCTTGGCATAAATGAAGCACCCAATAAACGATAGATATTACATGTACAGAAAGAAATGTCTGGGTCTGTGTACATCAGAATAGTCATAATAGCTCTCGCTAACCAATTGGATTAGAAATGATTTTAGGCTACTTTTTGCATGCCTATGTTTTCTAAATTGCCACAGTGAACATAAATCACTTGTGTACAAAGAAGAAAATGAGTCTTGACTATTGTCCTGCTTAGCAGGGCCTCGCATGTGATACATACATGGTAGATATTTTTAGAATAACTGAATGGGTATTCATTTGCCCAGGTCATACGATTTAAGAGGTTTTCTTTATTTATATCAAAATACAGTTCTTTAAAATTTGCCAAAGCTTACCACATTGAAAGTTTTAAAAATAATTGTTTTCCTGTATTCTTTCAGTATTGTTTCATCAATCACTAAGAACTAAAGGCTTCAAATTTAGAAGCTATTGTCTATTAAAGATTAAATTAAAAAAATAAGGATTTACATTGATATCAGTTGTATTAGTAAAGACTCTTAGATACAAGTTGCAGGTATTCAGATGAAACTGGTTTAAGCAACAAGAACAAAAAGATTTATTTTGGCTCTTATAAGTAAGAGTCCCTAGGTATTTGGCCTTTTGAGGGGCACAGATGATTTCATCATGCTTCTCTCTTTCTACACAATAAATGAGATGGCTGATGGTGGCCCCAAAGTTTCAATCTGAAAGAAAGAGATCTTTTCCAGTGACTGTAGCAAAAATCTCAGGGAAGCCTCTGATTGGCGAAGCCTGGGTCACATGGCCACATTTGGGTGAAGGTTGGAGGGAATGAACTGACCAGATGAATAGGGAATGGGATGCAGAGTGGAGCCCAAAGAAAATACTGCTGATCAGACCAAAAAACAAATGGTCACTATCCATAAACAGCCAGGTCCCTCATTTTCAGAGGAAGGTTCTTTCTAAGATTCTTTGACTTCACTGGGAGATCAATGCTACACAAAATGCAACAGATTATTATTTTGTTGACTGATCTGGACTATCATTTGGATCCCAGTCTTTCTGGATTATGAGGAGAAAAAAAGTAGAAGATAAATATTGAAATAATGCCTCATGGTCAGGAGCGGTGGCTCATGCCTATAGTCCTAGCTACTCAGGAGGCTGAGGCAGAAGGATCACTTGAGCCCAGGAGTCTGAGCCTGGGTGACAGAGTGAAACTCTGTCTCAAAAAAAAAAAAAAAAAAAAAAGAAAAGAAAAGAAAAGAAAAGAAAGAAAGAATGCTTCATGATTAGACATTAAACTTTTTTTTTTGACAGGGTCTCACTCTGTTGCCCCAGCTAGAGTGCAGTGGTGTCATCATAGCTCACTGCAACCTCAAACTCCTGGGCTCAAGTGATCCTCCTGCCTCAGCCTCCTGAGTAGCTGGGACTATAGGTGTGAGCCACTGTGCCTGCCTAATTTTTCTATTTTTTTAGTAGAGACAGGGATCTCACTGTTGCTCAAGCTGGTCTCGAACTCCTGAGTTCAACCAATCCTCCCAATCTCAGCCTTGCATAGTTCTAGGATTACAGATATGAGCCACCACACCTGGCCAACATTAACTTTAGTGTCATACAGAAAATTCAGCTTTTGGTCTTTGTTCTGCCACTCACAGACATCTCCAGGCCTCAGTTAATGCTTTGGTAAAATTAGAGAGCGGACTTTGATGATTTATACTATCTCTTTTTGCTTGAAGATGCTATGATTCCAGACAAAGGTTCTTATAAGTGAAAGAGGGAGGCTGGAGAGGCAGAGGCAGAGAAGGAGATGTGGCGACAGAAGCAGATCTTGCAGCAATGCGATTGATTCTGGATTTAAAGATGGGAGGGGGCTGGGCACGGTGGTTCACGCCTGTAATCTTAGCACTCTGGGAGGCCGAGGCGGGAAGATCGCTCAAGGTCAGGAGTTCGAGACCAGCCTGAGCAAGAGCGAGACCCCGTCTCTACTAAAAAATAGAAAGAAATGATTTGGACAGCTAAAAATATAGATAGAAAAAATTAGCCGGGCATGGTGGCGCATGCCTGTAGTTCCAGCTACTCGGGAGGCTGAGGCAGAAGGATTGCTTGAGCCCAGGAATTTGAGGTTGCTGTGAGCTAGGCAGACGCCATGGCACTCTAGCCCGGGCAACAGAGCGAGACTCTGCCTCAAAAAAAAAAAAAAAACAACAACAACAACAACAAAAAAAATAAAGATGGGAGGGGGCCGTGAACCAAGGAGTGTGTCTTGGTAGCAGGAAAATGGACTTTTCTCTGGAGCGTCCAGAAGGAACACAGCCCTACAGACACCTTGATTTCATCCCAGTGAGACTAGTTTTGAACGTCTGACCTCCAGATCTGTAAAGTGATAGATTTGTATAGTTTTAAGCCATCAAATTCACGATAATTTGGCCGGGCGCGGTGGCTCACGCCTGTAATCCTAGCACTCTGCGAGGCCGAGGCGGGCGGATTGTTTGAGCTCAGGAGTTGGAGACCAGCCTGAGCAAGAGCGAGACCCCGTCTCTACTAAAAAATAGAAAGAAATTATACATGGACAGCTAAAAATATATATATAGAAAAAATTAGCCAGGCATGGTGGTGCATGCCTGTAGTCCCAGCTACTCGGGAGGCTGAGGCTGTAGGATTGCTTAAGCCCAGGAGTTTGAGGTTGCTGTGAGCTAGGCTGACGCCATGGCACTCACTCTAGCCTGGGCAACAGAGTGAGACTCTGTCTAAAAAAAAAAAAAAAAAAAAAAAAAAAAAAAAAAAAAAATTCATGATAATTTGTTGCAGCAGCAATAGGAAACTAATATAGGTAGGTACTGTAAACCTAATTTACGAGGGAGGACACAGTCATAAAAAATTTAAGTGACTTGCCCAGGGCTACACAGCTACTAAATGGCAAAGTCAGAATTTGAGCTGAGTGTACTTGACTTTAAAGCCCATGCTGTTAACCGGTGCCCTGTAGTTTTTTGAGCATCATGTGTATGATACAATGTTGGGCTGTGCAGGGCACAAAGAAGCCTTGGGGAATTTATGAACCTGTAGTGCATTAAACAATTAAACAGTATTAATTACCTTTTATTGGAACTACTCAGTATCAGGCACTTCACACGTACAATCTTAGCCCTATTACCTTTATCGTGAAAAGGAAGAATGTTACCATCTGTTATGGACTGAATTGTGTCCTCCCAACTCCCCAAACTCCCCTAACCCCCCAACACCTCAGAATGTGTCTGTATTTGGAGATGGGGTCTTTGAAGAGATAACTAAGGTAAAATGAGTTTGTATGGGTGGGTCTAATCCAATATGACTGATGTCCTTATAAAAAGAGGAGATTAGGACACAGACAAACACAGAGGAAAGATTGAGCCAGGGAGAGGGGCCTCAGAAGAAACCAACCCTACTGACACTTTGATCTTTGATTTCTAGCCTCAGAATTGCAGGGAAATAAATTTTTGTTGTTTAAGCCACGCACTGTGTGGTATTTTGTTATGGCAGCCCTAGTAAACTAATACACCATCCATAAGTAAATGGACTTACTATTAGCTAAACTACACACATTATATCTAGAAGAGTTGTTTACTTTGGGTTTGAGTGTCTAATTCTAAACCAGGCCAGCAGAATTCAAGAATGACTTCTCTATTCTAGTCAATGCATTTCTAGCGACTTCAGTGGGTACAAGGCCTTGGGTCTCAACACTAGGCCAATGTACCCTCCTCCATCCTTTTCTTCTCTCCATCTCCCATGCTCCCCTCAGTCTATTCAGTCTCTTTACTCCACTTCTTCCTCCCAGGGTCTAGCCTTTTCTTTCACTTAATCTCCAGTATGGCTTCTCTGTCTAGTTCTACTGACGTATGGGGCCTGAATCTTAAAGCCAATGTGGGGAGCGGATAAGGATTCTGTGCAGTAGTCTGGCCTTAGAGCAAATTACTTAGAAAGGAGTCAGACTTTTCCCATCACAAAGATTAAACTTCTATTGGTAAATCTCTTATACCTCCCATATCCATCTCTGCCAGAGTCTCTGTTCCATCATTTGAATGTATTGGTTAGGGTGTGTATCAGTCAGAAGAGGCTAGGTTTTGCTGCAGTAACAAGCAACTTCCCAAATCTCATTAGCTTAACACAACCAAGTTCATTTCTTATTCACACTACATGTGTAATGTTGGCTGCAGGGGCCTCTGTTTATCATAGTCCCTGGGAAACCCAAGCTGATAGAGGCTCCATCTAGACTTCCTTGGTGGCTCAGGCAAGAGGATATGGAAAATCATATGCGCACATGCAAACTTTTACCTGGAAATGATACACACCCTCTCCACTCCCATTTTATTGGCCAAAGCAAGCCAAATATTTGTACCTTACTCCAAAAAAGATAGGGAAGTAGAATCCTACCATGTGCCAAGAAAGAGAGAATGCAAATATTTACAAACATTCCTGATAATCACTTTGGGGATACTTTTGACTACGAGTAAAAAAACATCTGTCTAGAAGTGGCTAAAACAATGAAGAGATATAGTCCTTATAACACCAGGGGCCCAAATAGCAGGCATTTGCCAGCTTGGGTCATTCGCTGGCCTAACACCACCATCAAGCACCCAAGTTTCTCCTGTTTTCTGACCTCACTGTGTTGCTCTTACCTCATAGGATGGCTGTCTTCATGGTCCAAAGCTGGTGGCCTTGTTTGGCATAGCATGTACAGATGACAACAACCAGATGTAGAAAAGGAAACATATTTGTCTTGTTTCCTTTTTTAAAAAATGATGAGCCAGGCATGGTGGCTCATGCCTGTAATCCTAGCACTCTGGGAGGCCGAGGCAGGTGGATCACTCGAGGTCAGGAGTTCGAGACCAGCCTGAGCAAGAGCGAGACCCCATCTCTACTAAAAATAGAAAGAAATTATCTGGCCGACTAAAAATATATATAGAAAAAATTAGCTGGGCATGGTGGCACATGCCTGTAGTCCCAGCTACTTGGGAGGCTGAGGCAGGAGGATCACTTGAGCCCAGAAGTTTGAGGTTGCTGTGATATAGGCTGACACCACGGCACTCACTGTAGCCCAGGCAACAGAGTGAGACTCTGTCTCAAAAAAAAAAAAAAAAAAAAAAAAAAAGATGAAAACCTTCCCAGCAGCTCCACAGCAGATTCTCCTTTCATCTCATTGGCCAGACTGTATCACGTGCTCTTGTCCAAACTACCCACTTGGCAGGAGGGTTGAGACCTCCAAGGACTGGCTTCGAAACGAAACTTATTCCCTAGGCCTGCCTAGGGAGCTCGTCCTCTTGCTCCTTTAGAATAAAGGATATGGCTACTTAAATGAGTGTGAACCAAACTGGGATTCTGTTTTTAAGACAGAAGGGGTGTATGGAATTGCAGTTGGGTAGAAAAGAACAGTGTCTGTTGCCCGAGGCTCCCGGCAGGGAGAGGCGAGTGTGAGGAGAAAGGAGGGAAAACCATTCTTTCACATGTCTGAGCTCCCTGAATCCTCACATTAAACTTATGCGGTGGGTTTCCTTGTCCTGGTTCACAGATAAGAAAAGAAGCATAATATACACACATCTATCTGACTCCCAAGTCCTACTTGGTACACTTGGCCTGTCTGTCTAGTAACTACAATTATAGAGTGGAATCAATTTTAAAAAATCCTTTGGGGAAGGCAGAGGAAGAGGTGAATCCCACTTTCAGTTAATCAACAATTAGCTCTGGTATAAATAGAATTTCCATGATCTAATTGGCTAATCACCAAATTCCCTTACTGATGTCAGCCAGAGATCTCTTTATAACAAGGGACAGTGCCGGCTTTGTGACAAGGAAGAAAGAGCAGATGTGTTAATCTGCAACTTTATCCAGGACTAAATTTATCTTTAAAAGGAATGTGGGCAAGTTGTCTTTGGAGCAACTCTATATTATTTCAGGGTCAAGGTCTGTATTATTCCAGGGTTGAGGCAAAAATCTCCCGAGACTCTCCCCTCACCAGCTTCTTTCCTGGCCTTATCTCCATAAGAAAAATTTGCATCAGTTTAAAATTCAGCCTCTCCCTGTGGGCTTTGCTGATAGAAGCACTGCTAAATGTGGTGAGAGCGCAAATCTAAGCGTGCAGTTGGTGGGGTGGGGTGGGGTGGAGAAATAGGCAAGCGGCTCTTGGGGGCTCCAGGGTGCAGCAGAAGTGCCCCCTGCTTGCTGGGCTGACCTCCAAGTTGGATCCCTGGGCCCACACTGTGCGGTTTGCTGATTTCAGACCTCAGACCAGATCATAAAGAAGCCCAGGGCCAGGCGCGGTGGCTCACGCCTGTAATCCTAGCACTCTGGGAGGCCAAGGCAGGTGGATCGTTTGAGCTCAGGAGTTCGAGACCAGCCTGAGCAAGAGCGAGACCCCGTCTCTACTAAAAATAGAAAGAAAATTAACTGGACAACTTAAAAAAATATATATGTAGAAAAAATTAGCCAGGCGTGGTGCGGCGCACCTGTAGTCCCAGCTACTTGGGAGGCTGAGGCAGGAGGATCGCTTGAGCCCAGGAGTTTGAGGTTGCTGTGAGCTAGGCTGACGCCACGGCACTCTAGCCTGGGCAACAGAGTGAGACCCTGTCTCAAAAAAAAAAAAAAAAAGAAGAAGAAGAAGCCCAGAGTCTGTTCCGCTCGCACCTACTAGCCGGCACTACCCTTTTCCAAGGCCCTCCTACATACCAGGCTCTGGGTTAAGCACATGACTTACACCATCACACATAACTCTTACTGCCACCCTCAGAGGAGGTGGTTTTCCTGTGGATGAGTAAAGGGAAGCTCAAGGCGGCAGTGTGTCCAAAGCCATGGGCAACGGCAGAGTTGGGATTTTATCGTAGGTCTGGCCACAAGCATAATGCTTGTAACTACTGTGCCCTACCTTCTCTGCTCACCTGAAGAACTTGATTTTATTTTAAGATCCCCATGAAAAATCTACCAGGTGGCTATGGATGTGACTAGCCCATATAGACTCAGAGAAGTCAAAAAGAATTGCCCCAGGTCACACAGCTAGTAAGTGGCAGAGCCAGGATTTGAACCCAGATCTGAAGGGCCCCACACCCAGGGCTGCCTCTGTCCATGAATTTTCCCCTCCCATGAATGGCCTCCTCCATACATAAGCTGCTCATCCTGGCATCTGGATGCTGAGTGACCTTCCACCTGGAGATCCAGCTTCTTCATAACAAAGAATTCACATATTACAAAGTCAGGGAGGAATGATCCTGTTTGCTATCATCAGCTGGCTTTGAGGTGTAGACTGTGCATAAATTCTTCTTTCCCTCTCTTTGGAATAGCTCCGGGTTTTCAAAAGGAGTCTTCTGCCATTAAAAATGCCCCATTCGTTTTCCCAAACTCTCTTCCTTCAGGTCGGCATGCTTAAAAAAAGAAAGACTTTAACCTGTCACTCAGCTCTCACTCTGGTATGAATCATAAGATGACTGAACGTGGAGGAAACAGCCTTGTTCTAGGAACCAGTAGTAGCAGCTGGGCTTTGTCACCTTCACGTACGTATTTCAAATCCCACTTGGGTGTCTGTTTGGGGCCCCTGTGATGGTGCATCCTTGACCCAGGGAGAACTGAGCACTGGGCTGTGGCCACCTCAGTGGATAGGCGCCCAAGTCCCAAAGGCAGCTGCCTCTGTGATCAGACCCTGGGCAGAGGCCAAAGAGTAGAGAAGAACCTTTAGAGGGATGGCTTCTTCCTCCTTTCTAGAAAAGATTTCTAAGTCAGGGATGATAAAACAATGATGACAATAAGGACAGCAGCTAACATTCACTGAGCACTTAGCTATAATTTTTCTCACTGGTGTAACTGCTATTGTTACTACATTAATTAACCAATTTAACTATGAAAATACCCTATAAGTAACAGTTATTCTTTCAACAAAGTATGGTGCTTAGAGATCAGGCAAAGATTTCTAAGCATAGAGACCTAGGTTTGACTCTTACTGTCACCTCTTGCTAGTCATGTGAGTTTGGGAAGTTACTTAAATTTGCTAGGCCTCAGTTTTCCTCCTCTGTAAAATGGTGACAATAATATTATCTGTTCCATAGAATTGTTGGGACAATTAGATATGTATGCAAAGCACTTAATAGCATTGTTCTTGGCCCAGAGTGAGGGCTCAATGATTGGAAGTGATCATTAACTATTGGAAATACAATGCTGGGAAACTCACCTGGGCCCCATTGATATTTCTTCTTTTTCTTTCCTTCCTTCCTCCCTTCCTCCCTCCCTCCTTCCCTCCCTTCCCCCCCCTCTCTTTTTTTTCTTTTTGACAGGGTCTTACTCTGTTGCCTGGGCTAGAGTGCAGTGGCATCATCATAGCTCACTGCAACCTCAAACTCCTGAGCTCAAGTGAACTTCCTCCTTCAGCCTATAGAGTAGCTGGGACTACAGGTGTGTGCCACCATGCCTGGCTAATTTTTCTATTTTTTGTAGAGATGAGGTCTTGCTATGTTTCCCAGGCTGTTCTTGAACTCCTGGCCTCAAGCGATCCTCCTGCCTTGGCCTCCCAAAGTGCTGGGATTACAGCCACCGCACCTAGCCCCAATGCCATTTCTGTGCCTTGCAGAAGAGTTGGCCTTAGAAGGCTGTTCTCTGCCTGTACCCTGTAAACACCCAAAAGGATCTGAGCTTCCCATTAGTGATGATGCGGAAGGAAAAAGAATGAAATAATTTCTAGAAACAAACTATGATTTCTTGCCCATGAACCAGAAAACGATGCTCAGGTGTCTTCCTTGCCAGATTTTAGCCTGGCGGGGGTTTGCGTGGTGGAGGTGGGGAGGTGGGGGACGCAGGAGGCAGAGAGAAACCTGTTTTCTGGCTTTCATTTCTGCCTTGGATTTAGTACCAAATGTATTTTCTCACCAGCAAGATCAAACAGATGGAAAACATACTCAGACATGTGTCTGATATGGTTCATGGCCTCCGGCTTGGTGGCAGGGAGGAGAGGAAAAGAAATCAAAGTTTTTGCGACCAAAGCCATTCGCATCTGAGAGGAGAGGACAACATAAACCTTTTCTGTGAGCTCAGCCCGAGTAGGACTAGAAATTGCTGCAAAAATGAATATTCAGTCAGGAATGTTGGTGGCCTAATTTGCTTAAGCGTTGAGCTTGTTTATGGACCCGATTATCTTTTAGGACAAACCCAGTAACCCTGCTCTGAGATTTTGGGCTCCTCCTCTCTTCCCATCTGTTTTCCCTCCTACTAACATCTACTGAGGGCTAACACAGTACCAGGCACTAGGTTGCACAGCAGAGGATACGGGGTCGTAGATTTGACATAGTGGCTGCCCTCAACAGTGCACAGAGATGGACACTGAACAAATTATGACTCCAACAATCATGGTGATAAACGTCAAGAAGGAAAAGGCTCCAACAGACGAGAAGAGTGAGCAAAGGCCACCCCGCCTAGCCTGGGGGTTAAGAGACAACCTCTCGGAGGAAATGATATTTGAGCCGAGACCTGAGAGGTGAGCAGAAGTCAGCTAGGCAAAGAGAAGGTGGTGGCGATGTGGGTGGGGAAGCTTAGCGTTTGTGAGAAATAAGGAAATGGCCAGTATGGCTGGGGCTCAAAGCGCAAAGGGGAGAGTGATACGGTGTGGAGCTGGTGAGGTGGCCAGGGGCCAGGCTGGCCTGCATGCCACTTGCTTTGTGCGTCTCCCATTTAGTTGTGTGTCCAGTTCTTAGAAGGGGGAAGGCAGGCCCTCCCTACCTGTCCTGGGGCCACAGGGTTTCATGCCAATGCAGTGCTCCTTTGGGTCTGGCTGAGACCTCCTCCTGGGGCTTTGTAATGGGTCCTTGGGTCCCTCCTCACCTCCGCTGGGTCTGCACAGCTTTCTCCTGGGAGCTCAGCTGCCCCGAGTGCTGAGAGCAGTGCTGCCCTCACCCCGAGATGTCAGGAGCCTTGGCTCAGTTACGTGGGTGATCTGATTTCCTCTTCTTGCAACCAGTACTGCCTATGATCTTGCGCCCCAGCAAAGAAACCAAGGCCACTTCCTACTCGGCTCCAATAACTGGTTCCCTCTCTCATTATCATTTACAACAGCGAGAATGGCTACTGTCCATAGGCCCTTCTTAATCAGTTCTTTCAACTGGCCTTGAGCATGTGGCTGCTCTGTGTCAGGTGGCCAGGGGTACAAAGGTGAGCAAAACTAGACAGGGCCCTGCTCTTGAGCAGCTCACGGGTCGCCCATGCTAAGTACCTTACCTGTGATCTCGTTGAATCCTCACAACAGCCACATTCAACAGGGACTTTTATTAGGGCCCATTTTACAGATGAGGAAACTGAGTCAAAGAGAGGTTAAACAGTGGGCCCAAGGTCACAATTCTCATCAGTGGCAGGCTGGGATTTGAACTTCTCTGATCTCAAAGCTCGAGTTCTTAACCAGTACTCTGTTCCCTCCACCCATCTCTCTCTCTCTCTCTCTCTCTTTATGAATTTCTGAAAGTATCCTGCGAATGTGATTCTTTTACAACCAGGGCCTTGTTTTGTGGGTGGAATACCGCTCCATACCCCCTCGCCTGCCTGTAGCTACAGCTCGCCTTCCTGTTCTTACATGCCCTATCGTGTCTTACAGGGCCTCTCTGTCCCTGTCATCTGTTGGCCTAGTTTCTTCCTGTTGCCCCAGTTCTGTGTGCTCTTTGGAGCTGGAGTTTCACCTACTGCCTGAGGCTCAGCCCGTAGCTCACAGGTGCTGGTTTTTCGCTTCTCTTGAGGTATCAGCACGGCTTCTCTGTCCGCTCCACTAGCCTGCTGCCGACCCTTTGATCCCCGGCTGGTGATAGGGTCTGGAGTAGGTGTTGTGATAGCCCAAAGAGCTACTGAAAGACCTGAAGTTCTCCTAAAACTTAGGACTTCAAGGAAGTGTTTCTCAAAGTGAGTGGCACCATTCTTACGGGATATTTACTTGTGAGGGTGCTTTTGGTTGTCATAGGATTGCAGGGGTGTGGGAGTAGAGATGGGGAAGTCTGATGTTCTATTGGCTTTGGGAGCCAGTGTGAAATAGGCTTACGGGGCAAAAAACTGTCTTGTGTCCCCCAGGATCTGAAATGTCCTACCAGACATTTACGCGGGAAATACTGTGTAAATGGAAGGAAGTCTCTAGGACTTTACCAAGACTTGTTTGCCATCTTGGAAAATGATGTCATTAGGGGAGGCATGGTGGCTCACACCTGTGATCCTAGCACTTTTGGAGGCAGAGGCGGGATAATCACTTGAGGCCAGGAGCTTGAGATCAGCCTGGGCAACAGAGCAAGACCCCATCTCTAAAAAAATTATTTTATTTTTTGGAGACAGAGTCTCTCTCTGTTGCCCTGGCTAGAGTGCCATGGCATCAGCCTAGCCCACAGCAACCTCAAACTTCTGGGCTTAAGCAATCCTCCTGCCTCAGCCTCCTGAGTAGCTGGGACTACAGGCATGTACCACCATGCCTGGCTAATTTTTTCTATATATTTTTAGTTGTCCAGATAATTTCCTTCTATTTTTTTAGTAGAGATTGGGGTCTTGCTCTTGCTCAGGCTGGTCTCGATCTCCTGATCTTGAGCGATCCTCCCGCCTCGGCCTCCCAGAGTGCTAGGATTACAGGTGTGACCCACCGCGCCCGGCCAAAAAAATTGTTTTAAAATTAGCCAGGCATGGTGGTGTGCACCTATAGTCCCAGCTACTTGGGAAGCTGAGGTGGTAAGATCGCTTGAGTCCAGGAGTTTGGGGTTACAGTGAGCTATGATTGGGCCACTACACTCCAGCCTGGGCATAGAGCAAGACCTTGTCTCTTAAAAAAAAAAAAAAATATCATTAACAGTAGCATCGCACTTGGAATCTGAGTTACTAGTGCCACACAATTGTGTCAGTCTTCACTTATAGCTATTTCATTCATGGAGATTTTATGTATGCCTATTTAACCATTATTTTGACATAGTAAATTTAAAGTAAAAGGATCAACAATATTCAGTTGAATATTGTCACACTCCTCTGAAATCCGGACACATGTATTAAAAGTGGGTGGCAAACATCCGACTACGTCACCATGTACTTGTATAGTCACAGTCATGCTGGAGCATTTTCACATGGAAATACATATTGTACTCTAAATTATTTTATTTCTCCTTTAATGACAGCTAGGACTTTATATTGACTTTTAGAAATTATGTGTATGGGTAGATTATACTACCTATGAATTTGAATTCAGCATAGTAAAGGCAATGTTAGAAAAATATTTGTTTTAAGAAATGGGGGCCGTGACTGAACTAAGAATCACAGTTTTAAAAAAATGAAATGACTCTTTTTGTGTATGTGCCAGAATTTGTACCAAAATACATGATGATCCCATCCCAGCCTTTTTGGCAATCAAAGAGCATGGAGACCAGTTGGGAGCCATTGCCATCTTCCAGACAAGAGAGGATGACAGCTTGGATGATCGAGGTGCTGCAGGGATGGGGAGATGGGGGTAAAGCTTGCTGCTGGAGTGGTACGTGCGTGTGTGTGCGTGTGTGTGAAAGGAATCGCTAAAGCATGATACCTAGGATTTGGGCCTGAGTAACTGTGTAGATGGTGATCCTATTTATAGAAATAGGGAAGATGGTAAAGAACGAGTTTGGTAGGCAGGGGCGTCAGGGAAGTGAGAGTTCCTTTTTGGTTAAATTCATTTTGAAAAGCCTATTTGACACGTAAGTGGGGTGTCAACTAGGAAATCGTAGTTCCAGAAATGGGTTTAGTGTGGTGATGTACATTTCAGAGTAATCCACATAGAAATATATTTAAAGCCATGGGAGCCAACATCAGAAGGGGGCTCTATTTCCTAGTTTTTAAACACCTTTACAGCAAAGACGCTGTGATGAGAAAAAGAGCTTAAGGAGAGGGAGGAGAGAGCACACAAGCCTACTGTTATCTATAGGCTATGTTCTGCAGCACAAGTTTTTGGCTTTTGCGAGCGCCTCTTAGCAGGGCCTTGAGATGGTACGCTGTTATGAGATGTGGGATACGCACACCACCTGCTGGTCATTTCTTAGCATTTTCCAACATGCCGCCCTTGAAGACAGAAAAGAGTTTCATGTTCATCAAAAGTATAAGCAGCCGTGGAAAAAACCACAGAAACTAAGGTCAAGGTTGCTGCTCCCGGTAGCATACAGTCCCTTACTGGGAAGATGAGAGATGCCGTGGGTGTGGTGGAGTAGTGGGAAGAAACTGGGTTTGGAACAGAGAAAGCCAGATTTCAATCCTGCATTTGCTTAAGCAAATGTCAAATCTCCTAGCTTCAAGACAGTAGAGCAGCACGTCCAACAAAACTTTCTGCATGATGGAAATGTTGTGTATCTGCACTGTCCGCTGATGCGGTAGCCACCAGCCACAGGTGGTTGTTGAACACTTGAAATGTGGCTCATGTGACTGAGGAACTGACTTTTTAATTTTAATTACTTTAAGTTTAAATTGCCACCTGTGGCTCGTGGCTTCTGTATTGGACAACACAGTTCTAAAGACTCCCTTTCTTCATCTGTAGAAGGGAGATGACAACATCTACCTACAAGGTTTTATGCCAGCCAAATGAGATAATTTAGGAAACCATCTAGCACTGCCCATGGCTTAAAACAGGCAGTCGAGAAACATGCATTTGAATGTACACCCCATGGAATCAGTAGAACATTTCACCTGCACCCCTCCACCCATCACTCAATCTCTCACTAATCTCCTGCTATAAATTCAAAAGGAAAAACAGGGAGATGCATGAGTACCACAGGTCTGGCTTCCTCAAAAACATTCTGTTTGGAATGAATCAGGCAATGTGGTGTTTTGTATTTTCCCCCCTCTTCCTGAGACGAGAGACTGTATCAGCTTATGGTAAGAAAGTCATCCCAGTCAATGAATAATCAAAGGCAAAGCCAACCAGATGATAAATCTTGGCCTCCGTCCTGTGAAGCCACCCACTAAGCAAAGTTGAATAAATCTGTTCAGGCTTAGCATATTTTTCAGGGTAATTGGCTGCAGTTTTCTCAGACTCTTTGATTGGTTAACCTTATCCTGGGCCTATTCCAAGCTAATAGAAAATGAAGTAAGTTCCGATTTTGGCTTAAGTTTCAGGGAGGGGACCATGGCGTTAGCTTTGACAATGCTGGGAGCAAAAAAATGTTTGTTCATGCTTCTCTATTCTGAATGCTGACAACATCTGGATTCTGTTATTTTCCCAGATGGTTCCCTTCTCCTTGGAGAGAGCTACAGGTGACTAAAAACATCACAAAATACTGTGTAATTAAACTAATTATGGCTCTGTTGATGCAGGATATTAGCATTTCAAATCATGGGATTAGGAAGCTGTAAAGAGAGACAAGAGTCACTCTCTGAAAATGGTTAACTGTGTGGATTCAGAGTCAGGAAATCTGGGTTGAAGTTCTAGCTTCTCCACTGCTCTGTGATTTTGAGCAAGTGACTTAACAGGTCTGAGCCTCAGTCTTCTTGTTAGTAAAATGGACATAATGCTCCCCACCTTGACAGATCGTTATGAAGAGAGATGAGAAAATGCCTGAAAGATCCAGGCACAGTGCTTGGTATGTCATAAGGACTCTAAGACAAGGAAATCTGGACACAGACACAGAGGGAAGACCGTGTGAAACACAGGGAAAAGGGAAAAGCCAGCTAGCTATCTCCAAGCTGAGGTGGGAAACCTCAGAAGACACCAACCTTGCAACTGGGAGAAAGTACATTTCTGTGGTTTAAGTCACCCAGTCTGTAGCAGTTTGCTATGTTAGCCCTAGCGAACTTACACACCCACTTAGCCTGGCACTCTGTCATTCATTTTTCAGCAAATATATATATTTTTTATGTCTCCTGTGCTCCAGGTTCTGAGGATACGGAGGTGAACACTACAAAGTTCCTAAGCTCACGGGACGGATGTTCTCATCAAGTACACAAATAAAATAATTCCTGTCGACAGTGCAAAGGCCTCAAGGTTGACATGCGCTTGGAGGGGTGAAAGAATAGGATGGAGACCTGTATGGGTGGAGTGGATTGAGTGAGGAAGAGAGGATGTGAGACAAGGCTGGGAGACAGGCAGGGTGTACCCAAGTCACCAACTGCATGTTTTCATTCTTATTTGATTCGTAGAAAGCCAGGGCTGGAACTCAGTCCCACTGACTCCCTGGCCACGACTGTCTTCACAAATGCCACGGTGATACTTGTTGATTGACTCCAGGGATGTTGTGGGCTCTGTGAGGCATGGCTCAGATCCTCATTCAGGAAGGAAGCACTCTTCCCCTAGGTGTCGGGAAAGATGCTGGAAGGACCAGTGCAGCTTCCGGGCGGCCTGTGGGGCTGGCTGAGGCCTCTGTTGACAGGTCATCTTCTCCATCTGTTCAATCCTCTTTTTGTCCCTTCTCTTCCACAAGCATTGTTCCGAGCACTACCCAATAAGCATCCTGCTGCAAATATCCTTGGCAGAACCTGCCTCTTGGGAACCCCAGCTGTGACACTATCCCTGTTGAAAATCAAGCACGGATGAACCAGCAAATGCAGAAGAGCATCAAGGCTTCCCAGGGGAGATGTGCTGTGCACCAGGCAACTGTGAACCAATTGTAACAGAGGGAAAGGCCTGGGGGGGGGGAGGGGGGAAGAGCAGAAAGATTTTCTGTCTTTTTAAAACTTCCCCCACACTTTTGGGAACTTGCAGCCTGGCCTGCACCCCTGAGGCAGGTTAAGTCTTTTGCTAAAACTCCCAGGTGGCCGCCAGCCCCCAAGGTGGCTGGCAGGCAGAGGTCACAGGCTTTGTTTTTGGCAGAGATGGGACGATTACAATAGTTAACCACAGTAATTGCCTGAAACTGAGAAACCTCTCTTTCAAAGCTCTGTATTTCTGCCTATGTTCAGGAAAATTTGGGAGTTTCAGACAAGAAGGTCTATCACATTTCCTCCTTTGCCGGCAAAGTAGACTCTCTCTTTCCTTCCTGCTCAAACCGTTTGTCCTCATTATTCGGCCTAGTAGATGAGTGGTGGAGCTTTCGGTAACGCACGGAGGGACGGAAGATGATTTTTAAGGGAGTTCGTGACTCTTCTCGGAGTGCTTGCCATACCCACGCTCTCTTCCGAGTGGTCGGTTATGCACGGGCCGGCACGGGACCCTGAGGCTGTGGCTCCAGCTGATTGGAGGGTGCCTGACTCAAGGGCAGCCTATGAGAGGGCCTTTTGCAAGCCCTCTGTCCAATGCGTGGTTTGCGTTCACCCCTCGGGACTCCTCCCACATCACGCGGGGTCTTCTCTGCCTTTGCTTTCTTGCCTGGCTCCTGCTGCTCTCCCTTCGCTAAGCCAGGCATATGCTGTTTCCTCTACCTAGAACAATCAGCATGCCTCTTGGGCGTTTGCCTAGCAAATGGCCATGTATCCTTTCCATCGCTGCCTGAAAGTCACTTCAAGAAGGAACAATCCCTTGCCACTCCCAGACTCGATATTTGTGGTTTTCCTTCACAGCCCTCGCCCCAGTACGTAAGCCTCTGTTAGTGCGTGTTGCATTAGCGTCTGCATACTGCACCAGGCTGTAAGCAGCTGGAGCGGCTGGTTCAGTTTTGCTCACAGTTATACGGCAAGTCCTCACTTAACGTCGTTGGCAGGTTCTTGAAAACTGTGACTTGAACTTAAAGGACATATAATGAAACTCATCGTACACATAGGCTAAGTGACATAAACAAGAGTTAACTTCCTATGTGTATTTCTGGTCATAAAAACATCATCGGCAGGGCACGGTGGCTCACGCCTGTAATCCTAGCACTCTGGGAGGCCGAGGCGGGAGGATCGCTCGAGGTCAGGAGTTGGAGACCAGCCTGAGCAAGAGCGAGACTCCGTCTCTACTAAAAATAGAAAGAAATTATCTGGACAGCTAAAAATATATATAGAAAAAAAAATTAGCCGGGCATGGTGGCACATGCCTGTAGTCCCAGCTACTCGGGAGGCTGAGGCAGGAGGATCGCTTGAGCCCAGGAGTTTGAGGCTGTTGTGAGCTAGGCTGACGACATGGCACTCTAGCTTGGGCAACAGAGTGAGACTCTGTCTCAAAAAAATAAATAAATAAGTAAAAAACAAAAAACATCATCAAACTTTTAAATAAGCATAGACTCACACATTTCTAATACATTGAAATAAATGTGA
The DNA here is from genome assembly GCA_028533085.1 of Varecia variegata. Classification (NCBI taxonomy): domain Eukaryota; kingdom Metazoa; phylum Chordata; class Mammalia; order Primates; family Lemuridae; genus Varecia; species Varecia variegata. The sequence goes on along the minus strand of CM052436.1, from coordinate 140,286,028 downwards.
GCTATACATACAGTTAAGAAAGATTAATAAAAACAACAAGATAATTATTTATCCACTTATTCCAGTTCAAGATTTCCTGTCCGGCAGCTCAGGGTGCAAGGCGGGAGTACCCCTGGCCAGGACGCCATCCTATGGCAGGGTGCACTGGGACACAGACACACACACACACACACACACACACACAGACGGGGACAATGTAGACATGCCAATGAACTAAATGTGTGCATCTTTGGGATCTGGGAGGAAACTGGATCCCCCGGAGAAAGCCCAAGCAGACATGGGTAGCAAGTGCGGACTCCACACAGACAGTGGCCAGGGCTAGGAATGGATTTTTTTCTCACCAACGTTATGACAAAATTACGTCAAACGAAAGGGCATTCCTTGAGGACCTGCTGTACTCCCAACTCCCAACACTGAGCCTGGAACACAGGGAGCACCTGAGAGTATTTGTTGAATAACTAACAAGGAGTTTCTTTTTTTTTTGAGACAGAGTCTCGCTTTGTTGCCCGGGCTAGAGTGAGTGCCGTGGCGTCAGCCTAGCTCACAGCAACCTCAAACTCCTGGGCTTAAGCGATCCTACTGCCTCAGCCTCCTGAGTAGCTGGGACTACAGGCATGCGCCACCATGCCCAGCTAATTTTTTCTATATATATTTTTAGTTGGCCAGATAATTTCTTTCTATTTTTAGTAGAGACAGGGTCTCGCTCTTGCTCAGGCTGGTCTCGAACTCCTGAGCTCAAACAATCCGCCCGCCTCGGCCTCCCAAGTGCTAGGATTACAGGCGTGAGCCACTGCGCCCGGCCCTAACAAGGATTTTCTTACTGAATGGTGGCTAAATGAGCCAAATCAGATCTTTCATTAACTTAGAAAAACATGTGAAGAGAGTGCCAGGGTTGGTGAGGATTAGGGTGGAGCAGTGGTTCTCAAAGTGTGGACCAGGGACCCCTGGAGGTGCTTGAAACGCTTTCAGGGGTCCGTCCACAGATCAAAAATATTTTCATGTTAATATGAAGATATTATTTGGCCTTTTATCATTCTCTTTCATGAGTGTATAGAATATGAAAAGCTCATTCTTATAGTTTCTGATTTCACATTGTAACAAACCTTTAAGTAACTATCACTTGTTAAGTTTTGTGGTAATATCAAAACGCATGAATACAACTCTCTTAAAAGTCTGTTAAAATGCCTCTTTCTCTTTTCCAACCATACATATCTCCGTGAGGCTGGGTTTTCTTCACAGACTGTAACCAAAACAACATATGGCAATATATTAATGCAGAAACATATGAGAATTCAGTGAATCTGCAATTAAGTCAGACATTGCAAAAGAATTGAAAAAATGTAAAACGGTGACACACTTCTCACTAAATAAATTGTTTTGGAAAATATAGTTATTTTGATAAAACTGATATTTCTGTTAACATAGGATGGGTTTGTTATTAGTTTTAATATGTAACAATTTTTAAAACTTCCTAACTTTAATTTCTAATATGGTAAATATCAATAAAAATAACTCACATAAACAAGTGCTCTTGAAGATCATCATAAACTTTTTTTTTTTTTTGAGACAGAGTCTGGCTCTGTCACTGGGGTTAGAGTGCTGTGGCGTCAGCCTAGCTCACAGCAACTTCATACTCCTGGGCTCAAGTGATCCTCCTGCCTCAGCCTCTTGAGTAGCTGGGACCACAGGCATGCACCACCACACCCGGCTAATTTTTCTATTTTTATTAGAGACAGGGTCTCACTCTGGCTCAGACTAGTCTAGAACTCCTGAGCTCAAGTGATCCTCCTGCTTCGGCCTGCCAGAGTGCTAGGATTACAGGTGTGAGCCACCATGCCCGGCCTCATCAACAAACTTTAAAGGTGCAGAGGGGTTCTGACACCAGAAAAGCTTGGGAACACTGGAGTGGCGTATGAATCAGAATTCTTTTGGATGCAAGAGATAAACTCAACTCCGACAGCCGTAAGCCTGTCTCTCTCCGTCTCTTGGTCCTTCTCCCCTCAATGTTGCATAATACTCAGGCAGGCTCTTGATGACTATCAATAGCTCCAGGTCTACATCCTATTAGCTTAGCCACCCCAGCACATCTTTTCCAATGGTTCCAGCAAAAGACCCAGGGTAGACTCTCATCAGCCTTGGTCCTGTCACACTTCCATCCCTAAGCCCATCACGACGACTCCGACTGTCCAGGTCTCAGTCTTCTGTTCATCCCTGTGATGGTGAGTTTTGTGTGGTCCATCTTGCATGAGCCACATGGACTGAGAGGGGTGGCTCACCAGAGGCAAGTCAGAATGCTTTTTCCATGAGAAGGGGAAAAACATGGGAGATGGGCAAACAATATTTGTCATCTGAGGAGGAACTGAGTAGAAGGCTGAGAAACCCAGAATAGTAAGTTCTCTTAAACAGCCAGACTTCAAGGGGTTTAAGTTCCTGAATAAATATCCCATGTCCTTTCTTTTCTCTTCTTTCAAATTTTCCATCTTATCTCCAGCACCACCAGGAACAGTCATCAGAAGGAGCATTTTAGAAAACAGGACAGTCTACGGCCGCACCACCTTGAAAACACCTGAGCTCGTCTGATCTCAGATGCTAAGCAGGGTCAGGCCTGGTTAGTAGTTGAATAGGAGAAAACAGGACAATAGACAAAGGTGGGGGGATTGGGGAAGGCCAAGCTGAGTAACATATGTTGGGACCAGACTGGGTGAGGGGAGGCATATGGGGGCTTCCTGTTCCTGCCCCGCCATGTTGCTGTGGTTGGTGATGATGGAAAAGGGGTACCTGCGTCTCTGTACTGATTGCACGTGAGCATGTCAAGCGTGTTGGGGACACACATTAAAAGCCTCACTTTCTCCTCCCTCCTAACTGCTCCTTCACTCCCCAGCACACACCGGATCACATCTGAAGCCCTGACCCCAAACAGAATCCATCCTGAGTCCCACTCCCTCAAGTCTATGCTCTCCATTAGGGGACACTAAGGAAGACTAAGGTAACCCTAAAAGAGGTAGGCCAGCTTTGGAGATTGGGAGGAGTACTTGCAGTTGAGAGTCCTCTAGTATCCGTCAAACAAAACCGTGGAGGAAGTATTTGCCTGTTATTGCCCCAAAGGAGAAGGCTCCCTGTGGAGAAACTAGTCCTCAACTAGGACCACCCTTTCCCGTTGTCTCTACACCGGCAGGCCTTCACTCTGGGCTTCCGAGAGTGGAAGAAAGATCGGACTTGTTCTGTCTGGCCTCAAGGCAGGAACGACTAGGGATGGAAAAAATAGGAAGACAGATTTTGGCCCAATATAAAGGAAAATGTTCAGTAGAGATGTCCAAAGCTGGAAGGGCTGCCTCAGCTGTGCATTCTGGGGGAAGCGCCACTTAGGTGCTCGCTCATGATCGCATTTTCTTCAAGGATCAGCATACAAAATAAGCACAAGATAAATTATTTACTCTGAATAGTCCTTCCTTCCATCCATCCTTCCTTTCTTCCTTCCTTCCATGAGTGTCAATGCATTATTTTGGTGTAAAGACAGGAATCTGGAAAACACTGTATTTGAAATATTCTTGGTTCCCCTCCATATTGCAGAAGCCCTCCCCTGCCCCACCCTAGCGAATCTGTTTACATTAAAATACTTAAAACACGACAGCATGGAAAAAAGGAAGCCAGATTGAGAGGGCGGCCCGGGCCAGCAGTGCCTGAGGTGCTGAACAGGAGCTTCTGTGTCTGTTTTTCTTTTTTTCCTCCTTTCTCTTCAGAGAGGAGGTCTGAGGTGGCTGCTGGGCCAGTTTGTGAAGGCTGCTTCCGTGGCTTGGCTGAAGGAACACTGGAAACCGGGCGGGGACACGGCCGAGTCATCACGCTCCCCACCGCTGTCCCCAGGGCTGGAGGAGCTACGCTGATCGCATCTTTGAAGCAGTTTGGGGCCAAGCATCTGCTTTTCCTTTCCAATCCTCAGCATCTGGGCAAAGGAGTGGATTCCTGATGCTAAGTGAGGACTACGCTGACCGGCAGTGGGTGACAGAGGGGTCAGCAGGAAGTCTGCACAGGCCCCTGGACTTGTGCTAAGAGGAGAATGGAGAGGGCCGCACAGCGGGCCTGGGGGAGCAGGTGCAGGAAGGTCACACAGGCACTGCTGTAGATCCTTGGGGATGCGGCCTTCTGCTTGCTGGCCTGCCTCGTGTTCTCTTCCATCTCCGCTGCACGCGCTCCGCAGCACTCCTCCCAAGCCTTCTCCTGGTGCCCTCTGTTCTCGATGTCTGTCTAGGGTTTGCTTAGAGACCATAAGAGAGGGTCCCATTTCCTGAGACCCAGTCGGAGAACCACCCTGTGCTGAGAGCCCCCAATCCACTCACATCCCACACGACCTCACCTGTACATCTTAGAAAAACAGCTGCCGTTTCTTCGGCCCTGCAGGACTCTGTGCACTGCCAAGATGTGTTAGCGCTCAGAGTCTGTGATGCATGTTCTTTCTAGTTCCTGGTGCTCGAGTCTGAAAGGATCTCGTTTCCACTTCCACTGCTGCACACCATGTTCCAAGGTTCTGGTACCTAATTAGGAAAGTCATCAGTATCCCTAAGTTCCTCTGGCCCTCTGGAAAGTGACTGAATTATGAGAAAAACCTAAAAATTAATCTCCTTAATATTGCCACCATCACAGATTGGATGAGCACCTGTAGGATGATGCCAGTAAGAACAGAGTACTCCAATTCTTGAATACTGAGTACCTTATGTAGATGACCTTTACTTCTCTCAACAGCACTAAGAGATAAGGACTATCGTTATGCCCATTTTCAAGATGAGGAAACCAAGGCCCAGAGAAGTTAATTGACTCTTGCGATAGCACATAGCTAGTTTCATACTGAAAATAAAATTCAAGCCCTAGTCTGCTTAACACCAGTGTCTGTGATCTCGACCATTATACAAACTGCCTGTGGTCCTTCCTACTAATCCCCCTATGAAGGGTTATAAAAAGAATTCACACATTAGATGGAGATAGGGATGTGAGAATTGTCTTCTGTATTAATTAGGGAAATGTTAGCTAATACAATAATTAAACTCCCAATTTCAGTGGCTTAACACTGTAAAAATGTATTTTTTACTCTACTCATGTAGCAATCTGACGAAGGTGTTCCTGGTGGCTTTCCTCCCTGTGGTGATTCAGGGACCCAGCTTGTCTCATCTCTGGCTCTGCCATCCCTTAGGGCCTTGGAGACCTTTGCATCCAGGAGGAAGGGGAGAGTATACTCTCTTAACTGTCTTGGCCCACAAGTGACACCCACTCCTGCTCACATTGCACTGGCCAGCACTGATGATGTGGCCTTGCACAGATGTAAGGGGGCTGAGAGATGTATCCACTCCTGTTACCACATCAGACCAATCTGGTGCAACTTTAAGCCATAAAGTTGTGAGTTGTTTTTCAGTTGCCATGGACCCCAGGTTGGAGGTCATGTAACCTAAGCATGCCCAGATGAACCAAGTGCACAATCAGGGGCAAAATCTAAGTGCTTGGACTGAGGTGCAGGGACTGGATTAAGAAGTGGACACTGCATGGCAGGATCCAGGAGCTAATCAGGTTGAGCCTTGGTGTCAACCCATGGCAGGATCCAATTGGAGTGTGTTTTCTGGCATCACCTCATTGCAAGATCCAATCATATCACACTTCATTATCCTCTGACTATAAAATCTGCTCCAGTCCCCAGCTTGGGGAGACAGATTTGAGTCCAACTCCTGTCCTGTCTCCTTGTTTCAGCCACCTGACAGTAAACTTTGCTTGCTGCAAAAACCCAGTGCTTTGGTGTTTGGCTTTCTGTTGCACACGGTCAAATGAACCTTGTTCTGTTCAGTTACACTTCCACGGCAGCCACTTCTGAGCATCAAGTCTACCATGGAAGAGGGAGTGTAAAATGTTTGGTGAAAAGTTAGTTATCTCTTCTCCAGCCTCAATGACCTTAAATTTCTTCTATCCCATAAGTTCCAAGTTTTCATAATTCAATGTGTCTGGAATACACAGGAATCTGTTGAAGAACGAAGGTTGTTTCAATATGGCCATATTCTTGCAAGAGATGATGAAGACAGAAAAAATATCTATGGCAGGTATACTCTGTGGCCTGATGTTTTTAGCACCTGAAAAGTACGAGTGCCTGTGTCTTTTTTTCATGTCCCAGTTAGTGTGGTTCATGACAGCCCTCCAACCAGAGGGCAAGGTGGGCTCCAGGGGTAGGAGTCTTGCTTAGACTCCATCACTCAGTGCAGAGAGAGGTGCTCAAAGAAGTAGTTTTTACTAATGTTTAGAAATAAGCATCTGAGAAGTGTGGAAACATGCCGTCTGATTTACTCAGCCTCACGTTAAGTGCTGGCATTATCACCATCTGCTGTATGTGGAAGTCATTTAAAAATGAGTCACCTGGCACCGAAAACCATTTCTGCACAGAACCCGCCCTCCAACCCATTTCTTAGTATCAACAAAAAGTCTGCTGCTTGTAAGTTCTAAGAAGACTAAGAAAACAAGAGGTCCCCCAAGTGGCATTTGCTTATTCATCCTCCAGTACAAAAGCATCAATTTCCTTGAACCTTTGTTGGTGCACTTGCTTTTCAAGGATACTAAATTATGTCACATGGACAAATACAGTATTATTTCTGAATTCATATGAGTACTGGCTGGATCAGATTCCTTTGTGTCTCTTTCCCGTCTCATACTCTTTAGTTCTTTGACAGCTGATGACTTAACAGTGAGAAACACTAAGGGTCAAAAAATAATACAGTCATCTCTCATACATCTGAAAACATGCTAACCCTCTCCCCAGTAAATGACCCCAAACCTCTTTATCCATTTTTGGGTGATGTTTATTCCTTTTCTAGTTGAATTACATGGCCCCTTTGGTATCCTATAACTTAACTGCTGAAATACAAGGTTAACTGCTATTAACACATCTTATGTTAGATGGTAGGGTGCTAGGAGAGGGGAAGAGAAAAAAATTGATGTGCATACAAAGCAAGTATATTCATGTCAAAATAAGGAAGAGATGCTTATAACTATTACAGACCTGGTTTCTGCAACTGGTCACATGTTCACGGCTGATATTTACAATTGCTTTCTTCCATTCTCAGTTCCACATTGGTTGTGGTCCTTCCCTGAGCCTAGACCTTCATTCGTAACCCCCTGACTGTGCCACCCAAAAAGCTGTCAGTTTTATGTGGGTCCCAGAACATGAGAAGACTGTGTAGCAGGATCAGCTGCTTTGATCCTTGGGCAATGTGACCTAAAAGACAGGATGGGCTTGAGGTACCTGCAGCCAAGAGATGCTGTTTGGAGCCGCTGCTGGGCACTCCACAGATGAGGCAGCGTAGAACCTCAGGATTTGGGAGCAAAGCTGTGTCATCCTCTGCAGATAATTGCATATTCTCCTTTTGAGAAGCTATTTTGGGTTTTCTACTGGACCTCAGTGAAAACCGAACACTTTACCCTGGGCCACCAAGTTACCACATGACCAGAGCCGTCCATCGTGAATCAGGTGTTGTGCTCACTTGCTCTTCATCAGTCATGACATATCAGAACATATGTCAACCTGTAAGTGCCCAGACACTTTTATCAGATGGGTTTCTGCAAAAGTTATTAGGAGACCTGAGTATGGTCCTAACAAGTGCCGCCAGCTGGCTGGGTGACTTGAGTGTTAGCTTCCTCATCTGTAAAGTAAGGGCACTACATACATCCAGAAAGGATCTAGGGAACCTGGTTAGGGCGGCACTCGATCAGCTGGAGTCTATGGAGCAGTAAATCTGTTCAAAAAGGGTTGTATCGTCCAATCGGCTGACTAAGCCTGTATGTGCCAGTTGCTCTCTTCTGTGACTTCTCAGTGTCTCTGAATGTTTTCTAACGTGCATGCAAGGGGGTTGAGGAGGAGAATCTGTGAGGAAAGTATGTGTGTTGTTTCCTAAACTTATAAAGAAATATATTTTATGCATAATATAATATCAAATTTTATAAAATATCAAAATTTATAAAACCAAAGGCAGGAAGGCAGGAAAGCAGGAGAAACCAAAACAGAGATAGAGAATTGCAAGATCTAAAAGACATAAAAAGAAAATGTTGATAAATTATAAAAAATAAGTCTTGGCCAGGCACGGTGGCTCACACCTGTAATCCTAGCACTCTGGGAGGCCGAGGTGGCAGGATTGCTTGAGTTCAGGCGTTCAAGACCAGCCTGAGCAACAGCGAGACCCCATCTCTACTAAAAATAGAAAGAAATTATCCTGACAACTAAAAATATATAGAAAATATTAGCCAGGCATGGCGACGCATGCCTGTAGTCCCAGCTACCTGGGAGGCTGAGGCAGGAGGATCGCTTGAGCCCAGGAGTTTGAGGTTGCTGTGAGCTAGGCTGATGCCACGGCACTCTAGCCCAGGCAAGAGAGTGAGACTCTGTCTCAAAAAAAAAAACCAAAAATAAGTCTTTGTACAACAAAAATCACCTACACCTAAGTTCGCAAGGCAAACCACAAACAGATAAAATATTTTCAGTGCATTTGAGGAAAGGGTTGATGTCCCTAATAAACCAAAACTGAATAACTTACCTACCAACTCAATATAAAAAGCATCCTTTTTTTTTTTTTAACAACTAGTGCATACTATTAAAAAACAAAATTAGGCTGAGGCAGGAGGATGGCTTGAGCCCAGGAGTTTGAGGTTGCTGTGAGCTATGATGAGGCCATTGCACTCTAGCCTGGGCAACAGAGCGAGACTCTGTAAAAAAGTATAAAAAAAAATTTTATAAAACCCTCGTTTATTGCAGATGCCTATTTATATCACCTTGAGCTAGGCTTTCATGGAAAACAGGTTAGGAAGTTCTGTTATCAAGAACTCTGTAAAAATAATAAACAGCTGTTAAAATTGGTAAGTTTAATGTCTGGGTTTATATATGAAAATGTTTACAGAAAATATATTGAAGTTAAAAAGAGCCAAAGATGAAATTACACGTGTCTTGATGACAACTATGGAAAACTGTATGTAATTACATCTAGGAGTAAAGGAAAAATAAGAGATGGATAGTGTTTGGGAACATGGGATTGTTTTTCTATTTATTGAATCAATAATAATCAGTTTAATCAATTAAGTTATCAAGTAAAGTGTTGGCCTGGATGCATTTTTTAAACTGTGCCCCAGATGGCCAAGAATAAGGCCATAGTTAGGGAGAGAGACACCAGGGTTCTGGGGGTCTACCCTCTGCTTTAACTGAAGCAATTTGGCTTCTTTTCTTTTTTCTTTGAGACAAAGTCTCACTCTGTTGCCTGGGCTAGAGTGTAGTGGTGTGATCATAGCTCACTGCAACCTCAAACTCCTGGACTCAAGTGGTCCTCCCGCCTCAACCTCCCAAGTAGCTGGGACTACAGGTGTGCATTACCACGCCTGGCTAATTTTTCTATTTTTAGTAGAGATGGGGTCTTGCTGTTGCTCAGGCTGGTCTCAAACTGCTGGCCTCAAGCAGTCCTCCCACCTTGGCCTCCCAGAATGCTAAGATTACAGGTGTGAGCCATGGCGCCGGCCTCAGCTTTTATCTAAAAGTGGAGACACAGGCTCAGGGGTCAGGAAGGCTGAGTTTGAATCCAGCCTCCCACAATCGCTGGCAATGTGACCTTGGGCATCTCTCTAACCCTCAGAATTCTCCTCTGTAAAATGGAGGAAATAAGAAAACCTCCTTTGTAAGATTGTGGTCAGGATGAAATGAGATAATCCAGGTATTAATAATATGCAAAACATAATACCAGGCACATAGTCATGTATTTAATTAATGTGAACTATTATTAAAATTCTTTTACATAAAGAGTTTCCATGTAAGCATGTGAGCAAGGCGTATCACAGCTAAAAGGGCTTGAGAAACATGAGCATGCTTTGTTTTTTAATTTTTTTAAGATCTTTTTCATCTCTAAGAGCCTGTGATCCCACCATATGACACACACATCCTGTGACAGAAAATTTCCCCATCCCTTCAACCTAGATGTCACTTCTGGTCTGTCTAAAAAAAAAAAAAAAAGCTGTTGTTGTATAGTCAGTTCCTTATTCCTTGCTTCTTGCTAATTTCATTTGGTTCTTCTAAATATAAGAACCAGCAGAAAAGTTACGAAGGCTTGCAGTATAACTTCATGTAGAGACACACTTGCCTCCTGATTAACAGCAGAGTACCTAGCCAACTGGCTTGTGTTTTCCATGTAAACACTGTTCACTTAAAAAACCACATTTATGCTTTTTGCACCCTTCCTTTCACTCTCCCTGTGCTGTGACAGTGGGTTGGGTCGTCATCTGTGGTGTATGTATCATGGTCTGTAAACCTGTATCTTGTTCTTGCCCTCTAATCCTATCTTTCTCTCCTCAATAAACCTCATTTTCATGCTTGCCTAAAAAATAAATAAATAAACAAACAAACGTAAGGATATAGGTAAGTTGAAAACGGGTTGGAAAAACATACACCATGCAAGCACTACGCAAAAGAAAGCTGGTGTAGCTGCAGGAACACCAGGGAAAGAAGAGTTTAAGCAGTAAGTAATACTAGAACTAAAGAAGACATTTCAAAATGGTAAAAGGTTTAATTCATCTGGAAGATATCACAATTCTAAAGTTGATGTACCTGATACATCAATTTCATAATATGTAAAGAAGAAAGTTAACAGAACTAAGAGGAGAAATAGAGAAAACTTCAATCATAAGTGGGGGATTGTAACAGAGCTCTCTCAGCTACTAATAGCAGAAGCAGCCTGGCTCCCATACCAAATTAGTGAGGATATAGAAAATTTGAACAATACAATTAATAAAATCGTCTTACTTGAGAAATACATGAAACTCCAACCAAAAACTATATAATCCACATTCTTTTCATGTACACATGGAAATTTTACAAAAATTAGCACATACTAGGTAGTAAAGAGAGTCTCAACATATTTCAAAGAACTGAAATTACACAGAGAATGCAATTGAACTAAAAATCTATAACAGAAAGAGAATTAGAAAATATCCACCTACTTAAAAATAGACTCCTGAATAACCCCATGGACAAGTAAAAAATTACAATGAAAATTGGAAAATATTTTGAACTGAATGATAATTAAAATACCACATATCAAAATTTATAGACTGCAGTTAAAGCCATGCTTAGAGGACAATTTTTGCCTTGGAATTATATATTGGATAAAAGGAAGTGAAAATTGATAACCTAACCATCTATCACAAGAAATTGGAAAAAGAATAGCCAGATAATCACAAAGAAAATACAAGGCCAACAATATAATGCAGAAATTAATAAAGTAAAAAACATAGGAAGGGCCGGGTAGCACTGTGGGATGCCGAGGCGGGTGGATTGTTTGAGCTCAGGAGTTTGAGACCAGCCCGAGCAAGAGCAAGACCCCGTCTGTACTAAAATAGAAAGAAATTTTGTGGACAACTAAAATATATGTAGAAACAATTAGCCGGGCATGGTGGTGCATGCCTATATTCCCAGCTACTTGGAAGGCTGAGGCAGGAGGATCACTTGAGCCCAGGAGTTTGAGGTTGCTGTGAGCTAGGCTGACGCCACGGCACTCACTCTAGCCCAGGCAACAGAGTGAGATTCTGTCTCAAAACAAACAAACAAACAAACAAAAAATCCCCACATTTATTGTAAAGTGTCTTCATAGTAGAAAGTGATTGAAAATGAGGGCCACATTTTTTATAGGAATGTGCTTCCTCCTTTGCCAACCAGTTGTCTTCATAAAGTGCATCAAATTTTTAGTGGTGACCAAATTGTATGTGAGTCAACTGATGTCAACCAGGAATACCGCCCCCAACCCCAGTTCCTTTCCTCACCGTTCTAGACCCTGCCCTGCACCCTAAGAGGCCGATCTCTGGTTTCTGGTTGGCCAATAGGAGGCCCCAGCAGGAGGCCGAAGGGTGGAAAGAGAAAGGTCTGGATATTTCTTCCTCTTGCTTCTGCCATGACTTGGTCTGGTTTGGGCAGTGGCTGCATCCCTCTGTGGCTTCACCCTCCTTGGGACAGCCCCTGTACTTGGACCTGTCATCCAGACTCTGGTTACATCTTCACGCCTGATGGCCTAAAGAGGGAGGTGGTGGCTTTTCCGGTCGCTAGCCCCTGGGTGCCTTGGCATCCCTTCCCACTTCCTTTAACCCTGCCCACGCCTCTGTACAAAGATACTCATTAAATCCTAGCTGATGATACCAACTACATGACACTCTGCAAAAGGCAAAACTATGGGGACAGTAAAAATATCTACGGTTGCCAGGGGTTTGGAGGAGGGAGGGTTGAGTAGGAGGAGCACAGGGGATTTTCAGGGCCATAAGACTGTTCTGTGTGATATTTCAATGGTGGATACATGGCATTGTACGTTTGTCACAAGCCATGGAATGTATAACACAAGAGTGGCCCCTAAAATAAACTCTGTCTTTGAAATGATCATGTTGTGTCACCACTGGCTCATCACCTGCAGCAAATGTACTGTTCTGGTGTGGGATGTTGATAGTGGGGGAGGCTGTGAGTGTATGGGGACAGGGGACATATAGGAACTCTCTGTACTTTTCACGCAATTTTGCTGTGCACTCAAAAATGCTCTGAAAGATAAAGTCTGTTAGTTAAAAAAATTTTAGCTGAGTGTGCTCTTTCCATGACTGATGCACACCTGTTGGATGCGCACTGACATCAATGGCGTCTTAAGAGTGATGATGATAAAGAAGAAGACGTGTCCAGCTAGCAAAAACAAGATGGTAATTATGTCTCAGATAGTATTAGATTGGACGGTGCAACACAGAGACCCAAAACAAAAGTGGCTTAAACGGGAGCAGTATATTTCACGCTCAGGTAAAACCTATATTTTCATCCATAAAGTGGAAATGATTATTGTCCTCCTTCATTTGCTCAGTGTGAGGATTAAATGAACTAATGTGGTCGTGCACGGCGGCTCATGCCTGTAATTCCAGTGCTTTGAGAGGCTGAGGCAGGAGGATTGCTTGAGGCCAGGAGTTTAAGGCCAGCCTGAACAACATAGTAAGATCTCCTCTCTACACAAAATAGAAAAATTAGCCAGGTGTGGTGGTGTGCACCTATAGTCCCAGCTACTTGGGAGGCTGAGGCAGGAGGATCCCTTGAGCCTAGGAGTTGGAGGTTACAGTGAGCTGTGATCCCACCACTGAACTCTAGCCTGGGTGACAGAGCAAGAACTAGTCTCTAAAAAAAAAAAAAAAAAAAGACAGAGAGAGAAAGAAAGAAAGAAAAAGAAAGAACTAAAGAGCCAATATATCAAAACTCCTTAGTACAGCAGTGCCTAGCATCTAATAAATGTAACTGTTATTGCTATTATCATTATTGTCCCTTCTCCTTGCCCTCTGCATCCACCTTGCACCATTCGTCTATTTGTTCTTTTTTTTTTTTTTTTTTGAGACAGAGTCTCATTCTGTTGCCCGGGCTAGAGTGCCGTGACGTCAGCCTAGCTCACAGCAACCTCAAACTCCTGGGCTTAAGCAATCCTTCTGCCTCAGCCTCCCGAGTAGCTGGGACTACAGGCATGCACCACCATGCCGGGCTAATTTTTTCTATATATATTTTTAGCTGTCCAGATAATTTCTTTCTATTTTTAGTAGAGATGGGGTCTCACTCTTGCTCAGGCTGGTCTCAACTCCTGACCTCGAGCGATCCACTCGCCTCGGCCTCCCAGAGTGCTAGGATTACAGGCGTGAGCCACCGCGCCCGGCCTATTTGTTCTTTTGATTCTGTTTTGTGGGAAATGAAGTCCTTTGGTGATATGCTAATCCAACTTTTAATTTTTAAAAATGTTTATACATAATTCTCTTGGTAGCTGGTTTTGGAGGCAACCAGCAAGAGATTAGTGGCAAAAGGTAGGCAGTAAAGCAGCAGTTTGGGACTTAGATCAGTGTGGTGTCCCACATGGGTGAGTAGTAGGAGAGATGCTTGGCAGGACCTAGCATTTCCCTGAGATTATTTTACAACGTCTACTATCTAGTTTAAATTATGAGAGCATTTAGCTCCTGCCAAGCTGAAACATGCCTACATCTCTCAACGTGGTGATAACTCACCCAAAAGAGGCTAGAGCCTGGGGTGACTCACTGCTCTTGTTGAGTGCCAACGTGAAGGGGTGACATTGCCGAGACCCTTTCAGGACAGGATTCATGGAATGAGTTGATCAGGTTGGACGTCAGCATGGACCAGTCACTTCCCCAGTGCCATGACACAACCTAAACCCCCTCAGCCCTGGGGAGCAGAAACAGTGAAGTGACTGAGCTTAAACCTGAAATGACTGAGAAAACCTAGAACTAAGACTTTATTTTCTGCCATGCAGCAGAACAAGGGCTCAATCAGAGATTAAGCTGAACTGTGAAAAAAAATAAAGAAAGGCTTCATTGAGGCTTGTGGGCTACAGAGTTTTTAGGAGTAACTGTGATATAAGCTGAAACGTGCTCAACTCCACTGTGTGCCAGGCACAATTCCGAGTGCTTTACATAAGGGATTTCATCTAATCCTCACTATGATCCTGGCAGGCAAGTATATGACTCACGTTTTATAGAACAGGGGAATGAGGCTCACAGAAATGAAGCAATGGCCCAAGTTCACGCGACTGGCGAATGAAGAGCTGGTTTCCAGTCCAAGACCTCCTTAGCTGTGCTGTTCCCTAAATCCATCAATTTAAACTTATTTTGCCGTCTATTGTAGTTAATTTTAACATGCCTTACTTTTTCAACTAGATTATATTTAATATTCATGAGGACAGGAGCATTTCTAATTTATCTTTCATTGTTTCTTTTCTTCTTCTTTTCTTCTTTTTGGAGACAAGGTCTTGCTCTGTCACCTAGGGCTAGAGTGCAGTGGTGTCATCATAGTTCAATGCAACTTCAAACTCCAGGGTTCAAGCAATCCTCCTGCCTCAGCCTCCCGAGTAGCTAGGACTACAGGCATGTGCCACCATGCCTGGCTGATTCTTTTATGTTTTTTTTGTAGAGATGGGGTCTCATTCTTGCTCAGGCTGGTCTCGAACTCCTGACCTCAAGCAATCCTCCAGCCTTGGCCTCCCAAAGTGCTAGGATTATAAGAGTGAGCCACTGTGCCTGGCCTAATTTACCTTTTAAAACTTTTTACTGAGGTATAACTTACTACCGTAAATACAAATATCAAGTAATGTGATCATTCAAATCCCGATATTTAGAACATTCTAGCACCAGAGAATTTTCCCCTGAGCTCTATCCCAGTCAAAATAGTACCACTATTTTTATTTCTATTACAATAGATCAGTTTTGTCTTTTCTTGGACATCATGTAAATGGAATCATACAAGTATATTAATATTTGTTAAATGACTTAGTTTATTTAGGTTTAGTCAATATGCTCAGGAATGTTGAATAAATGTTTAAGGAATGCACGAAGGGCCTTTACTCCTGGTGGAAGACAAAGACCTATATAAATATAAACCTATATTTAAATCTGTGCATAGGATATATTCATGCATATATGTATATAGATGTGTGCGCATGTGTGTATATATGAAGAGCTGTTCATCTCTATAATAGCACTCTTTCCTGTATAGGAGTCTGTTCAATTCACTCTCCCGCCAAATAATGAGTACTTTAGGAGCACAGTTGTCATGTCATTCGCTTGGCACATACTTAATATTCAGTGAATGTTCATAGAATTAATGAATAAACCATTCAATGTTTTCATGTGCTCATTGTCCATTTTTATATCTTTTATGAAATGTTACTTCTGCCTTTTAAAATTGGATTAATTGTCTTTTTCTTATTGAATTGTAGGAATTCTTTGTATATCCCAGATACAAGTGCTTTGTCAGGTGCACGTTTTGCAAATACTTTCTCCTAGTCTGTAGCTCACCTATGCATTCTCTTAATTGTGCCTTTTGATGAGCAGAGGTTTTTAATTTAAGAGAAGTTCAATTTACCAAATGTTTCTTTTGTTATTTTGCTTTTTGGATGTAAGTAACTCCTGCTTAACCACACGTCCTAAAGATATTCTATATGTGCCTCCAAAAGCTCTATGAATTGATATTCTTCTGTATTTGCCTCCAAAAACTTTATGATTTTACCATTTATTTACCAAAGGTAACATTAAAGGTACATGGACAAATATTTTAAAATTTAATTGTAATATTTCAAAAAATTTTTACGGCTACATTCAATTTATAGCAAGGGATACTTGCTTTCCATTCATGGAAGCAATGCACAAGTGTCTTTTTCAAATAGATTTATTAAAGCTGAAAGGTGGGAATGAAAGTCTTAATAGGGCTGGGCGTGGTGGCTCACGCTGTAATCCTAGCACTCTGGGAGACCGAGGCGGGAGGATTGCTCAAGGTCAGGAGTTCGAGACCAGCCTGAGCAAGAGTGAGACCCCGTCTCTACTAAAGATAGAAAGAAATTATCTGGACAACTAAAAATATATACAGAAAAAATTAGCCAGGCATGGTGGCACATGCCTGTAGTCCCAGCTACGCGGGAGGCTGAGGCAGAAGGATTGCCTGAGCCCGGGAGTTTGAGGTTGCTGTGAGCTAGGCTGATGCCATTGCACTCTAGTCCCGGCAACAGACGGTGATTCTGTCTCAAAAAAAAAAAAAATGTTACAAAAATTATTTCTTCTTCTCTGTGACTGGTGAGGAATTTATCCTGAGAGTAAGAGAAGAATCAGCTTTGCTATAATATTTTCTTATTGTCATCTTGTGGTTGCATTCTTGTTTTAGCTTCAGTCAGCAACTTTGCTACAGAAATCTTTTTAGGCTCATTATTGATTATATGAAAGTTAGTTTTATTAAAATTGAAGGATAAAATCTATAAACCCACATAAGTGGGAACACAGTAAAATGTGACTAAAGCAGATATCTTAGCTGAGTTCCCCCCAAAGTACAGCCACTTACAAAATCCTCCTTGCAGATAGTTCATTTGGGAATGTGGTCATAGGGAATAGCAATGCAGGACAGTGGAGTGAAACTAAGGAGGGAAAATCAGTACAAGAATCTGTTACCAAGTTGCTCCTCCATGACCTCAGTTCAGGGAGTAATCTCCCTGGGACCTTTTGGGTGGCCTTATGAAGTTCATTTCAGAGTTATGTTCCTGGGGGACAAAAAAAGGAAGCATTTATCTATCAGTTCCTGTCCCCCATTGGTGAAGAATGGCTTCATGGGCATAAATACCCTCCTCCTCTTGATTATTTAATGGGAATTCACAAGTCCCAGAGCAGGAAGAGAGAGATATACAATGCGGGCCATGTTAGTGCTGGCATGATACTGGTCCCACAGAAGTGGCTGGAGCTGACTCCCTATCCCTTAGTGGGCCAAGAAAATTTTGAAGAGGTGCACAAGAGGTGTGCAACACAGCAGATGAACAATGACAAATGGGTGTGTTTTCACCTCGTAAGTATTGTAATGCTCTCTCAGAGTGCATCCCATACCACACGTGCCATATGACCATTTGGATATTAAACAAGGGGAAAGCTGTATTTATTTATTTCCCCATTTTTTCCTTTCTTTTCTTTTTCCATCTTTTTTTTTTTTTTTTTGGAAAGCAATGGCTCACTGCAAACTCACAGCTCACTGAAACCTCAGCTCCTGGGCTCAAGAAATCCTTCTGCCTCAGCCTTCCGAGTAGCTGGGACTATAGGTGTGCACCACCATGCCAGCTAATTTTTTCTATTTTTACTAGAGACGGAGTGTCAGTCTTGCTCAGGCTGGTCTCAAACTCTTGAGCTCAAGCGACCCTCCTGCCTTGGCCTCCCAGAGTGCTAGGATTACAAGTGTAAGCCACCACATCCAGCCCCCTTTTTTCTTTCTTTTTAGTAAATATAAATAGAAGTTATAATGACATTGCCATATCCAAGTGGAAATTCTTCTATACCCATGGAATGAGTTCACACTGTGAGGATTGAGGGTTTGGACTACCAAGAAAAATATAAGATGTAAATTGCTGCTGTTGAAAAAAATCCAAGCAGTGCAATCCAAAGCCAAAAACATTTAGATTTTCCTATACTTGTTTGTAAAAACCAAAGCCAAAACCTAAACCAAAACAAAACAAAACAAAAAAACCCAGTAAAGATTTGGAATGATTTATGGCCTTGCATTGCTTTATTAGTATGGATGATGGAGTATTGGCAGAACAGAATCTAAACATTTATAATATATATGAAATAATAGCTGCTATTCAAAAATATTTACAAATGGAAAAACAATCTATCTCTTGTAAGTATGGGCATCAAGCCAGACCATGAGAGGGCAATTTTCTTGGACTATTTTGGTCCCTGAAGGAGCCCTTTTATTAAATTATGCTCTGGCATGATGCTCATGGCTTGCACTGAAGGAAACATAAGAAACAGCT
Source organism: Varecia variegata (assembly GCA_028533085.1). Lineage (NCBI taxonomy): Eukaryota > Metazoa > Chordata > Mammalia > Primates > Lemuridae > Varecia > Varecia variegata. The sequence continues at coordinate 140,267,687 of CM052436.1, read as the reverse complement.
GAAAGTTACTCACAGTTATATTTTCTTTAGAGACGTTTTTGGAGCTGTATTCATTACATCAGCTGGACTTTCTCCTGAGCACTGGTACACTAGTATATAATTAGTCAAAATATATTTTAATCTTATATTCAATGAGCAAAATCACTCCTGAAAATAATTTTGTTTTTCATTTTGCTTTGTCCACCTGAAAGTTTAGCATTTAGTTTGCTGTCTACCTTTAATAATTGTGCAAGACTGGGGAGCATGCATTTCAGTGTACCAACACTTTATTGGCTTTATCTTATTATTGGATTCTTATTTTCCCTACTTCACTACATTCTTAAGAAAGAAAATCTAGTGGAATTGTATGCATTTTTTAAAAGCAGCCCCAAGTCTGTCTTGGAGTTAAGCTAGGTGTAATTAAAAAATAAAAATTCCATTTCGATGTCCTGAAATCCATATGAATAATATAAGTCATTCTAAGTGATGGACATTTTTTTAAAATTTAAAACCTCTGGAAAATCTAGACCCTATTAACATTTTCAAACAGTGATATTTTCTCTTTAGTCTCTAAAACTTTTTTTTTTTACATGTTGCAGCCAATAAGTAGGATTTTCTGATTCCTTCCCAGTTCAAAATGATTATAGATGGGACTTGATTAAATTAAAAAGCTTCTGCACAGCTAAGGAAATAATCAACAGAGCAAATAGACAACCTACAGAGTGGGAGAAAATATTCACAAGCTATACATGTAATAAAGGGCTAACAACCAGAATTTACAAAAAACTCAAGCAAATCAGCAAGGAAAAAACAAAGAACCCCCTTAAAAAATGGGCAAAAGACATGATTAGAAGCTTTTCAAAAGAAAATAGACAATTGTCCAATGAACATATGAAAAAATGCTCAAAGTTACTAATTATCAGGGAAATGCAAATTAAAACCACAATGAGATATCACCTAACCCCAGTTAGAATGGCTTTTATTAAAAAGTCCAAAAACATACAGATGAACATCTATGCAAAAATATAAGAAAAAAAAATTAATAAAAAAGAAAAAAAAATCTGTTCCAATGTATTAGAGAATAAAGAAAAAAAAAAAAGAAAAAAACAATAAATGCTGGCATGGATGCAGAGAGAAAGAAACACTTATACACTATTGTGTGGGACTGCAAATTAGTACAACCTCTATGGAAAACAGTATGGAGATTCCTTAAAGAACTCAAAGTTGACCTACCATTTGATCCAACAATCCTGCTACTGAGTATTTACCCAAAGGAACAGAGGTCATTTTATCAAAAAGACACCTGCATTCGCATGTTTATTGCAGCACAATTCACAATTGCAAATATGTGGAATCAACCAAAGTGCCCATCAATTTATGAGTGGATTAACAAAATGTGCTATATGTGTACTATGGAACACTACTCTGCCATGAAGGATGAATTAAAGCCTTTTGCAACAATTTGGATGGAATTGGAGACCATTATCCTAGTGAAATATTAATATCTAAAGAATGGAAAAACAAACACCACATGTACTTGTTGTCAAATTGGAACTGATGAGCACACACACCTGCACAGAGGGTAGTAAAACTCAGTGGAAATCAAGCAGCGGGGAAGGGATGGGCAAAAACCTACCTAACGGGTACAATGGACACTATCTGGGTGATGGGCACACTTATAACCCTGATTCAAGCATAACAAAATTGATACATGTAACCAAAAAACATTTGTACCCCCATAATATTTTGAAATAAAAAATAAAGATATAGAAGACAGACAAATGGAGATGAAAATGTCATTTCTGTTATGGATAAGAGGGACTAGAAACCATCACTGTGACCTAAAGGGCTTACTAATTCTCCTCTCGAATTAACAGATTATCCCACCCAGGCGCTGGTAAGGACAGATTCTAGCGTTTCCCAACAGGGCACAGCCCGCCTGGGCACTCTACCACCCAGCGAAGAGCAGGCCCCAATGCACCCACTCTTTAGGTTGGCAGATTCCCAAAGAGCACATCCCAGGAGGGGCTGAACTGCCTAGCTCAGTCCATCTCCCAAAGACACCAATTAGAAAAGTTACTCCTTCCCTGGGGTTGGGAGGAAAGGGGACAGAGAGGCAGGAATGTCACTCCACTGGGGTGTTTCCTAATGGTTGCTATTGGTAGTCCGGCAGGAAAGTTCTTGGTTGAAGACACTGTAAGATCTTCAGCATCCCTGAGTGGTGAGTCTGTCATTTAACAACCAAAAGCATGTCCACATATCTCCAAATGTACCTCAGTACCCCCACAGAGTAGAGAACTTTGCTTTAGAGGAAGTTCCCTCAAAAAAACAGGAGTTCTGTGTAAAGTGTGGGGAATGGAGGGTGACAGAGAGAGAAGTTTCTTGCTAACATTAATGCCTTTGTTATTGTTAACTTTCTGTGAGCTTTACATTTTTAAACAAATTCCTTAGCACGAGACTGAGGGCTCATTCCGGTCCTCCTGGCATCCCCAACATGCAATGTCAGGAGTGGCATTGTAGGGCAATCAGTCAGCTGCCAGATTTGCTTCAGTGGCGTCTCATCCTTCAGATAGGTAGTTCCTACATGTGATCTGGGGGACAGTCACATGGGAACTGTGGTGGTTTGGATCCTGACAAAATTCTTGAAAGCTAAAGCAGAGGAACAGGGCAGGTATGGACGATGTTAACGGTAATCTTGGAGGACCGGGGAGGGGGCGAAGGCCACTCTAAACAAAAAATAAAGATAATATTTGCCCAGGATATTCACAATTTTAGCCATACAGAAGGACTAAAATGTTAACATTTCCAACTCCCATTCCTACCCTGAATCCGTCACTTCTAGAGTACAATGATTTTTCAGTTCTACAAAGGGTTAACATTGACTTAGAATAATATGCTCATGTCTTGTTTCATCAACTCTAGGTGGTATCTGTTATCTCCACGCCATGAACGACAGAGAATTCAATTCAGTTTCTTTATCACCTATGTGCCCCTTCCCCATTCAGTATGATTTTTAATTCTTATAATGGTGATCTTTATAACCTTTTAATAAAATAATACAATCAAGCCTATGTTTATTTTTTAAATTCAGTTATCTTTTGAAAGAAGTAAAAATTAGCACACTCACATTTCTATTTTGATGTTTCTATTTTGATTTTTACACTGGCAAGATTTATAGCTATAATTCTTTTCTTATTCTCCTAAAGATTGAGTTTAAAATTTTAAACTTAATAAAACCAATAATTATAATATTACAATTATGTAATTACTATTTACCACAAAACCAATTGGCTTGTTGGATTACATCCATAGCAAAGGAAATGTAACCTTATGCCCTTAAACTTCAGCCTCTTAGAGGGGTGTCAAGGGAGTCTTCCTTTACCAATTTTTAGCTTTCTTTTCTTCTAGGTCATGTTTAACCACACTGCTTCTTTTATCTTTCACCATTTTCTTTTTTTGAATTTCTTCTTCATTTTGCTTGAATGTCTCCCTTTCAATTATTTTGTTGATCTGTATTTTGGTTTATTTTATTACACACTAACCACGAAGGTGTTCTATATGCACGTGAGTCCCGTAATCTCTCCAGCAGATCACGGTATTGACTGTGTAGTTTAGACTTTGATTTCCCATCGGAGATTGAACATGGGCATGGACGTGTGTGAGAATGCCCTCATTATAAGGAGAATCTGAGGCCGGGCGCGGTGGCTCACGCCTGTAATCCTAGCACTTGGGAGGCCGAGGTGGGCGGATTGTTTGAGCTCAGGAGTTCGAGACCAGCCTGAGCAAGAGCGAGACCCCGTCTCTACTAAAAAATAGAAAGAAATTATCTGGCCAACTAAAATATATATAGAAAAAATTAGCATGGTGGCACATGCCTGTAGTCCCAGCTACTCGGAAGAGAAAAAAAAAAAAAATAAGGAGAATCTGAAATCCACCTTGTGGACTTACACATATTAAAACAAACCATTCACAACTTTGATAACCTACTGGAGGTAAGGAATGACCTACAGCAAACACCACCATGCCATCCCATGCCGCGGGGATGAGAACTTAACTCTGAGACTCTTGCTCTTGGCCCTTTATTCTCAGACTTAATTGATAGCACCAAAGATTCCTGAGAATTATCCTTGAGAGTCAAACTCAGCTTTCTCGTCTCTCTTCCCTCTTCACACCCAATTGTTAAAATAGGTGAATTTTATCTCCTAATCTGTTCTTTTTTCTTTTAGCAATATTTTGTGGAGGTGTAATTTACAACCAGGGATATGCACAAATCTTAAGTGTACAGCTTGATGACTTTTTACCTATGTATACACAACCAAGAACAAGATATAGGACATTTCTGTTACTCCAGAAAGCTCTCACATGTGTCTTGCTAGTCAATTTACCCCCCTTTCCTCTAGAGAACCACTATTCTGACTTCTCTCACCATAGTTTAGTTTGGCTTGTTCTAGAATTTCTTTTAAATGAATCCAACCTATGCACACTTGGGTCTGGCTCCTTTTGCTCAACATCATGTTTTTGAGATTTATCTATATTATTGTGGGTATCAGCAGTTCATTCTTTTATACAGATGCATTTGATTTTATGAATAAACCAAAATTTGTTTTTCCATTCTCCTGTTGGTGGGCATTTGGATCGTCCCTAGATTTTAGCTGTGATGAATAAAGCTGCTATGAGCATATGTGTACAGGTCTTCTTGTGCTTTCATTCCTTCTGTGTATATACATAGCAGTGTCATTTGCCAGATTATAGAGTAAGTACCTGTTGAACTTTATAAAAAGTTGCCACACAATTTTTCCATAGTGCTTACACCATTTTACACTCCCTGAGAGTTTCAGTTGTTCTGCATCTTTACCAATGCCCAGTAGTTTTAGTCTTTTTAATTTTAGCCATTCTGGTGTGTGAATAGCAGTATCTCATTGTAGTTGAGTATTTATTTTATTTGTTTTTTGTTTTTGAGACAGAGTCTCGCTCTGTTGCCCAGGCTAGAGTGCCGTGGCATCAGCCTAGCTCACAGCAACCTCAAACTCCTGGGCTCAAGCAATCCTACTGCCTCAGCCTCCCGAGTAGCTGGGACTACAGCCATGCGCCACCATGCCCAGCTAATTTTTTCTCTATATATTTTTAGCTGTCCGTATAATTTCTTTCTATTTTTAGTAGAGACGGGGTCTCGTCCTCGCTCAGTCTGGTCTCCAACTCCTGAGCTCAAACAATCCGCCGGCCTCGGCCTCCCAGAGTGCTAGGATTACAGGCGTGAGCCACCGTGCCCAGCCTGAGTGTTTATTTTAGAATTTTAATTTTAAATTGGGGGTATATGCATCCTAGCATGTATGACTATATCATCCTGTTGCCTGCCTTCGTGTTGGTTGTATATGGAAATCTAAGAACAAAAAATTTTCATTCACAATTAGAAAACATTACATCATGGACTTCTAGAATCCATGTTTGCTGAAGAACAGTCTGGTACCAGTGTGGGTCTTTGTTTTGCAGGTAAGCTGTTTTATCTTTCTGGTAGTAAAGGCTATGGATATTTCTTAAATAATTTTTTTCTTTTTCTTTTATCCTTACAGTTCTGAAAGTTGAACAGTATGTTTCTACTCGTCAGACTCTTTTTATTCATCCTATTTAGCCCTCAGGGGGCCTTTCAGATTTGTAAAGGTTCACACCTTTCTTTGTGTTGAGGACATTTTCTCCTTCTTGGAGGGATTATTTCCTCCTCTCCCTTGTCTCTGCTATCTGTTTCTTTTTTAATTTTTGTTTTTTTCTTCCTGAACCAAGCAATGGTTATGAATCTGCTCTCTGTTTCTGATGGTCTCATCACACAGAAGTTAGGAGCTCCTGGACTTATCTTCCATGTCCTTTAACTTTTTTTTAAAATATATTTTTCACCTCTTTGCCTTTGCTCTATATCATAGGAGATTTGTTCAAGATGATCTTCTAGGCTGGCCCAAAGGTAGTGAGTTATCTCACTTGATCGTTCACAGTGAGTTACAGATTGAACTCCTTGTTCTACTCTTTCCCCCCTTCTCACTGCTGCACTTGACTCATCTAAAAAAAGAGAAAAAGAAAAAAAAAGATTCTAGGTTGCTGCCTCAGTCCTCAACTCCATCAGTCCATTCAATATTTAATTTTGGTTACTCTGATCAGATTTCTTCCAAATATTCTTTTTTGATAGCAGCCTATATTATTTTATGGATGTAAACTATTCTCAAATAACTTTGATGATACTTTTTAGTTCTTATTTTTATTTTTTTTATTTTTATTTTTTGAGACAGAGTCTCACTCTGTTGCCTGGGCTAGAGTGAGTGCCGTGGCGTCAGCCTAGCTCACAGCAACCTCAAACTCCTGGGCTCAAGCAATCCTTCTGCCTCAGCCTCCCAAGTAGCTGGGATTACAGGCATGTGCCACCATGCCCGGCTAATTTTTTCTATATATATTTTTAGTTGTCCGTATAATTTATTTGTATTTTTTAGTAGAGACGGGCTGTCGCTCTTGCTCAGGCTGGTCTCAAACTCCTGAGCTCAAACGATCCACCTGCCTTGGCCTCCCAGAGTGCTGGGATTACAGGTGTGAGCCACCGTGCCCGGCCACTTTTTAGTTCTTATTCAAAATTTAAGGTTGGTGTGGTGGCTCACTATGGAAGGCTGAGGCAGGAGGATCGCTTGAGCTCAAGCATGAGCAAGACCAGCCTGAGCAAGAGTGAGACCTTGTCCCTACCAAAAGTACAAAAGAAATTAGCCAGGCTTGGTGGCACATGCCTGTAGTCCCAGCTACTCGGGAGGCTGAGACAGGAGGATTGCTTGAGCCCAGCAGTTTGAGGTTGCAGTGACCTAGGCTGACGTTATCGCACTCTGGCCCAGGAAACAGAGCAAGACACTATCTCAAAAACAAAACAAAACAAACAAAGCAAAAATTTAAGTCTGCATTCCCTGATTTTTTTTTTTTTTTTTTTTTTTTTGCCTTTTTGAATCAGGTGTTGTGTTTGTTCATCTTGGTCCTTCAGTGTTTTTGGTTTTCCTTAGTTATCTGGTCTAGCTGGTCTAAATGCAATTTGTGGAAGTTTGTATTTTCCAAAGATGGCTACATGAATATATTCCATTCCACATGCTCTTCTTATAATTTGATCCTGACACTATTACGTCAAGAGGTGGGGATCTGTCTTCCCTCTTGAATTTGGGAGGGTCTGTCTACAGGGAAAGGGATGCTTTATGACAGCTGAAGCTAAGTCATTAAGGGAATATGGTTTCTGCCTGGATCTCCTTTGGGACATGTCCCTTTGGAGTCCTGAGCCACCAACTAAGAAGCCCAGGGTATCACTGGGATGGCCTCCAAGCTGCCCTTATCTGTGAACTCCCCTCTCAAGTTCTCTTCTCCCCCTTGGGAAGGATTGCTTTTCACTTGAATGGTTTCCCTTCACTGTTTTCTCCATTCATCACATTCCATTTCTCCTTTATCTTTTAGAATTTCCCCCAATTTTTTGTTCTGCTCCTGCTTCCCTTATTTTTTTCTTCTTCATAGTTATGGTTTCCATGCTATAAAAAATATCTTTTGTCTTCTCAATAGGACTTGAGAGGCCAAATCTTATGCTCAGTTGACCAGAAGTCTTGTAAAATTAATATGCACACATACATGTGTGTTTTCAAAATGGAATCAAAAGTCTGAGTAGAAAAAATGAAATTAAATATTTTAATGAAGAGAATTATTTTTTGATTAATCATACCCAATGAAGTTTGAAGTTCTGGGTTGAGAGTTGAGGGAGGAAGTGAATATTCAACACGATGGAAAGCAAGGTTTGGGTATGAAAGCCCTTCTCTTGTGGCCTAGTCAACAGAGGGCCACGTGGAGAAGTCAGGAGCCTGCCTTGCCCTTTGCCACTTCTGAAGAAAGCATTCCCATGAGGGTCTTTCTTGCAAGAGTTATTCTATAATTGCAAAAATCAACTCAAGTCTCCCATCATATTCCATTTGATCTGAGATGGTTTCAAAACTATGTCTGAACTTGAGTAATGCCACCTTTCCAGGTTCTGTATGAAACTGTTCAGCAGAGACACTCTGTATTGCAGGGTGGGGACCTGACCTGACAATCATATCCTCTTTTGTAGGAAATATATATCCTAAGTGAACAAACATAGAGATGAGTCACTTCACTTACGCTATCTCCTGAGTCTCAAGTCTCCATGGACATCATCAAAGAGTCACTAGGAGGCAGAGAAACTGCATGGCTGGGGAAATGTATCATGCTGCCTCTAATTCCCTGTAACCCTGAGGTACCTCTAATCTTTAAATGAATCTCTGGACATGTTTGCTGTGGACGACTTAAATAAAACAGAGTAAGTTATAACAACCAAAGTTATAGTGTATAATTGACTTCTCTGTTCAGCATTAGGGCTTCAGAGAGGGTAACACATCTGTCACTTTGCAAAACACAGTGATTTATAAATGGAGCCGAGGCCGGGCACAGTGGCTCACGCCTGTAATCCTAGCACTCTGGGAGGCTGAGGCGGAGGATCGCTTGAGTTCATTAGTTCGAGACCAGCCTGAGCAAGAGTGAGACCCCGTCTCTACTAAAAATAGAAAAAATTAGTCAGGTGTGGTGGTGTGCGCCTGTAGTCCCAGCTGTAGGAAGTTGAGGCAGGAGGATCACTTGAGCCCAGGAGTTTGAGGTTGCTGTGAGCTAGGCTGATGCAAACATATACATATATATAAATGGAGCTGAAATCTTTGCTAATGATCAACTGGTGTTTATTTCTCTCTGACCCTCTGCATCAGATCCACCAGTTGGAGGAATATCTTGTTTAAAATATAAATGTCTATGTCCCACTGGATACCTAACTAACTATTTAATAGAATCTGTAGGGGTGGATCTCTGGGAATCTTCATTCTAACAGTTTCCTCAGGTGACCTGTATCCACACTGAGGTTTGAGGACTGCCTTAATACAGGTAACTTTCTTCAAAGGGTGTGTTGTGTGTGTAGGCCATATGCACACCCCGTGTGTGCAGGGCTTTAGAACAGCCCTTCTTAAAAGAGGTGGAGTCTATGCCATTGCCTAGAAAGCAGGGTGGGATCAGCCTTTAATATCCAAGAGCTTAAAAGGCATGCTGGGAAGTTCCCCTGGGAATGGAAGGGAGGCAAGTGCAGTCATTTCCTCCAGGGGGCAGATTCCTGTTGAGCCCACACAGGGGCTCTTTGAGGAGTTGGCCTCAGGGGAGGGTGTCTGCAAAGATGGGGGTGAAGGGCTCCTTGAGTCAAGGTTGGCACCAAGGGAAAGGAACAGACATGATCCACCTTTCTTCAAAGGGCCACTGTGTAGGGTAGGGAATTGGGCAGGCAAGCACCCAGTCCCCATCAGCAGCCCCACGTGACAGGCGGCTGTGGGCAGGGCTAGTATTTACCTGGATACAAAGGCATGGCTGTATGGGTAGCCAACATATCGAAATACTTTTGTAACAGTTAATCAATAGCCATTGCTCAATTCCTTCTCCCCGCAGGTGTCCCCTCTGCCCTGACTACTCACCTGGCCCCCTCTTACCTCCCCACCCCGGCAATATCCCATGACCCAGTGATGAAAGGTTAATGCCAGGCATGGTAGGGATTCCAGGCCCCTGTACCAGCACTATGGCTGGCTTGTCCTCTGACTGGTTGGTGTCCTTCTGTTTGGATGAGTAAATATTTTGGATCACACCTGTGGTGGGTGACTCATTTCAGGCAATGACATCAAGTAGTAGTTTGGAACATTAGAGCCCTGGTATGCCCTGGACTGACAGACCAAGACTCTTTCTGTTGGAAGCCTAGCAGATCTCCTTCCTGGATTCCGAGGATTACTAACATACCCAGGTAGGGAGAGTGCCCCAAGAGACGGATACCAGACTCCCTTCTGACCCTAATACGTAGGACCGTGAGCTGGTTCTAATTCAATTTCAAAGTAAACATGTAAAATCACTACTAACCCAAGGATCATGAGGCAATTCATACTGGTTAAATAAGCATAAGGAATTATTATTTTTATTAAATTATTTTCTGTGCCACAGAAAGTAATTGTTGTATTGCTGAAAACAGATCATCAGGAACTGTGGTTTTTTCTAAAGCATTTAGAGTTCACACAGCTAAAATAGAAACCCTAAGCCTTTTGGGGTTTTTTTTTTTTTGTTTGTTTGTTTTTTCCTCTTCATCCACTGATATCCCAAGTGCCTAGGACAGTACCTGGCACATAGTAGGTCAATAAATGTTTGTCTAATAAAACTACAATTTCAAAGGATTCCAAGTTTGTTTAAGTTCAGTGGAAGTAAGAAGAAATTAGCAGGAGATATCAAACTATTTGCTCCTCGGAAGCATCCAGAATCCCTACCGCTTGCAAAAATGGGAACCTTGGTTGGAACTTAAAAATTAGTAGCTCCAATTTGCAACCTCTGCTACTGGAGTAAACTGCAATTTAATAATTTATTAAGTAGCAGTACCCTACAGACTTTACAAAAAATTAGCATATCCATATTATTACAGGTTGGCAATTGAGCTCTGTGAGAGCTTCTCATTGAAGACTCACTAGGTGAGGGGCTCTGAGCAGCCTCCTTCAGACCTAGGGAATGATCTCGAGGGATTTATGAATGAGGCAAAGCCCTTCGCACTTGAACTGATTTCTTCTCGGGATTTTGCTTGTGTTGCATTTTCTGTTTGCTTCTCTGAGCCTCATTAGACAGTTTCTTAAACATCCATTCCCAGCTGTCTATTTTGTCTCTTTTCCCTTGGAGCCCACAACAGCCAAACTCTAAAAACAAAACACCCAGAGAGAGCTGGCAAGAAGTTTAAATGCAGTAGCTTTTATTTGCGTTTGGGGCAACCACATTAAATTAAAACAAAAAAGCACCTCCTTCAATGGTGCTTCACCTGCACATTAACTAGTAAAAGCTAATTGTGATATTAACCATTGTAATTTCTTGAGCACCTACTATGTGCCAGCCATGTACTTTATATACATAAACTTTCATGTTAATAACAGGGAAGCCTCATGGAAACTGAGGTTTATAGAGATTGCCTTGCTCAATGGAATGAGGCACAGTCATAAATGCCAATATAAAGGTGCCTACACGATATTCATTGCAAAAAGGCAAGTTTCACAACAGCACATTATACTTAGTTTCATTTTAGAAAATCTCATTAATAGAAAGTATATATAGGCTGGGTGCGGTGGCTCATGCCTGTAATCCTAGCACTCTGGGAGGCCGAGGTGGGAGGATCGCTCAAGGTCAGGAGTTCGAGACCAGCCTGAGCAAGAGCCGAGACCCCGTCTCTACTAAAAATAGAAAGAAATTATCTGGACAACTAAAATATATATAGAAAAAATTAGCCAGGCATGGTGGCACATGCCTGTAATCCCAGCTACTCGGGAGGCTGAGGCAGTAGGATCGCTTAAGCCCAGGAGTTTGAGGTTGCTGTGAGCTAGGCTGACGCCACGGCACTCACTGTAGCCTGGGCAACAAAGCGAGACTCCGTCTCAAAAAAAAAAAAAAAAAAAAAGAAAGTATATATAAAGCTGGGCGTGGTGGTTCACTACACCTGTAGTTCCAGCAGTAGCTGAGGAGGCAGAGGTGGTGGGAGAATCGCTTGAGGCCAGGAGTTTGAGGCTGTAGTGTACCATGATCACGCCTGTGAATAGCCACTGCACTCCAGCCTGGGCAACATAGCGAGACTCTATCTCTAAAAAATAAATGAATAACTATAAAGTATATATAAACACAAACGGATGCATTCACACAATATATATTTGTAAATGTATAAAACAAATGAATGGAAAGCTGCGTCACCTTAGGCAACTTACCAACCTTCTCTAAGCCTTAAGTTTCACATCTGTAAAGCAAGAATATTACAAGTATCTATCACATAGAAAGGATCAGAGGATTAAATGAAATGGTCTACCTAAAGCATTTAGCGCAGTGCCTGACACAAAAATGAGCCTTTGATCCATTTTTTCCCATTATTACCATTATTTTACTATGACTAAGGAAAACTCATTAAACTGTCAACAGTGACTACCTCTAGAGAGTGAAGTTGGGGTTAAGGGAGGGGGATGATGACTTGTATTTTCTACTTTATACACATCTGGGCTGTTTCAAGTATTTATATCAATCAGACACTGCTTCTATTATATATGTTATATAAGGTATGTTATTAAAAAAATACCTCTCCTACCAAACTTTATTCCCTCAAATGCCTTTATCTTCTCTCACAGGCAACCATGAAAATAATAATGAACTCTTTTTCAAAAATCTGAAAGGTCTATTCCAGGGCTTCTGTTCCATAGCGTATTTTTGGCCCCGGAGCAGCTGCAGAACCCGACGTTAACAGCGCGCCCCTTGGAAGCCCTGAGTCAGTCTTTGCCCAGCACAGCGGCACAGCAGACCGCCTGCCTGGGCCTTGTCAACGCCGACGGTGTTGGGGACGTGTCTATCCTGAATGAAAAGCATCCAGCGCGGCTTTGAACGCGACTTGGCGGCAGATGAAAAGCTCCCGCGCATCCCCAGACAACCCCGCTGCGCGTCGGAGCGCTGTTCCTGCCTCTTCCTGCCAGGAGAGCCCTGCAGCGCGGCCCGCAGCCGCCAGCTGGAGCCACACGGCAGCGGGGAGCCGGGCGGGGCTGGGCGTCTGCTCCGCGGGACTCGCTGCCCGCACCCGACGGCCCGGAGGAGTCGGAGGCGTCCTTTCGGCAGCGGAGCGCCAGCTCACGGACATCTCACTTTCCTAGGCCTGTCTCTCGATTCCATTATCAAAGGTTGCTTCAGGGGGTTCATACGATCAGACCGAAACCTTGTCACAGGAGAGGACTGGAAGCGGCCATTGCTTCATTCATCGGGAGGCATTTACAGACCCCCTACCAGGGGTCAGACCCCGGACGCTGGGGATGCCAACTTGAACAAGGCGGTCCCTACCTTCAGGGGGCCTCATTCTAGTTAATAATAACACAGTAAAGGAGGGTTAAACTGAAACCATTTTGTTCTGCTTTTGGCTGAAGCGCTAAGTAGATGTCACATGCCAACATGATGTGTGAGCTCCACGTCACAGGGCTTGAAAAGGGCTGGCTTTGAGTTGCAGACCCCGTCACTCCCACTGAGGGTGGGAAAGGGGCCGAGAGAGGGAAATTCAAGGAAAAGCTAGTATTTGTTGTTGCACTGAGTCCTCTCCTCACCCACCTCCCCAGCGAGAAGAGGGGGTGGTCCTGCCTGTCATCTTAAACCTATGGAAAGGGGCTTTAAAGGGACCACTTAGTAAGGGTGGGGACACAGTGGACTCCTGCCTGAATGATCTAGAACGAGAGGTACTGGGGCTGGCTAGCTGTTCGGAATGAGGAGCAAAGAGACGTTGCCACATTGGGGTCAGCCTTGTCCCCATGGTTTGTTGGCGCAAATGTTCCCAGGGGACCAGATGTGGATCATCTGCCAGAGAGAACTGGGATGGGGTTTAGATCTTGTTCATGGAGGCTTCTTGGTGCGGTGAAGAAGCACCAGCAGGAAAAAACGGATAAATTCTGGATACTCCAGGTTCTAAAGGAAGAAATTCTTAAGCCACCAGCTGAAACAGAGGTGCATTTGCCTGAATCCAGAGAATTGCAGGTGAGATATTCCCAGTGCCGCAGGAAAGAAAGAGTGAGCCGGAAACATCCACCAAGCTTGGAAAATGCCAGCACCTATCATGGCAACGTTGGTCAACACTTTCCTGGCCCCCTTAACTACTCCCTTGTTCCCGACATACCCTACTCCCTGCCTCTACTAGATCTGATGCTTCATAGGTGGGGTGATCATACGCCCCAGGTTGCCCAGGACAGTTCTGATTTACACCTGCCGTCCTGGCATACTTATTAATAGCACCCCCTTTCACTCTTAAAAGGGTCCCATTTTGGATGATCAATTACATATTCATCCTCCTGAGGGAAGAATAGGAGAAACTGGTTAGGCAGGTGTAATGGGTTGAACTGTATCCCCCCAAAATGATATGTTGAAGTCCTAATCTCTAGTATTTCAGAATGTAACCTTATTTGAAATAAGGTCTTTACAAGGTCATTATAGAGTCTAAGCAAGTTAAAATGAAGTCATTAGGGTGGGCCCTAACCCAATATGATGTCCTTATGAAAAGGGGAAATTTAGACAGACACCCACAGGGAGGATGTCATGGGAAGATGAAGGCAGAGGTGGGGTGATGCGTGTACAAGCCAAGGGATGCCAAAGATCGCCAGCAAACACGAGGAGCTAGGGGACAGCCATGGCCAGACCCTCCTTCACAGACCTCAGAAGAACCCACCCCTGCTGCCACCTTCATCTTGGACTTCTGGCCTCTATGAGACAATCAGTTGTGGTTGTTTAAGCCACTCAGATTGTGGTAGTTTGTTACAGCAGCCCTACCAAAACAATACAGCAGGAAACAAAAGCAGCCAGTCTTGTCCTTCATCCCTTCCCAAATGTCCAATCTGTAGCTGGTTCAAATTGGGGACCAAGGGAAATTTTTACCTGAAATAAATTTTATGTTTTTTCAATTTCTTAAGACTAGACATATTTGTTGCTGAACTTAAAGTAGTTGCAGTGATTTGAAGTGACAACAGGATGATTTGTTACCTAAGAGTGACCAGGGGGTCTTTGCCTGCATGTACCTGGAGCCAGCAGTTCTCCATTCACCCAGCATCCAGCAAGGCATGCTGCGCACTGATGGAGGGGACTTTGGCAGAGCGATGGTGGCCAGGAGCAGGTTGGAGCTGCTGCTTCTGGCACTGCTCCTGCCCACACAGATTTATTCAAATCACACACTTTTTTTTTTTTGCAAGCATGAAACAAAGTTTATTGAGGAAGGACAGGATAGGTTTACAAAGCAAGAGCAAGATACATTCGCCACAGAACAATGATCAGACCCCTCTGTCGTAACAAAAGGGCCCAAATCACACAATTGTCATAGCACTTTCAAGTAACTCTTCCCAGAATACCTCTGCTGCCCCAAATCCAGATAATGCCACCACCAAGGTAGTTGGCAATACACTACAGCCAACAACCAGTCTCTTCGTGGTCTGGCCCTCTTTTCTATGTCTCTACTGTTCGGAGACTCAGGCCAAGAAACGTCTATACTTCTCCATCTTCCAAACCCAGTCCAAATGGCATCTAAAAGTCCAAACTGGCAAGGAAAAAAAACAGGTCTTCATCAAATCTACAAAGTCCCCATCTTCTTTCATTGACACTGTGTCAATGGAAGAGAACCCAAACTCTGTAAAATAATTTAAGGAGGTTTATTCTGAGCCGGGTATGTGTGACTGTGACCCAGAGAGCCACGCCTAAGAAGCCTTGAGCAAGTGGTCTTGCCATGGTTACAGTTTGGTTTTATACATTTCAGGGAGACAGGAATTACACATAAAGTCATAAATCAATACATGGAAGGCATACATTGGTTTGGCCTGAAAAGGCGAGACATCTTGAAGCAGGGGATTGCCAGTTATAGGTGGGTTTAAAGATTCTTTGATTTGTAGTTGCTTGAAGAAATGAAGCTTGATTGAAAGGCTTGGAATGTTTTAGGTTAAGATAAGGAAGTCTGTTGGTCAGAAATAAGTCACCAGACATATCCTCAGACTCAAGTGATCTGTTAAATAAATTGAGGACTGCAGGTGTGGTTTAAGCTTCATCTTGCACAGCCTTAGGCCTGTTAATGAGTTGCAAAGGATATCTCCAAGGAGGGAGGGGGCATGATGAGGTGTGTCTGACCTCCCTTCTCATGGCCAGCAACTCAGCTTTGGGGTATTTTTGTGGTCCTTTTGGCCAAGAGGGGGTCCATTAAGTTTGCTGGGGGTAAAGATTTTATTTTAGTTCACAGCTGTTGAGAATCCCAAATTTGATTGGTTTGAAGAACATGGGAAGGGTTTGACTAGATGATGAATGCCAATACTAAATCTGCTGGAGTTTCATGTACAAGATGAAGAGAGGCAACATCCAAAATTAGTTAAGACGTGATTTCCTTGAATATGGCTTAAGAAATATGGACACTCAAAACTCTCCCTTAAAAATAAGAATCAATTTTATCTTATCCAGAGATAAAGGAGGGGATGTGAAGTGGAGATTCAGTTGTTTTTTTTTTTGTTTTGAGACAGAGTCTCGCTTTGTTGCCTGGGCTAGAGTGAGTGCCGTGGCGTCAGCCTAGCTCACAGCAACCTCAAACTCCCGGGCTTAAGCAATCCTCCTGCCTCAGCCTCCCGAGTAGCTGGGACTACAGGCATGTGCCACCATGCCCAGCTAATTTTTTCTATATATATTTTTAGTTGGCCAGATAATTTCTTTCTATTTTTAGTAGAGACAGGGTCTTGCTCTTGTTCAGGCTGGTCTTGAACTCCTGAGCTCAAATGATCCACCCGCCTCGGCCTCCCGGAGTGCTAGGATTACAGGTCTGAGTCACAGCACCCGGCTGCATTTGACCTTTTATGCAGTAATTAACAGGTGCCAGGGCAATGATGGATTGGAATCTACACCCAAGTCCAAGCATCATGCTTATCCTTGTAGAGTCCAACGGTAGGCATTTCTCATCACCTATCTCCGTTCAACAAGACTGCCAGATTCATTTAGGTAAACTGATTCCAAAGAGTAGAATTGCATTAACCTCAACTAATTGCAAAATGCTTCTTTTTATTTCTGCATATATTGAATACTTTTTAAAGTTTTAAAAGTTGTAAAAATCTGTTTTGAAGATAAAATTACCAATCTGAAATTAAAAAAGCAAAAATGTGAAGGAGCCAAAACTGTAAATCAAGTATTTGGGAAGTGAAGACTGGAAACTAACTTGCATTAAATTCACAAAAACTTTCATACTCTTTCTGTAAATACTTTAAAAAAATCCATACAATTCTGGATCAGAATAGCCACATTTGGAATACGTTTTCTTTTTATTTTTTTTTACACGTCAGAGAGCTGCTTTATGGAATACTTTTTGTTATCAGTCAATATTTTTAGATAAAACTAGGTTCTAAGTCTAAAAGTGGGCTTGATTCTGCAGTAAATCTATTACAATTACCTCGATACACAGAAACCTTTTTAAAAATAGACACCCCTATCCAGGTGTGGTGGCTCACTCCTGTAGTCCCAGGACTTTGAGAGGCTGAGGGGTGAGGATTGGTTGAGGCCAGGAGTTTCAGACTAGCCTGGGCTACGTAGCGAGAGACCCCTTCTTTATAAATAATAGAAAAATTAGGCAGGCATGGTGACGTGTGCCTGTAGTCCCAGCTACTTGGAGGTTGAGGCAGGAGGATCCCTTGAGCACAGGCATGCGAGGTTGCAGTGAGCTATGATCATGCCACTGCACTCCAGCCTGGGCAATAGAGCGAGACCCAGTCTTTAAAAAAAAAAAGAACAACAAAAAAAAAAAACCAAAAACAACCCACTGCAGTCTTTTGTTTTCATGGTCACATGCCGAAGCTTGGGTGTTTCAGCAACTCATATGACCACAGTAGTCTTGAAAACCAGCGTCATTTTTTTCCATCTCTAGAAATCTATGCAGGAACAACCAGATTAAACAGATCTGAATCTACTGTGTATATGAATGAACACTCCCTTTTGCTTCATACTGTCAATCTAAATAACAGAGAGAGACTCTCCAAAGGAAAAAGACATTTATCTGGGAAGAGAGCATTGCAAGGGTTTACTGTGCCACAGTAAACTATGTGCGTATTCAAGGAGGTAAAGGAAGACAAAGGTTTTTAAAGGGAAAAAAATGAGGAGGATTTCATGATTATTTTGAAATAATTATCCTTGGCTACAAAGATCAATAACAAGGGTAACACCAGTCTGAGGTTGGACAGACAGTTGCCGGGCAGATGTCCTTGCAGAAGTATTTTTTGGGTAAGGTTGTGATGGCCTTTATGCAAAGTTGTGGTTTTTGTAGAGTCTTTTTTTTATCAGGCACACAAGCAGGACAAACCTCTCTTCATGGCCTTCCCTGGCTCTGTTTGTCAGGATTTTCTTAACATTGGTGACTCCGTTTTCATTCTGACAACTTCAAGGGTGCTGTACATCTATTTTGGATTGTATATTGTGCTTGTGTATTTACGGTTTGATTCATAGTAACTTCTCATGTTATAGAATTGATTGGCATTGAACACAAATTATAAATATAAAGAAATAAATGGCTGAAAGAGCAAAAATAGAATGTGATGAGGGGGTGGTAGGGGAAGAACCAGCGCAGAGAGCAATGGCATACTAAGGGGGGAGGGGTGGCGCTGGTGCAGCAATAAATGGATGTATTGTCTGTAGAGAAGTGAAACACAACAATACACCACAACAGCCTGCTTTTTATTACCACTATGCTGGCAATAGTGAACAGCGTCCATGATAAAACACTCCTCCTGGCCAGGGGCAGAGGCGGAGAGGGAGGGCACTCTCACTTCTACCCACTTCTTTGGAGCACCATTGCTCTAAGAGCAGTTTTAAATTAGGACAGGACAGTGGAAAATAGGAAAAAAAAAACAAAAACCAAAAACTATTGTTTTATCCAGAGGTTTTCAACTGGGGCCAATTTTGTTCCCCCAGAAAATTTCTGGCAATGTCTACAAACATTTCTGGTTGCCACATCTAGGGGTCATGGTGCTACTGGCACCTAGTGGATGAAAGCCAGGGGTGCTGCTCAACATCCTGCAGTGCACTGCACGGCCCCCCACAACACAGGATCACGCAGCCCCAAATGCCAATAGTGCGCAGGTTCAGGAAAACCTGACCTTGACGTTTCAACCACAGGATGCACGCTGAGCGCTCCTCAACTGCAGGTGAGAAGGGTCCAGGGAGGATTCCCAGGGACTGTGGCCGGAGACTGTAAACTCTTAGAAGGAGGGGATTATGTAGGTCATTTTCTGGGTAGCATGCCTGCCATATGAACACTAAAGTAATTTCCACATTAAGCTTGGAATGTTAGATGGAAGAAGTAAGAACAGCACCATTTAATGGGCCCTCATTATAAGCAGAGCACTATGCTAAGAGATTTTGTTATATGGTTGCATTTGGCCCTCATGATAACCCTGAGAGGTAGATAGTATTATTCCCATTTTAGGCTAAGGGAGGTAAAACAATATATTAAAGGTCAGAAGCGGGAGGACTGAGATGCAAACCCACACCTGCCTAACTCCCCATCAAAACTTAACGCTGACTAGTAATCAGATCTGCCAGGATGTACCCATGACCTTGATGATGCAGAGGCTCATTTGAAAATATCCTGTACCTCTACGTTCTTTTCTTTTCTATTATTGCATTTTTTCTGCTTTCCTAACTTTGTCTCTTTTATAGATGGACTTTGTTTTTGTTTTGATTTCTTAAATCTATTTTAGTGGGATTCTTACCAAAGCACTTGACAGAAACCCAGATGCAACTGGATTAAGGAGAGAGAGACAGATAAATGAAAAATTCAGAACAGCTTCATGCCTGGCTCAGTCAGGGTGTTCCAACAAAAAATAGCAAAAGCCTTTCTCCTCTGCCAAGTGGTCATGTGTGTGTTCCTTAGTTATACTGATGACCCTTGTCTTAGTGTTTTGTGCCGGTTGATGTTACTTTGTTTCCTATAAATATTCAAAATCATAGATTATCAAAGTGGAAAGAAAGTTATCTCAGAGATGAGTAGTAGAGCATAGGGAGTTTTTAGGTGAAACTATTCTGTATGGTATGTACTGCAATGGTGGATACACGATGCTATGCATTTGTCCAAACCCACAGAATGTAATTGAAGAAGGTGTGAGAGGGGAGAAAGTATATGGGAACTCTCTGTGCTATCTGCTCAATTTTCTGTAAACCTAAAATTGCTCTAAAAAATAAAGGCTACTCAGGAGTTCAAGACCAACCTGGGCAACATACTGAGACCCTGTCTCTACAAAAAATTAAAAATTAGCCAGCCTTGGTGGGGCGTGCCTATAGACCTAGCTACTCCAGAGGCAGAGGCAGGAGGATTGCTCGAGCTCAGGGGTTCAAGGTTGCAGTAAGCTGTGATCTCGGCACTGCACTCCAGCCTGCCTGACAGAGGGAGACCCGGTCTCTTTAAAATAAATAAAAAAATAAAGGCTACTGAAAAAAAGAAAGCTAGAATTACCACCTTTAACATGCAGGAATCCCTTCCTGAACATTTCTGCCAGGTTGCTATGAAATCATAAGATTTTAGAGATAAGAGGTTCTTAAATTTTATCTTATCCAAAACTTTCATTTCATAGATAAAGAAACTGAAGACCAGAGAGAGGAAGAGTCTTGCCCCAAATCACACAGCTACTTAGTTTTCAAAGCCAAGATAAGATAAGAACTTTTTTATTCAAGTTAGTGCTGTTTGTATCACCCCACATTGCTTTGTCTGTTTTCCACCTTTGGAATTCTCCTATGATTGTTTTTCCTTAAAATGGGGTTGACTAGCCCAGTTTTAAAATAATGTGGAATGTTCCTTCTAAAGAGAAGAGCTTCCTAACTGGTTCTTGCTTCCCTCTTCCTGAAGGCTTACACTCTCCTTTTAAAAGATGGAGCTGACATTCTGCCCCTTACAGATCCTGGGGGGTCTATCTCGACCTGCGGGGACATCCATGGCTAGTGAAAACCTCTGGCTCTTTGGTTGACTGGGCCAAATGCACAAATGTCCTGTGGGTAAGCCTCACGCGATGTCACTTTAAAGTGCTGCTAGACTGATAATCAGGCCAGTGAGAACCTATGCAACGTGTCACACCTGTTTTATTCTTTGGCCAAACTATTATCCCATTAGACAAATGGGAAGCTAATAAAACAAATGCCTGACAGATGAGATTTCAGGGTCCCCATGCTGATGCACTTATTTAGTCAAAACGACTTTTCTGATTTAAGTAGTAATGGTCTCTGTCTTTAAGGAGATTACAATTTAAAATCACGCCCCTTTTCAAGACAGGAAATCCATAAAAAAAGACGTAAAACAAAAAAAATAAATTAAAAAAAGCAAAAAAAATAAAATAAAATAAATAAAATCACGCCCCTAACTGTAATATGTCCCTCCCTGTGCCTCAGTGTTCTGGTAGGTAAAGCTAGAATAGTCTTTAGGGTTTTGCCCGGCTCTGCTGTCATAGAATTTTACCTGTCTTA
>CM052436.1:140203726-140246133 GCA_028533085.1 Varecia variegata | reverse complement strand
TCTCCCCTATAAGTCTCCCATATTTCAAAAAAGTTCATCAAATTTTGGGAAAACATCAATTTTATCATGCTTTTGAAGAAAGTCAATAGTGAATACAAAGTTTGGCAAAGTCCATAGAGTGACAGAAAATTAATTAGTTGCTCTGTTTGGTTTCATGGTCCCTATACAATTCACCTCATCACCTCACTAATCCAGCTTTTTTTTTTTGTTTATTATAGCTTATTATGGGGGCTATAACCAATTTCAAGCTACCAACATGATGTCACTGAACACAGTTGGGAAGAGATGTTCAGTAGCTCTTCACTATATGGTATTGCCATCATACATACACAACACATGTAAATAGCCTTAAGAACATAGATAATAGTAAACTACAGCAAAATATCAAGGAAATGATGAGTTTTGATTTTTAATAAAATGCATTTAACTGTACATTAAATGAACAAAGGAAGCTATAGAGTAATGCTTACATGTTCTCATTTTTGAAAATACAAGAAACTCTTGTGAGGTGTGATGGTGTGTGCCTGTAGTCCCAGCTACTCAGGAGGTTGAAGTGGGAGGACCCTTTGAGTAAAGGAGTTTGATCCCAGTTTGAGCAACATAGCCAGATTCTTGTCTCTCAAAAAATAAAAATTAAAAAAAATTTTTTTTTTTTTTTTTTGAGACAGAGTTTCACTTTGTTGCCCGGGCTAGAGTGAGTGCCGTGGCATCAGCCTAGCTCACAGCAACCTCAAACTCCTAGGATCAAGCGATCCTACTGCCTCAGCCTCCCGAGTAGCTGGGACTACAGGCATGCGCCACGATGCCCGGCTAATTTTTTCTATATATATTTTTAGTTGTCCAGATAATTTCTTTCTATTTTTAGTAGAGACAGGGTCTCGCTCTTGCTCAGGCTGGTCTCGAACTCTTGACCTTGAGCGATCCACCCGCCTCGGCCTCCCAGAGTGCTAGGATTACAGGCGTGAGCCACCGTGCCCGGCCAAAAAAAAATTTTAAAAAGAGATTTCAAGGCCAGGTGCGGTGGCTCACGCCTGTAATCCTAGCACTCTGGGAGGCCAAGGCGGGAGGATCACTTGAGGTCAGGAGTTCGAGACCAGCCCGAGCAAGAGCAAGACCCCGTCTCTACTAAAAATAGAAAATATTAGCCAGGCGTGGTGGCACGTGCTTGTAGTTCCAGCTACTTGGGAGGCTGAGGCAAGAGGATTGCTTGAGCCCAAGGGTTTGAGGTTACTGTGAGCTAGGCTGATGCCATGGCACTCTAGCCCAGGCGATGGAATGAGACTCTGTCTCAAAAAAAAAAAAAAAAAAAGAATATATGTTAAAATTACTTCAGAGATACAGGAGTAAGGACTCAAAGAAGCAGATTACCTTTTTATTATCACATCTCTTTATTGTTTCATTTTTAAATTTATTCATTTATTTTTATCTTTTTTTTTTTTTTTTCATTTCTTTGAGGGCAGGTATCCCTATCATTTATTTTTAGAGATGGAGTCTTGCTATGTTGTCCAGGCTGATCTTGAACTCCTGGGCTTAAGAGATCCTCTTGTCCCAGCCTCCTGGATAGCTGGGACTACAGGGACCACAGGCCTGTGGCACCATGCCTAGCTTGTTTGATTTTTTTTAAATAACCATCATATTGTGCTTTTAGGATAAAATAACATGTTTTTTTTTTAATGGGAAACTAGAATCAGGTGTTGAGGAATGACTTTTCCATTGTGCAATGATTTTAGGGTGGAAGAAACTACAATTGTAAAGATTGAGGAATGCTCAATTCCTCATTTTGAAATTAGCTTATTCTGCTAGCATGGAGGCTGTGCAAAGGCCAACCCCTTAGAGTCCAGGAAGGCGAAGTCCCAGTCACCATCATGGCTCTGTGAAACTAAAGCAATGGCCTCCAAACATGGCCTACTGCTTCTGCGCTTGCGCTTTGTATTAGTTTGCTAAGGCTGCCATAATGAAGTGCCAGTAATGGGGAGGCCTAAAACTGCAGCAATATATTGTTTTACAATTCTAGAGACTAGAAGTCTGAAATCAAAGTGTTACAGGGCCGTGCTTTCTCTGAAGCTGCAGGGGAGACTCCTTCCTCATCTCTTCCGGCTGCTGGCAATCCATGGTGTTCCCTGACTTGCAGCTGCAACACTTCAATCTCTGTCTTGGTTATAGCATGGCATTTTCTCCTGTGTGCATCTTTTCTCCTGTTTTTACAAGGACACCAGTCATAGTAGATCAAGGACCCACCCTATTCTAGCATCTTATTCCATTTATCTGTATTGACTCTATTTCCAAACAAGGTCACATTCTGAAGTACTGGAAGTTAGGACTTCAATATATCTTTCTGGGGGGTGGGGAGGACGCAATTCAGCACATAAAACCCTCCTACAGCCAATTCTCCACAGATCTGCCAGAATGAATTTTTAAAAGTGTATAATTGGATCACTCTCCCAGCTTCCCATCACACTGAGAATAAAATCCAAAGTAGGACCACCATGCTATCCTTCAATCTGGTCCCTGCCTCTTTCTCCATACACATTTCTTCCCACTTCCTGCCTTACTAATCTGTGCCAGCCACACAGACTGTCTTTCTATGCCCAGAACATTCCATGCTCATTCTCCCTCTAGGGTCTTTGCTGTTCCTTCTTGTCTGGAATGTGCTTCCATCAGATGTCTGCCTGGCTCTCTTTTTTCACTTCCTCTCAGTCTTCCCACCCAGGGTCACCTGACCCTAACTAGAACGGAGTCCACTCCTGTTTCTTCTCTTGTTTGGTTTTCTTTATAATGCTTAGTACTACATGCCAGTATATCTCACATTGATTTGTTTATTATGGTATATGTCTCGCACACTGGAATGTAAGCGTCATGAAGGAAGCAATTTTTTTAAATTCAAAAGCCTTGCAGATATTTTTATTCACTTTTGAATTGAATTACATTTTGAACAGGCAACCCATTTGCATGGTTGAAAAGTCAAAGTGATATAAGGAGGTATCCATACAAGTCTCATTTCCATTCCTGCCCCTGGCTGGCCAGGTTCCCCTCCCCCATAGGAAACCATTTTTATTAGTCTCCCAGTATTTCTTTCTTTTCTTTTCTTTTTTTTTTTTGAGACAGAGTGTCACTCCCTTGCTCTGAGTAGAGTGCCATGGCATCAGCCTATTCTCAAGTGATCCTCCTGCTTCACCCTTCTGAGTAGCTGGGACTACAGGCCTCTGCCACCATGCCCGGCTAATATTTTCTATTTTTAGTAGAGATGGGATCTTGCTCTTGCTCAGGCTGGTCTCGAACTCCTGAGCTGAAGCAATCCTCCTGCCTCGGCCTTGCAGGGTGCTAGGATCACAGGCGTGAGCCACCGCACCGGGCCTCCCAGTATTTCTTTATGCAAATTCCATATATATGCATATGTGTATATATATATTCTTTTTTCTTTTTTTTTTTTTTGAGACAGAGTCTCACTGTGTTGCCCTGGCTAGAGTGCCATGGTGTCAGCCTAGCTCACAGCAACCTCAAACTCCTGGGCTTAAGCTATCCTTCTGCCTCAGCCTCCAGAGTAGCTGGGACTACAGGCACGTGCCACCATGCCTGGCTAATTTTTTCTATATATGTTTTTAGTTGTATAGATAATTTCTTTCTATTTTTAGTAGAGACGGGGGTCTCGCTCTTGCTCAGGCTGGTCTCGAACTCCTGACCTCGAGCGATCCTCCCACCTCGGCTTCCCAGAGTGCTAGGATTATAGGCGTGAGTCACCGCGCCCGGCCCATATATATTCTTATTTTCCCATTTTACACTATGTATCATTAAATACATAGTCTGAATCTTGTTTTTTTGTTTCTTGTAGATATTTCTTGACATCATTCCATATCAGTTTAGAGAGAACTTCTTTCTTTCTTTTTACAGCTGCATAGTATTCGCCTTTGGGGACATAGTTTATTTAATCAGTTCCCTACTGATAAGTACTTATTGCTTCCCATCTTTTGCTATTTCCAAAAATGTAGGGCAGGAAATTTTATTCCATGCGAAATGCCCCAGTGTTGACGTCTTCCTGCACAAAGCAGATTGCAAATGAACAATTATATTAATAGAAAAAAGAAAGCAAGCATGAATTAACGAGTGAACGATTGGATGAATGAATGAATGACGACTGAAGCCACAGTGAAAGAGCGGAGGAGTGACAGAAAGGAAGCCCAAAAGCAGCCCGCTTGATACGCTGTGCTGCGGGTCGGCCCCACCAGGTGGCGCTGCAAGCGGCGGGCGCGCCTGGTCAGGCGGGCCACGCCGCTCTTGCCGTGGGCGCCGACGGCGGCGCGGGGACGGGCGTGGGGGTAGGGCGAGTCATATGACCCACTCGGCTTCCTGGCTCCGGCCGCTGCCGCCCGCCCGTGTCAGCCCGTGTTGTGCCCGGGCCCGGAGGAGCCGTTGGGGGGTCGGGGCCGAGGCCCGCTTGTGTGGAAGTCGTCGACGCCGCCGCTCGCCCGCCCTCCCGTTGGTCCTCCCTCTCGGCCGCCATCATGCTGGCGCTCATCTCCCGCTTGCTGGACTGGTTCCGTTCGCTGTTCTGGAAGGAGGAGATGGAGCTGACGCTCGTGGGGCTGCAGTACTCGGGCAAGACCACCTTCGTCAATGTCATCGCGGTGAGCCCCCGCCCACTCACTCGCCTGGGGCTTCGTAGCCAGCGAGTCCGGCCCGGCGCCTCCCCAAAGGCCTGAGTTGCTGCTCCCCTCAGCGAGAGGGGACTAATGAGGAAGGGGGAGGCTGCTAATCTGGGTCTGTCACCTCCCCAAAGGCCAGGATTTGGAATTTCCCGCGTGTTGGCGGCGGAGGTTGTAGCACTGAGATTGGCAGCGGAAGGGTTAATTCTATTTAGCCATCTTCGAGGGGCTGTGTCTCTAATGCGGCGAGGGCCTGAAAAGGGTTAAATTGAGTTTGTCTTGTTTTTAAAGGGTTTGGGGAGTGGGGTTTCCCTTGGGTTCGTTGAGAGGGGGCAGCCGAAGCGTTAAGTCCAGTCTGTCACTTTCCCGAAGGGTGGGGTTTGGCGAACCCGTCAGTCCTGTGAGAAAGCATAAGAATTAAGAGCCTCTCTCAAGTTGCCACTTGGGAGGAAGAGCCCCATTGTGACAGTGGCAGACCAGTGTGGGCGCTTTCCTGAATTCTGTGGGCAGTTTGTGCCATCTAATTCAATTACTCGTTTTCACCCGTCCCCCGAGGGGCGGAGATCTAGCTGATTGCCGAGTTCCAGCTAGTCCATAGTAGACGATGATATTAAGCCAGGGAGTAAAGAGTTTCTGCTTTACCAGAGCTAATTGTCTTAAGCGTGTAGGTAGAGAGATCTGCAGTCGGTGTAAAGTTAACTACTCTGCGATACGGGGTTGCTCTTTAGATGGTGTTTGTCACTTGAAGAGTAGGGAAGGGGCCGGGCAGGAACATAGCTTATCAGGCTCAGGGAAAGGGTGTCTGGGATGGAAATTTGGCTCTGATGACTTATAAACAATGTGGTGTTTATTCAGCACTGATTGAGTAGAAGGATGATTATTCAGTTGTGCTTCTTTGGTTGGTAGGGGAAGAAATAGTGAAAGATTTCTCCAAAATCTTTATTTAGAGCCTAAGAGTTGCTGTGACTCAGTCATAGCTGATAGGGGCTTCCACATGCCAGGGACCTTTAGAGCTGTTCTACAGAGAGATGATGGAAGTTCGTCCACCTTTTAGATGATTGTTGGAATACTCCTTTAACAGAAGACTAGCTGACAGACTGGTTTGGTTGCAGGAATGACTCAAACACGGCTCCCTTGGAGAAAATAGGTAACTTGTGACTCTTAGTCCTTGCAATAATAGAGCACCAGGAGTGAGTAAGACTTGGGGACACGATTAGCAGAAACCCAAGATTCCTTAGAAGAATGTTGCATATAAGGAAAATTTACCTACTTGTTGTTTGGCTCCTTTTGTAATATTATGATTGTTTTGGCTTGGAATGACTATCTTTTCACAGGAATAGGTGAGTGGAATGAGTATCTAATACCACTAAAATTAACAAGGAAAAACAAACTTTGGGCTACATATGCATATTAGAACTTTTGTGTGATTTGAAAAAGATGATGCCTTAGCCTGAGTGAAGTTGAGTTCAGTTAACTAAATTTTCTGATACTCCCTTGAGATGAGATTTGGAGTCATCTTGTAAATGCTATCTCTTTGACAAGATTGAATTAATTTATAGTGTAGATAAGTATATTAATACAGTCATTTTTATTTGTTGCGGAGAAGTAGTTATGCATGGGAAATCTAAAAAAGTTGAGCAAATCTTTGAGAAACTTCTTGATGATTTTCATGCTTGTGTTTTCCTTAGACAAATGTAGCCTAATAGAATGAGCATGGACTTTGAAGTCAAGTTGGATTGCACCTTGGATTTGAAATCTGGCTCTGCCACTTAGCAGCCTTGTATCCTCTTTGAGTCCTTGCTTTCTCATCTATTTAATGGAGATAATAATATGTTTCTTAAAGAGTTACTCTAAGGATTAAATGAAAGGAGAGATGTTAGGAGACTAGCACCGTGCCTGCCCATAGAAGGGGGTGGATAATGGTAACTGTTATTATTTGTAATGGGTGTACCCATTTAATGCAGAAACAATGTTTTGAAAAATATTGAGGTGGGACTCAGCTGGAATCATTTCCTCCTTTGAATCTCTGTATGTATCCAAATGTGGGCTGCAGTAGTGCATTTATGAATTGTGGAAAGTAATCACATCATGTGCTGTCTCCCTCCGCCCTTTTTTGCATTAGATTACTACAACAGCAAAACTTCTGCAGAGGTGTAGAACTTAAAGTGAATCAGTGGCTGCACTATTATCTTAACATTAGACTATTCTTTTTGAATTATAATGGTGTTGGTAGGTTGTGTTAAAAAACATTAGTCACCTCTTCACCTGAATGTTTATAGCAGCACAATTCACAATAGCAAAGATGTGGAAATAACCCAAGTGCCCATGAATACATGAGTGGATTAGTAAAATGTGGTATATGTATACCGTGGAGTACTACTCAGCTATAAGAAACAATGGTGATACAGCACCTCTTGTATTTTCCTGGATAGAGCTGGAACCCATTCTACTAAGTGAAGTATCCCAAGAATGGAAAAATAAGCACCACATATACATACCATCAAATTGGTTTCACTGATCATCACCTAAGAGCACATTTAGGAATAACGTTAATCGGGTCGGGCAGATGTGAGGGGGGAGGGGATGGGTGTATACATACATAATGAGTGTGATTCGCACTGTCTAGGGGATGGATACACCTGAAGCTCTGACTGAGGGGGGGGCCAAGGGCAATATATGTAACCTAAACTTTTGTACCCCCACAATATGCTGAAATAAAAATTAAAATTATAAAAAAAAACAACTCTCAACAAACTAGAAATGTAAGGAAATTACCTCAACATATTAAAGGTAATAGATGATAAACCGACAGCTAATATTCACACTCAGTGATGAAAAACTGAAAGCTAGTCTGGTAATATCAGGCACCAGTCCCAAGGTACTTTCACCACTCCTATTCAACGTAGTATTAGAAATTCTAGCCAGAGCACTTAGGGAAGAAAAAAAAAAAAAAAAAATTAGTCACCACAAAAAATAAATGAGATGACCTGTATGTTACTTAGCTTGATCTAATCATCACACATTGTATACATATATCAAAACATCACATTGTACCCTGTAAATGTATATACTTATTTGTTAAAAGTAATATTAATAAAAAAAGAAGAATCTAGACTGTAATTGGCTGTGAGCTTTAAGATACTGAAAAGATCTTGGTAAATTTCATGCCTTTTTTGTTTTTAAACCTCAGACCATAACCCAATCTGTGCTTCTTACAGAATGTAATGAAGGAGAGGAAAAGGTTTGTGATTAAAGATGATTTTTACAGATTTCTAAATAGAAACAGTGTGTTCAGAATAGTAAAGTTTGCCTTATCTTTCAGAAAACCAACTGCACTATTCTTTATATTGTATATAAAATGTTTTGATTTATAGAATCAGAAATACAGATGTGTTGAGCACTGTGTCACCTTAGAAAGTTGGCCATTTAACAACTTTAACAAGTAACTTCCCAGGTATGAAAAGTTTTCAGTGAAGCCAATTTTCTTTTTGTAAAAATCAACTTTTTGTTAACATCAAATTAAAATATCACTGTATCTGCCTTAAGTGTTAAGAAAGATTTAAGATTCAATATATGTCATTTAACTTAATCAACTTAATCAAAAGGTTCATGAAGCTGAATTACTTATATAGGGTTTGATCCAAGGAAGCTTAGTTATGGAGATGTTCAGATTTAAAATGCTTATTCTTAGGGTTTTAAAACTGAAATGATACCTCATTTAACCTAATATTTTATGTAGTAAACACTTGATATATGTAGTGGGGTTTTTTTGGACATTATAAAAAGAAACACCTTTAGTCTTTAATTTTCTGATTAGTGTTAGGGAATGAAATATTGCCCATTGCCAACTATTCTTGCAGTTATTGCATAATAAGTCATGTGTCCTGTATGTGTAATGTATGTTGAGTAGTCTTTATTTTTAACTTAGGCTCATTGTTAGGTTATAGTGTAGTTACTAAGAAATATTTAATAGGATTTATCAAAATAATATAGGATAAGTTTTATAGACATGTATTTTTAAAATGGAAGTATAAAAATTTGTATCCATTTTTTCAAACTGTTGATTCCTGAAAGGTTAATCCAAGAAAAAGTTTATTACTGCTGAGAATTAGGAGAAGATGATATTTGGGAAGACTGTGGAATTATGAACCTATAATCACTTTTTTAAGAGTGTGGAGCCTGGGTACAGTGGCTCATACCTGTAATCCTAGCCCTTTGGGAGGCCGAGGCAGGGGGATTGCTTGAGGCCAGGAGTTTGAGACCAGCCTGGGCGACAGAGGTCCCCTTCTCTACAAAATTTTTTTTTAAAAGTTAGCTGGATGTGGTAGCATGTGCCTGTAGTCCTAGCTACTCGGAGGCTGAGGCAGGAGGATCCCTTGAGCCCAGGAGTTTGAAGCTTCATTGAGCTGTGATTGCACCATTGCACTGCAGCCTGGGGGAAAAAAAAAAATAGAGTTTGTAGAAACCTTAATTAAGTAGTCTAATTTTACCTTCACTTTATAGATGTGGCTAGGAGATACATAGAGGTTAAGTGAAATTTCTAAGGCAGCAAAACTGGTTAATAGCAGAAAGAGAATTAGAATCCAGGGCCATTGTACTTTCTACTTTTCCCACTTCTTTAGATCCAGATGAAGTTGACTAACATTTGAGGACTATTTTATATATGTATTTATGGATACCATTCACATATAGGGGAATTAGGGGAATGACTGATAATCTATGGAAAGTACGAGTAGCGGAATATTACATTTGGATGTTTAAATGACAAGCTAACAGGCATTTTTGAGTTGCTGAACTATCTTTAATATCTTTAAAAAGCAGAAATAATTTTGTGTTTGATCTTACTGCTTATCATTTAATACTTAGGGGTAAGAATAGCAAAAACAGTTTCTAAAGAAAATAGACTGTAGTTCAACTCTAGATGTTTTACACATCTAAAACTTTACTAGAGAAGCTAGCTGTCCAGTGAGGTGGTCTTCAAATATAGATTCAGAGTTGTGGAACATGAGGAATCATGCCAAGGAGCATTTCTTCAAAGTTCTTTAGTCTCCATCCCCTCTCCCATTACTTTTTTTCCATTCAGACCAAGAATCTTGAAAGCCAAATGTTCTCATTAAGAAGCTGTTAGAGTGCAATAATGCATTTTAAATGACTTTCTTAGAGGATGTTTCACAACATAATGGACTTAAGTTTCTTAAAAATATAGTAAGTGAATGATCACTGAACATGGATACAAAATGCATTGAACCTATAAAAAAGTTACTTAAATGTTATTTTTAGATTTTTTCTGATTAAAACAATACAGGCTCATTAGTGGAAATTTGAAAATAAGAGAATAGTATAAAGTAGAAGAAACCTTGTATTTCTACCATTCAAGTTTAACTATTGTCAACATTTAAAGTATTTCCTTTTTTTTTTTTTTCCTGTGGACCTATATAGAGAGGTACCTTTTTAAAATGTGTATATCAAAATGCCCTTTTTTTGGGGAGACAGGGTCTCACTCTGTTGCCCAGGCTAGCATGCAGTGATGTCATCATACTTCACTGCAACCACAAACTTCTAGGCTCAAGCGATCCACCTACCTCAACCTCCCAGTTAGCTGGGACTACAAGTGTGTGCCACTATGCACACCTAATTTTTCTGTTTTTTGTAGACAGTATCTTACTATTTATGCTGGTCTCAAACTCTTAGCCTCAAGTGATCCTCCCATCTCGGCCTCCCAAAATGATAGGATTACAGGTGTGAGCCCCAAGTGCCCTTTAAAAAGTTTGGAAATGATACTATTTATAATACTTCCTGTTTTGGGTTTTTTTCCTTGTAATTACTATGGTGTATGCATTTTTCTAAAATCATTTTTAATGTCTTCGTAGTTTATTCCATTGTGGTGTATCTCATGGATATACTATATTTGGTTCAAATGTTCTCATTGTACATATGAGTGGTTTCCAGGGTTTTGCTGTTGTACATTAATTTGGTCTGCATTTCCTGAGGATGAGTTCCAGAGTTGGCATTACTGGGTCAAAGGATATGAACATATTTTATGTCCAGTAGCCAAATTGCTTTCCAGAAAGTATGCACTCCCACCGAGAAGGTCTTCTGAACATATATAAAGTTGGACTTCAGTTAAACTCTTTGTCCTTTGGCATTTTTAGGGCAAAACATGCATGTTTAGTTTTGTTGATGTAAAGTAAACCAGCAGTATTTTTAAACTGTCCTTTTAGATAGTGCTCTGTTTCTGTGTTTAATACATTTAAAGAAGTTCCTATTTATGTTTTAGCAACTACCAAAACTGATACTATGGAGAACATAATTCTTTTTTCCATTTTCTTTTTTTTGTTAAACTTTGTAGGCAAGCCATGTAAATATACATGCAGGTCATCCCCTTTACCTATTGTGGCACTGATTTGTTTTGAACTTATTTGCAGATTGCATTTTCCATAATTCTGACATGTTTCCATGTAGTCCTTACCTAACCTCAGTCTTATTATAGTGGGATACTGCTTACTTTTTTGTTTAGAAATCATTTTTTCTAAACTGGAGTCCAAGAAAGCTTACCAAATAGGCCACTTTTTGAGGCCAAAGCATGAGAATTTTTTAAATTCATAATTTCAGTATCAGTTATAATAATAAAAGGTTTTTTGTTTTTTTTTTTAACATACTTTGTTGCCTGGGCTAGAGTGCCATGGCGTCAGCCTAGCTGACAGCAACCTCAAACTCCTGGGCTCAAGCCATCATCCTGCCTCAGCCTCCTGAGTAGCTGGGACTACAGGCGAGGGCCAGCAAGCCTGGCTAATTTTTTCTGTTTTTAGTAGTGATGGGGTTTTCTGTTTTTAGTAGTGATGGGGTCTTGCTCTTGCTCAGGCTGGTCTCAAACTCCTGACCTCAAGCGATCCTCCCACTTCTGTCTCCCAGAGTGCTAGGATTACAGGTATGAGCCACCATGCCTGCCCTATAAAAGTTGATTCATGTCTTTTAAGCTCATATTTGAAAAAAAGTAAGGAAAAAGTGTTAACCTGTTTCCTAAATGTTCAAAATTAATTGATAATTTAAGGCATTTTGTTTTTCTAAGATGTGACAAAGCCAAAATTGAAATCTCTAATGGAGTAATTTGAGCTAATTTCTTTCTTCAAAGTTAGAATCACAAGCCTTACATTCTATTGTAGTTTTTTTTAAAGATTACATTGTTTCTTAAATTAGATATTGGATCGTGTATTTGAATCTAATTTAATAGCTTGCCAAGTTTTATACACTAGAATGACATTCTTATTTGATATCCTAGAAAGGAACTTTTTAAGTTAAAAAATTGACAAAACTTTAGGATTCATTTATAAATCATCTCTAAGAATACTACATTTTCTAAAATATGTAATCCTTTCTAATAATTTAAGGTATCAGGTATCTAAGTAGTAACATTGCTGCTTAGAAATTGAGGGCTTTTGTCCTCAGTGGGGTTAGAAAGGTAATCATTTGATGAAGAAAAAAACTTGGATGATTATTGACAAAATAATACTAAAAATGTCTTTTGTACTAATTTACTTGGTAATGATTAGTATCTACTAAAGTAGTATTACTATTATCATATATTTTGAAACTAAATGTGTTGGCATATGAATGTGATATGGTTGAGCTTATTTGAAATATGTTTAAATTAAGTAATTACATTAGTTCAGGCATCATAGAATTTAAGAGGGGAGAGCTAGACTAGTTAGGTTCAAGTCCTGGCTCTTCTACTTATATTATCTTGGATCAATTATTTAACCTCTTAATGTCTGTTTCCTTATTTATAGAATGGGAATAAAGTAGTATCTACCTCATAGAGTTGTTAGGAGTTTTTTATAATACACTTTGAACACTACAGGTGGGGCGCGGTGGCACACGCTTGTAATTTTAGCACTCTGGGAGGCTGAGGTGGGAGGATCACTTGAGGTCAGGAGTTTGAGACCAGCCTGAGCAAGAGCAAGACCCCATCTCTGCTAAAAATAGAAAAAATTAGCTGGGCGTGGTGGTGCACACCTGTAGTCCCAGCTACGTGGGAGGCTGAGGCAGGAGGATTGTGACTCTTGTCTCAAAAAACCCCCCAAGACAAAAAACAAAACAAAACAATCCCCCCCCCCCAAAACTCACAGCTACTCTCTGGGGTAGCTTCATGATTATCTCCATTTTACAGAGGAGGGAAAAATAAAGCACAGAGACAATTACACAAGTGATATTTGGCCAAGTCAATATTCAAATCCAAATCCGTAACTCTACAACCCTCATTCTTAATATTATGCTACACTTTGCATACTGAAATATGAATATTGGTTCATAAAGATGTTACGTTTTTGCTAAATTTTATACTTCAAATAATAACATTTGTCCATTCAGTATTTGAGTGCCTAGTATGTTCCAGGCACATGGACTACATCAGTGAGCAAAAGAGACAGAAATCACTGCCCTCAAGAAGATCATGTCATATTAGGTGATCAAATATGAAATGTTTGATTTTGAATCAAAAGTTTAGTTTATTGTATCTCAAACAAGAAGCAGTACAATTAAATCAAAGTATGCACCTAAACTATTGACACAGTTTTGCCATCTTCACGGTAGCTTGTTTATACCAGCAGCAAGAAAGCCTGGAGAGTGAGTGGCGATGAAATCGTGAAAGACTTCCCACAGCTTGTTGAGAATTGAATATTTTTCCTTGTAAGAAGTGGTCCAAAGCCTGAAAGAAGTGGTAGTTAGTTGGTGCAAGGGCTGGTGAATATGGTGGATGACAGAGAGTTTCCAAGTCCAGCTGCTATACTTCGAGCAGTTTTGTTTGTGCGACATGTGGTTAAGCATTGTTTTGCAAGAGGATTGGCCTGTCTCTGTTGACCAATCTCAGCTGCTTAATTGCAAACATCCTCATAATTTTGTCCAATTGGTTGCAGTAGACATCTGCTGTTATCGATTAATAAGGTTTCATGAAGCTGTAGTGGATAATACCAGTGCTGGACCACCAAATAGACACCATTAGTGTTTTTTGATGAATATTTGGTTTTGGACTGTGTTTTGGCACTTCATCTTTATCCAACCATTGTGCCAAATGCTTGTGATTTTCAAAAAGAATCCATTTTTCATCACTTGTAACAATATGGTGTAGAAATGGTTCACCTTTATGTTGTGGTAGCAAAGAAAGGCAACCTTTGAGACTATTTCTCTTCTGATGCTTGTTTAATTCGTGTGGTACCCATCCGTCCAGCTTCTTTACCTTGCCGATTTGTTTCCAGTGGTCCAATATTGTTTGAATAGTAACGTCACACCTTGCTGCTAGTTCTCTCATAGCTTGAGGTAGATTCACTTCCACTACAAATTTCCGGTCATCTTTATCTACCTTGGTCTGAGATTGCCCACGTGGCTCATTTTCAGGATTAAAATCACCAGAGTGGAACTTCTCAAACCATCACTGTACTGTGCGTTCATTAGCTACATCCTTTCCAGACACTTCACTGATAATTTGAGCTGTCTGTGCTGCACTGGTTCCGCAACAGAAGTCATATTCGAAAACAACACAAATTTTTGACTTATCCGTGGTTTCACAAAAATTGCTCTAAAAAATAGTTTGAAAGATAATCACAAGCCAACCTGTGCGTTTGAAGAATGAGGATGTACCTTCACAATAAAAATAAAACAAGAAATGTCAAAGGGAAGTGTCAGAGATATCAACTGTCAAACTTAGTACTTAAGGCAATCAGACATTTCATGCTTAATAACCTAATAAATAAAAACTAAAAAGAGAGACAATGAGGAGATAGTTGGGGAGGAAAGGAAAGGAAAGGTCTGGATTATTATGGAAGTGGAATGAATACAATTTAGCCCTTAAATCATATGTACAGGACAAAGGGGAATTTGCAGAGACCCTCTTAAGGATTTGAGTGAATGGTGGGGATTATGGTTGTACCATCAACAAACAGCAGTTATGGGGCGGATAAGGGAAAATGGGTTCAGAAGAGAAAAGGAGGAGTTAAGCATAAAACATATTAATATTACACAATAAATGATATAAAGGGAATGACGGGCAATTATTGCTGTATTTAAGTACAGTGGAACTAAAAGTGAGAATTAAAATTTCATCCAATGCATAACTTTGTTCTTAGGAGTATAAGAGACATATAAAGTAATTGAAGATCCAATCCTGGTTTTTCTTTAAAGGAGTAAATTGTAGGGTCTTTTCTAGTGATTGGTGTCAACTATCCTACCCTGCCAATTACTTGTTTTGCCAGTGTTTTGTAGGCAAGGACTAAAGCAGAATGGTCTCTACTCCTCAGAATTGTAGTTGAGTTATTTTGATTTATTTGTGGTACTTATGTACATTTTTCTGTGACTAGAATGCAGGCTGCTCAGAAGAGGTCCTATTCAATAGGCCCTTCAATAGCTGGGATAAAGGCTACATACTCAAAGTGGCTCAGATTCATTTGCAGGCTTGGAAGCCTTTGCTGTCTAATTTGAAGAGGAATATTTCTATCCCTGGAAAGTGCCTGGCTTAGGTTTGTATAGTGTCTTTCTACTGAAGAGAAAAATTTTCTATATATAATTTGTGTGCTTTAAACTTAAAGGATGTTTGATTTCTTGAGATTTAAGTTGGGATTTTTCTTAGGTGCTAGGTAAACATGTAGATAGTGTTTTACTCAGAATATCGTTTTTCATCTACTCAGATTACATTGCTGATTATTTTCTGGCTGGTTGAAAAGACAAAGTGTGATCCTCGGTCCTCATATCCCAGTTAGGCTGTTTGATAGCTACTTAGGGAGTTAGAGCAGTCTAATGTGGATTTATAGTGCTTAAGAGTGCCAGTTCATTTTGAAACATGTTAACATTACGATAATCATCCTTTTCTCCTATGTCCAACACAAAGGGAGCATTCAGTAAAAATTCTTTCATTTATTTAATTAATGAAGCACTCTTGACTATTTTATACAATGCTTTCACATGATGCATTGCATAATTCTTTTGGCCCCCTTAAGTAGATAATTATTGGCTTATATAAGGTAAATAAAGGTTAAGTGACACAGTTGTCAGATGGGTCTGGAATTCAATTCCAACTCTCAGCCTGAAGTTTTACCCCATAAAATAGGTGAGCTGTGATGAATCTGGGTCCATGTTTAGGATCTTGCTTTGCCACTTGATAAGTATAACTCTTCCAAGTCCTGTAACTGAGGCTAGCTTGGAAATTGAATGTGACCTCTTGTGGTGTTCCATATGCAATTTCTTTGGCTCTTTGCTGCCAGATGTTGTAAGTCTTTTGTGCTGGCTGTTTAGTACTTCCCTGTATTATCCTTCCTGGGAACACTTGTAAATTTTAGTATTTGTTTTGGCAGGCTTTGGAAGAGGGGCTTAAATTTGCCAGTGAAAATTATCAAGATGAGTGTGAGCAGAAGGATGGAGGAAGTAAGCCTTTGAAATAAGTATTGGACTGTGATAATGATGGTGAATGAGTTGCCCAAGATCCCAAGGCATTTTCTTTGCCTACAATACATTTTTTTTTTCCGATCTGTTGGTACTCCTTTTCCCTTAAATGGCATTGTCTTACTCATTGTTCAAGTCCCAGATCTGTGAAACTTTGCCCCCCCCCCCCGCCCCCCCTCCCCCCGTCTTCTCCTAGGCAAAGTTAATTGCTCTGACAGCACTTGTTCAAAATTATATTTATTTGTGCCAGTTATCTATTCAACTGTCTCTACTTCCAGACTGCAAACTCCCTTACTGTTATTTATGCTCTTTAAATGTGGCACTGGGCCTGACTTTAGCAGGTACTCTGTTATTATTGATTTAATAGAGTGAAGCAATATAGGGTAGTGTATAAGCATGTGGGGTCAGACAGGCCTAAATTTGAATTCTGGATCTGCTAGAGTTCTGTGACCCCCGTAAAGCTTCTGTTTCCTCATCAGTGTTATGGGCATGAGAGTAGTTGCCCCATGGGCTCATGGTAAGGTAAGACAATCAGCACAGTGTCTGGCATGGAATGAGTGCTCCTAAGTTGGTAATTATGTGGTTGATGTGATATTTGGGGTTAGGGCAGGAGCCTATGGTCCAGTAAAAATGGTAGATGGAACCCCTTCATCCCTCAGGTGAGCACTGAGTAGGGATTCAATTTTAGAGGGGGATGAAAGGTTCTTGACTTTCTGAGGGGAAGTGTACTGGGCAGAAGGGACCAGTTTCTGATTCTTGGTAAAGTTTTTCTGTCATTCTGAGGGAGACAAACTAAAATAACAGATAGTCTTTTGCTATAACCCAGCATAGATATGCCAAGATATTAGGGGCAACTTGCCAAAAAAATTTACTGGTCCATTTCTTTTGTTTTTCTCTTGATGAATTTGGTTGTAGTTGCTAGTTTTGGCTTGGTGGAAGAGGCTGTGATTGCTCCAAGTTGATTTTTTTTTTGTTTTGTTTACTATTAAGAGTAGAAGAGTCACGGAGTTATCTTCCTCTCAGTTTACCATTGAGTTTGTATTTTGTTGTTGTTCGACAACCTAAGATTGGCTTCAAGCTTCTGTAAAAGTAATGACTCTTGTTTATTTGTCAACAAATAATAACCCTCAAATGCCTGAGGCATTATACTTAAGTTGGAAGTAACTTTAGGGCTTTTAAGTTTAGCCTCGGGTTCAAATCCCAGTTTTGCCACTATTTACCTGTGTGCATGACCTTGACTTTAAGTTTCCTTTTATGTAAAATGAGACCAGTAAAGTGAATAATATCGAGCTGCTATTATTATTATATTTTATTACCAATATAAGCCAATGACATGTATCTTAGCTCATAATAATGATTTGTTCTTGATGCAGTAATCATAGGTAACTGGAAAACATTGTTGTCACTCCAACTTCTTACTGTACCTGCCAAACTCTCCTTCCTGATGATAGTTAAGTAGAATTTTAGGCAGCTACTGAATAAATAATGATGTTAGTATCTAGAAGGCCCTGCAGTTTGGAACCTGAGCAGTGTACAATGACTCTACTTCATGACTGTCCATCATTTAAGCACTGAGTTTCACTGTGAAACAATGCTGATAATGCTGGCTAGGCTAAAAAACACCTCCTGCTTTACAGAGTGGCTTTACAGTGTTAGTGTTTCTTCAGGGACACCCAGAGTTAAAGTGTTCAAGAGCCATTGAAAGAGAAAGTATTCAGTCCATGGTGTTTTCTGTGACCACACCACTGTACTGCCAGAGAAACTGGTAAAGGTAGAAGCAGGTATCAGCACGTATCTACTGATATATAAACAAACAGATGACTAAAACATAGGATGCACTGTAGTTTAAAATGTTTTTAGGGAATTATAAACTGTTTAATATTTTAAAAAGTAAACAATGTTAGTGAATATTTTACAGTGGGGGAAAACACAAAGCAATCCTTATGATACTATTAGTGGGGGAGATAAAGTTGTAAATGCATAAGGGAGAAAAATGTTAGAAGTAGGCAATAAAGGACTAGTAAGTTAAAACTCAGGTTTTATGGGCCCAGCATGCTTCCACAACGTAAATCTGCTGCCTAAAATCCAGGTTTTAATGTATCCTAATGACAGGTGCCATGAGTTGCTTACTATAGAGTCTGGCAGGCAAAACAGTGTTTGTAAACATTTTCTTGTCTCTACTACTGTTGTCAAGAATGCCTAAACTAGTCTACAGATACGAAAGGGAGGATTGCTGATTTTGTCTTATGATGTACCTGTGGAGCAGGATTTTAGTGGCTTCATTTATTAATATTTTCCAGGTAAAAAACAGAGCTGATAAGGGGTCATGCAGATGCTGTCATTTGGCATTGTACACTATAATCCTTGGTCAATTTTAAAGGATTTTTCATTCTAAAATAAAGATTCTCAGTATCAGTAGGAGTCATGGGTTAAATTGTAACCTAGGAGACAGTTTCTCAATAACTGCTCAGTAATGTCTCTGACATTTGTTTAATTGAAGATCTAAATAGCCACTAATGGATGCTGCAGTTTCAATAAGCAGTGAAGTTTATTTCCTTGGAAGTAGAATGAGGCAAGCTCAGAATATTGTGTAGAGTGCTTATGACCAGCTGTATTTCTTCATAGCCCAGAAGAAGTCTTATATAACTTCCCTTAATGAAATGGAGCTAAACGAGAAGCAAAAGTATTTAATGGATGATATTGGACCTGGGAATTCTGAATGAGTCAGTTCGATTCCTGTAGAGTGTCCTGTCTCAAGGAAATTAGGGAAGTATGTGATGCAAGGCTTACAGGGCTCCCAGTGGTCTTTATAATTATTAATATATTCTTTCAGAGGTAGCAGTGATCAGGCTAGTCTCTTCCTATACAAGATGTGATTAGCTTGTTCCTCACTTTGGGGACTATGTGTGGCAGTTTTAAAAAAATACTACTTTCCTGTTGGTTCATCAGGAACTACCCCACCTTGGCTAAATTCCAGCACATTAATGTTATCTTTAATTCTCTTATTAATATTTAGTGAACGTCAGAGGAGGTTTCCAGACTGCTTATAACTGAACTTAGGGATACTGTCAGTAGGGAAAAGATGCCCTGAGGGACTGTATGTGTGGGGCTGTGATTTGTTATATTCTGAAAATTCTAGGCTAGAATAATGGTTCTTGGGGCAAGGAAAACACCAATGGATTGCCACCAATAACATCCTGGTGGAAGGTTGGTGCATTTCCCAATCCCTATCAACATTTGGTTGGACAAAATTGACAGTCTAGACCTTTCAGCAAATGATAGATGTCTCTTAGTCAAGATCTATTGACCTCACTCACACAAATCCATTGTTTATAGTAAGTACTTTGCTGTAGATAAGCATGAATATTCTAGCTGCCAGAATATATCCCTCTTGCTTTTTCTTACTGTCTTTTATCATTGTACTTGTTTTAGGACAGTGTGTTAATCTTTTTGAATATTGTGGA
The DNA here is from genome assembly GCA_028533085.1 of Varecia variegata. Taxonomy (NCBI): domain Eukaryota; kingdom Metazoa; phylum Chordata; class Mammalia; order Primates; family Lemuridae; genus Varecia; species Varecia variegata. The sequence goes on along the minus strand of CM052436.1, from coordinate 140,226,602 downwards.
CTAGTTTTTGATGTCAGGGTAATGTAGGGCTCATAAAATGAGTCGGGAAAACTTTGCGCCTCTTCTATTTTTGGAGAAGAGATTATGTAGAGTTGGTGTTATTTATTTAAATGTTTGGTAGAATTCACCAGGGAAACCATCTAGGCCTGAGGATTTCTTTTTAAGAAGATTTTATTAATAAGTTACTATTAATAATTCCATTTCTTTAATAGAGAGAGGAATATTGAAGTTCTTCTTTCTCATGTGTTTGGGTAGTTTGTCGCTTTCAAGGAATAGGTCCATTTCATCAAAGTTGTTGAATTTATGGGCATAATGTTTATAGTGTTTTCTTATTATCCCTTTAATATCTGTGGGGTCTATAGTGATGTCCATTCTTATTGAGATTGGTAATTTTTGTCTCGTTTTCCTTTGTCAGTTTATCAATTTTAATTATCTTTTTAGAGAACCAGCTTTTGTTTTCATTGGTTTGCTTCTATTGTTTTTTTCTGTTTTTAGTATTATTACTGCTTTTATTGTTGCCTTCTACTTGTTTTGGATTTGTGTTGCTCTTTTTCTGATTTCTTAAATTGGAAGCTTAGATTCTTAATTTGGAGCATTTCTTCTTTTCTAATAGAAGCATTTAAGTCTATAAATTTCCCTCTGAGCACTGTTTACCTGCATCCTACAGATTTTGATATATTTTTCATTTAATTTTTTTTTTTTTAAGACACTCGCTCTGTCACCCTGGGTAGAGTATAGTGGTGTCATTGTAGCTCACTGCAACCTCAAACTCCTGGTCTGAAGCGATCTTTAGGCTTGCGCCGTGACACTTGGCTTCTTTTTCTATTTTTTAGTAGAGATGGGGGGGGGAGGGTCTCACTCTTACTCAGGCTGGTCTCGAACTCCTGACCCCAAGCAATCCTCCCAGAGTGCTAGGATTACAGATGTGAGCCACCACGCCCGGCCTCCTTTTGTATATATTCTGTAACTATTTTTGTCGTGGTTACCATGGGGATTACATTTAACATCCTAAAGTTATAACACTAATTTGAATTTATATCAGCTTAATTTCAATAACAGAAAAATTCTGCTCACTTCTACCCCTGTCCCTACCTCTTTTAGTTATTGATGCCACAAAATTACATCTTTGTACATTGTTCAAAAGCATGAACTAATTGTGTTTTTATGCATTAGTCTCTTAAATTATGTAGAAAATAAAATATAGAGTTAAATACCAAAGTTACAATAATGGTAACTTTTAGAACAATAATATTTTTTAATGTGTTAGTCTCAAATTATGTAGAAAACAAAAAGTGAAGTTACAAACCAATGTTAAATAACACTAGCTTTTATAATTGCCTGTGTATTTTCCTTTCCTGAGATATTAATATTTTTTCATAGCAACTCCAAGTTATTGTCCTTTAATTTCAACTTGCAGGACCTCATTTAGCATTTCTTGCAGGGCAAGTCTGGTGGTAACTCCCTCAGTTTTTGTTTATCTGGGAATGGTCTTAATTTCTCTCTCACTTCTTTGAAGGACAGTTTTGCCAGAGATAGGATTCCTGGTTGATGGGGTGTTTTGTTTTGTTTTTTTTTCATTTATCATTTTGAGTATACAGAAGGCCCACTGCCTTCTAGCCTCCAAAGTTTCTGGTAAATCTGCTGCTAATCTTACTGAGGATTACTTGTATTTGAAAAGTTGCTTCTTTTGTTGCTTCCAGGATTATTTCTTTTTCTTTTGATAGCTTGATTATATGTGTCTTGGTGTAGATTTCTTTGAGTTAATCCTACTTGAAGTTTGATGAGCTTCTTGGATGTTTATGTTCATTCATGTCTTTCACCAAACTTGGGGAAGTTTTTGGCCATTATTTCTTCAAATTATTTCTCTGCCCTTTATTTTCTTTCTTCTTCTGAGACATCCACAGTGTGTTTGATGGTATCTGACAGGTCCCTGGGTTTTGTTCACTTTTCTTCTATCTTTTTTTCTTTTTGTTCCTCAGACTTAATAATTTCAGTTGTCCTATTTTCAAGTTTGTTGATTGTTTTTGCCTTGTCAAATCTGACTTTGAGTTCCTCTAGTGAATTTTTCGTTTCAGTAGTTATACTTTTCAACTCTAATTTTTTTTGGCTTCTTTTTAGGTTTTCTACCTCTTTATTGATATTTCTGTTTTGTTCTTACATCATTCTTGATTTTTTCCCCCACATTTTCCTTTAACTCTTTGAGCACCTTTAAGATAGCTGTTTACGGTCTTTCTCAGGGTCAGTTTCTTTTGATTATTTTTTTCCTTTGTATGGGCCATACTTGCCTGTTTCATTTATAAAGCTTTGTGATTTTTTTTTCTTTTTTTGCTGAAAACAGGAAATTTGAATCTAATAATGTGGTAACTCTGGAAATCAGATTTTCCCTTGTTTCCAGAGTTTCCTGCTTTTTGTCTTTTTGATTGTTGTAGGCTGTTGCCATGCTGAGTATCAGCCTGCAGTGTAAATTTAAGGTGTTGTCAGGTCCTTTCTGAGCCTGTGCTTTTCCCAGGACATGTGCAGTGACTTTCTAATTTCTCCCATATATGCAGTTCTTTTGGATATTTTAGTCTTTAATGTCTGGCTTCCAAAAGGCAGAAAAGATAAAAATTAAGTGGGAGAAAAAGGCCCTTTAAATCTCCCCGAAAGTACTTCAGCTGGAGGAGGAATGTTGGGGGAGGTTGTGCAGCAGTGGTTGCCTGCGTCTCTGTCTGCACCTCTGTGATGAGAAGCAGCAATCAGCAGTCAGAACATAGATAGATACCTGATAATTGGAGAATGTGTACTTATTGCTCACCCTAGCTCCCACTAGTGGTAATCACATGTAAGCTGTTACCAGAACACATGTACACAAGCCTGTCTTAGGGTTGGGGAGTTGAGGATGGGTAGCTACTGCTGAAGTAAGAGTAATTGACTGAATTCATCCACAATTTACCATCCAAACCTTTCCCTGGAAGTTGTAAGCCTTCAGTAGACTCCAGAGTTCCAAAGTTGTTATATCAGATTTTGCTAGTGCAAGTGTCTAGATGGGGAGACACATTTGTGGTGCTTCCAATTTTGCCATCATCTCATAGTCCTTTGGCAAATCTGTTCAATTTTTTTCCCAATCTTTTTTTCTCTGTGTTGTTCTTCTTGGATAATTTGTATTGCACTATCTTCAAGTTTGTTGAGTCCTTCCTCTTTTATCTCCATTCTTCTATCGAGCCCATCCACTGAGGATTTTTTTTAGTTTTTAAAAAAATTTTCGTCATTATGTTTGTCACTTATAAGATTTCATTTGTTTTATTTTATAGTTTATCTGCTAAACTTTCTTTTCTTTTCTTTATGTTATGTTAAAGACAAGAGTCTCACTCTGTCACCCTGGCTTGAGTGCTACGGCGTCAGCCTAGCTCACAGCAACCTCAGACTCTTGGGCTCAAGTGATCCTGCTGCCTAAGCCTCCCGAGTAGCTGGGACTACATGTGTGCACCACCATGCAGGGCTAATTTTTCTATTTTTAGTAGAGACGGGGTCTTGCTCTTGCTCAGCCTGGTCTCAAACTCCTGACCTCAAGTGATCCTTCCACCTTTGCCTCCCAGAGTGCTGGGATTACAGGCGTGAGCCACCACACTTGGTAGCTAAACTTTCTATTCCATTCATTTCAAGAGTTTTCACCCTTACTCCTTGGAGCATGGTTATGATAGTGTTTGGTAATTTTAATACCTGGATCATCTTAATGTTCGCAACTACCGAATGTCTTTTTTCCTTGCTAGTTGTTGAGATTTTCTTGATTCTTCATATGTTCAATTATTTTGGACACTTTTTGGATTCTTCAATTATTCTTGTTCATTCTTGAATTGTTTTGGACCCTTTGAATATTATGAGACTCTGAGTTTTATTTAAGTCCTATGGAAAATATTGATTTGTTGTTTTGTTTTAGCAGGCAGTCAACTCAGGGTTCAAGCCACAAGATACAAACTAACTTATTCTGTGGGCTTGGGCTCTAATATGAGTTCATTTTTCAAAGCCTTTGTAATGCTGTTTGGATCATTTTTGTCTATATATCACCTAGGGAATGTCAACCAGGAATGTGGGTGGTGGTCTACTTTATAGCTTGGTTCTCAATGCTTTTGATATACTATTGATATTTAGGGTCAGATCCATATATCACAGGTTGGGGATGAGCCCAGGAGTTCATACACAACTTTATGAGGTCCATTTCTCTAGTTCCTTCCTTTTCGAGTGTCCCCAATAATGTCTGATTCACACTCCCCCCATCTTTCCTGGTCCTCTGGTTAGAAAGGTTGGGACTTCAATCTTCATACTTTGTTGTGCCTTCCTTCAGTGGGCCAAGTGGTAGGAGAAAGAATAGAGGGACAAAAAATCAACATGAATTCCTTCCATCACTGCCCCCGCCAAGTATTTTTTAGACCACAGTTTTCTGGTTAGGAAGGATTCTCTTCTCTGTAAGTACATGCCTGTCCAGGATGCCATAAGTGTGTACAGCTTCCAGGGTTGGTTTTATGTGGGGGGAATGGCAAGAGAGAGAGGAAGGAAAAAGTGGAATTTTTCCTACTCTGTACTATAACCCACCCACTCCCGCATACACACACACACACACACTCTCTCTCTCTCTCCTCGACCAGAAAGAGAAAGTTTCTCCTGGAGATTTTTCTGCTCATGCCTGGTATACGTTTCTCGAAATTGAGCTGCCTTTGAATCCAAATTGGGAGATTAGGTGGACACAAACAACTAAACTATAGGAAACAACACCAGATTAATTGTGCTTCAAGTTCTATTAGTTCCCTTCTCTAATCTACCTGCTACTGATCATTTGTTTTTCAGAGTCCTTAGATAACTTCTGCAGTATGTGTTCTGTTCAGGGTTTTTAGTTACATTTAGTGGAAAGAACAGGTAACATCATATCTCATGGACCCTGTGTAGTGATGATGGTAGCAAATATTGAATGCTTTCCCTGTACCAATGTTCAGAATGCTGTATGTGTTTTAATTCATTTAATATTTAAACAACTCTATGAGGTAGAGACTGTGGTTATCTCCATTTTACATTTGGGGAAAGTGAGGCTTTACAAAGTTAAGGAATGTGTGTGTAAGGACACACAGCTAGGCAAGTGGGTAAGGTCAGAGTTGTAACCTAATGTAACTGTCTCCAGAGTTCCAGTTATAACCACCAGACTACCACTGCCTCTATATCATTATATTATATTTTAACATCTGTTGCTTGAGAAAATGAACAGGACCTCGTATAGTGATTCCACAGCCACTAGGACTCTTCATACTCAAATGGTTATTTATCAGCAATTTTACTTTTTTAGGATGTGCTTTATACATGACAAAGTTTTCTTTTAGTATTCATCTGATTCTGGCTTGCTTTAATAGGTCTTGATAAAGACTAGGCTTTTTAAATTTTGTTTTAATTACTGTGAAATTCATTCTACTGTTCATAGGTTAAAAATTTATAGTGTATGCTGAAGCTTTTCCATAAAGGAGTTTTTTGTTTTTCTTAAGACCAAAAGGACTTTTTGTTTGGATAGCTTTAGGAATGCCCCTTTTTAAGTTCAAAAATAGAAGCCTAGAAAGGGATTTGGAAGGAATCTTTTTTTTTTTTTTATAATCTTATTTTTATTTTTGGACAAGCAGTATATGTACACATGGGGGGGCATACAGTAACAAATAAGTCTCTTTCTCATTTTAGTTCCCTAAATACCCAGTTTTCCCTAGAAGGAGGGAAAAAAACTTCTAAATAATGAAAGTCACTTTCTTAATTTTAAAAAGTGTTTATATTAGAAAAGTAAAAATTAAAATGTAGTTGAAATGTCTAGACACCAACTGGTAGAATAGTATCGAGGCCTGAAATGTGACTTGTATACTGACTCTCCTGATACTCATCCTTCCTGCTTTAGAACCTCTTGCAGCCTACATGTGAAGAGTAGTCATCTTTTTATATAAAGATACCAGTGTTTGTTAAAGATTATGCTGGGCCCTTGATGTTCATGGGAAATATATCTGGACACTTTAGTGACATCACAAGTTAGCAAATACTGTATTTCCTAGAGCTCTCCAGGACTAAGATTTCTTTTAGCATCCATTTTTATATGCTATGCCTCATAAAATTTCTGAATATTTACCTGAGTGAAAATGCTGCACTGGGAATTGGTTGCTAGGTGGTTGACAAGGGATGCTCACTGGCAAACTAATTCACAGCCAAGCAAGTTGAGTTTTTCTTCAGCAGCTTTTTGGATGTAGATTTAGTAAAAACATTAATGTATTACAGTGCTGTTATGAAAGGTATAGTGAGTATAGGAAATAGTCATTAGAGACCTTTTAAAATGACTATTCTTCAGGAATAGAGGTTAGCAGGAATGAGAGTTTTCAGGTTCCTAATTGAAATTGTGATTTGGAGAACATTTAATCCTCGAGTTGTTTTTGTAAAGGAGGTTGATGCAAAGTAGCTCCATTATTATTAGCAGGCAGTAAGAATTAATTAGTTGTTTCAAATGAGTTAGAATTGGAACAACATTTAGGCATTTAATTAGTAGTTGGAGAATTCCTGTACCATTATGCTTTATAGAAAGTTATTTAGAGAATTTTTATCTGTTATATTCAATTTCATAGCCCAATGCTGAAGAAAATATAAAGAGTTTTTCACTCTGGGTTTTTTTTTTTGTTTTTCTTTTTTTTTTTTGAGACAGAGTCTCACTCTATTGCTTGAGCTAGAGTGCCATGGTGTCAAGCTAGCTCACTGCAACCTCAAACTCCTGGGCTTAAGTGATCCTCCTGCCTCAGCCTCCAGAGTAGCTGGGACTAGAGGTGTGTGTCACCATGCCTGGCTAATTTTTTCTATTTTTAGTAGAGATGGGGTCTTGCCCTTGCTGCGTTTGATCTCAAACTCCTGACCTCAAGTGATCCTCCTGCCTTGGCCTCCCAGAGTGCCAGGATTATAGGCGTGAGCCACTGTGCCCTGCCTTCACTCAGTTTTGATGTTCCCATCCGGTATTACATCTTTAAGTACTACTTAAAAATCCACAATTGCTACTGTTTGGGGTGTGGCATATCTTAACAGTATAAATAAAAATTATCACTAGGTAACTTGAAAAAATAAACTGTCAAGCCCCTGTTCCCCAAGGCAAATGTGATTGCTTGCCCAGTTACCATAAACTTAACATCAAAATCCAAAAAGGACAAGACAAAAAAAACCCTGGCAATATTAATACTAAAACTTGGAGACTTGCCTTCCTGAACCCTTAGGTTTCAGGAGTGGTCCTCAGTACAGAAATACGTCAAGAGCCCCTCTGACAGCAGAGAGGCAATGCTTGAGTGGTGTGCGAGGACAGTATAGCAGTTAAGAGTTAAATATTACATCTTAAGGGTTTGAGTGGATCTGTTTGCCTCATAGCAGAAAGGAATATACTATTTACTAAAGGCCAGCTTTTCGGGAGCAAAAATTCCTATCTGTGGTGGCTTTTGAGACTGAGGAGGAAGAAAAGCAGAGGGAAGGGAGCAGTAAATACTTGAGGCAAGGGGAGGAACTGAGCTAGTATAGGCACTGAGAAGCAGCTTTAAGGAGAGAGGAGACAGAATACCTTTGCATTATCTTGTAGGGGCTTAAATGTCACTATTTGGAGAGGCCTTGCTGGCTACCCAATCACCTTGTATTACCTCCTCTGTTTTACATAGCATATATTTATTGTGTAATATTTTTATGTTTGTTTTCTAGTTTCTCTTCTTTTCCTTCTCTCTGATGTTGAATTAATGAGTGAATAAGTTAATGCCTAAAGGCAGAGACAAAGTAGTTTTATGGGTTTATAAGACCACAGAGGAAAAGGTGTTTATAAATCAGTACAGCACAGGTTCAGTATCTTTTATGTTATCAAGGTATGCAGAGGCAGCTGTATGAATTGGTTGCTGATCTTTGGATCGTCTGTGAAGCAACTTTTTTTTTTTTTATTGAGACAGAGTCCTAATTCTGTTATCTGGGTAAGGGTGCAGTGTCGTCATCATAGTACACGACAACCTCAAACTCCTGGACTCAGGCAATCCTCCTGCATCAGCCTCTTCAGTAGCTGGGACTTCAGGTGTGCCCCACCATGCCCAGCTAATTTTTAAATTTTTTGTCAAGCTGTGTTGTCCAGGCTGGTCTCAAACTCGTGGCTTCTTTATCAATCCTCCTGCTTTGGACCTCCCAAAATGCTGGGATTAATGTCAGTTTTGAAAGAATAAAGGATAATCTTGGAATGTTATGACTTTGCAGAAAGTTTCATTTGATTTGCTTGAGAGAAATAATTTTTTAATTTGGTCTATCTGGAATGATAGACCATGTGGAGAATTTGGGCCATCAAAGAAAAGAGGCCTTAATTGATTATATCCCTAAGGAATCTGAAATACCAGTTTGAAAATTTTTCATGCTATTTAATTCACTAAGCAAATCCCCTCCCCCAAACAAACAAAATTAAACACACTGGAATTTTGAGAGATGTTATTCTTTGGTAATAAGATTTAACTACCCAAATGAATCTTTTTTTTTTTTTTTTTTTTTGAGACAGAGTCTCACTCTGTTGCCTGGGCTAGAGTGAGTGCCATGGCGTCAGCCTAGCTCACAGCAACCTCAAACTGCTGGGCTTAAGCGATCCTACTGCCTCAGCCTCCCGAGTAGCTGGGACTACAGGCATGCGCCACCATGCCCGGCTAATTTTTTTCTATATATTTTTAGTTGGCCAGATAATTTCTTTCTATTTTTAGTAGAGACGGGGTCTCGCTCTTGCTCAGGCTGGTCTCGAACTCCTGAGCTCAAACGATCCGCCCGCCTCAGCCTCCCAAGTGCTAGGATTACAGGCGTGAGCCACCACGCCCGGCCCCAAATGAATCTTAATATGTGCTTTTTAATCAGCATCTTTTGGGAAAGAATTATGTCTGCAGCTGGAAGTAAATCCAGATTTGCACATAAAACGGAGAGTAAATCATTGACTTTTGGGAAATTATTTAAGGAACGATCGTTCAGAGTGTTCTGAAATTGGGAGAAAGTGAATGAACTATATGATCCTTGAAATGTTAGCAGTAGTGAATAATTATAAACATTTTCTGGCCCCTTAAAAAGAGAGTGTTGTAAGGGGGATACCATTTTTGAATATGATATATGCATTTACAATGGTAATTACTGAAAGAAGAGTAAAATATGTTAAAATGCTCTAGTTTTTCCAGAAGCTAAGAGGGGTGCTTAGACTTGGAAGAATGCACTACATTTAATTCATTTTCTAGCTTATAAATAAATATTAAAACACTGAAGTAGATTGCGAACTTTAAGAGGAAAACAAATTATAATGGTAATTTTACAGCCCAGAGGCCTTTTCCTTATACCAAAACTATAAAACATGTTTTTTTTTTAACTAACTTAACACATGTAAGTTAGTGTCCTTTGGAATATTAAAGGACAGAGTATAATTACAGTTGTCCCTTAGCATATTCGGGGGGATTGGTTCCAGGACCCTCATGTATACCAACTGTGCAGATTCAGGTCCTGAGGTTGGCCCTGCAGGTATGAAAAGTCAACCCTCCGTATAGGTGGGTAAATTCCTCGAATACTTTCTTTTTCTTTTTTTTATTTTATTTATTTATTGTTTTTGGAGACAGAGTCTTGCTCTTTTGCCCTGGCTAGAGTGCTGTGGCGTCAGCCCAGCTCACAGCAACCTCAAACTCCTGGGCTCAAGCAATCTTTCTGCCTCAGCCTCCCGAGTAGCTGGGACTACAGGCATGCGCCACCATGCCCAGCTAATTTTTTCTATATATTTTAGTTGTCCAGATAATTTCTTTCTATTTTTTAGTAGAGACGGGGGTCTCGCTCTTGCTCAGGCTGGTCTCGAACTCCTGACCTTGAGCGATCCTCCTGCCTCGGCCTCCCAGAGTGCTAGGATTACAGGCATTAGCCACTGTGCCCAGCCTTGAATACTATATTTTTGATCTGTGTTTGGTTGAAGAAATTCCACACGGATTCACACAGTTCAAACTCATGTAATTCAAGGGCCAACTATAGTTACGATTCAACTACTTGATCCTGAACTAATTGTCAGAATTCCTTATGATTGAATATAATTGTGAGTTTTACTATTATTAGATAATAGGTAATTGTGGCCTGGCTAACTTGTCTTCTAATTCCAGGTATACTTGATTATAATAAAGAATAAAGTGGTATTTGATCATTCCTATTTATGAAATATTTTATTTGGAAATCACTTCAAATTTATAGAAAAGTTGCAGGACTAAAAGCATTGCAAAGAACACCCATATACCCTTCACTAGGATCAAGCTGTTGTTAACATTTTACCTCATTTGCTTTATTATTTGTGTTCTCTTTGTGTCAGCTTACATCATTCATTTTTCTGAAACATTTGACGGTAAGGTATATGTACCTTGGCCCTTTATTTGTAATTGTGTATTTTCTAAGATTAGGAATATTCTCTTACATGACTATAGTTAAGTTACCAACTTTAGCACATTTAAAAATGATACAACACCAGGTGTGGTGGCTCACGCCTGCAATCTCAGCACTTTGGGAGCCTGAGGGAGGAGGATCACTTGAGACCAGGAGTTCAAGACCAGCCTGAGCAACATAGGGAGACCCCATCTCTACAAAAAATAGAAAAATAAGCTGGGTGTGATGGTGCATGCCTATAGTCCCAGCTACTTAGGATGCTGAGGGAGGAAGATCACTGGAGCCTAGGAGTTTGAGGCTGCAGTGAGCTATGATTGTACCACTGCACTCCAGCCTGGGTGACAGAACAAGACCCTGTCTCAACAACAACAACAAAAAGATGCGACGCAGATTTTTATCTAGCTAGTGAAAATTATCATTAACATTTTATAGGACAGAAAATAGATTCTCAAGGTCACATGGTTCAATAACAACTTTTTTGTAAAGATTTTCATCATAATTATAGTTATTGTGATAGGCTTTAATCTCTGAGGAGAGGTCTGTGTGAGATGATGCCTCACTTATCTTGTATCATTAGGAAAAGGTGTTTTACATAATGAAGCAGCTAGAAATAGTAAATCTTTGAGTTACCAAACTTTTAAACTAAATTGCACAGGAAGCTTTCTAAAATGCAATACATACTTGGCTAACTTTTCACACACAATCGCTGGAACATGATTTTTAAAAATATTTATTTTAAGGCTGGACACGGTGGCTCACACCTGTAATCCTACCACTCTGGGAGGCTGAAATGGGAAGATTGAGCTCAGGAGTTCGAGACCAGCTTGAGCAAGAGCGAGACCCCATCTCTACTAAAAATAGAAAGAAATTAGCTGGACAACTAAAAATATAGAAAAAATTAGCCAGGCATGGTGGTGCATGCCTGTAGTCCCAGCTACTAGGGAGGCTGAGGCAGAAGGATTGCTTGAACCCAGGAGTTTGAGGTTGCTGTGAGCTAGGCTGACACCACGGCACTCTAGCCGGGGCAGCAGAGTGAGACTCTGTCATTCATTCATTCCTAAATAAATAAATAAATAATTTTATTTTATTTTATTTTATTGTCAGGGACAGGATCTCACTTTGTCTCCCAGGCTGGAGTGCAGTGGCGTGATCCTAGCTCATTGCAACCTCAAACTCCTGGGTTCAGGCGATCCTCCTGCCTCAGCTTCCTGAGTAGCTGGGACTAAAAGTGTGCACCACCACGCCTGGCTAATTTTTTCTATTTTTGATAGAGAGGGAATCTCAAACTCCTAACCTCAACTGATTCTCCCGCCTTGGCCTCCCAGCATGCTAGGATTACAGGCCTGAACCACCGCGCCTGGCCTGTTGAACATCTTTCCATGTTTATTGACCATTTGTATATATTTTCTCATGACTAGTTTTGATATGTTTGGTTTTGATATCATGACTGTATTTTCACATATAAATCATATATGTGAAATTCCAGAGAATTATAATGTCTAATATAAGTGAAAAGTGGTGATTATGATTATGTTAATTTTTTTTTTAAAAAATCAACCAAAACTCTACCGAACAGGAAAAATAAAGGAGGTAAAACTTTTGGATTTCTGTAGAGGAAATTAATTGGTAAAACTGGAATTCATTGTGCTGAGGACATTAAGAAAATTTTGGAATGCATGTGTGGCTAGCATAAGGTCACAGCAAACAATGGGCCAGTGTTCAGGCCTTGAAAATAGTCCTGTTTGTTTAACTAGTCCCTTGTTGAGGTATTTGTTCATCCTGGGCTGTTTACCTAAAAAGTAAGAGTCAAGTCAACTGAGAAATTTGGTAAAGTGGCTAAAATATAAATAGATAAAGTCAGTATTGACTGTGACTCATTAAGATGTACAGCAGTCAAAGAATATCGCAAGAAATGTTTAAGACAGAATTATGATATTTTATTGAAGGATATAAAAGATTGGAATGATTGAATAAACCAATTGAGTGAATAAACCATGTGCCTGGATGGATAAATGGGATAGTCATTAAATATTGAGTTGATAAAGGGCAGTTCTTCTCAAATTAATATATTTAATATAATTCCAGTGTGAGTAAGTAGAGGGGGTTGGATAAAATATAAAAATTAAAAAATAAAAATAATAATTTAAAAATATTCCAGTCAATATTTTAACAAAATTATTATTATTATTATTATTATTATTTTTGAGACAGAGTCTCACTCTGTTGCCTGGGCTAGAGTGCCGTGGCATCAGCCTAGCTCACTGCAACCTCAAACTCCTGGGCTCAAGCGATCCTTCTGCCTCAGCCTCCCAAGTAGCTGGGAGTACAGGCATGCGCCACCATGCCCGGCTAATTTTTCTATATATATATTTTTAGCTGTCCATATAATTTCTTTCTATTTTTAGTGGAGACGGAGTCTCACTCTTGCTAAGGCTGGTTTTGAACTCCTGAGCTCAAACAATCCGCCCGCCTCGGCCTCCCAGAGTGCTAGGATTACAGGCGTGAGCCTCCGCGCCTGGCCTAACAAAATTATTAATTTCTATAATTTATTTGGAATGTGAGAGATGAATTAAGACAATTTGAAAACATTCCAAATTTTTTACCTGCTATATAGAATAATACCCACTGTAAGCTGTAATAATAAATTTAGTGTTTAGTCAGGAATAAGCAAACTACTGGAAAGAATTGAGGACCTGGAGAAAGAGCTGTTTATATGGTGTTTGGCATATTACTTCCAATTAGTTGGGAAAGGGTGGATTATTATAAGCCTTATTTAAAGATGAACTTGAAAAAACTATTCAGCAGTGAATTTTAAGTTATTGTCAAAATAATTTAAATGTTGAAAATAGAAAACCGAAGTTTTACTTCTGATTTTCTTTGTATAGGTGGGAGAATTTATGAATTTTCATATGTATTTATAATGTAAAATATTACCTTAGTTTCAAAAATATCTTTTTTTAATGGGAGAATGTTTTTTATGAACAAAATAATGCACCTCTTTAAGAATTATGGCTATAAAGAATTTTTCTTAAAGTAGATTTTTACCACCACTAAAAATTATTCACTAAAATGAATACAAATGGTGTTGATGCTAGAAGGTTATGCAGTGTTACATATCTTTATAAATATTAAGTAGTCTAACTTGTAATGTTTTATTTTGTTCAGTCAGGTCAATTCAGTGAAGATATGATACCTACAGTGGGCTTCAACATGAGGAAAGTAACTAAAGGTAACGTCACAATAAAGGTACGTTACCTTCTTGCCATACTTGGTTTAAATTGTTAATATATACAGCTAGGAATTTTTCTGTTTCTTTGTTTTTACTTGAGTATATGTAGTTCTTGAGTAATGAACACACATGTTTCTAAAGAGCATAAATCAGTTGTTTATTGTTTCTCTAATAGATCAAAATGTATAGGAGTTATGCTCATAAAAAGCTTAGTATATTTACACTGAAAAAGATTTTACAAAAATAATAAAACTTAGTACATGGTTTGGCAGAATATTTGGGATTTAGGTATTCCTAGGAAATAAAGAGTCCATCTTTAGAGTATTTGGAATGTGGTATTACATTATTTCATGAATAATGTTTTATATAGAAAGGTAATAATTTACTATTTAAAATTTTGGTAGTTTAGTATTTGTGGCAGCAAATTCTGTAACCTAGTTTTTCCTTTCTTTACTACTAAGTCCTTAAATTGAAAGTATAAGATAGGAAAAAGTTAACTAGTTGTTTAACACAATTTTATTTTTAGAATGAGTTTGACAGATTTAAATCATAGATTGTTATACTGTTTATTAGGGACAATATTTTAGCATTTTTGTTTTGTTTTGTTTTTGGTTACCTATTTCATGGAAATTTAATTCTATGGCCTGAAACGTAATGGCCATTTTGCCCAATTATTGTGGTTTCAGAAGCTGTTCGCTAAACTCTTTCTGTGTGGCTCATCTACTAAAGCCTGTAATTTAGTCATTGTATGTCTATGCGTCTTATCGGTGTCTGCAGTTAAATTAGAAGCCTCATGCATATCAATACCATGACTTGAGACATTTATGTAGCCCAGTGCTCAGTGTGTGCCTAGCACGAATAGGCGTAATTTATAAAATTATTCTGGACAGTGGCTTTCAAATGGGTAAAATAGTTTTATACAGGATAATTTTAAAGATTAGATATTAATGTATACCAAATCAGACAAGTAAAATTTAATAGATTCTGAACTGTTGTTTTCTGTCTTGGCATTTAAATCTGAATGATGCATGGTTCTATAGATTTTAAAAGTGTTATCTTAAAGACATATATTTTCAATATTAACTAATAGGTTAACAGACAAAGAAAGTATTACACATAAACCAAATCTTTGCTTAAGCAGAATTTTAGATCTAGTGTAAACATATTAAATATAAACTTCAAGTTTAGGAGTGGCAGCAAGAATTCTCAGATTAAAAGATTGAGCTCAAGTTTTTCAGGAGCACTCTGGCTCTACCATTGTGGAAGTGAATATATTTCCTGATCTTTCATCCCTTCTTCTGCTACTTCTTCTTTCAATGAATTATTTGAAATATCTTTATTAAGAATTGTTTTGTCTTCATTTAAAGATCTGGGACATAGGAGGACAACCCCGATTTCGAAGCATGTGGGAACGGTATTGCAGAGGAGTCAATGCTATTGTGTAAGTTTTTTTTTTTTTTTAAGTCAATTTAGACTTCAAAGAAGAGAGTTGTTTTTAGTACTTTCAAAGGCTCAGTTTTTATCTCAGGCAATAAAAATCTTTCTTACCTAATATCTTGGTGTAATTCCATTAACATGGGGTTAAAAAATTAATCATGGAATGAGAGCTTTATTTATGTTTTTTGTTTATGCAGCTAAGAGCTAAGGGATATAAATGTTTTATTATCATGTATTAGCCTCTAGGAATAGTCTAGTTAAAAGTGTTTATTTATGAGTGCTGAACCTTTCTTTATCCAGGACTTACTTTATTTTCATTAACAATTTCAATAATGTAAATCTTAAGAAAATAAAAAATCTGTAATCCTAATTGTCATCATCAAGGCATATGGAGAAGGAATGTTGAGATCACTTCATTTTTTTTTTAAGTTACATGATAGATGCTGCAGATCGTGAAAAGATAGAAGCCTCCCGAAATGAGCTGCATAATCTTCTAGATAAACCACAGTTACAAGGAATTCCAGTAAGTACGGCGTACTTGTTATTTTACATTTGTAATTATACAATTATAGTAATTATGTTTGAAATCAGTAAGGAAGTCTTATGTTTACCAAGTATCTGTGCTTACCGAATATCTGCCCTATACTGGGCTTTATGCTATTTATGGATTTCTTAATCAGATATTTACTAAACTACCATGCAGCAGGAGCAGTGCTCAGCCCTGGGGATATGGTGGTGAACAGAAATCAGTGGAAACATACTCCTTGCTGTCATGCAGCTCTGATAAATACAGGGAAGAAAGGGGCAAGAGGCTGTGAGGATAAAGTTAGAAGCGAGTTTTTTTTTTTTTTTTTAATTATCTTTTTTGTTCTTTTTCTTTTAAATTTTTTTGAGACAGAGTCTCACTCTGTTGCCTGGGCTAGAGTGTCATGGCATCAGCCTAGTTCACAGCAACCTCAAACTCCTGGGCTCAAGCAATCTTCCTGCCTCAGCCTCCGGACAAGCTGGGACTACAGGCATGCACCACCATGCCCAGCTAATTTTTTCTATATATTTTTGGTTGTCTAGCTAATTTCTTTCTATTTTTTTTAGTAGAGACGGGGTCTCGCTTTTGCTCAGGATACTCTCGAACTCCTGAGCTCAAACGATCCGCCCGCCTCGGCCTCCCAGAGTGCTGGGATTGCAGGAGTGAGCCACCACACCCAGCCTGGAAGGGAGATTTAATACAGTTTGGGAAGAAGGAAGCATTCTCTGAGGAAGTGATGCTTGAGCTGAGATCTGAGGGATGTGATGGTTGGAGGGGAAGAGAGTTCCAGACAAAGGCCTTTGGGTAGGAGGAAGCAGGGCACTGAGAGAAGTTCAGTCTTCTGGAGCACACAGTAGAGCAGGGAGGGCGGGATAGAGTGTGGTATGCCACACAGCAGGTGGGACGCTAGAGGAGGCCATGCTGGGCAGAACTGTGGGGGAAGCCAATGACGTGTTTTAAATGATCAGATTCTGATTTAAATAAATGATTCTGATTACAGTTTAAGAAGGGATTGAAGTGATCAAGAGAGACTATGAGAAGGATGGTTTGGATTCTTAGTTGCAAGCAACAGAAAGCTGATTTAAGGAGAAAGGAATTCATTGAAAGGATATTGGGTGGCTCACTGAGTCTGGGAAGGCTGCACATAACCAGGCTCAGAAAATAGGCTGCAACAAGGGAAGCTGAGCAGCTGCCAGGATCACGTGTGAACTTATACCATAGAGTAAGTCTGGTGACCATGTGCAGTTTCTGAACATGAGTAGGCACAGTTGCTCTAACTGGAGGTGTTCTAGCTGATGCTCCTCTACTGTCACATGAGTTCTCTCTCCTTGCTTTCTTACATCATTGGTTCTGCATTAAAGTATCAGTTGATCCTAAATTGTGTGTCCATAAAGAAAAGCTGGGAAAGAAATTATCTATGCTTTAGAAGCAAGTAACTTTATTGAGAGGAAGGTGCATACAGTTGGAGATGGATGCCAGGCAGTGACAAAACTGACAGCTGATCACAGATGACTAAGGTTTTTTTTTTGTTTTTTTTTTTTTTTGAGACAGAGTCTCACTCTTGTACTGAGTAGAGTGCTGTGGCATCAGCCTAGCTCACAGCAACCTCAAACTCCTAGGCTCAAGCGATCCTCTTGCCTCAGTCTCCTGAGTAGCTGGGACTAGAGGTGTGCGTCATGATGACTGGCTAATTTTTCTATTTTTATTAGAGACAGGGTCTTACTCTTGCTCAAGCTGTTCTCAAACTCCTGAGCTCAAGCAATCCTCCTGCTTCGGACTCCCAGAGTGCTAGGATTACAGGCATGAGCCATCGTGCTCGGCCTGACCAAGTTGTATGATTAGAAACTTAACCAAGGACAGATTAAGAATCTGGAGTGATGGAAATAAATGTGGAGAGGGGTGAGAGTCGGAGAAGGGAAGACAAGCTGACCAAAGGTACTAAGATTCGGCTCTTGGCACTCTGACTCTTTATATTGTAGTCTTACTGACATTCCCCTGAGAGCTCCCAGCATCGTTGGTTGTCTGTGCCTCTGCCATTGCCCTTTTGTTGTTTGTGCAAAATTGAAATGTCTAGGCCTATGAGTGGTATTGGTTAAAATGTCCAGAGTCAGGGTGGGAAGGAGGCATTAAGTGAAAGAAATAGGTATGACAAAGATATAGTGTGTACTTTGTACACACTAGGATGAATCAAAGATGTAAATTTTGACTTAAGAGTATGGATGTTATCAAAGAAGCTATACATACTCATATACCTTGCTTTCCATAAAGCAGAAAGGATATTGGATATAGGCTATCTCAGCTTTGATTTCTTTTCAAAGCACATCTAACTATCAGATGATAACATTTATTTCCAGAGTTTATGGCTGCTGTAGTCATCCTGATGCCTACACTCAGCCATTGTCTTAGGATGTTTATAAGTGATATTCTATAGGATGGATCCTGAATTTTTAAAACTAATGTACATGTTCACATGACTAATGGCTGACAGAGAAAAATAGTTACCCTACCCTTGGTTGTTAAGATCATATTTGCATTTTGTTAATGATATACAGGTTGAGTATCCCTGATCTGAAAATCTGAAATGAATATTTTTTCTTTTTGAAGGTGCTAGTACTTGGAAACAAGAGAGATCTTCCTAATGCCTTGGATGAGAAACAGCTAATTGAAAAAATGTATGTCTTAAGAATGAACAATGCTATTTTTTAAATTTGGTTCTAAATTACACTATTTTGTCCACTTGTTACATTATTCAGTAATGATCGTTAGCCATGTTTTTGGTACATAAAAATGGCCTACCAGAGAAGTTAATCCCTAAAATTTTAGTAGTATAATAATTTCTTCAGTATAGTAATAACACGTAAAATTGAGCAATGAATGATAAGTATGACAGCTGTTCTAAGCACAAACTTACTCTCTTAATTCTGCTTCTTATAGGAATCTGTCTGCTATTCAGGACAGAGAAATTTGCTGCTATTCAATTTCTTGCAAAGAAAAGGATAATATAGGTAAGAAATGACTGGTAATTTTGAAAGAAATGGGTGTCATTGGAAGGAATGGCTAATGCTTCTTCTTGTTTATTATCCCCATTTCTGATTAAATGACTTACTTCCTTTATAGGGTACTGTTGCTTTTGCCTGAGGAAAAAGAATAGATAGACATTATACCTTTTGACAAGAAATACAGTAAGTCTTCACTTAACGCAACTTTAAGTGAAATGACATACAGCGAGTTCTTGAATAACATTGTTTTGTTCAATGTTTCATTACAATGTTTGAGGAAAAAAATTCGTTTCGTTATACATCATTTTGCTTAAGTCTCAGTTTCTAAGAACCTATCAATGATATTAAGTGAGGACTTACTGTATAACATACTGAATCTTCTCTATGCTATTTAAAGAAGTAAATGCAATAAAGCCATGAGGTTAAGCATTAGGTGATAAAAATTTATTGTATTAATTTTTTGCAGAGCTAGTATCCAACTGTGCTTTATAACAAAATGACATTTTTGAAATAAGACTTTACAAAAATGGGTCTACAGGCACTGTAACAATTTTTCATTTATTGAACCAGTGTATAACTGTAATATGTTAGCACTTTATTGGAAGCATAAGCCAAAAATACCCTTTATCTACTTAATGTCTGTATTAATGTCTTAGAACTGCCTCAACAAAGTACCACAAACTAGGTGGCTTAAAACAGCAGAAACTTGATCCCTCAAGTTCAGGAGGCTAGAAGTCCAAAATCAAGGTGTCAGCAGGGTCATGCTTTCTCTGAAGGCTCTAAGAGAGGATCTGTCCTTGTTCCTTTCTAGCCTGTGGTAGTTGCCAGGTGTCAGTCCTTGGTTTGTATTAATAGATGCAGCACTCTAATCTCTGCCTCATATTCACACCTCACATGGCTTTCTCCCCCTGTGTGTCTCTGTATGAATATATTATCTTTTTATAAAGACACAAGTCATTAGAGTAGGGCCTACCCCAATCCAGTATGACCTCATCTTAACTAACAGCTTTTGCAGAGATCCTGTTTCCAAATAAAGTCACATTCTGAGGTTCTGGATAGACATGAATTTTTAGGGGGACGCTGCACAATCCAGTATGGTGTCCTTAAAAAATAAGTATGTGTGACTCAACTTTAGTCTTTTAATTAATTTGATGAGGGATTATTTAATAAATGAAAGTGTATTGGAATAAAATGTAATAAATAGTACCAAAATGGTATATTTACAAAGTTTTTCTGATATTTTTTCTTTTATCTTTATTCAATATGTATTGGTTCTCATCATACTTAACTTTTTTAAAGTTAATTCTAATCTATCCTCCACTTCACTTTACCCCCAAACATGCTCTCATGAGCTCAAAGTGTTGACAGTTGTTTTGGCTGATTCTGGCTTCCTTTGAAGATCATCCAACGCAGTCCAAGCCCTAGTAACTATTGATGGACACACATTTTCCTCTATTAAACAGATAGAATAAGTGACTTGTTACATTGACAGCATTTATTTAGCTTGGAAACAGTCTCTTCAAGCACCCTACGGTTACCTAGTCTTTATTTAAAATTTTTTTCCTACTTGGGAGTAGGAGGATGCTTGTTAGATGCCCCCATCAGAGCATTTACTTCTACCCCAGTGGTTCTCAATGGGAAATTTTCCCCCAAGGAGACATTTGGCTATTTCTGAAGACCTTTTTGGTTGTCATAACTAGGAGGGTAATGCTAGGATCTAATGGGTAGAGATCAGAGATGTTGCTAAACATCCTACAGCCTCCACAGCAAAGACTTACCTAGGATAAAAAGTCAGTAATAGCGAGTGTTTTACACTAACTACAATTTTTAGTACTTTGTGCTATTTTGTAAATCTATATTTTCTCTAGTAGTTACCAAAAGAGAAAAAAAAAGCTTTAGAAGGGAGGAAAAAATCTTTTATTTTACTACTGTTACAAACTAGCTGGGTACTTTCCTGAAAAAAATCTCTCGAGCTCATTTATTTAAGAAATGCGGTAGAGTTGGTGAGAACTTCTTTTGCTATTGAATTCTGATCTTCATAGTTTGCTATATAGCTATAGTCACCAGCTTGGTAATTATAGAATTCATGGTTCACTTAAAGTGTTATCAAGCCCAAGGAAACTGATCCACTCTAACAAGATTAAAACAAAAACTTTGTAAATCAGAATGCCTATTTATTTGGAGCAAGAAATAGAAATACAACTAACAGCCGAGTAGAGTTCCTGGGTAATGAAGTTAGAATACCCTTCTTGATTTCAGCTTTTACAACATGTTTTCGTGCCATATTTATGAATTTACTAAATTGCTCCAAAAAGTATTTCAGAGCACATGGTTGTATATTATACTTCCAGTTTCCTAATGTGGTACATGAAGTGCCTTAATTTCATTAGTAATGTGTCCTCAAGCTACACATAAAACAGATTACTTCTAGTAAGATGATCTTTTTAAAGATTGCTCATATCTGTGACCTTTTTGTCATGGAGGGTGACTTTTTCTTCATCTGAGTATCTTATTTCTATTCTACCTTTTTTTTTTTTTAAAAAAAAAAATTAAGAGACAGGGTCTTGCTCTGTTGCCAAGGCTGGAGTGCATTGGCAGGAGAATAGCTCCCTGAAGCCTCGAACTCCTAGGCTCAAGTGATCCTCCTGTCTCAGCCTCGAGAGTAGCTGGGACTACAGGCATGCGCTGTCATGCCTGGCTAATTTTTTTGTTTTTATTTTTTTTAGATATGGGGTCTTGCTGTGTTGCCCAGGCTGGTCTTGAATGCCTGACCTCAAGCAATCCTCCAGCTTTGGCCTCCCAGGCATGAGCCACCACACACCCTTTCCTATTCTTGTTGTGATACTCAGTCTCCGTATTGGCAACCCTCCAAGTTTCCTCTGTTGCCATTGCTAGCATATTAAAATAAACTAACATGACTTGCTTAAAATTCTCTAGTAACTTCCTATTGTCTTGAAAATAAAATCCAAACTTCTAAACATTTAAGAATGGCAGGCCAGGCGTGGTGCCTCACGCCTATAATCCTAGCACTCTGGGAGGCCAAGGTGGGAGGATCGCTTGAGCTCAGGAGTTGAGACCAGCCTGAGCAAGAATGAGACCCCGTCTCTACTAAAAGTAGAAAGAAATTAGCCAGACAACTAAAAATAGAAAAAATTAGCCAGAGAGTATTTGGCAGTGTCAGGAGACATTTTTGGTTGTCACAGTTGGGGCTGGAGCCTGCCAGGGTGGGGAACCTGTGGCCTTCTGATTTCAAGATTGTTTTTAAGCACCAAAGGAGGGAAGAAAAGCTTCATCTTTCTCTGCTGCACCCGTTTTAATAAAAAAATTTGTTCTGTAAAATTTGGATTCAGTCAAAAGGCCGCATCTGGGGAGGCCGTACTTTTTTGATTCTTTTGCTGTTTCTTTTGCTGGGAATTCTGTGCTGCAGCCCCTAAACCCAAATGGTTACTATGTCTTTTCTATCATACTTTAACATTCCTTGAGGGTAGAGGAGGGTTCTCCCATAGTTTTGCATTCCTGGCAATTTGCATGCAGTACTTGATCGTACGGGCCATGCATAAAAGGTGGCATCAGCTGTCCTTTACGCATTTTAATTTTTAAATCAAAGACTCTTTAGTCTCTGATAAGTTCTCATATTGTCCTCTTTAAGTTGAGGTAATAGAGTATAGTAGTACAGGTACAGAAAAGCAGAATGGGGGAGGCGAAGTATACGCCTTGTGAATTAGCTGCATTTAAATATTGTCTCTGTTTGATGTTTATTTTCTTAACTATGGTATCTGAACACCTTTACTTTCTTCTCCCCCACTCCCCCATCTTTAGATATCACACTTCAGTGGCTTATTCAACATTCAAAATCTAGAAGAAGCTGAAGCATCTCCTGAAGTCTTCCAGTCCTTCTTGGCTATAATCCTAGAATTATTGTCCGTTCCTCTGAAGTACTTCCCAGAATACGGTCCTTCCTAAACCCAAGAAATTGCCTTTTTCAGAGTTTATTTCTCATGTGCACTGCTGAAGATGTGTATCCCTAATCCTTCATAGAGAATCAGCTAGAGTTGTCATGATAAAGTCAGCACACACAAAAAGGCTTCTTATACATACTTGTCTTAAACAGTGTGTAGAGCTTTTTTAAAAAAATAAAAAACAAAACACACTCGACCATCTGAAATCAAGAAAATTGCATATTTCTGTTCTGGTCTTTCTGGGCCAGATTTTTATATTGGTTTTCAGTAAATGTCTATCTATAATATTTCATTATAGAGTTCA
>CM052436.1:140134221-140203226 GCA_028533085.1 Varecia variegata | reverse complement strand
GGTGAGATTCTACTTGATGAATTTTTAAAACATTCTGCTTTCTGAGAATTCTTTATCACCAGATAGCTTTTGGGGATATGGGAGGAACTAAAGCATGCTGTTTTGTATCTGTCCAGATCATTACTTCTTTTATTTTTTTTCTCCTGGTTCAACATAACTTTTTTAAGGGGTTGGGAATTGAAGATTTTCTCAAAAGCTTTCATGAATTTAGAGCATTCCAGCCAATATAATAAAACCTGTTAAGAATGTCGGACTTTGTTCAAACACCTGTTTGTTCTTTCTGTCTCCAGTCATTAACAGTGCTGCTGCATGACACTCTAACTCTTGACTTTTTATATCCAGTCATAAAGTTGACTTTCAGCACAAAAGATACTTATAAACAAATAAAAGTTCTTATTTTTCTCTCGTTGATGTAAGGTTTGGCACTCTTTTGACTGGTGCCATTAGACATCTTGATTATTGTGACAACTCTAGACCTGCCTGCTTTATCTAATGTAATCATGCGCAATGTCTACAGGTTGTTTAATAATCAATCACACAGAGAACTGAGGAACTGATGCTGTTGTTTTGCTTCTATGATACAGAGATGTCTAAAAACTTAAAGTGAACAAGTTTTGTAGTTTAGTGATCTCCATATACATAAAGGGACATATTAATACTGGTTCACTTGTAAATTATTATTCATATAGACCACTGTAGTAGATAGAATTCTCTGGTATACCTGCTTATGTGTTGCCTCACACTGTGTGTGATTTTGTTTTTTGTTAAGCAGCACTTATGTAGACAGTGCATTTCCAAATGTGTTGAGCACTCAGAGTGTAGTCAACAGTAAGTTCTTTTAATGAATACCAGTTTTAATTTATAGACAGCCATGGCCTTAAAATATTCAAAAACTGCACTGTGTTGCACAGACACTACTTGTTTTTCTTCATTCATATTTTTATGAGTAGAATCTGGGCTTTTAGAGTTCTCTTCTTATTCTTTGAAGCATGTTGCATACTTCCCAGATGGGATGGATGGTTCTGTAAATGAAGGGATATTTGAACTTGCTACTGTTGTTCAACATCATTAATGGTCATTGTGAACCATTACAAAGAATGTGGCAACTTGCTTGTGCCTGAAAGAAGTTGGAACTAGAATGTGTGACTATGTGGGGACTGCATAGGTTTGTTAATTGACCTATAGCTAAACCTTAATGTGTTTGTGTGTCTGTTCATTGCTTTCAGCATTTCAAGACATCCAAACGCTACTACCAACATTTTCCTGTGCATTAACCTCTGCATGTGAAAACTTAACAGTTACTGAACTTTGTAAATACGTGAATTTTTTATTTAGGTGGATGCATTTTTCGTCTGTTTACTGCTCTTCTCAGCTTTATTCAATAAACTTGCATTTTGAGGGTTGTATTGACAATTTTAACTTAAAATGTGCATCATCATGGAATGTGCAGACTTCTTTGGAAGGGCTTAGACAGTTACCATGAGGAAGGTCCATAGACCGTGTGCTAGAGAGAAATCAGCTCAGCCCTCAAAAAATTGGGTCTGTGGGCTAGTTAAAATAGAAATAAACTTTTAAAATATCCACAGGATTGATATTGTGATTTTTTGGGGGGGGGTGGGGAGGGAGGTGCTACTATTTGTAAACTGTCAAGATTTACCAAATTAGGACTTTTAAGTGGCAGGAGCTAGTAGAGCATTTTATAGTCAAGTTTAAAAAATCAAACCAAGATCCCACTAATAAACTGAAATTGCAAGACATCCCTACTTCAGTTCAGAATGAAAATATTTTAACTACTAAACAGGCTGGTTTTCCCACAAAGGCACATTTTTAGGAGAAAACATTTGGCCCATTTTGCTAGTATAGTATCTTCTGCACTGTAAACTAATTCAGTATTTATCTAGTCAAAGCTACTGGAGAAATGATTTTATAAATTTTTATTTAGAAAATAAAATTTTTATTTAGAAAAGTTCAATTGGCTTTTTCTCTGTATCCGTTCTCTACAGGCAACTTTTACTGGCTAATTGGATGTATGATTTAGTATTTCTGTGCCTAGGATATCACGTTTAAACTTTTTTACTGAATTACTGGAGCCATTTAGTCAAGCCATCATTTTGGTCCCCTTCTTAGCACTCTACCAGAGGAGGAGTGTGTTTGTGGGGGGAGAAAGGGACATTGAGGACATACATTTAGCATTCTACGTTTGTGCACTCGAAAATTGAGACTTCTAAAATTAGTCCCTTTTATTCTGTCAAGTAAATTGGGTGTATTGGACCATGTCTGCTCTAGTGTACATTGTCTTTTGGCTGAGGAATTAATTGCCTTGTCTATTCTCTCCGTGTAGGATTGAGTTACACTGAAATCCAAAGGGTCTGGCAGGTTGAGAACTGCAGTGGAAGCTTAAATGTAACGCAGCAGGCACCATACTGTAACAACCGATTGGCCAGATGCTTTAAAAGTGTGCCATCATAGGGAAACCACTGTGTTTGATGTGTCACGTATTTTCATTTTGTTACAGACTTTTAAGGCCATGTCCTTAACAATGTGTATACCAATGAAGATACTTGAAAAGGAAGATAGCAAAGCCTTACAGACTTCCCTTAAATTTGCTGCTCTGTAAGTGAGCGGTTCACTGCAGGTGTTTCCTGTTGGTTGGTAAATATCCTCCACATAAATTTCTGTTTCAAATTTAGCTTTTAATAAAAATGAGTACTCTTGTCATTGCTGCCTGTTGAGTGTTGTTCTGGAAACCGAAGCAGGTCGTTGACATGCTAGATGAACTGCAATGGCAAGTTTCTTAATTTAAGCAACAGCAGTAGTCATTCATTATTTCATTTTATCAGCAAGCCCTCTCTTCTTCAGTAAGAGAATTCTATTTTAAAATCCCAAGGCAGTTGCCACTTAGGTAATGCAGATTTCCCAGCAGGAATCAGGAGGGGGAAAAGACACCTTAGCCTCATTTCACTGAGGGTTGCAGGTCTTGCAATCATAAAAGGAAGGGATGTAGGAAAAGAATTGTCAGCTTAAAATACTAATGCAACTTAGTTTCATGAAGTGAAGAGTGCTGACATTTGGGAGAAGGTGCCCTTAACTGATTGTGTGACTGGTGAGTTGCTGAACCCCCTATGGCTCCTTAGTTTTCCCATCTGTAAAATGAGGAGGAGAGGATTTCTAAAATAATTTCTCCCACCAACAGGCTGATTCTAGCAGCCTAGAGATTTGATTTGTGATGAAACAATCAAATATATAAACGCCCACTTGTCCTAATGAATGTGTTAATGTTGCATGTTCCTGTCACTTGAAAGAAAGTAATCCCAAAATACAGAAATATTTACTTTTTTTTTTTTTTTTTTTTAGAGACAGTTTAGCTCTGTCACCTGGGCTAGAGTATAGTAGCGGCATCATAGCTCACCGCAACCTCAAACTCCTGGGCTCAAGGGATCCTTCTGCCTCAGCCTCCTGAGTAGCTGGGACTACAGGCGAGCACCACCACACCCGGCTAATTTTTTTTTTCTATTTTTGGTAGAGTTGGGGGTCTCCCTTTTGCTCAGGCTGGTCTCAAACTCCTGAGCTCAGGTGATCCTTCCACCTCCCAGAGTGCTAGGATTACAGGTGTGAGCCACCTCTGCCTGGCCAATATTTACATTTTATAACTTTAAATTTTAACATACTTAAGGGGTAGAGCTTGCAGACATTTTACAAAATGATATAGTAACTTACATTTTGTTTGAAGGAAATGCTGTTAAACATACAGGCTTGTATTTTGAAAGACATTCACACATTTTAAAGCATTTTCCCCAGACTGCAGAAAAGTATTTACTCTGGTGTATACATTGTGGAAAAATACATACCTACTACCAGTTTGGAGGTAAATGGTTTAGAGCTAATGTTCAACACTTTATAACTGCTGTGTAGCTCAATTCTGGTAGAATTTATGTAGAGCTTTCAGAACCTGGAGTGGTTAGAAAATAGTTCCATTCAAAGTAAAGGGTTGGGGCGGGGGCAGGGAGACCAACAAAATTTTGTGTTCCCTTTTGAATATGGAAAATAAACCATTAATCAGTTGCTAATTACGGTATCTCCCCCAACCAGTTCTTACGTCATGTGCAACTTTGGCCTGCCCTTGGTATGTACAATTTGTATCACACAACATGCCCTCTTGTTTCTATGGGTTAAGAGCATCTGTCTTTTCTAGCTATTGTTACCCAATACATGAATTTGATAACTTTTTTTTCTATTTGTTTTATTCTGTAAGGAAAAGTTCAAATTGCTATTATTTGTCATATCACTAGCTAATTTCTGAAAGCGCTAGCCCTCCTTATTCGAAGAAGTGTTAAGAATTTATATAATTCCACTTTTTCTGGAAGCATCAATAACCTGAAGTCTAAAGCACAGTATGCATGTGGCCTGGTGAATATTCTCCATGGATAGTTGCTACATTGGTTTCAGCAGTTTAGTTACAGCAGGTGGAAGAGAATCTCCCTACCATTTCCCAAGTTCCACTTATTTTTTGAATAAAGCAAGTCACGTGATTTAATTTTTAATAGGTAAGTCACATGATTCAATAATTAAAATACATAAAGACATTGTCTTTTTTTTTTTTTTTTCTTTTTTGAGACAGAGTCTTGCTCTGTTGCCTGGGCTAGAGTGCCGTGGCATCAGCCTAGCTCACAGCAACCTCAAACTCCTGGGATCAAGCGATCCTCCCGCCTCGGCCTCCCAAAGTGCTAGGATCACAGGCGTGAGCCACCACGCCTGGCCAAGACATTGTCTTGATCTCACCCATGTCTGATTACATGTATCACTTTATTTTTCTAGTATTTTATACAAAATACAGAAAGCAAACCTGTTTTTTTTTTTTTTTTTTTAAATCACTTTCTTACATAAAAGGCAGCATACTGATTTGACCATGGCTTTTCCCACTTAACTATGTTCTCGTGTCTTTCTGTATCGGTAAACAGAGAGTTCCTGATCATGCGCAGCACCATGGTTCCCATGTCATTGTGTGGTTTTCATTGTGCCAGTATTCCACAGTTTATTTAACTGGTCCCTGTTAATAGAAATCTGGCTTGTTTACAACCTTTGGCTTTTATAAATAGTACTGCAGTGAATCATTTTGTACATGTGTAGCAATTCCCAGAAGCATGTCTGGGCCAAAGGGTAAATGCATTTGTACTTATGCTAGTGCTAAACAAAAATTATGGGGGCCATTGTTTTCAACTGATCTGCCCTAGGCGCCAACACACCAAACCAAAATGGAGTCAATCGTGCTAAATGCCACAAAGTCAAACTGAAACTTTACACACCAGTTTTTCCTGAAAACAGAAGATTCCAGTCTACCTGAGTTAGTGTAATAAGGAAGTCGCCTTGCTTTAACCCTTACAAAACATGTAACCTGAAGTAACCTGATGTTAACCAATCAATTATTTTTGTATTGTTCTGTGTCCTTGTTCCCACCTTAGAAAACCCACTCTTCTGCTATTGCCCACTGGGAGCTTTCATGCTATTTTGTAGCATGGAGGCTGCTCCTGATTGATGAATCATGAATAAAAGCAGTTAGATCTATAACTAAATTTGTTGTAATTTTGTCATACACTAGGAATTATTTTTACCAATCTCTGTCCCCTATGCCTTTTTTATTTTTAGTTTTTAAGAGACAAGGTCTTGCTATGTTGCCCAGGCTGGGATGCAGCAGCCTTCAACTCCTGGACTCAAGCAATCCGCCTCCCTAGTAGCTGGTACGACAGGCACACACCCCGCTCCCTGTGTCTTGTTAACAGCATGTTGACAAACTTGGATATCTGCCCATTAAATAGATGGGAATATAATTATATACTATCAATTTTAAACCAAATGTGAAATTTAGCTCTTCTTACAGAGCTGGGGAAATAATATTAACTTTATTCTGGAATTGGATCTTCACCAAATTGATTATAGGTAATTCCCTTCCCCTCCTTTTTTTGCCTAAGTTTATTCCCCCTTTATATAGCACGTATATATTGCTTCAGTAAGAAGCAATAGCCAGAGGTTTTTTTTTTTTTTTTTTTTTTGGTTTTATAACTTTGCTGTATTCTATGATCAGCAGTTAGTTCTTATCCACACTGACTGTAGATTTTTGAAAGTGGTAACAGGTACATAGGTTAACTAAAGTATAGAGCTTATTGGGTGAATCTTCATCTTCATTATGTTTTCTGGACAACCATATGTGGATACAGTATGGGACGTTCCTTATTCCTTTGGCCCAGATAGCTTTGTTGAGCCTGATGTCCATGCACACATCTGGAGTCCCTATCTCCTTCATGGCAAATTTCCCAATCTCCTTGAGTGGAGGAGGATCATGCTTCTTGAAGCCCACTCCATGGATGTGTTTGTGAATGTTGACAGTATAGTTTTGGGTCCCCACCTTGTTAATGGTGGAACAGCCCTTCTTGCCACTCTTCTTTGCAGGAGCTATTCTGCCAGGCCCGAGCTGGGAAGAAAGAACACGAGGGATTGTGCAATAATCAGAGTTTCAAAAGTCATCATTACACACTTGATTTTTTTTTTTTTTTGAGACAGAGTCTCACTTTGTTGCCCGGACTAGAGTGCCGTGGCGTCAGCCTAGCTCACAGCAACCTCAAACTCCTGAGCTCAAGTGATCCTACTGCCTCAGCCTCCCGAGTAGCTGGGACTACAGGCATGTGCCACCATGCCCGGCTAATTTTTTTTTCTATATATTTTTAGTTGTCCAGATCATTTCTTTCTATTTTTAGTAGAGACGGGGTCTCGCTCTTGCTCAGGCTGGTCTCGAACTCCTGAGCTCAAACGATCCGCCTGCCTCGGCCTCCCAGAGTGCTAGGATTACAGGCGTGAGCCACCGCGCCCGGCCCACACTTGATTTTTTTTCACATTATTGCTTTAGATAACAAATCATCTATAACTTCTTAGAGTAGAAAAATCCCTTCTTCTGATAAATTACTTTAGCCCTGGTACTTAACATAGGAAGCTCTGGGACTATCCTTTGAGGTATTCGTAGAGCCCTTTTCTGACTTCGCAGTCTTAGGAAACTAGTGCATTGATTCATGGCACTCACACTCACAAAACCGATTCCAAAAAATGAAATGTCAGCCTATTTATTATATAATGGAGGATATCTTTAAAGGCACTGAGTTAACATGTTGGCCAGGGTACCTCCTTCCAACTACAAAAGTAAGGAAATTGAATTTGGATCACCTTCTGGGATATAACCCCAAATCACTGATTTAGGACCATTATGTGTATAAGCTGCTATATGTTGAGATAAATAGAACTCAAATTAGACTTGAGGATTAAAGGCTTTTTCAGCCGTTCTTGGAATGTGGTAAGTTTTAGCCCTTGTCCTACTTTATACTCAGTTTTCTTAGACACGTTTTTCTCCCAAGACAGTGCTTTGAATGAATATAAGGAGGGACTTAGTTTTTTAATTCATCCAACAGATCTCAGGAGTGTATGTACCAGGTGTTTTTACTATTAATAGATTTTAGTTTTAAAAGGTTCAGAGTTGAAGAATATTAATAATAGAGCTCACTATGTATGCAGCACTGTTGTAAGCACATTTTACATATGTGTATATATTCACATATATGTTAAATAATTCTCACAACTGTGGTAAGTACTGTTCTCATCACTCCCCCATTTTATGGATGAGGAAACAAGTCCAGAAAAGTAACTTCCCGAGGTCACTCATATGGCAGAGCTATGATTTGAACACTTGACAATAGGACTCCTGAGTCTGGGTTCTTAATTGTTATTCTTTGGCACTCCCCAGAGTAAAGCCATTTTTACAATGAAAGTGCCTCCTTTCCTTTTATCAGTCCCTGATGCTCTCGTGAGATTACAGAAAAAACCTATCACAAATGAAACTGTTTCTTAAAGAGTTGATTTTTAAGCTTGGGGTTTTCTGATTAGATATGGGTGTTGGCCCAGTTTTTTTTTTAAAGATATATTTATTTCCTTTGAAGTGTTTTTTGTTTTTTTCCTGAGACGGCCTTATTCTGTCCCCCTGGGTGGAGTGCAGTGGCATGATCATAGCTCACTGCAACCTCAAACTTCTGGGCTGCAGCCATCCTCCTGCCTCAGCCTCCTGAGTGTCTAGGACTACAGGCGTGCCCCACCACGCCTGGCTAATTTTTCTATTTTTTGTAGAGGTGGGGTCTAGCTATTGTCCAGGCTGGTTTTCAACTCCTGGCCTCAAATGATCCTACCTGCTAGGCCTCTCAAAGTGCTGAGATTACAGGCATGAGCCTGGCCTGTTGTCCCAATTTTATCAGCCATATTTACCTTGAGGGGAGCCCTAGTCTAATCTAAAGGGCTAGTCACAAAAAAGTCCGTTTTCTTTCAGTTCAACTTAATTTGAGAAGGAAACACTTTCTGAACCTGGCTCCTAATTCCAAGGCCGTGCCTTGACTGGCAATAACGTCAAAATTATTGCCCTTGGGGTGATTTGGGTAGAGTGGGAGGACCAGTCTTTTTTTCTTTGCTTGAGGGCCAGCTATTTGTATGTAAATTGCCCTGGACTAAAGTGTGATAGCTCTTTTTCTGCCTGGAGCCTCCAATCTGATTTCTTCCATTATGGCTTGTGGAATAAACCTTACCTTTTCTGTGAAAATTAAATGAGCACACATGTGAAAGTGTTTTTAAACCGTAAGACCTTTACAACTGGCAGCTCTTGTCAGTTTTACCATGAAAAGCATCTTTCAGAAGTTGGATGTTCTTTGGTTATTAAAAGAGATTTATTAGCGCTTTTCTCTAATGTGAGAACAGGAGCTGCCATCAATGTGGTCTACAGTTGGTGAGGTCAAGTTCAAGTTAAAATTTGCAATAAAGTGGCTTAGGAAGGAAATATACAACGTGCAACTTAATATTCACATTCAGTTTGCAAGTTCCAAGAAGGCAGAATGTGAAAGTTCAAGATCGAGGACTGGATTTCCAGCAGGGTCCCTAGGTACCCTTTACAGAGGGGGAGAAAGCAGAATCTGTGGAGTCAAAAGACCCTGGCTCAGACTCTCTTTGTATTCTTTTTGCTGTTTGGCCCAACCTATGTCTTACAATTTTGAAGAGGTACAATGCTCAGTCAACAAAAAGGACCTTACTATGTGCCAGCTACCCTGTGTTGTAATCAAGTGTTTCTTAGTCCTCCTTACACCTCTTCTGTATTGCAATGAGTTCTGACCCTGAAAATGTGATGAGAGTGCCATATGACAACGTACCTTCTTAATCACTCCTTCCGTCACCCACCCAATCTCTGATTTGGAGGTGCAGTCAGGCCTTGCTTCCCAAGCTTTCCAGGAACTTTGGTGTAACAGGTCTAAACGTAGGAAGGACAAAC
Organism: Varecia variegata; assembly: GCA_028533085.1. Lineage (NCBI taxonomy): Eukaryota > Metazoa > Chordata > Mammalia > Primates > Lemuridae > Varecia > Varecia variegata. The sequence goes on along the minus strand of CM052436.1, from coordinate 140,193,883 downwards.
CTTACTGGCATTTCCAAATGCAGCAAAACAACAACAACAAAAAAAACAAAACCCCAAACTGTTTGAATCTTTACTACATGAAAGCCATAGCCCTTCAGAGCTGATATTTCCAAACTTCTTTATTATAGGAATTAGATACAGAAGGGTAAAGTGAATTTGACCCGGAATCGATCCCATGCCTCAAAGGTTAGGTCACTGCTGGTGGGTGCACAGGAGAGACGTGGGAGTGGGAGAGGCAGGAGAGGGCAAGTTTAAATAGACCTGGTAAAAATAATTCGGGCAGCCTCTTGAGTCCCATACCCAAGCCCCTTTTTAGAAAAGATCCTATTTCTGAGACAAAGGCAATATAACATAACTTAGTATTTCCTGAAATTGCAGGGTCTTAAGTTGCCCAAGAGTACTTGTTATACACACATTCTCAAGACACTCCACTGGAGTTGTTCGCTAGGTCTAGGAAGGGATCTGGGGACATGTGTTTTACAAACACAAGATGCGGTGTTCTAATAAAAAATAGCAAAATTCAGAATACCATTTTGTCCTTGAGCTAAAAGGTAGCATCGCACCCCCACTATGAATAGACACTCAAGTTATAAAAAACCCTGCCCTCGATATGCAAAAGGAACTTCATATACAGAAATGTTCCTTTCCTTCCTCTTTTCCTAATATGTCTTTTAACTGTCATCACTCCTAACCTAAAACTGGAGTGGCTTTTTCCGGTCCCTGCTCTGACAGGCACACGCTCTGCCCCGGGACCGGGTCTACCTCAGGCAGCCGCCGGGGGCCACGTCTCCGTCCCGCGTCCGGCGGGCGCTCCCATTGGCTGGAAGTTCCCTCGCCCGGAGCCCGAGCGGCCTCAGCTCGCCACGCCAGCCCGGCCCGACTCAGGACCGCCCAGGGGGCGGGGCCCGGGCGGCGGGGCGGGGCCTCGCGGCGCGGCGGGCGTCCCGGCGGCGGCGGCCTGTGGCGCGGGAGGGAGTCCCCGGCCGCGCCCCGCGAGGCAGGGCCAATCCTGGGCGACCCGGCGGGCGAACGCCGGGCCTGGCGGGCCAGGCCCGAGGACTGGGGGGTTGGGGACAATGGGCCAGTTCCTGGTGCGTCACGGAGGAGTTCCTTAAAGGGGAAGTGAGCCAGGCCACGGGCCGGGCGCGGGGTGCGGCGGTCGGCCGGGGAGGCCCCCAGCGCTTTAAAATAATGCCCGCGGCGCCCGTGCGACCATGCAATGGCGAGCGCTCGTCCTGGGGCTGGTGCTCCTCCGGCTTGGGCTCCATGGCGTGTTGTGGTTCGTCTTCGGGCTGGGGCCCAGCATGGGCTTCTATCAGCGCTTTCCGCTCAGCTTCGGCTTCCAGCGTCTGAGGGGCCCCGACGGCCCCGCGTCGCCCGCCTCGGGACCCTCGGGCCGGCCCGGGACCCGGGGGGCGCTGTCGGGGCCGTCGTGGCTGCAGTCGCCGGGGAGCGGGCTGGCGGCCGGGCAGCGCCGGGTTCCGCGGCGGCCCGGGCCGGGCGTGTGCGGCCCGGCCCACTGGGGCTACGTGCTGGGCGGCCGGGGCCGCGGCCGGGACGAGTACGAGAAGCGCTACAGCCGGGCCTTCCCGCCGCAGCTGCGCGCCCAGATGCGCGACCTGGCGCGGGGCATGTTCGTCTTCGGCTACGACAACTACATGGCGCACGCCTTTCCCCAGGACGAGCTCAACCCCATCCACTGCCGCGGCCGGGGGCCCGACCGCGGGGACCCGTGAGTAGCCCGCGCCGCCCCACGCGCTTCCTTCCGCCCTCCGCACCGGGGTGCTGTCATCTGCCCTCGGGGTGCCCAGAGGGCTGGCAGGGCCGTTAGGGTCCTGGGGGCAGCGCTGTACCTTGGCCGACCCCCTTTGATGTCCCCCTGGGCTTGGGGGTGCGTGGGTGGGCCGGTGGCTGCCCACTGTCTTGGTTCTCCAGGAATCTCTGAACTTAAGAACAGGTGTCCAGCTCAGTATGTTTTACAGATGGGGAAACTGAGGCCCAGAGACCTGAAGGGACAGTGGCAGTGCCAAGAGCTGGCTTGGGGGTCTTTAGACTCCCATCTCTATCTAGCCTTTCCTCCAGATGAACATAAAATCTAAATGAAGTCTCTGTGCTCCTCATATAAACGCAGCTTCAGAACAGGTCATTATTCCCTCTTCAAATCGACACACCCAGGTCTTTTCTCTATATAAAAATTAAGAAGTTGATCCTGAGAAAGGACTTCTCCAAAGCCATCCAGTGAGTTTGAGGCAGAGCGGGGTTACAACCTTCTGCTTCACAAGGGCTGCTGCTTAGGCTGAGGAATAGTTCAGCGGGGAGGGAGGGAAGCTGTCTGGCTCGATTTGAGGTCCGGATACCTGGGGTGAGATTCCTTGGGTGCTGAATTGACCCGTCAGCGTCATTGACTTGTACTTTCTATTCCATAAATTCTCCCACTCTTGGTGGCGAGACTATCAGGGAAGGTCAGCTAGTCTTCACCGTCCACCAGCTTTGTTTGCAAAGGCTGAGCTCCAAGGATCACTGCTGTTGACACCAAAGTCCAGGAGGGCAGGACGCCCAGCTAAGGACCTCCTACCTGGAGGGAAGGAATGTGCATTGCCACCAACCCTGTTAGTCCAGATAGTGGCTACCTCCTCTCTTTCCTCCCTTTAGGTGGGAGTGGGGGAGTTAGGTTGCTCAAGGTCTTGTCACCCACCACACATGAGTGCCTTTGGACATTTGCGGCAGAGTCTAATTCTTAGGTTCTAGAAAGGAAGCCTGTACACCAAAAGGGCTTGAAAAGTTTTTAAAAAGGTTTGGTTATCCACAAATTCCTGTCTTAAATTTTGCAGTGTGAGAGCACAATTTTTAGTGGAGCAAGGGCACCTCCCAGACCCTTGCTTCACTAAGGCCCTTCAAAGGACTGGGCCTTTACAAAATTGTAGGAAACCAATGAGTTTTTCTTGCTTAACCGTATCAGCACTTATATATATGAGTGTGTTTTCTGTCTCAATTTTTTTGAGGAAAAAATATTAAATTTTGAAAAAAAATATTGGGCCTTTCCAGATGTAGGAAATCAATGAGTTATTCGTCTCACTTAACTAGAGGGGACTTTATACCTAAAAATGTATTTTCTTTTCATCTGAATTTTTTCTGGAGGGGGGATAAACGTCATTAAATTTTGGAAAAAAAAAAAGCATAAAATCCCACCAGACAGTTATTTTTAATTTATCTTTCCTTCCAGCTCCTGCCCATATGCCTACACGTTTTTCATAGTTGCCATCAAAGTGTGTGTACATATTTTGGATCTTAATTGTGCTTTCTCAGTAATGTTCTTAGTATTAAAGAAAAGAGACAGCATTTTCAGTAAGTGCCTTTATTCCCTCCCACAGATGATTTCCTTTTACCAGATGGACCTGAAGAAAACAGTTTAAGGGGAGATTGTGATAACACTTTCAGTTGGGAATATTATGGTCTTGAGAGTGAGTTGATGACATTTTAATGTTTTCTGTAATGAATGTTAAGAACTCTGAAGAATTGGGAGCCCCTCTCCAGCAAAGGGAGGTGGTGGTTGATTTAACCCGCTGGTCCCGGTGGTATCATCAGCTTTTATTTCAGGATGAAGGCTGCTGCTGAGTGTTTCGGTTTGGTTCTACATTGGCAATCTGAGTAAGTTAAGGTCAGGTTGCTTTGAGACAGATGCGTTGTTGGAAAGATGGTGTTAGAAATAGTGTGTGGGGGGTGGCATTTGGGAAGAGTTGTGCCCAGAGGTTAGTAAGCCTTTGTTGTCTTTGAAGAGGTGAAAGAGCTCTGGGATTTTGGTGGCCTCATACTGGCCACCTACAAAGGGTGGGAAAGTTAATTTTTTGTACTCCTTTTCCTTTAATTTAACTCCTCTCAGGCTTTGATATTTTCGAAGAAACTTTAGAACCAAAGCTTTGTCATTCTGGCTTTCAAACAGGAGAGTACATTTATGTTCCCAAAATAAATAACCTGTAATAAAAATCTTTCAGATTAAAAAAATCAGATGTATTCGGGTGATTCTCTTAAAAAATAGAGTGAATTCACCATCAGCATATTATGTACAAAATATGGGTGCTAAACACGTCTGTCTTTTCTTTGCAGTCACATGAATTTAAGGCTTATCTTGCCTGTCTTGTTTGCCTGGGGATTGGGTAGGAAGTTAGCCTGAAGTAAATAAAACCTGAACACTTAAAAACAGTGAATCTTTCTGTCCAGCTGCATTGTTCTCTGCAGTCAGTACCTCTCACATCCCCAAAAATTTGTGTTGGGGGATCCAAATTCAAAGTGTCATTGCATAAATTTGGATATTATATTTTTGCAATCCTCTGAATAGTTAACTATAATTCCGGCCTTGGGCATGTGAACCATTCTCCCTTTCTCGGCAACCATATTGCTATTAAAAACAAAAAAGCAAATCCCAAATTAACGAACCAAACAAATGTTGGCCTTTAAAGGGACTCGTTCCTAGGCACTCCTGGGGTAGGATGGGCTCCTTCCTCCCACTTTCTTTCTGAAATCCTGCCCTCCTTCAGAGTCAGGCTCACGTCTTTTTTCTGTGGCGCCATCTAACTGAAGATGATTCTCTTTGGTTTACTCATTTCTCCTTTTGGTTCCTTTTCTTTGAGCTGCTTTTGCACATTTTAATGTTATTTGAAAATTGAGTACTGTTGTGTTCACCTTCATTTCCCTTCATCTTGTCTCTCCAGACTGTCAATCCCTTGAACGCAGGGACTGTTTCTTACCTTATCTCTGTGCCTGCACAGCACCAGGTAGATTTCTGAGCAGCTGTTACAGGTTAGGTATATGTGAGAACTTTTTAAAAACACATGTAATTGATTTTTGTTGCCTACATCATCAAAAATTTTCTATCAAAGGCCATGGTTTTCTTTATCTTTTCTGCTTTGAGGTGATAATAACTTTGAAAATTCACAGTGGACTGAGTGCCATGAACACTCACACATGGTGAATTAGGCAGAGAGTTTCATTGTGGTTCAGCCAGCTGGTCACGTGGAAACATGCACTTTCCAGCCTCATCTTATACTGAAAGATTGAGTTCTTGGCTTGAGGCACTTAAAGGTATCAGGTCAGCCTGGACATTGAGAAGAATATCTACAAAGAACAGATCCACAGTCTTACCTGCATAGCGGGCTGACATAAAAAGGAGTCATAATAATTTCCTGCTGTTATTGAGGATTTTATGAAGTTTGTTTTTCCCTTCATTCTTCTCCCCCTTTTTCTTTTCTTTTGGCACAATTTGAAACAGTGTATAGCAATTATTTAGTTGAAAAGATGTAAAAATGAACACCCTAGATCTTCAAGTGGATTTGTCTGACTAGAGTGGAAGGAGGAATTGCACAGTTACTGCAAATACTCTTTTTTTTTTTCCTATTTCTTTTTACTGTGGCAAGTCATCAGTGACTGGCCACTCATTGTATCAAGTGTTTTAAAACTGGGTCCATTTTAGTTATAGATTGGGAGGAAAAGCACATTAAAACATGGGAAGGAGTACAATGCTCCAAATTCATAATGGGCCTGTGCAGGTGGAGAGAATGACACATGCCACAGATTAGGGTGTCATTCAAGAGAGGGTAGTTACATGTGGTTCTCTCGATCACTATCTAGCTTGGATGCTTCATGATGAGGGAACTATTTTCTTTTCTTTTCTTTTTTTTTTTTTTTTTTTTTGAGACAGAGTCTCACTCTGTTGCCTGGGCTAGAGTGCTCACAGCAACCTCAGACTCCTGGGCTCGAACTCCTGAGCTCAAGCAATCCTCCCGCCTTGGCCTCTCAGAGAGTTAGGATTATAGGCGTGAGCCACCGTGCCCAGCTAGGGAACTATTTTCTGATGAGGTGGGTTGTTGGAGCCCATTCTTTGTTTCCGAGCAGCAGAGCAACATAGTTAAATACTTATACCCAGAAGAATGTTCTTGAGTTGGCATAATTGAGCATGGGGATCTGTCTCCTTTTAACTCCTCCTCCAACTTTGGCATTTCTTTTTTTTTCTTTTTTTTTTTGAGACAGAGTCTCACTTTGTTGCCCGGGCTAGAGTGAGTGCCATGGCATCAGCCTAGCTCACAGCAACCTCAAACTCCTGGGCTTAAGCGATCCTCCTGCCTCAGCCTCCTGAGTAGCTGGGACTACAGGCATGCGCCACCATGCCCGGCTAATTTTTTCTATATATTTTAGTTGGCCAGATAATTTCTTTCTATTTTTAGTAGTGACGGGGTCTCGCTATTGCTCAGGCTGGTCTCGAACTCCTGACCTTGAGCGATCCACCCACCTCGGCCTCCCAGAGTGCTAGGATTACAGGCGTGAGCCACCGCGCCCGGCCCCTTTGGCATTTCTTATATGCTTTTTGGCTGGCAGTGCCCTTGAGAGGCATATTTGAATGTATACCTCTCGCCCTGAGAGCTATGGATTTTTAAATATAAATTTATTTAAAAAGAATCAACAAATAGAAGAAGCAGATGCAGTTTTCAGCCATGCAGTTTGTTGACTTACTGGCTTGTGCTAGATGAGATGGCCCTACTTCCTAGATAGCCCCCTCTATATAGCTTGTTTTTAAAAATTCATCGAAATTTTTTTTTTTTTTTTTTTGAGATAGAGTCTCATTCTGTTGCCCGGGCTAGAGTGCCGTGGCGTCAGCCTGGCTCACAACAACCTCAAACTCCTGGGCTCAAGCGATCCTCCTGCCTTAGCCTCCCGAGTAGCTGGGACTACAGGCATGCACCACCATGCCCGACTAATTTTTTCTATATATTTTTAGTTGTCCAGATAATTTCTTTCTATTTTTTAGTAGAGACGGGGTCTTGCTCTTGTTCAGGCTGGCCTCGAACTCCTGACCTCGAGCAATCCTCCCGCCTCGGCCTTCCAGAGTGCTAGGATTACAGGCATGAGCCATCGCGCCTGGCCAAATGCATCGAAAATTATGCTATACATTTTTTGCCCTAGATTAGGTGGAATAATAGCATAAAACAAGGCAACTGAAGGTTCATATGAGATGAGACATTGAAGTTGTTTATGCTGTGTCCTGTAAGGCCCATTTCACTCCAGCTGAGGCACGGAGGAGGCCTTTCAGAGAGCATAGGCAGCCATCGGCGACAGGGGAGGTGCTGTTCACCTGGAGCTTCTCCTCCAGGGAAGTGAGACAGGCACCCATTAGGGTGCTTGTTCTAAAGAGCAGATAAAGTGCTCTGGGGGTATGAGGGAAGACGTCGATATCAGTGTATCTGTAGCTGGAAATAAAATTGGGGCATTTTCTCTCCAGTCTCTAATAAAATCTTTAACCAGTTGTCTTATTTCTTATCTTACTTTCATTTCCCCCAAGCACCTGCAGTTATTTTCTGGGTTTATGGGAATGGGACCAGGGAGTAAATGAAGTCCCCAGAATTTCTCAAGTTGTACTTCATTACTTGTACTACTGCTCCATCCCTGCCCTCCCAGATATACGAGTTTTTGTTGTTGTTATCATTTTTAGTGTTATAAAGTAATATCAGAGTGCCCGAGGAGTGTTACCCTCGTTGTCATCCAGAAATTGGTTTCTTGAGATTGTTTCAGAACGGACACTTGGTGTTGATGATGGAGCGAGAGGTGTGTGGCAGAAACATTTATGCAGCTCCAGTCAAGAAGGGAGAGGACCTCAATTCCTGCTTTGGTTCATGTTGAAAGACATCGCCTCAGAATCAATGGAAATAATGAGGATTCTTTGGATGAGATGTTAATGAAAAAATAGTGGAAGGAAGTTAATTTATTCCCTGACCCAAAGGACAGATGAGTAATATTGAGACTGTAACTGAAGGTGTTTACTTCTTTTTGTGTGTAATAGGCTGAAGTGTCTCATTTCTGTATTAAAGTACTAAAGGTAGGTCATATGACAAGGTCTTTACTTCCTAATGATTGCAAAATCAGCTTTTTGAAATTGGACAGGATCAAAGAGATTGTTTATGGTGATAAAACTGTTACTCAGAAAGGGCAAATGACTCTGGTTCACAGTCTGCTGACTTCCCATGATGTTCTTTCCACTTATAGTACAAGTGTCTGTGCAGTTCCATGACTTGATTCTACTTATAGACACCATAGAAACTGTTGCGTTTGAGATAGAAAGACCTTTGCCGGCCAGGTGTGGTGGCTCACACCTATAATCCTAGCACTCTGGAAGGCTGAGGTGGAAGGATCACTTGAGGTCAGGAGTTCGAGACGAGCCTGCGCAAGAGTGAGACCCTGTCTCTACTAAAAATAGAAAAATTAGCTGGGCGTTGTGGCATGGGCCTGTAGTCCCAGCTACTCAGGAGGCTGGGGCAGGAGGATCGCTTGAGCCCAGGAGTTTGAGGTTGCAGTGAGCTATGATGATGCCACTGCACTCTACCCAGGGCAACAGAGTGAGACTCTGTCCCCTCCCCCCCACCAAAAAAAAAAAAAAAACACCAAAAAAAGAGCTTTGCCATACTTACTCTCCCATAATTAGTTTCTGAATAAGTAAGAGTTCTGGGAATTTTAGTTTCTGATGGGTGTTTAGCTTTATTGTCTTTTTTCCTCTTTTAAAATATAGTACCTTTGTTTAATTTTAATTTTATTTCTTTTTCAGTTCAAATCTGAACATCAATGATGTACTAGGGAACTATTCCTTGACTCTTGTTGATGCGTTGGATACACTTGCAGTAAGTGTTCAGCCTTTCTTTTTTATTAATTAATTAAGATAAGATGTTTTGGAATTGATTACCCCTAGTTTACCCCAGCAATGGGAATTCCAGAAAACAAAATGTATCGATAGCTTTGTTAGCTCTTATTTATTTTAATGACCTTAATAGGGAGTGCAAGAAGAGCATTGAAGGTTAAATGAGGGAAAATGTGACTCTTCTTAAAGAAAATGGAGAAGAAATGTATGTTTGTTTTTAGAGAACTTACTTTTCTCTCAGTTTTCCACTATCTTATTCTCTAAAGGAATCCATAGAGACTTTCATTAATGTTGACAGTTACTAAAGATAATATTCCAGGAGTAAGACAGAGCTTTTGGGGTTGATTGGTACCCTGGAATATTATCTAGCCACTGGCTCCTCAGGAGCACATCTGAGCTCTGGTGTGAGCTCGTACGTGGAGCTTTCTATAAACACGCCTCTGTTATTTGCTACTTCCTGTTTTGTGGATGCTCCACGCCATGCTTGAGCTGCCAATGTGGATGCTGACTTTACCTCCTCATCCTGTGGTTTTGCTCATTGACTCTGGGGAACTACAGACCTTTGAGCAGTTACGCAGCAGCACACTGAAGGCAGGGAAGCACTGGGGACATGTACTTACTACCAGGCTGTCTCTACACTTCATCTGCTCCATGACCTTCTGCCATAGAATGCAGTTTCCAAGGGTCTGTGTTCCAGCATAGCACTGGTTTTAAATCTCCTTAGTAAAGGTGATTTTACAACCTCTTTGCTCTCCTTCATTGTCCAGCAAGCCTTTACCATGAGAAAATTCCTATGGCAGTCTAGCCCAAATCCTATATTTAATAATTGTTTCTTTGAGCATTCCATAGGAAAGTTTAAAGCTGTCTGTTAGGAGTTAGCGTTGGGTAATGCTAGCTAAGTTTGTATTACAACTGTCCAGTGTCTTGCTAGAATTACCAGAACTTGGAAAGAGCTTGTGAGATCATTCAACATCCTCATTTCATAAATAAGTAGCAGAAATAGGACTAGGCCCTTGGCCTAATAAGAAATTGGAGGTGTTGGATTTCATTCTGAGAGGTTTCAGTTGTGGAGCAATTTAGTTTCCCAATAGCTCCTTCTGAAGTTATTCCTGCTTCCTTGCAGTCATCCACCGTCACCCATCAAAATGTGCCCGGACAAGTACAAGTACGTGCAGCCTTAATTAGAGCTAACTTGTTGAAGATACCAGAGGCTGACTCAGCCTACAAGTGTTGCTTAAAAGGAAAAGTCCTAAGATTCATGCATAGCTTATGAAAGCTCACCCCTTCTCCCTGTGTGCTTTGTTTTTTTTTTTTTGCCCATTGTGTCTTTTCACTCCCCTGCCATGCTTGTTGAATGTGGAGACCTTATCTCTATTATTTACTGTACCCTCCCCCCACACTTACTGGTGTCTGGTACATAGTAGGAGTGCAAATACTTGTTCAAAAAATGAATTCCTACTAATCCAGCATTTTGCAACACAGATTTGAAGGGTATACTTCCTGAAAGAAGAGTTCTGTTCCCATATGAACTTGAGAAATTCTTCATGTCTGTCTCGGTATTGGAGAGCCAGAATGCACATCACCATTTTAAAGGGTCTGGGAAGTCCTACAGTAAAAAAAGCCAAAAAACAAAAGACAAAAAAAACAAAAAAACCCCACTTATTTAACTCTTCTGTCCAATCCAGTTTTTCTCAAACTAGTGAATGACTTTATACCCTGGTTACTCTGGGCTCTGTAGCTCTCTGACCACAATGGTAAATTCAATATGTAATTAAGAGTTGTTGGCTTCTTTTACTATCCTCCACTTGATCTGAGATCATGTCAGCACCTGCAGCTGCACGAGATATTGTTGCTGGTGAACATCTGTTAGGAAACAGACCCATCTCTGTGGTTTTCATTGTTGAATGGCCTTTAACGTGTTAGTGGCTTCAGGTGTTACTTATGTTGAGGTTTTCCTTTTCTTTTGCTAACATTTTAAACAGGCTTTAACAGATGTGCTACAGAAACATTCTGAAGATAGCAATCTCCTGGCCATTGGATGCAACTTGTAGCATTATTGCATAACCTTTTGAAAAGAAAGAACTGAAAGCCGGGAAAAAAGTCTGTACTTGCTCTGTATGTTACAGCAGAATCTCAATGAGTGGGGAAAAAAGATACAGCAGACCGATAAATATTAGGAAATAAGGCATACTTCAGTGAAATTATTTGGGTTTAAAAAAATTATTTTTTTCATGTGCATCCTTATGATGTCATTGTGATCCCAGGATTATCACAACATTTTAAAAAGAATGAAATCATTTCAGTTCAGGTCTATATATAAAATTTTGTGCCCAATTTGCACTTCATATAGGAGAGAGTAGCTTGGTATAACATCATATCCACCCACTTAAAATAGGAATTGGAATTCTAATCACTTTTTAAAAAGAACATAGAGCTAATTATTTGTATGTTTTGTTTGTTTTAAATGTCACTGGCTTTATACTGTGCTCCAAAAGATATTAGCATCATTTCTTAAAGTGTTTAGACATCTGGATAACAAGCAACAAGTTCATTCCATTTTCCAGATGTTTTGGTCTCCTCGTAGCCAAGCACCCAGGCTGTTGATTTATTTGAGTAGCAGAGGAAAGTCTTATTTTTGTTTCTTCAACTTGCTGATTTATTTTTACCCATTCCAGAAGTTTAAGAACTATAATGCCTTGCCCGTTAAATGAGATTAGACTGAAGTTTTTAGGAGGTGCAATGGGAAGGTGAGAAGTACCAGTGATTTTTATGAAGAATTATTTTCACAGTTTTGCCATTTGAGATAGGACTCTTGAGTTGGAGAAAATGGGCTTGCCATCTGTCTTGGAATATATTCTGAGAAAAACTGTGCTTTCCCTACTTTTTGTGCGTTTTCCCCATGGTGGCAAAACCACATATAGACATTGCAGTGAGGCGGCCTGGCTGCCGTGATCATGTAGCCTCGGTTTCATTTCAAGCTGCTGTAATGACTTGTGTTCCTCTTTTTAAAGATAATGGGCAATTCATCCGAGTTCCAGAAAGCAGTCAAGTTAGTGATCGACACAGTTTCATTTGACAAAGATTCCACCGTCCAAGTCTTTGAGGCCACAATAAGGTAAAATCATAGATAAAACGGATTAAAGTCTTCTTTTTGCGTGTGTGAGGAGAATAATTCCCATAAGGGTCTTATAGCCCCAAAATCCAGGTAAAGAGTCCATATAGGCTTTATGGGGGCAGTTTGCAGTTTTCATGTTGATTTTATGTTTATCAAAACTGGGATAATTGATGTTTCAAAAAAGTAATCGCATTTTGGACTGAAGAGAAAGACATTTATGTTTTAATGGGTGTAAGATCAGTGTCCAGCTTATACAGAGTTCCATGGTTTCCCTTTGTCTCTGGTCTCATTTCTTTCTTTCACTGTGTCCTAGGAAAACTACATATTTGTGAGGGAAATGAGAGTTTCCCATCTCAACTCCCACCCACAGAAGACCACTGTTTACCATTTTGGTGTATTTCTTTCTTCTCTAATCTCGTTCTCTCTGTTTAATGTATTGGGATCATGCTCCCATATATACCCAGTTTTGTATGTTGCTTTCTTTAGTTTGATGTGTTGTGACTATTTTCCTAGGTTTAATTTAAATTTTTTGAAAATTGCATTACTGCATGCCATTCCAGTTTATAGATGTAATATTTATTTAAAGTTATGAATGCTTCCCACCTAGGAAAAAAAAAATAAAGTTATGAAAACATTTGTTCTGATCATTGGAATGGAACATTCATAGGTCTACAGGGACGTCGATCTAAGCTGGTAGCCTCCTACCTCTGAGTAGGTCATTTTCTCGTTTTCTCCTCCTCCTCCTCCTGCTCACCTTGCCTCTTTACCAGATGCTGGAGAAGTGCATCAGTTGCTTGGCAGCCAAAACTACAAAAGTTACTTAGTATTTGTTGTCTTTCCTTTCTCCTTTTCTTATGTGACTAAGTTTTTCCCCAAAGTGAAATAAATCAAGAGTAATTTAATAATACTAATAGGGAATATTTATTCCGAGAACAATTAGCACACTGCCAGTTAGCATACCCTCTTTTCTTAATGCCTTAAGATTCAGATTACCAAAGATATTTTAAATAGTATTGTTCTTGGTAGCCTCAGCCTCCCTTTCTCCTGTTCAGTAATGTGGTTAACTAAGAATCAATCCCTTCTTACTGGAGCTGGAAAGGGCTTCAAGAGGCCATTAAGTCAAGTCTTTCTGACTCCAGGCAGTTCTGATTCCACAAGGAAATGGAGGCCGCTTCTATCCTTCTAAATTGGATTGTGTGCACTTACAAGCAACATGATTTTATTATTTTTTTGTTCTTCCTGTTATTAGGGTCCTGGGAAGCCTCCTTTCTGCCCACAGAATAATAACTGACTCCAGGCAGCCCTTTGGTGACATGACTATTAAGGATTATGATAACGAATTGTTGCACATGGCCCATGACCTGGCTGTGCGGCTGCTCCCTGCTTTTGAAAACACCAAGACAGGGATCCCCTATCCTCGGGTAGGTAGACTGCTTTGACCTTTTGTGTTTGACATCACACCATCTTCCTGAATTTTCTCTTTATTAATTTATTTGGGAGAAGGAATGGGGCTAAAAGAGGAAAGCAGTATTCTTGGGAGAATTTGCCCTAAATATGATATGCATGTTTTTTAATTCATTTAGCATTTACTAAGCACCTACTTTATGCTGGGCATACAGTGACATATTTGACTTAATCCTTCCACTTAAGGAATTTATGTTCCTGTGTTCAGTATTCTTAAGTCTTTTTACATGTGTGATTTATATTCTCTGCTACAAAATAGTGTGGGGAATTTGTCTTCATTTCTGACTTGGGTATATTTCCCCAGAGAGCCTCACATGTATATTGTAGGAGCTCAGTGAGTGTTCTTTTGAATGCTTCACATGGATCTTCCAAATAAAAGTAAGCACAGACTAGCAAGTTAGATGCTGATTTAAATGCCAAGATCCAGAATGAGATTATGTCTTTGTGGCATCTGATTTGCCAAGCCTAGACCTCCTCTGGGAATTGAGTCAGCCTTTTAGGTAACCAGCAGAGAACTGCCAGACCACAGAACCTCCGTGATGAAACTGGGTGTCATTTTCTGGCCGTGCCTCATTCTCTCCCAGTCTGAGGTTGGTTTATGTTTGCAAAGCAGGAGTGAGTTCATAGTAGCTCACTTAAAATTTATAAGTGATTCTGTAGTTTGCATTTGTTTATAATACCTAAGCTTGTGTAAACATGAAGAAAACCTGCTGGAAAGAGGTGGTTTAGTGAATAGTGTTAAAATTATCCCCTGAAGACTTGCTTTTATTAATAAGACCAGAGTCTGGTGTTGTTATTTTCTTTTTGTGTCTTTTAAATTTAATTCCCATGTTCATCTCAAATGTGTCTTGGGAGGCAGCAGGCTGACTGTCACCATGATAAGCTAGGTTCATTAGCCGAGTGTAGTGTCTGTGACCTGGCCTTTCAGCCCTGTGGGTGCCTTGAGTTTTGCCATGAAGCCTTTGTCTCTTCCTGTCCCCAGGTGAATCTAAAGACAGGAGTTCCTCCTGACAGCAATAATGAGACGTGCACGGCAGGAGCTGGTTCCCTCCTGGTGGAATTTGGGATTCTGAGCCGACTGCTGGGGGATTCCACATTTGAGTGGGTGGCCAGACGAGCAGTGAAAGCCCTTTGGAACCTCCGGAGCAATGATACAGGATTATTAGGTGTGGCGGCACCTTTGCTTGCTGTTGGGACTATGTCCCATCTGGTCCCCTTTCCTTTCATCTTCTCTAGGGCTCTCCCTCTTTTCCACTCCCTTCTTAAAATTGATAACTCAGAAAGAATGGCCCTCAGTGTCTTCCATGTCCATTTTTTTTTTTTTTTTAAACAGTCTCTCTGTTGCCCTGGGTAGAATGGGAGTGGCATCATTGTAGCTTACTACAACCTCATACTCCCGAGCTCAAGCCATCCATCTGCCTCAGCTTTCCGAGTAACTGGGATTGCAGGTGTGTGCCATGACAACCAGCTGATTTTTCTATTTTTAGTAGTGATGGGGTCTTGCTCTTGCTCAGGCTGGTCTTGAACTCCTGAGCTCCAGTGATCCTCTGGTCTTGGCCTCCCAGAGTGCTAGAATTACAGGCGTGAGCCACCATGCCCAACCCATAGCCAATTTCTTTATGTGACCTTTCACTTAGAGTGAAGCTGTAAAGTTTGATGGAAAAGAGTAAAGCTTGAGGGGAGGGGGCCGGTGGGGGGGGAAGGAGTAAAGCTTTTGTGATTTGAAGGCTCCCTTCTGATTTGGATTCCTTGGCATATTTCACTTGAAAATTATTGTTAATGGAAATGCTATAAAAAGAACTGCCTCTGAGGCAGATTTTATTCCTTCAATATAAGCTTCTAAATATAGGAATTTAGAGTTACTGGTGGAGCAGCTTTCTCCTTTTAAAAAATCTAGGCATGTGAGCTGGATGTGGTGGCTCACTCCTGTAATCCCAGCATTTTGGGAGGCTGAGGTGGGAGGATGGCTTGAGGTTAGGAGTTTAAGACCAGCCTGGGCAACATAGCAAGAACCCATTTCTACAAAAAAAAATTTTTTTTTAAATCTAGGCATGTGGTAGTAGGTTGAAAGCCCATATTAAACCTGTATTAGGTGTGGGATTTTTTTTTTTTTTTTGCTTGAGAATGTTTGGTCAAGATATTATTAAAAAATCATTGTTACTATTTTTTTTATATCCAGTCTTGCTCTGTTGCCCAGGCTGGAGTGCAGTGGCACTATCATAGCTCACTGCAGCCTCGAACTCCTGGGCTCAAGCGATCCTCCTGCCTTGGCCTCTCAAAGTGCTGGGGTTAGAGGTGTGAGCCACCATGCTCAGCTAAAAAATTATGGGAAATTTCAAACATGTAATACCAAAGAGAAAGCATAATGAATAATAACTCATATGTACTCATTCTTCTTCAGTAATTATCAGTATTTTGCTAACTCAAGATGTTATTTTAAAATGGGTTTTTACTTCATATAACTGTTTAAGTTGTAAAATTCATATGCAAATTTATTGTATTTAACAATAGCAATAGAAATAAGTCACTCAAATTGTAAATCTGTCCCCAAATGGTTGACCAGTGTCACTGCAAATTGTCAACTTTTTAGCTTTCCATATGTCCTTTCAGCCTGACACGCGCAACTTTTGTATATTTTCAATTATAATATAAACAAGTATTTTTATTCTGCCTTACATTTAGCAGGTCATTCAAGTATTTCCAAGTTGTTACCTTGTTTTCAAAGCTACATAAGTGTCCATTTCTAAAAGCTACATAATCATCCATTAACTCTCCTGTTAGACAATGTTAGACACTTAGATTATTTCTTTTTTTTTTTTTTTCTTTTGTATAGTACATATAATGTTCTGGTGAACAACATAATGCTTTTTCTTCTTAAAAACATTTTTTTTTAAGGATAAATTCCCAGGAATTGTAGTATTGGGTTAAAGGCTGTGAACACTTTTTGGTTTTAACATGTGTCATCTATCTGGGAAAAGCAAAATGACAAACCTATTTTTAATTCGCTTTAAATGTTCGTCCCTGTTTTGTGTCAGCAGTTACACACGACATATTCAGAAAGATCTCTAGGCTGTCCAAGCTGCTGATAAAGGGTAAAGTTGCTGAGGAGCAGTGATGTTGGTGTTGGCGGCCTGTCCCCCTCCCTACCTGCCCTCCAGAATAGCTGGGACCTGATACCTTGTTTGTTCTTACAGGCAATGTTGTCAACATTCAGACGGGCCATTGGGTTGGAAAGCAGAGTGGTTTGGGTGCTGGGCTGGACTCCTTCTATGAATACCTCTTGAAATCTTACATTCTCTTTGGAGAAAAAGAAGACCTAGAAATGTTTAATGCTGCATATCAGAGTATTCAGAACTACTTAAGAAGAGGGTATGTCTCCTTAACATCTCTTCTATTGCCTTATAAAGCAAATACAATGCATTCTGAAAGGTTCATTTTTTTTTTTTGCTTTTAACGTAAACTCACAGGGTCTGTTCACCTCTGCCCTCACCTTACTTCCTCTCCTGGTTTGTCAGTCACCTGGGGGTGAGGAACTGTGTTAAGCTAGCTATTTGCTGCACAGCATAGTTCCCCAAAACCTAGTGGCTTAAAACAGCAAACTTCATCTCATGCTGTTTCTGAGGAACAGGAATCCAGGAGCAGCCAAGTCAAGGCCCAGGATCTCTCGGGAGGTTGTCGTCAAGCTGTTTGCCAGGGCAGCAGCCACGTCAAGACCCGAATGGGGTTACTCATGTGGGGGTTGGCGGGCTTCTGCTCCTCACTGCTGTTGGCTGGAGTCTCAGTTCCTTGCCACAGGGGCCTCTTTGTAGGTAGCTATGGCAGCTGGCTTCCCCCAGAGTGAGTGATCTGAGAGAGAGAGAGATGGAAGCCACAGTGCTTTCACGGCCTTGTCTGGGAATGCTGTGCCCACACTTCTGCCAGTCCATTGGTCACCCAGAATCCCTCATACAGCATGGGAGGGGACTACACAAGGTTGTGACTACCAGGAGGTGGAGGTTATCCGGGGCTGTCTTGGAGACCAGCTCCTATAGGGGCTGACACATTCCCGGTGTTTAACTGTGGCTTTTTTTTTTTTTATTTTTTTACTTTTTTTTTTTTTTCTTTTTTCCCAGACACCTCAATAGCATGATAACTGTGGCTTCAATTGCAGATAGAGCTGTAATGCACGACAATTACAGAGTTATTTTGGTTCTTTTACTTTGCAAAGAATTGTTAGGATTGGTCTGTGCACTTGATGAAAGAAAGGACAATTGACACATTTTTATCCTCTCTCAATTTGTTTAAAACAACATTGTTTGCCATTTCTCAGTTGTGCGGGAGAGAGAGAGCCCTAAGAAGCCTCAGTGGCTTCTACTCTGGTGTCATTCTCTCTTCCCCAGGTCTTCCTTTGTATGCATTTATATATCAAGTGGCCAGTGCAAGTTATAGTTACAAAGCCTTTGGCTTGGTAGGACTTCCTTTTTTTTTTTTTTTGAGACAGAGTCTCGCTTTGTTGCCCAGGCTAGAGTGAGTGCCGTGGTGTCAGCCTAGCTCACAGCAACCTCAAACTCCTGGGCTTAAGCGATCCTACTGCCTCAGCCTCCCGAGTAGCTGGGACTACAGGCATGCGCCACCATGCCCGGCTAAGTTTTTCTATGTATATTTTAGTTGGCCAGATAATTTCTTTCTATTTTTAGTAGAGACGGGGTCTCGCTCTTGCTCAGGCTGGTCTCGAACTCCTGACCTCGAGCGATCCGCCTGCGTTGGCCTCCCAGAGTGCTGGTAGGATTTTCTTATACCATTTTTACTTTAGCTGTTGTAGGAACCACCTGTGTGAGTGCTGTGGTTAAGTAAGAGGCCTTTTGGCTGGAGCTGAATTGTTTTTGCTTTTCAAAGTCCCAAACTAAATTGAGTAGTAATCCCTGAGTGCCTTGATCTGATGCATTCTTCCAGGCCTTTGCTGTGGGACCTTAGTAGAGAAGAGACTTTTTGTACTGAAAGAACCAAGCTTCTCTGCTCAGGTCAAATCCAACTTAGGGCCACACTGTAGACTAAATTCTATTACATGGCAGGGTTCTTAAACCTGAATGTCCAAGTGCTTTCTGCAAAATACTGTGAAATCTTTTTTTTTTTTTTTTTGAGACAGAGTCTCACTCTGTCGCCCGGGCTAGAGTGCTGTGGCATCAGTCTAGTTCACAGCAACCTCAAACTCCTGGGCTCAAGCAATCCTTCTGCCTCAGCCTCCCAAGTAGCTGGGACTACAGGCATGTGCCACCATGCCTGGCTAAGTTTTTCTATATATTTTTAGTTGTCCAGCTAATGTCTTTTTATTTTTAGTAGAGATGGGATCTCGCTCTTGTTCAGGCTGGTCTTGAACTCCTGAGCTCAAGCAATCCTCCCGTCTTGGCCTCCCAGAGTGCTAGGATAACAGGCATGAGCCAGCGCGCCTGGCCTAAAATACTGTGAAATCTTGATATATTACAATGGTTGAGTTAAGAACTTTTATCCTATGGTAAGTATGATCTTCTGCTAGAGTCTAGTATATAGATAGAGACAGTCTAACTCCAGAGGTTTAGGGAATGAGTTAGAAAAAGTTAATGTCGATTCCATTTAAATGAAACTACCAGGGGCTGCGGGAGAAACAGCTAGAGGTCCGTCAGTGAGCTTGCTTTTCACCCTTGAATGTGCTGCTTGGGTTTGTAGGCGGGAAGCCTGCAATGAAGGAGAAGGAGACCCCCCACTCTATGTCAATGTGAACATGTTCAGTGGGCAGCTGATGAACACCTGGATTGACTCTCTGCAGGCCTTCTTCCCTGGACTGCAGGTATTTTGCAATCAGATTTGCTAAAAATAAGCCACTGTTAGAAAGGGCCTCCCCTTCCCCCTTTCTTTTTTTGATACCAGAGCATTCTATAGCTCCTTTGAATTTGAGACGTTAATAGCACAACATGCGTTGATCATTCTGTTTGTGAAATTAGTCCCCAGAATACTGAACAGAGACATACTTCATAAGTGCAAAGCCATGCTTGAAATGTAACCGTGTAATGTTTGGATAACTCATCTCTCAATTGTTTATTCACGTGCAGTTCCCATCAATTTGGCATTGGTTGCCAGATAGGGAGGGCATCTGTTTGTCTGGGTTGTCACTTTTGGATTGGTTTTGTCTTCAACCATGTTTGTAGGTCAGATAAGAACGGGGGTGGAGGAGAGCTCAGGGCCTTTGTGTCATGTCTTGCCACTCTGGGAAAAGTGTCTCAGCCCGATGACCTATGTCCTCTTCTTAGGTGCTGATAGGAGATGTGGAAGATGCCATTTGCCTCCATGCCTTTTACTATGCCATATGGAAGCGCTATGGCGCCCTCCCTGAGAGGTACAACTGGCAGCTGCAGGCCCCCGATGTTCTCTTCTACCCGCTGAGACCAGAGTTAGTGGAGTCCACCTATCTCCTCTACCAGGTATTAGAGTTTGCCTTGCCGAATAGTAGTTTGTATGTAAACACGAGGGAGACCTGTAGCCATTAGTTCTTAATAAACATTTGCTGATTGATTTAGAATTATGTTGTTTCATAATGACTGTTGGAGTTACCATCTGTCTGTGGTCTTGTTAGTGCTCAGTGTCATTCATGGCTTCACAGGACAGAGAAGGCGTCTTTGGTCAAATGTTTTTTAACCTCACATTTTGCAAAGCTGAATCATGTTTTTACCATAGGACTTATATCTCACATCTTTAAATATTCAAGAGGAAGATTTTGTGTTCGGGTGTGTTCTAAATTTATTTGATTAAAAAACCCTTTTTTAGTGGACTGGGCACGGTGGCTCAGGCCTATAATCCTAGCACTTTGGGAGGCTGAGTTGGGAGGATTGCTTGAGCTCAGGAGTTCAAGACCAGCCTGAGCAAGAATGAGACCCCATCTCTACTAAAAGTAGAAAAATTAGCCAGGTGTGGTGGCTAGTCCTAGCTTCTGGGGAGGCTGAGGCAAGAGGATTGCTTGAGCTCAGGAGTTTGAGGTTGCTATGAGCTATGATGACACCACTGCACTCTAGCCAGGGCAACAGAGTGAAACTCTGTCTTAAAAAAAAAAAAAAAAACCTTTATGGGATACAATTTTGTACTAATATGCTATGGAACCCTGGTCTGTGTAATAATTCAGACAAAAAGAAAATTTTTTTTCTTGGTGGTAAAGGAAATAATCTTGGATTCATCTGAATGCCTATTTTTGTTTAATGTTATTAAAAAAACCGGGAGGGAAGAAAAAAAACAACATACAGTGTTCATCTTTTGTGAAGTTACTTTAGTGCTGGAGGGAATGTCACTTTAACTGTGAAATGTCTTTTTCCTGATAGTTGAAGCCAGATATTTATACTCCTGTGCATGCCATACATATATACACACTGAGAGTCCTTATCCATTCACAAATAGAGCAGCATAAGCTGTTAGCTTTCTAAGAAGTTGGCCTTCAGTGTAATTCAGTAGGCCTACAACAGACTCCCACAGTGGGTAAGCCCTGGCAAGTGAAACTGATTTTTACATGCTCTGCTAGTAGTATTAGTACTATGGTTTGGATTTATTCAATAATTTTTTATACTGAATCTTTGCCATTTGCTTTTAGATGAAGAAAGGGGAAAAATCCTATGAACTAGCAATAGTCCTTATGCCTAAAGATAGACCTCATGAGTTTTAGGTAATCTCTCAAAAAAGGGAAAAGATGAGAGCTTCATATTTGGCCTCTCTGGGCCCAGTGTAGAGCAGGGCTGTACACACTCTGAGGACGGCATGCCTGCTGCTGTCTGATGGCTCCTCTTAGTCTTAGTCCTGTTGCCCGTGAGTTTATACTTCTTTGTTTCTGTCACTGCCTCTTTGCTATTTCCAGCTTCTTCCTCACCGTTGACTATTTTCTTAGGATCCAGAGAAATCTTGCACTTTACAGCTTTGTCCCTTGAAGCCACACCCTGTGCTCTTTTAATCCAGGATGGCTAACCTTGTCATTGTTTGCTTTTGCTGCTGCAAGTTGGCAGTAGGCATGAGTTAAAGATGATCCCCAACTTTTAAACTGCTTGTTGGGCAAAAGGCTTATCTTCTCAGGCAATTTTTTTCCCTAACAAAATCATCTAAGAGCATGTGCCAGAAGAGTAAGCAACCCTAGGACTGATTTCTTAGGGTGATTAGAGAGGAAAGTGCGGAGGCCTCTTTTAGATAGTTTTAAAAAGTCTGTTCCCATTAGCCTTTCCTCACAGTGCTGTAATTGGAATGGGGACAGGTCCTGTTTCCTGTGCCTGCATTGTGAGTTTCTAGAGAGTTCTGAGGCAAGACAGAAACTGGATTTGTTCTCAGATATGGTACTGTCAGGGTGGGCATTGTTTTATTTCTAACCATGATGGGGCTCAGGAGAACCAAAGGAGAGTATTGGTTTACCCTGGAACGTATTGTCTTACCCTGGCTAAAAGTAGACAAATCACAGGCATGCTTTGATGTGAACCTGCAGATACCTTAGTCCTTTAACCTTTGTGACTCTGCAAGATAAAGTGACTCGGCCCTGTTTCTTCCTTTGGCTGGCGATGCCTCTCCTGGGGGAATCCCCGCAGTCACCGTGGTGGTTGTCGATGGCATGTCTTCCACGCCCTGCTGGATCACGTTCTCTCATGTTCTCTCTAGGCGACCAAGAATCCCTTCTACCTCCATGTAGGAATGGATATTCTGCAGAGTCTGGAAAAGTACACAAAAGTCAAGTCAGTTTTCTAAGTTCCTTTCTTTTTCTGTCGGCCACCGTTGATTTACTTTGAATTGTTCTGGGGAAATATTATCCTAGTTTGCATTTGAATGTATACAACAGCTCATTAATGCTAATTTCATAGGGAAATTGTCTACCTTTTGGTGTAGTAGAACCTTTCCATTATAGTGGGAATTGCTTTTTTGCCCTCCCCCCTTTTTTTCTGTGAGGTTCCAGCAGATTATGTTTGTTCCTTTTAAGTAACTTATTTCCCCTAGTTACACAAACAATACATACACTAAACTGTTCAGGGAGTACAGGAAATATAAAGAGGTAGAATATTTTCCCTATAATCTCCACATACAGCGATAACCATAGTCAGCATTGAAGTATATATACTTACAATCTTTTTTATATATTTGTATATATGATGTGTGTATATATGTATATATAAAACACATACTCTATATTTCAATTTTGTGACCTTTTTTTTACCCACTATATTATAAGTATTTTCTTACAAAATACTATTTTAGAATACCAAATAGTAAGTCAATTATACAAGTATTGGTACTAAAATTTCAAATTAGTCCTAAATATGTTGCCAGTCATTTTCTTGGTGCCATGTTAGGCTTTTGGCCAACACCTTCCACTAATCCCCCCTCCAGACTACAGCTAACCTGATGATTTTGCAGCCAAAGCACTTTTTAAACAATTTTATAGATAACTCAGGAGAGCCCTGCAATGTAAACATCGTTTTTTTCATATGGTGTGAGAGGATTTGCTTGATTATTCTGTGAAGAGAATACTTCTGCCTCTGAAATGAATCAGCAGGTGGGGAGGAGGAGACGCAGGGCTGACAGGTGTTGTCTCGTAGATGTGGGTACGCCACGCTGCACCACGTCATCGACAAGTCCACAGAGGACCGCATGGAGAGCTTCTTTCTCAGCGAGACGTGTAAATACTTGTATCTGGTAAGTGCGTTGCAGGAGTGACACGGGAATATTTAGTACTGCTTAGAGCAAGCATTCGTGCAGACTGGTACCTACCGGATATTCACTGGGCACAGCTACACTGTGCATTCCCAGGGATACAAGCACTGTCAGAACAAAAGGATATTTGCTGTCTTCCTTTGTGGTTTCCAACTCATGGAGGAGTCATTTGTCAAATAAACAAAGAAATGAACTGTGATCACAAATTGTGTGAAGTGCTGGTAACGGCTGATAGAGGACCAGTGTTAGTGCCGTGTCTGGGAGGGCTTGGCTGAGGGAGAGTGCGGTGTTTATAGCTCTTCCTCACCTCTCATGACCTTCGTGATCCTGGCCACGACCCACAGCCCAGCCATCTCTTTCCATACACACATCCTCAGCCGTGCATTGGTGTTGGGAGGGAGAGAAGGGAGGACTCTGGACCTGGAAGGAGCCTTTGAGATCACCTAGTCAGCGTGCATTCCTCCCCGCACGGGAACTGCAGCCTGCAGGAAGGTCCGGTGACTTGCCTGAGGTCTTGGGGTGACTGTGGCAGAGCTGAGGCGTGAACCATGGTCCTGACCCTCTGTCCAGTGCTCTTTCCACCTCGTGGGTCTGCCACACGTGTGTATGTGCCTGTGCACTTGTGCCTGTCTCCTGCCTGCTGCTTGTTTTTTTATCTGTAGCAGACTTCTCTCAGTATGGCTACATAAGAAAGGCTTCCAAAGGCCCAGAGGGGCGGGATTTCCTGGTTAGGAAACAGCGTGGCGACTGAGCAGCGGGGCTGAGGTTCAGGGACAGCAGCTGTGATAAGTTGTGTTACTCAGTTCCGTGGTGCCCAGGCCTGGGGCCAGGCGGGTCAGAATCACCTGGGGCCCTTGAGTTAGAATCTTTGGAATAAGTGGGCTCAGGAATCTATAATTTTGACAAGTACCTCCAGTGATTCAGTACAAGCCAGGTCTTGGAGCTACGGGTCTAATCCTTTAAGATGACTCTTTTGTGTCTGGAGTCACTTCACAGAAGGCCACAGAGGAGGCGTGTCCCCCGGCAGCCCATGTGGTCCTGCCCGTGGGAGGCAGCTGTCCTGCCGCCAGACCCCCTGGTGCGTGGTGGTTCGCGCACTCGGTGCAGACGGCTCGGGTCAGCTGAGGAGCCTGGCCGAGTATCTCTGTCCAGCAGCCACGGGTGTCAGGGGGACACGGACAGGGCTGGTTCTGGAGTAAAGGAAGCAGACCCCCTAGGGTGTGTGAGGGGAAAGAATGCAGCGTCAGGAGGAGAAAACCTGGGGTCTCCCCCATTCTCTTCCTGTTCCTGTGTGAATACTGACAAGCTGCACAGAGTCTCAGTTTGTTTTCCTTGTCTGTGAAGTAGTTCAGGTGAGCAAATAAGGTTTCTTCCGTCTCTGAGGATTTCTAAGTATTCACTCAACATTCACCCTACTCCTGCCTTGTCCTGCACTGCCTCGTTGGACACTGGGTTAGGGGTTCCTTGCGGGTGCACCTGCCGCACCCTCTTTTATCCCATACCATGTCCATGGTTGAGGGAAAGGACTGCCTCGTGGCCCCTGCGTCCTCAGAGCCCAGTTCACGTTGAGCCCAACCCACGTTCTGACGCAAGAAATGAACTCAGTGTTGGCACATGTGTCGGGCTTAGTGGTGGGCCCTGGGGATAGGGTGACAAATAAGACATATGCTTCCTCTCCAGCATTTACAGGTTCTAGGTGTGTGTGTTGGGGGGGGGCGGGGTGGTAGTTCTAGAATTCCAGCCTGAGCACTCACAGGGTTGCTTACGGGAATCATCCAGTGAGTTTTTATAGACTCCCTGCACTTGGGTCTTAGCCATGGAGTTCCTGAATCCTTAGGTCTGGGTGGAGCAGGTCCAGGCATCCGAGGTGATTCTGTCTTGCAGCCCAGGCTGGGAACTGCGCTTGCTAATCGATGCCTTTTCATCTGGTCGTCAGCGAAAAATGTGAGATCCAAGCAAGTTCTGCTCCCTGAGTAGCTGGAACACACTCCTGTGAGTTAGTTCCAAACTGTTACAGTTACTGATTGTATCTTTCTTTCTTTCTTTCTTTCTTTCTTTCTTTTCTTTCTTTTCTTTCTTTCCTTTCCTTCCCTTTCCCTTTCCCTTTCCCTTTCTTTTCTTTCTTTCTTTCCCTCTAGCTGTTTGATGAGGAGAATCCGGTGCACAAATCTGGAACCAGATACATGTTTACAACGGAGGGACACATCGTGTCTGTGGACAGACATCTTCGGGAGTCACCCTGGAAGGAATTCTTCTCGGAAGAGGAAGCGCAGGACCAAGAGGGAAAGTCTGTGCACAGGCCTAAATCTCACGAGTTGAAAGTCATCAACTCTAGCTCCAATGTGAGTTCCAGGGGTGGCTTGTGTGTGGAGGAAGAGAAAATGCCCTTAATTCCTTTGTCATTCAGAATTCCTGACCGCAAATTGCTGGCATATGCAGATGGGGTGACTAGAAGAGTTTCATAAAGAGACCACTTGGTAGGAGTTGTCAGGGTGCAGGGAAGCCGCAGAGGCAGTGGCGGCACTATGGCTCCTGGCACTGTCACTCCTGGCTGCAGAGGACAGCAGAGAGGGTGGTCAGAGGAACCTGGAGGGAGGGAGCCCTGTGGGAGAGAGTGGCAGGAGCCACTGCTCGGATCTGGCTCCAGTGACCTTGCCAGAAGGGAGGCAGCGGGGTCTGCACTCGCCCCTGCCCCCCTCCTGATCTGCTGGAGCTTGTCCTTGGCAGCCCCCACCAGAAGCCAGAGGTGAGGGGGCTGCTGACATAACCCACCAGGGGGCCTGGAGGGGCAAACCACCTTGCACCCGGAGGGGGAAGGAAAGCAATCAGAGTCACTGTGTCTTTTAATGAAGATCCTCCCGCATGCAGCAGGCGCTTGCTTTCATTTAAGGTGGGGCCTCACTCGCACCCCTGGATTATCCTGGCGAGCAGTGGGAGAGACTTGGAAATGGAAGTCCTGTGTCCCCAGTGGAAGTCCCGGGTAGTTGTACTGATTTGAATCCAGTAGGATGGTTTGGAAGTGAGGATAGGGAAATGTGGATCCAGTCAACCTCCAGTCTAGCTGTCCTACGGTGCCTCAGCTGTCAAGAGTTTGGCCACCTCCCCACAGACTGCTGGCCGTGGCTGGGGGCGCCCTTTCGTCACAGGCTGTGCTTCACCTTCCCTTGGTGCCCCGGGGAGGGCTGGCACCATCAGGCTCTGGGCCCAGTTGACAGGCCCCTACACTCCCGTCAGGCCGCAGGGTGTTGATTAGGTGGACAGAGCCTAATGGAGAAGGAGGGGAGGAGGGGAACGAGAGCAGGGTTAGTATAGCCAGCACTTAACGTCATCTTCCCACATCCCAGCCCTGTTCCAAATGCTTATGTATGTCAGCTTATGTCCTTCTTACAGTGGCTCTGCGGAGGGTGGGCACTTATAATGTCCCCATTTTACAGACGAAGAAAGGGAGGCATGGAGAGTTTCAGGTCACACGGTGGAGCCAGGATTTGGACCCAGGCCATGCCTTCTCTTTTAGGAAGGGGACACCTCCGGCCTGCTGGCCGCACTCACTGATAGGTCTGGTCCTGTCAGGCGCTGGATGAGGCCCATCAGCGGGGCTCCCGGTTCCTCCCTGGGCCCTCGTCAAGAGTGCCGTTGAAACACTGAAGGCGCACTCTGCCAGAGAAACTCCAGGAGGGGTTCACTGAGAGGTCACTCGTTAGCAGGTCCGTGAAGGATGAGGAGCTTCCCAGGACGGGGTGTTCAGGCAGAAGGAACAGAAGCTGCGGAAGCACAGCGGTGGGGGTGACAGGGGAGGTTGGGACCGGCGCAAGGCCCTGCCAGTCTTGATCTTGTCGGGGGTGAGGAGCAAGGAAGGTGTAGAGAATTCAAGCACAGAGCACGGGGAAAATGTTTCCTTAGAAGCAGCGTGTAAAGGATGTATGTGGACAGCTGCTTCCAGGGGTGACACCCATGGTTGATTCTCAAGACCCACATCTCCTTTGAGGGGCAAAAAAGATCTTTTTTTTTTTTTTTTTTGAGACAGAGTCTCGCTCTATTGCCTGGGCTAGAGTGAGTGCCATGGCATCAGCCTAGCTCACAGCAACCTCAAACTCCTGGGCTTAAGCGATCCTCCTGCCTCAGCCTCCCAGGTAGCTGGGACTACAGGCATGCGCCACCATGCCCGGCTAGTTTTTTTTCCTATATACATTTTTAGTTGGCCAGATAATTTCTTTCTATTTTTAGTAGAGACGGGGGTCTCGCTCAGGCTGGTCTCGAACTCCTAACCTTGAGCGATCCACCTGCCTCGGCCTCCCAGAGTGCTAGGATTACAGGCGTGAGCCACTGTGCCCGGCCAAAAAAGATCTTTAATTAAAAAAAGAAAACAGTAATCTTCAACATTTAGAATTTAACAGTGAATGAGAAGAACATAACTCAGAAAAACACAGAATTTTCAAATAGCTAAAATATTTTCTGAAATTCTGGGTGGATTAAGGACCCGTGGGATGTAGCTTTTGGTCCTGGTCCTGGCTAAGCTCTTGCTGTTATGTCTTTTAGCCTCCCTGCATCTCCCATTTCCTTACCTGTAGGGTGACCGTATTATCTCAGTGGTTTTCAGCTGGCTGTGATTTTGCTCCTCAAGGTACATTGGGCAGTCCCTGGAGATATTTTTGGTGATTGTAGCTGAAGGGCAGGAGTTGCCACTGTCACCTAGTGGGAGAGGCCCAGGATCCTGCCGACCATCCTGCAATGCCAGGACAGCTCTGCAACAGGTGTCTGCCCCCAAATGTCATAGTGCCCAGGTTGAGACACCCTGGATCAAGTCATCCAGCCACATTTCCTGAGAGATCAACACGTGGGGTGTTAATTCAAAATTCACATTTTCCCTCATTTTTGTTTTTCTAGTGCAATCGTGTTCCTGATGAGAGGAGATACTCCCTGCCCTTAAAGAGTATCTACATGCGACAGATTGATCAGATGGTTGGCTTGATTTGATCTGTTCTACTCTGTGTGGCCTCATCTTAAAGCAGACCTAAATAGCTGAACCCAGACCACACCAAAATCCAGTCTGAAGTGGAAGGGTATGGACATCTGGCCGTCCGTGATGGTGTAGGAATTTCTGGCCAACTCCTCACCCACATCTGGTTAATTCTTGCACACTTCAGTGTTCTTTTTCCATTCAATAAAATGCCCTGTTTTTCCTAAGGATATAATTTGAAATGAGAAGGTATATGGAAATTGGCTGCTTATGACATGCTGATGTTGCTAAGCACAATAGATGGAGCATCTTTGGATTGATGTACACAGCTTCATACTTTAGAATCTAAGACTCTTCATTTTTCAGGCACATGCTATACTGCAGTATTGCTACTTTTTTATTCTTTATTATTACTATTTATTTTTATTTTTTTGAGATGGGGTCTCACTGTATTCCCTAGGCTGGTCTCGAACTCTTGGGCTCAAGTGATCCTTCTGCCTCAGCCTCTTGAGGAGCTGGGACTAACAGGCATGCGCCACCATGCCCAGCTAGCTACTTCTTTGTTAGAGGATTGGGGATGAAATTTCCATGCAAAGGGGCCTGAGGTTCACTTGGTATCCCTACTTAATTGCATTGAAAATGTCATACTTTCTCTTATTGGATAATCGGGCTCTCCCCCAGATATCCAACCATGGTTTTGGATCCCATCATGGCAAAAAAAACCCATCTAGTTATTCATTTATGCCCCACATAATCTTCACAGTGTTACAGGTTATTTGCTTAAGAATAATGGTCTTACCAGTCTTATTCTCTTAAGTTGTTACGTCATGGTATAAGAGATTAGCAGATCTTTTGAATGGCGTTTGCGTTTATTTTGAACATGAACTTACCTGATGAACTCCCACAGTTCCAGAACCAGGTGCCTTTTAGGGAGAGAAAAATACCTAAGATTGTCTGAGCTTCCATCTTTCTCGTATTTCTGAACCAAGAATTCTGAATTCTGACCTTATTTGTGTTAGCGTTTTGTTTTGTTTTTGTTTCCTGTGTCTAGTGCCAATTAGCTAAGTCAGGGAGAAAGAAATGATCAGATGACTTTTTAGCCTTCTTGAGCCATTTTTCTATGTAATACAGGCTTTAGATTAGTGCCTTATATGGGTTTTGGTTTGGGCCACTGGATGTCGAAGCTGTTACTGTGGTTTCAGCAGGGTTGTTTGGTGTTGCCACATGGCGGACACGGTGAAAGGGGGTTGGGGGGGGCGGGTGTTAGTTAGGAAAATCCTGGGAATTGCTTAGCCAGTCCTTGCCTTTCAACCTGTTAATTTAAGGAAGCATATAGAAGGAGGAAGTTGTGCTAAAATGCCTTCTTTCTTTTTTGTTATCATTTCCTTAGTTAGAACAGAAGCATCTCTCTTTGAATCTCCACCAGTACACACCTGCCATGCAAACAGAGCAGAGCTGCACTTGACTCCTGGTCTGACTGTCACGCAGCGTCAGGGGTCGAGATGCATCCAGTAGAAAGGGCAGGAAATCTCCAAAAAACCTCCACCCTCACATAGCACATTCCAGATGATTTCATTTTGGTCTTTTTAAAGCTGGAAACAAGCACCATCTAAGATTACATGGCATTTTTAGTCAAAAAGCAGAAATTTTATTCCTTCTTGAAAATTTCAGTGACTGTTTTTAAAATAGATATATAATTCAGTTCTTTGAGATTTTAAAAAAGTGATTTTTAGTAATAAATGTGTCATCTCTATCTTTTAGACATTTACTGTGCAGATTGTTTTAAAGTAGAAACAATTGAATGCTTCTATTTTGCTTTTTTCTCATTTCAGAAGCTTTATTCCCTTTATCAACAGTGTCTCATCTACTGAATAGAAAACTTTGAGAATGCTATATATTTTTTAAGTATTTCTGTTGACCCAGTCAAAATGTTAAACACACACACACACCCCTGTAGCCTTTTTCTGGACAAAGAGAGGTGGGACTGTTAGTGACCCATTTGGGAGAATGACCTATCAGGGAAGGAAGTGAATTCTTCACTCTGTTTTCTCTTTTGACAGCCTCCTCCTCTCCCTCTCTGGTGTCTGTGGCCGCAGTGGTATGTGAGCACTCCAGTGTCCCTCTTCTCATCTGGGCCCTTTGCCTGTCACTCTGAGCAAGCTTGGGCCTCTCTTCCTCCTTGTGCCCTTGGAATAGGGATCTGCGCCTGGTAGCACCATTGTGCCCTCAGTGCTGCAGATGCATCTTGGGCTGCAGGCCGCCGCGAGGCATGGTTTGCGTTAAGTCTCATCTCAATCCTTCTTGACTTCTGGGTCCTGGAGTTAATTGCAATTGGTGAGACTGAGGGGGAGTGAATTACTGCGTATTAATCCTGGTTATTGAGCTTCCAGACTACCCAGTCAAAGGTTTGATGCTGTGTAGTCAGTGATTTGTGGGGCTAGATGCCAGAATGCTGTCTAGTGCCAGTCATAAAAAGAAGGTTCTTTGAGCCAAGTTCAAAGCAGCTTACTTGTTTTCTTTTTGAAAATCAGAATGTCAACAACTGTGAAATATCTTGCAGGGCTTTTGCCCTTCCCTCTATTCTGTGTAGTGAAATGCTGGGTTGGGGAGACCTGAGGACAGGAACGTCAGAGAAAGTCCCTGTGCTTTGCCCCAGGAATGTCGTGAATCTGAATGGAATTCATCTTTTGCAACAGCTGTGAGCCTGGACCGTCTTCATACGCGCACGTGTAGCCAGTGTCTAGTGTCGGCTTTGGTCATGAAAATGGTTCGCAGAGCCATCGTAGAAAGTTAGGCTTGATGGATTTGAATTCTCCCACAGCAAAGTTTCAGGTCATGACCCAGCAGGCTTTGCTGCTTTGGGTGATGCGACTGAAGAATCTGTTCTGGAAGAGTAGGAGATGAAGGAAGGGTTTGCGAGCTTTCCAGTTGTGAAAAACCAGCTTCTGTTTTCAAACCTCTCCTCTAGTTCTTTTCCAGCTCTTCTGCCAGGACTTTTTTTTTGTAACTGAATCCCCAGGTTCTGATGATGACCTGGGCTTTGCTTGTCCTGCCTTGAGGACTGTGCACGTGACACTTAAACAGTTTTCTATGTATTTAAAGAAAAATGCACCAGTGTGGTGTCTGTGCAGGTGACTGTGAGTGGAGAGTCTATAGTTACCGGTTTGGTAAGTGCAGTGGGGTGATCTGAAGGCCTCGATCTGCCTCCCCTCTCCTTCTTCCTCCACCCAAGCAAAATACCCCTCTAACTGTTTCTTAGCCCAGTTTACTAAATGGGCCAACTGCAGTTCCTCACTTAGGATTTTGTAGGCTCAACATCAGACATTCCCTTCTTTGCAGAGGGCTCCGGAGGTCTTTCCCTTTTGACAAAAACAGAAGTCTTTTGTTCAGATTTAGTGCTGGTTAAAAGGTAGGGCTGAGTGATTGCCTTAGCCATGGGGTGGCTGAGCAAGGACGTTGGCAGAAAACCCCAAGCTTTCCTTTTCCATCCCCAGACATCCAGCTCCTACTGTAGTGCCTCTTCCCTGCAGGGCAGGGACCCCGTGAGAGTGAGAAGGGGGCTGGGCCGGGGCCCCAGGTTCCCCAGGGCTCAGGGTTATGCTCCCGCTTGAACTTGGGTGTGAATCTGGTGAAAGTGTCAAGTACCTGTGGAACTCCCTCATTCCCATCTCTTTCTGAGAGGCAGAGGAATAATATTTTTAAAGATTATTTTGTTTTAGTTTTAAATAGCAAAACACAAGCTGCATTTTTATTTATTATGCACAAGAAAGGTAAATCTGTTTTTACAAAATCTAGAGTTGGAAACTCTGGGAAAACTTACTGAAATACACAAATGCTTCTCTCTGTAATGTGCAATATGCTTTGCAATGATAGATAATATTTTATGTTTAATCTGTAAATAAGAAATGTATTTAAGTTAAAAGGGAGCTTTTTGTAAAAGGACCAAATGTTCTTTTATAAATGTAATAAGAAATATCTTGCTCTTTGAAATTTATTAGGATTTTTATAAGTAATTTTTATTAAAAGTTTCTTTTTTTTTTGAGTTGTCATCTTGTTTCTCCTTTATATACTCATATGTACACATTACATGCAGGACAAACAAGAGAATAAGTCTTTAAAGAAAACTAAATCTAGATGAATAAAAATTTTATTTTGTTTTTTTACAGCTAAGCCCTGGGTAATGCCCTCCCGTGGGGTTCCGCCCCATTTCTGTCCCTCTCACCGGTCCATTTAAATGCCTTTCCCATGCGAGTCAGAACTGCTTTCCATGGTCTTTGTCCTGTCCTGGCCTTCCCCTCTGCAGAAGCCTCCTTTCTCCCGGGCACTGATTCCTTCTCAACTCTGTTGCCAATTCCCTGAGTATATCTGGGTTCCAGGACCAGTTTTCTGTGTTATCTCAAGCAAGCTGCTTCATTTCTCCTCACTTTTAGTTAAGATGGGAGCAGCGACCCAGGGGAGCATGACGGGGGAGAGTTCAGAGGGCCACCAGGGCCAGGGTGGGACCTTGAGGGAGAGAGCTGCTTCTGCCCTGTGACAACTCGGTGTCCTTGCTTTGGGTCACCGGCAATCTTAATGGACATTTTTAAAGACCATAAAGCGTGACGGGGCGAAGGAGAGAGTCCTGAGGTTGGGAGCGCCTTGCTGATGTCACAACTCTGCCCCGTGAGGTGTGGGGGTGTGTTGGTGAAGTCCTGTGGGTTGGTGATCCTTTGACAAAGCCAGGCAGGGCCAGTACGCCCAGGGGCAGGTGAAGAGCCACAGGTACTGCCTTGGTCCCTGCCTTCCCTCTCCGGATGCCTCAGTGGTGCGAGCACCGGGCCCTCGGCCATCTGTGGGGTCGGGGGAGCCAAGCAGTCCTGTGCGAACACCACAGGAGAGTGTCCGGGTTGACAGCAGGAACTCTGGACCCACACTGTGTGTGTGTGTGTGTGTGTGTGTGTGTGTACACAGGTGGCTTAAAAGCCTGTCACATTCAAACCTCACCCAAATCCTGACTGGTAAGTTTTGTTACTCCATGTTTCCAGCTGAGGACGCTGGAATGGAAAACCTTGCTTCTGGTCCCAGCTGAACCCATTGGAGCCAGTGGCCTCAAGCTCTCTGGTGCTATCAACCTTGAATAACGACATTCAGAAAATATGATTTAGTATAGAGTTTATGGAGCCCAAAGCTGGGAATGGCCATCTGGGAAACACAGATCCAGGGAAGTTAAAAGTTAAGGTCTTGCTGAGATAGGCAGAAGGCAAAGATAGTAGGGTTAAAACATTTTCTATACAAGGCTGCTTTGTAGTTACAGCAATTTTATTAGTTACAGATTTTTTTTTTTTTTTTTTTTACAGCTTGTTTTCATTTCCTTTCCAATTTAAAAGCTAAAAGCGTGTCTGTAACTAACATTCCATCTTAGAGAGTGGACAGCCATGAAGTCTCACTCTGAGAAGGGTGGGAGGGAAGGTCATCTAATGAAGATCAACAGTGAGGAGGGGAGGGGTCCCCGCTGGTGCCCTGTAGTCATTTGCAGCGTTTTATAAAACAATGTAGGTGAGGAAAGGAGCTAATCCATAATCAGAGAAGCAAAGGTTACAGCTGCCTGTGTATGAGATTCGGGCCCGTAATCACATTACCTTAAGGCTCAAAGTCTGTGAAGTTGCACCAGCTCTGATTGTGAATCACTCACAGTGCCGTGTGAGTGGTGTGGCTGGTGCACATGCCCCAGAGGAATATAGCCCAACTCTTGGTCTGAGACCCCAGTGGCCCCTTCCCCGGGGCTGGAGGGACGAGGCTGGGACAGGGCTGTGCCCCAGGCACCGAGGCCTCCGCAGCTTCAGGGAATGAAGACCCCAGAAGCCACACTGCGAAGGCCCCTGTGTCCACAATTCGGAATATCCTCGGTGCCTGTGTGGGGTGGGGAGGGGGCTGGGCATCTGCACAACAGAAAGCCCCTCTTTGAAGAGCTTGGTTCATCCACCTTTCCAAGGTCGAGTCTCTCTCATCGCAGGGTACTTGGAAGAAGCTCTGCTCTGAGGGAGAAGGGCTGGGTGTCCCTCAGTGCTGGGCTGATCGAATTCTTGAGGAAAACAGCCTGAATATTTGAAAACCTTAACGGCTGCTCAGTAAGAAGATACCCAAAAGGAGCAAAGAACCAGCTTCCATTGTTAGAAAACCCATCTGGACCATCTGGAACTGATTTTGGTGGGGTAAATACTGACATTTTGAAATAACACTCTAGCCAGGCGTGGTGGCACACACCTGTAACCCCAGCTACTTGGAAGTCTCAGGTGGGAGGATCGCTTGAGCCCAGGAGTTTGAGACCAGCCTAAGCAACATAGCAAGACCCCATCTCTATGAATGGAAAACAAAAGTATTAAAATAACACTTAGAGTCACTCTTTTAAATATATCTATTGAAATCTTAAAACCATTGCAATTTGTTGCTCACCGTAATCTGTTTTTTTTTTTTTTGAGACAGAGTTTCGCTCTGTTGCCCGGGCTAGAGTGCCGTGGCGTCAGCCCAGCTCACAGCAACCTCAAACTCCTGGGTTCAAGCAATCCTGCCTCAGCCTCGCGAGTAGCTGGGACTATAGGCATGCGCCACCATGCCCGGCTGATTTTTTCTATATATATTTTTAGCTGTCCAAATCATTTCTTTCTATATTTTAGTAGAGACGGGATCTTGCTCTTGCTCAGGCTGGTCTCGAACTCCTGACCTCGAGCGATCCTCCCGCCTCGGCCTCCCAGAGTGCTAGGATTACAGGCGTGAGCCACCGCGCCCAGCCCATAATCTGTTAAAGAATATATTACAACAAATTTTTCTTTATTAGTTGAGAATTTTAGATTGTTTCTTTTTCTACTTGAATTGGTATTTCCATTCCTTTCCCACTACAGAATTTTATACTGATTTAATATATTTCAATTCCCTAAAGTCTTATTGTGTACCCGATCACACTGTGCCACAAAAATGTATATAGTTAGACAACTGTATGGTTTAATAACTTTTCTGTGATCATAAGTCCCTAAATATTAAAAGAAGTCTCCAGAATCAAGCTAATTTACAATTATTATATAACAGCAAACATATATATTTTGATAATTATTAACAAGTAAAATTTTGTTGGTAAGCTTTCCTCTTATTAAATGATAGCTCCCCTCTGCTTAGTTGAGTTGTATATCTATGGATCAATACTACATACTGTTGGAATGAGATGGGTTTCAGCATTAATTATATTCTTATTTTTTATTTTAAGTGATGTAACCTCATTCACATAAGTGAATAGGTATAGAAGGAATTTTGTTATAGATATTACATATGGATATCAATAGATATGGATATCTTAATTCTTTGAACTTCTGAGTAATATGCTGAAAACTACACAATAATTTATCATCAAAATTATTTTTAAGAATTCTTTACTGAGCTCTCTTTCAATTTTGTTGCAAGCAAAGATTTAGAAAAAACTGACTTGCAAAAAAAATGTTATTTGGCTATTAGAGTCATTTACTTTTTGAAATTTTTGGAATGTATTCCAGAAAGATCTTCCAAAGCATATCAAATGATTATTCATTGTATCTGCTATTTTGGTATTTAAAGGCATATTGTATAACCTGAAATACTCAGAGTGCTGGGAAATTTAAAAATATCATTAACTCCAACACATCTCTGATAATATTAATACATTTTTAAAAAGTACCTTTCTTGTCAGCACCTTTAACTATATGTGTGTCAAAACCTTGGAACTCTTGCTTTAGCTCATTCAATTTGGAGAATACATCCACTGTGTAGCTTAATTGGCTAAGGCTGTTCTTGTCTTTCAGCTAATCAGCCCTATCAGGCTTGTAAACTAAAAATAAAATTCTGAGACCCGCCTCCCCAACTCTGCCAACTGAATGGACCCCATCTTGGCCAGAGGACCCCAGAAAAACTTAAAACTGAGTTCCCAGCCATGACAGAAAGAGCGGTGAGACATGCCTCCTTATAGCTCTTCCCTTTGGAGTTTGTTTGTTCGTTTATTTATTTATTTATTTTTTAGAGACAGGGTCTCACTACGTCAGGGTAGAGTACAGGGGTGTGATCATAGCTCACTGCAGCCTCAAACTCCTGGGCTTCAAGCTGCCCTCCTGCCTCAGCTTCACATGTAGCTGGGGCTATTGGTGCATGCCACCATTTAAAAATTTTTTTTTGTAGAGAGCAAAAATTTTTTTTGCAATGTTGTCCAGGCTGGTCTCAAATTCCAGGGCTCTCGTGATCCTCCTGCCTTGACCTCCCAAAGTGCTAGGATTATAGGCATGAGCCACCACACTGGGCCACCCTTCTGGAGTTTAGACACTACAACTGGCCAGTGTTAATGTTAAAATAGAGATCACAAGACTGGAGAAAGAGACTCTTTGAAGCAATATAATACTAAATTACAAACAGGACTTAAGGCCATAGAGACAAAGGTTAAGTCACACCTGTAGGCCATCAGTTTGCTGAACAGATCAGTTTGAGTGGGTATATTGTGGCTTGCTCAATGATTACCAGACTTCCTAATCTTAAAACATTTTTTTCTACTGATTTCAAGCCTTTAGAAAAAGCTTTATTTCTTTAATCAATTGCAAATCAAAGAATCTCTGAATCAACCTATAACTTGTAAGGCCCACCCCCCTTTCAAAATGTCTCACCTTTTCAGGCCAAACCAATGTATACCTTCTGTGTATTGATTTATGATTTTACCTGCAATTCCTGTCTCCCTAAAATGTATAAAACCAAACTGTAACCTGACCACCCCGGGACCACTTACTCAAGGTTTCTTGGGTTTGTGAGTCCCTGGGCCATTGTCATTCATTTTGGTTCAGAATAAACCTCTTTAAATTATTTTACAGAGTTTGGGTGTTTTCCATTAATAGCCTCTTTGCTCTTGAGGAAAGTCTGACTTCATTTTTCCCTCCTAATAAATGTGTTACTACATGACCCATGTCAGCCAGCTCACTTCTGAACTCCAGCGTGGGGAGATGCCACGGGAAGCTTTGCCATGGTTCGCACCCTGAACGGAAGGAGGCTCTGCAGCCTTGGCCTCTTGTGTCCTTGCAGGGACTCACCCGCTGGAGCAATGCAGTGTTTGCCAACAGCTGGAGAAGGATGGAGGCAAGGCTGTCACATGGAAAATTCTTCCCACTGCCGGCTTGGTGCCCCAGAGGTTTTTACGTGCTAGGACTGTGCATCCGGAGTAGTAGGACTCTGGGTTTGTGCGCGGCGTGCCCTCTTTGTTACAGTGGAAGGGGAGATTGGGAATGAGAACTGGCAGGGTGGTTTGATCACATGTCAGGGCTCAAGCTGATCAATCTTAGGTAGAAGTACATATGCACGTCGAGGGTCCAGACATTGATTCCCTTAAATCCAATGGTTCCTCGACTTTAGAGTGCCTCAGATTGACTTGGAGTGTTTGTAAAAGCACAGATGGCTCAGGAAATTTTGCCCCAAAGTATAACTCCTTGGTATAAACAGTATTTTGAATTAAAGGCTCTTAGCGATCAACAGGCCATGGAAGGAGATTTCCCTCTTTCTTCATAGAAAACCAGACCCATCAAAAAGAACAATCAATTTCCTTTCCCCTCCTTGTTATCTGAATATATTGCAGAAAAGAAGATCAAGAATGCAATCAGACATGGCCCAAATAAATTTTTTTTTTTTTTTTGAGACAGAGTCTCGCTCTGTTGCCTGGGCTAGAGTGAGTGCCATGGCGTCAGTCTAGCTCACAGCAACCTCACACTCCTGAACTTAAGCAATCCTCCAGCCTCAGCCTCCCGAGTAGCTGGGACTATAGGCATGTGCCACCATGCCCGGCTAATTTTTTTCTATATATAGTTTTAGCTGTCCAGATCATTTCTTTCTATTTTTAGTAGAGATGGGGTCTCACTCTTGCTCAGGCTGGTCTTGAACTCCTGACCTTGAGCCATCCTCCTGCCTCGGCCTCTCAGAGTGCCAGGATTACAGGCGTGAGCCACTGCACCCGGCCAAATCATTTTAAATATATTAATAATACCTGTCTCTCAGGTTAATTTCCAAAGAGAATCATTTACAAGTCAATCTGTTTCCCCCATCCATTCATTCTCCCAAGTATCTATTCATCCTCCATAGTAACCACTTGTGGGCACTCAACAGAATGACCAATATTCCTCATCTCCCCTCCCCTCTAAAATGAGGGTGTATAAACTTCTGGACCCTATTGGAATATCAGGTAATTACTCTGTGATTCTCCCTCTGCCAACGGTAAATAAATCTTTCTCTTATTAATGTGCCTTATTGTGAGTTGATGTCTCCGCAAACCTTCCTGGACAAAGGAGAAGTTTCCCCTCAGCCCCACAGTTTGGTGTAGTTGGCAGGATCTTCCAAGCTGCTCTGCTCTTCTGAAAGCCACAGGGAGGAGAGTCTGGACTCTGGCCAGGGGGCAACACGGGAACATATCTCAGTTGCTAGTCAGACTCCCGGTTTTCCTCTGTCTCTCTGGGGCCTCTGGTTGAGCAGATGGTAAAAGCCATTGTCTCTTTTGCATTTCCAAATTTAAGATTAATGAGAGGCAATGTTTTTGTAAGTGACTAGTCCTGGTATAGTGACTCTGGTATATTTTTTGGTGCTTTATGATATGAATATTCATATTGTCTGATCCCTTTCCTCTCAGAAATATCGTTGTTGTTTTTGTTGCTTTCTTTTGTCATTGTCTTTATGTGTTGTTCTGTCAGATAGAGGGTTACCATAGGGTAGAACATGGGCCTAGAACCCCTGTAAGCCCACTGCTCCAACAGCCCTGCAGTCTAGCCAGTTGTACGGTTCTGATTGTCGCTGCCCACCCAGGTTCATTTGCCCACCGCCCAAGAGAGACTCTAACACGTGGTTAGAGGAAATCCAAAGACAGTACAGTTCAGCGTTTGCCTGGAACACTTGGCCACCTTTGCTTGGCCAAGACTCAGTGATCGGCAAAGGAAGGAGCAGAGAGGAACGCAAGTAAATGGAGCCAACCCTAGCCAGGACTAACAGCTAACATTCGTGTTTCCAAACATTTTAACTGAAGTGCCCTTCTAAACGGAACCAATAAGCCTTAACCCAGGTTATAGCTTAATCAAGGAAGCAAGAGGTGTCTCCAGAGAGGTAGAAAACAGTTTTTATGAGATCCAAAAAGTCATAAAATTGCTGGAAAGTCTCAATAGCATCAACAAACCGCAAAACTTAAATACCAAACCAGAACAGGCTCATTCCCTGCCCAAGAATCAAACCTGGGCTGCTGAGATGAAAGCACAGAACTTCGACCATTAAGCTACAAGGCAAACTGACTTTTTGCTATTCTTCCAACAGAGGTGGTGCTCCAAGGATTTTTATTTTCATTTTAGATCAGATATTTGCTTTTCAATTTTTTCAAGAGAAGTTTTAAGGCTAGCCACAAAATTGTTACTTGTTTTCCATTTAGTTCTGATCTTTTCATAAATACAATTGTTTAGAATAAGATATACTTTTAAATTGAGGAGTCTTTAAAGGATCCATTTTGGCCATTAATTTTTAACAAAGTACTTATTTTAAAGTGGATATCAGCGCAAAAAGGCCTTCCAAAAATTCAAGAGTGTTGTTCTAGACAGGCTCCCTATTCTCCGTCCAACTGGGGAAAAGTCTCCCCAGGACAAGACTCTTTGTATAATATAGGAAAGGTCACCCAAGACTCACGAAGGAGCCAAAGTGCCTCCAGAGAAGCCAAACAACCAGAGAAGGAAGGTTGCTGTGTGTGTTTTGAATACTCCCCAGAACGTCCTCTAGTTCCAGATACCCTTTCTCTCCTGTAGCAGGTCCAAGCACCGTGGGTCCACAGCGTCCCACCCGCAGGGACGGAGCGGGATACGGCCCTCAGTGCAAGAGAACGGGGCGGCTGTGAGGGCACGTCTCTGAGTCCACTGTGCCCGTGAGAGGCTCATGAACCGCGGGCATGTGCCCACAAGGGTGATCCTGGATGAGCCCCCAAATTGTTGGCACCCAACCAGGTTCATTTGCCCACTGCGAAAGAGGAAGCTGATATGCTGAGACAGCAGGGTTTGCAGCAGAGAAAGAGCTTATTCTGCAAAGCCCTAAGCAGGGAGATGGGAGAAATTTCTCAAATCCACCTCCGTGAGAATTTGGGAGACAGGGATTTTAGACAGCTTGGCGTAGGCAATTGAGTCTGCTAATTGGCTGTGTTTGGGATGGAACCGTAGGGTTGTAGAAATTGTCTTCTTTGTTGACCAGGTTCTTGGATGGGGGTCACAAGACCAGTTGAGTCAGTTTGTTGGTATGGGCTGCTGATCGGGGTG
The DNA here is from genome assembly GCA_028533085.1 of Varecia variegata. Taxonomy (NCBI): domain Eukaryota; kingdom Metazoa; phylum Chordata; class Mammalia; order Primates; family Lemuridae; genus Varecia; species Varecia variegata. Next base: position 140,153,693 of record CM052436.1, on the reverse strand, counting down.
GCTCAGCCGTTGCCCTGGAATTCGGGACCTGGAAGATATCTCGGAAACTACCCCTAGGTTACAAAAAGGTGATGTTATCCATGGAGGAAGCTAAGAATCTTTATGACCACCAGCTATGTGGCTCCAGAGTGACAATTATAGAGAAGTGAAGGGAGGGGGGTGCTAATTATTATCATTATTATTAGCTAGGCCTTTGCCACAGTTCTCGCCTTGTACCCCTTTATCAATTTATAAAGGCAGTTTCATGACTATGTTGATGAACCCACAAGGGAAGTTTAATGTTGCTTGCCACACAGAAAGCCAATTACTGAGACAATGACGATTGTCAAGGAAGAAAGGATTTATTGCAGAAGAGATGTCTGCTGGGAGGGTGAAGTATGAACTGCCTCCAATCTGCCTCCCTGACCAGAAGGGTCGGGGGTTTTTCTGGAGGCAAAATGAATAATGCGGGAGGGGAGTGAGCATCATTACGTGTTTGGGGTGGAGTGCAGGCCACACGAGTGCAGTGGGAAATCATGCTCGTACATACATCCCATGGTCAAGAAATGGCAGATAAGTCCCTTCTAGGGAGGGATTTTAGTATTATAATGAGCTAGGGGTTAATATCAGTCATTCTTTCAGCCTTGTGCACAGGCTCAGTGGGTCTTTGGGCACAATCTGTCAGGGAGTATTTCTTGTCTTCTCCAGACAAACAGGTGGTGTCATGCTTTGCAGAAACTCAAAAGAGAATGCATCAGTGCCACAGAAAGTTACAAAGTTCTGGTCATCAAATCTTACCGAGAACTGGCTGTCTATTTTCTGCCTATTTTGAGACTGTAGTTGCTAAGCTACCAGGGCTGAGATAAAACTCACTGTCAAGGTCACTTAGAGCTGCCAGCCCCAGCCACAATGTGAACACTGAAAACTCATTTGCAATTTGAGGGAACTAAAAACATTATTATTATTTTTTTTTTGAGACAGAGTCTCGCTCTGTTGCCTGGGCTAGAGTGAGTGCCGTGGCATCAGCCTAGCTCACAGCAACCTCAAAAGCCTGGGCTTAAGCAATCCTTCTGCCTCAGCCTCCCGGGTAGCTGGGACTACAGGCATGCATCACCATGCCCGGCTAATTTTTTCTATATATATTTTAGTTGGCCAGATAATTTCTTTCTATTTTTAGTAGAGATGGGATCTCGCTCTTGCTCAGGCTGGTCTCGAACTCCTGACCTTGAGCGATCCACCCGCCTCGGCCTCCCAGAGTGCTAGGATTACAGGCGTGAGCCACCGTGCCCGGCCTAAAAACATTATTGAGAAAACATTTCCTTGCTTATGGAGCCAGTTACAATTTTCCCCCTTTTCTTCATTCATTCCTCAATCTTGGGGAATCAGAGTGTTGATCGTTCTGGTGTCCTGCTGAAGTGGGGTGTAGCTGGGGTTTGAGGAATGAAGGTTGTGAGCCTGTTGCTGAAAGTGCTCACGAGTCACAGGTGAAGGATTGAACATCTCTGGTACCATTACTTGAGTGTTTCTGTTTGTTCTTTTGAAACAACACTTTAGTCCACGTTTAATTAATATATTTGTAATGAGGTCAATCAAGAAAATCAGTAGTAAAAGGGAAAGACTAAATTTCAAGATCCCTGAAAGCACAGCGCAAGTATCCTGAGGAATCCAAGAGAATGGTCTTGAGAACCAATCCCTCATTCCTAGATTGTCGCTGTTAACCCGTTGTAACCACGAAGCTTATTGTCTAATTTTATCAACACGTGTTTCCCCTTCTGTGGAGGTATTTATATAAGTGCAGCATGAAGAATTAGCTATAACACAAACACCCCCTTGTTCTGCTAAAATATAGTCAGGAGCAGTGTGATCATCAAGAACCACTTGATTTCCAATGACTATTATTTTCACAGGTGAACGTAAGTGGGGAGAGTAGAGGAGGGGATGGGTAACTGACGGGTACAATGTACACTATCTGGGGGATGGCACACTTATAACTTTCACTCAAATGGTACAAAAGCAATTTGTGTAAACAAAATGTTTGTACCCCCATAATATTCTGAAAAACAAAAACAGAAACCAAGAGCCACTTGAGCTAAAGAGTTTAAAGATTTTTGTTGAGCAGCTATTGCTAATCTAATGCTAATGCAGTTGCATTAGCAATCATTTTCAAGGTTATGGATAGGTTGCAAAGCACATGATGAGCTGCCACTCCCCACCAGGGCAGTAGGGTTTACCCAAAGAAGTAGTTGTCTCCATCTGGTATTCCCCTGGGAGGTACTGCTTTGGGCCTCCCCAGATGAAATCTCTGTCCGAAATTCCCCTAGTTTTTCATGAAAACAATTTTAGGGAGCTAGTCCAATGAGCAACTTCAGATCTGTTATGGACTGAAAGGGAGTTGTGAGGAGTCCTAGTAAGCGAGTGCCCCCCATCGACCAGCTGTGTAAGCAGTCGTGAGCCCCAAGGAGGCCCTTTCCTGCCTCCACAGACAAAAATATACCCTAGGGATGCACAAACAGTACCTGCTCCTGTTTGAAGGTTCATAGAACCATTTTTAGGTAACATTAGGGTTACATTTTTTTTTTTTTTTTTGAGATAGAGTCTCACTCTGTTGCCCGGGATAAAGTGCCATGGCATCAACCTAGCTCACAGCAACCTCAAACTCCTGGTCTCAAGCAATCCTTCTGCCTCAGCCTCTTGAGGAGCTGGGACTACAGGCATGCGCCACCATGCCCAGCTAATTTCTTTCTATTTTTTTAGTAGAGATGGGGTCTCGCTCTTGCTCAGGATGGTCTTGAACTCCTGAGCTCAAACAATCCACCCGCCTCGGCCTCCCAGAGTGCTAGGATTACAGGCGTGAGCCACCGTGCCCAGCCTAGGGTTAAATTTTTAAACCAAATTCTGTATAAGGGAGTTGATCCTCTCCCTCTGGGAGTGACAGGCTGCTAGTTTCCCAAGGCCTTGAGGGTACAGCTTCCGTTGACGTACTATGGTACAGATAGGGGTCTCATGGTCCTTGTCCGAGAGTTAAAACATTTCTTAATAAGATACTCTAAACAGGGCAGTGTGGAAAAGTCTGTAATAGTCAAGTTTTTACAATTGGTGATCAATTCAGAGAGACCGATTGCCCAGTAGAAAGTACACTTATTAGAGCATGGGTCCCTTCTGTCACTTTGTGCATAATGTCTGATAAGGGGCTGGGTAAGAAAGAAACATGGGGCCTCTGAGTATGGAGATATTAGTCCTGCTCTGTAGGTGGCCTGAGAGACAGGCTTCTGTAAGTTCCATGTACAGGAGGGTACATTATTGAAATTGTATACAGGGACAATTATAGGGTCAGAATGGTCTTGCACTGAATGAGGTTTAGGATGACAAACCCTGCAGCTAGACAGGTTAGTGGAGGAGGCGATAGCTCGAGAAATCCTAACCAAAGAATTATCTCGCCAGGCAAGCAAAAATCCCCAAGGAACAAATAAGATGCATAGGGTGTATAATTTCATGTTACTTGTCTCTTTTGTGGAAGAGTAACTTTAGGTCCTTTAAGGGCTCATAATTCCACTGTTCCTTTAGTGTTTCAGAAGGTGGTGAATCCTGGAGACAGGGGGTCTCTGGTAGGGGTGCCTCTTTTATTCAAGTGTGATGAATCCATGGTTTAACCCCTGCAAATTTAACTGCTGAGTGAGTTGTCAGGAGCACCTCAAATGGGCCGACCCACTGTGGCTGTGGTTGATGTTCAGGATGCTGGTTTCTCGAGGTTTTCAGGAACACCTTGTCTCCTGGCTTTATGGAATGAGAGGGCACATCCATTGGAAACCGGAGCCTGTTGGAAGCGAACTCAGAAATAGTAGTTAACATATTAGCGAGCTGTTTTACATATGAGCGAGCCTCCTCTTCTGGGGACAATCACTGGGGACAATCACTGGGGACAGCCCTGGCTGGCAGCTCTTAGGAATGGTCTCCCATATAAAATTTCAAAGGGGCTAAGTGCCAGCTTACTTTTAGGCACCACCCGAATTCTCAACAGGGCAAGGGATAACACTTTGTCCCAAGTTAAACTGGTCTCTTGACAAATTTTGGAGAGAGTCTTTTTTAAGGTTCTATTCAGTTTTTCCCAAAGACTGGGGTCTCCATGATGAATGCAGTTTCCAACTGATTTCTAAAACTCTTGATATTTCTTGGGGGATTTCAGCAACAAAGGCTGCTCCATTATCACTTTGGAGAGTTGATGGAAGCCCAAACCTAGGAATAATTTCCTTTCAAAGGGCCTTAGTGACTTCTGATGCCCATTCAGTCCTGGCGGGGTAGGCTTCAACCTATCCTGAGAAAGTGTCAACAAGGACCAGCAAATATTGAATATTTCCAGGGACTCACGGCATCATGGTAAAGTCTATCTGCCAGTCCTCTCCTGGGAAACTCTCTCTCCATCGTGTTCCTTCCTTTAAGGGTGGCTGTGAGGCTCTGGGAGGGCAGCTTTGGACACTGTCTGAATAGTTCTCTGTGAGTTGGGCCCAGCCACATGGGGCTGTATCCATTGTAAGGTGGCACCTGGTCCAAAATGGATGAGACGAATCTGCTCAAGCTCTGGTCTGACAAGAGTTTCAGGAAGGAGGACCTTCCCTTCCATGTTTGTGAGCCAATTTTGGTCATTATACTTGGAGAATCCCCATTCTTTAACTCTTTCTAGATCTTTTTCAGAATATCAGGGATCATGTTTATCTCATTGAATAGAGGGAATTAGAGTCATTTGACAATCTATTTGTCAGGCCACCCTTTTTGCCATTAAATCTGTCATAGTATTTCCTTTTGTAATAGGAATGTCTGTTTTCTCATGTCCCCAGCAGTGCATGATGGCTACCTCCTTAGGCAGTAAAACTGAATCTGAAGCCAATATTTAATTTCTTTATTTTCAGAATAAGATATCCTTGCTCCTTCCAAATAGCTCCATGAGCATGCACCATCATAAATGCATATTTAGAATCTGCAAATATATATTTCTATGCTTATTTTTCCCATGATATAGGGCTCTGGTCAATGTCATCAATTCCATTTTTTGGGTGGACATCCCAGAGGGAACGGCTTGTGCCTCAATTACCTGCTGGCTGGCAGCCACGGCATACCCAGCTTTGCATTGCTCATGGTCCACGAAGCTGCTCCCATCTGTGAGGAATTCCTCATGCAGGTCTGAAAAGGGCCGATCAGTCAAATCCAGGCAGCTAGAATGTACTTGGCCAATGATTTGCATGCAATTATGAACTGGGGAGGGAGAGTCCATAGGCAGCAAGGTGGCCGGATTCAAGGTGGACACTGCCTTTAAAGTTACATTAGGATTATCTAACAGAGTAGTTTGACATTTGCCCAACCGGCCAGCCATCAACCAATAGCCCCCTTCTGTTCTAGTCGGGGCAACACATAATGTGCAGTATGAACCGTTACCAGCTGTCCAAGCATAAACTTTTCAGTTTCTTGTAAAATATCACAAGTCACAGCAACTGCTCTCAGACAAGTGGGCCATCCTTTTGCTACTGTATCTAATTGTGTAGAGAAATAGGCCACAGGATGCTTATGAGCTTCCAGAATTTGGGTTAATATCCCCAGCCCAATTCCTTTTCTTTCTTGGATGAACAAATCAAAAGGCTTCCGCAAATCCGGGAGGCCCCGTGCAGGGGCAGTCATCAGTTTTTCTTTAATAGTCAAAAAAGCCTTTTGACACACTCCTGTCCAAGTAAGGCGCTCGTTTTCTTCTTTTAAGGCTTCATAGAGAGGTTTGGCTACTGGGCCAAAGCTAGGAATGCAAATCGAACAAAATCCTGCCACTCCCAGGAATCCTTGCAGCTGCTTGTGAGTGGTGGGGACTACCTGGTTTACAGCCTCCTGCCAGTCTGGGAGGAGGTTTCAAGTCCCCTAAGACAATTCAAATCTCAAGTATTTGACAATGGACAGTGAGATCTGGGCCTTTTTCTGGGATGCTTTATATCTTTGTCAGCGAAGAAATTCCACACAGTTACAGCACGTTGTCTTGATTCAGCTTCAGTCTGACAATTAAAATGTCATTTACATGCTGTAATATTACTCCCTTTCCTTTTTTTAATTTTTTAATTTTTTAATTTTCCACCCCTTTCTTCTTATCTCCTAACCTTTCCTAAAATTATTTTTCTTAAATCTCTAGCTAAAATTTCTCCAAAGAGGGTTGGAGAATTTTTAAATCCCTGGGGGAGGACAGTCCAGCAGCATTGACATTTGGTTTTAGTCCTGAGTTCCAGATTTTTGAAGTGGCAAAATGGGAGTGTTATAAGGAGAGCAACAAGGCCGGAGAAGTCCATGTTTTAAAAAGGCGGTAACTAGGGGTTGAAGGCCCTCCCTAGCTTGCAGCTTTAATGGATACTGCTTGAATTGGGGAGAAATTCCCGGTTTTACCTTGATATGAACAGGGTCTACGTGTGCCCTTCCAGCTTGTCTGGTATCCCATACTTCAGGGTTGACTTGATCGAGGACTTCAGTGGGCAGCTCTTGAGGGGCAGCCAAGGGGGCCAGCAGAGCTGCTTGCAAGGCACAGGCATGTTCTGGAGGAACCGCGATATGTACTTGTTCATTCTGAAAGGTCACTTGAGCCGGCAATTTAGAGAGGAGGTCTCTATCCAGCAATGGGGCAGGGCACTCAGGCACGCACAGAAAACTGTATGTGAGGAAAGAATTCCCAATAGCACAATCCAGTGGCTGCAGGAAATATTTTTGAGAGGGTTCTCCAGACACCCCGGTCACCAGCATTGAGTCTCTAGTAAGCTTAGCCAATTTAAGGTTTAAAACTGAGTAGGTTGTACCGATATCAATCAGGAAATCAAATTTTCTCCTACTTTTATGGTTACCCTGGGCTCCTGGTGGGAGATATTAATCACTGGCTGTAATTCCCATGGATTCTGGGGAGCTCTAGGGACCCGCCATTCTATATCTTCTGCATTCAGCCCCATCAATTGTCTAGTAGGTTCCCCATCACTCTTTTGCTGTAACTTAGGACATTCCTTCCTCCAATGATCCATCGCCTTACAGTAGCCACATTGGTTCTCTTTAAAGGGAACTTTCTCTCTGTGGGGCAGTGGCCTCTGTTGAGGGGACCCCCTACAGTTTTCTGTCAGAACTGTTGCCAAAAGTTTTGCCTGTTGTTTCATTTCATATACTTTTCTTTTTTCCTTTTGCTTTTCTTTAGTCTGTTCATGGTTTATAAAGACCCTATAAGCCAAAGTGAGGATCCCGTCTAACTTCTGTAACTTCTGCTGGATCTCAGGCATGCTCTGGCCAACAAAGGTCATGTTAATTAACCTTGATTTATCAGGACTTTCTGGATCTATATCAGTATATTTCTGATATGCTTCCATAACCCTTTCTAGGAAGGCTGATGGATTTTCATCTGTTTCCTGTCTTATTTCCTGAAGCTTGTTCAGGCTTTTAGTTTTGGGGACCCCTTTCATAAGCCCAGCCAAGATACAGTCTTGAAAATGTTGAATCTTACCTTCATCTCCATTGTCTGGGTCCCAGTTGGGGTCATGTGTTGCAATGGCTAAATTAGCTCCAGCTCTTACCTGTTATTTGGGTCTTCTGCACACACTTGGTCAGATTGTTCTCGAACCCTATCCAGGACAATGCGATGCTCCTCGGAGGTTAACAGTATGTTAAGCAGGCTCTGGACATCTGTCCATGGGTGTGATGCATGGTGAAAATAGATCGAAACAGATCAGTTGTATGCTTTGGATCATCTCTGTAGGCAGGGTTGTTCTGTTTCCAATTGTACGAATCAGAAGTGGTAAGTGGGTTATAAGCCCAATTAATCCAGCCAGTTGTCCATTCTCATTTATTCCTCCTACAGGGACCTGTCTCAAAGGAAATTGCCCCGCTGGGAAGGAGGGAGGACCCTGACCAAATTGTGTACCCTGACGGGTGCAGGAAGGAGAGACTATGTCCCCATGCTTCCCGTGACTATTCTCAGAGAAGGAAGAAAGTGAAGGATAGGTGGCTGCAGACCCCAGGAGGGGTGAAGAAAGGGGTCTAGAGTCATAAGGGGGGGTGGGGGCAGGAGAGTTAGGAGAGGGATCTCCGAAAGAAACTGGAGCTGTGGCCGAAGCCACCACCGCAGCCACAGCCTGAGCCTGAGCCGGCACCTGAGACCTAGCCGGCACGGCCACAGCTGGAGCTGCTGCCCGGCTGCCCAGAGGTCTTCAACATGGGCGTTTCCTTGTGATGGCAAGACGGGGTTCTCAGAGCTGGCTTGTTGTTTCCCGACCTTCTTAAAGGCTTCTGTATTAGAATCTTACATTTAATTTGATCTGGCTTGTTTTGATACAGAAGCATAAAAGACTGTACGTAAGGGATTTCATCTCATTTTCCAACACAGTGACAAAGCAAATCTAACTGGAGAATAGTATTATAGCTCAATGAGCCAGAAAGGGACCATGCCTCCCCAGACCCGAGAGAGTACTGGGGCCAGGCGGTATTACAAAAATATACCATTTTTTTCTTCTTCATAGGCTCATAACTGTATTCAGACTAGTTTTGAAGAATACAACCCAAAGGGCTACATTCAGGAATTGAATTCTTATTTCCCATAGACACTCCCTCCCCCCCTACACACACACATTCCAAATGGACTGCAGTTCCAACAAATAAGCCTAAGGAGTGCCAAATGCAAACAGTCGGAGGAGGTTCTGCTCTCCCAAATGAATGGTTGAGGCTTCCAACCCAAATGGGATTTGCCTTGAAACTCCCAAATGGTTGAGGCCTCTAGTCCAAATGGGAACTCCAGAGAAATTCCCCAAAAGGAGAGCAGAGTTTTTAGGTCCTACTCTCTCAAATGGCTGAGGCTCCCAACCCAAATGGGAATTCCAGCGAATCTCCCCAAATGGAGAGAGAAGTTTCTCTGCTGCATGGTATCTTCAAACAGCACCCACCTGTCCAGACACAAATGCCAAAATCCAAAGGTCAAAGGTCCATTCTTCCCTGACAATCAGGGATGCCTATGCGGCTGGTGACAGCACAGTCAGTGGGAGAAACCAAAACGAACCTCTGGCAGAAACTCAGCCAGGCAGCTGAGTCTCTCCTTGTTCTGTGGCCACCAAGCCACAAGCAACAGATCCTGGACAAGCCCCCAAATTGTTAATGAATCCACAAGAGGGGTTCAATGTTGCTCGCTGTACAGAAAGCCAATTACTGAGACAATGACGATTGTCAAGGAAGAAAGATTTATTGCAGAAGACACATCTGGGACGGGGGGTGGGGAAGGTGGGTATGAAGTGTGCCAAATCTGCCTCCCTGACCAATAGGGTCAGGGAGTTTATCTGGGGGTGAAATGAATAATGCATGAGGGGAGTGAGCATCATTACATGTTCAGGGTAGAGTGCAGGGCATGCAAGTGCAGTGAGAAATCATGCTAGTACATACGTCCCATGATCAAACAATGGTGGGTAAGTTTCTCCCAGGGTGGGGATTTTGGTATTATAATGAACTAGGGGTTAATATTGATCATTCAGTCTTCTGCACAGGTTCAGTGGGTCTTTGGGCACAAACTGTGGTGGAGTGTCACTTATCTTGTCTTCCCTGGACAAACAGGTAGTGTGATGCTTTGTAGTTACTTTGTGGCTGCAAGGAGGTTTTGCTATTTCCGGGAAAGAAACTCAAAAGAGAATGTTCAGTGCAACAAAAAGTTACAAAGTTCTGGTCAGCAAATCTTACTGAGAGCCGTCTATTTTCTCCTATTTTGAGACTGTAGCTGCTAAGCTACTAGGGCTGAGACAAAACTCACTGTCAAGGTCAGTTTAGAGCTGCCAGCCCCAGCCACAATGTGAACGTTGAAAACTCATTTGGAATATGAGGGAACTAAAAACATTCTTGAGAAAACATTTTCTTGCTTATGGAGCTGCTTAAAACCAGACCAGCATCTATTAAAGGCAAACTTTGAGGCAGATCCTTGGAAAAAAAAAAAAAAGTATGAGGTTCTCCTCTTGTCCTGCTATATGACTCCGAGCTTGCTTTGTGACTGAGTGGGAGTTTTCTCCTCCGTTTCTGCCATTTGGTGGGGGCATGTTTTCGTGGGAACAAACCAGGTAGCCAGTCTGGAAAAGACGGGGTTGGAGACACTAAAGATTCTAAGCGGCAAACTCTTTGTACTGAACATGTCAAGCTCTAGGGGAGTCTGTTTTCAAAGGTCCTATCCTCGTTGTCTATCTTAAGTCTATTTCTGAGAGTGAATTTTTGGGAATCAAGGAACTGCCTCTTCCATGCCCTCTGCAGGACACTCTAAACCAGGAAAATGACCACCTGGGCTTTCTAGGAAGAGGCTTATTGGATTGAGTTGCTTTTGTAATAAATATACCATTGAGAATTCTAATTAGCAGTGGCCAGATGTTGGATCCTTTGAGCTAGAAAGACTTCTTAATCTAAGGAAAATTTTAGAGAGCTGTCATTCTAAGCAATTGCCTTATCTGTATTTATGGGAAGATAAAATTGAAAGGAAGACACGTATCAGTGTTGTGGCTAGCCTTAAAACTCTCTTAAAAAAACTAAAGAGCAGAAATCTGACCTAGAACAAAAGTTAAAATCTGCCCCCACCTTAAAGCCCCCTCCAGCTTATACTCCCTTATCTTCAGCTACCTGTCCCCAACCTCCCAAAAGATCTTTTGGATCTCTGGATGTGTGGTCAAAATCACCCTCAAAATCCATCCTTAATTCTATAACAATCTTCCTTAATAACCCTTAAAACTATCTCATCCCCAATTTCTTCAGAAAACTTTTTAAATAACCAACTCCTTACTTTAATATCTGTGTCCCTCCAAGATTCACAGAAGGCACTCAGGCCTGACTTCAAGTCCTGAGACATACAGGTCGATTGCATAAAAGCTGACAAGCAAGAGACAGGCCTGACACGAAGTCAAGTCAAAACTTGGTATTCTGCGCCATGTGATGCCTCTTACTTTCTAGGGCTGTGTGATCTAACTCCATCAGCTCCAGACCCCCCTAGGCAGTGCCCCCTGACAATGTAGCCAGGACCCCCACCACAGAGAATTCATGTCCCCCTGACTGCAGCAAATATTCTGAATTACAAAACCCTTTCCCCCCACTTTCAGAAGATCCTACCAAATTTAGAGAAGAATTGGAGAGGCTAGTAGCCATTCATAATCCCACTCACAGGGACCTTGACTGGCTGCCCATGGTTGTACTTCCCACCCATGGTTACACTGCAGTCAATAGATAGGCCAGGCCACCTCCAGGGGAAAACCCTATCCATAGAGGGAACAGGTGGCCAGATGCTGTCCTTGGACTCCTGACAGATGACCGGAAATTAGCTCAGCTAAATGCTGATATTCAGGGCCTGATAGGGGCAATATTGGAGGCTTTCCCTCCTAAAGTTAATTGGTGTAAGGTTGAATTTTCTACTCAGAAGGAGGAAGAGCACCCAAAGCTTTTATTGAGAGATTTATACAAGTTTTTCAGAAGCATACTGTATTAAACCCTGAAGCACCAGAGCACGGAAGTCTTTTAATTTCTGCCCTAGTTGGAAATCTACTTCTAGATATATATATAAAAAAATTCAAAACAGTATAGTTGGCTGGTCTGGTCAGTTTCTAAGCAATCTAAATGGAAGTAGTTGCATAGTTTTTTTTCTGAAAATAGCTTGCAGGGGAACAAAAAAAGGAGGATTTGAAATTTACTGACCTCGCTTTGCAAGTTGAATCACTGCAGAAGCAAAAACAGTACTCTGAAAATAGATTAAAATCCTGTTGTGTTTCTGATCAGTCACAGAATATTCCTCCAGATGTCTGCAGATACTGCAGAAAACCTGCACATTGGAAAAATGCTTGTCCGCTCACCCGTAAAAGAAAGGAAGACTCAAAAAAAGCCCTCCCCCAAACCCAGCAGGTTTGTACCAGCACCTATCCCCAAGGCCGCATCAGAAGAATGAAGACAAGTGGTTGAGGAAAAGGAAAGAGAGATTTATTAATTTGCCTGCAAATGAGGAGAAGGGCAGACTCCCATCTTAAAGTACCATTGTCCTTCTCATAAGCAGAAATACAGAGCTTTTAAAGGGAGGGGTTTCAGCTTCAGGCTATTGCTGAACTGTAATCAAAGATTCTGATTCCTCCCATCTCTGGCTAAGATAATCTCATGATCTCCTCCTGGACCTCCCAGACCTCTGCCCTGACAATTCCATTGAACAATCTCCTGTGGAACAAAGAAGAAAAGACCCTCCCCTGACCTTTCCAACCACTGGCCTGAGGCAGGGATGCAGGTTTTATTTCTTAAAAAGAGTGAGGGAAATTTTAAAGAGACAGAAAACATTTTTTACCTTATTTTCAGGCCATTCTCTCTGTTACAGGTTCATTTTTTGCCTCCTGTGGGACAATACCTTGCTGGTTGATAGGGTCAGATAATCCTTAGTTGCAGCCCAGATCCCACCATTAAACCTTAGTTGCAGCCCAGATCCCACCATTAAGCCTAGAGGCTTGGGAACTGGATTTTCTAATTGATACTGGTGTGACAACCTCTACCATTTGATCAGAGGAATTATCTCTATGGCTCATCTCTTATTCTTTTCAAGCTATTGGAGTCTCTGGGCAACCTATTTCATTACCTGTCTCTCAAGTCACCCCAATAAACCTAGGCCCCCTTAACACCCTCCATCCCTTGCTAATGTCTGACTCCTCAGCTGCAAACCTTTTAGGTAGAGACCTGTTATGTAAATTTAATGTCACCATACAATGTAATGAAAAGGGCGTTTTTGTATTTCTGCCCTCAGACCAAACTCTAAACTTCTTACTCTTCTTAATGGAGACTCATTCTAATTTAAATTTCTCTGAAGATACAATCTTTTCCTCAGGGACAGTGTCTATTGAGAAAAAAAATAAAGATAGCCTCTGGGCAGAATATGCAGATGAGGTCAAACTGCTGCTAAGTGCTTAACCCATATTCATTTCCTGGAAAAGAAACAAACCCTTCCCTTCAGTAGCTCAATACCCCTCTCAGGAGATGCAGAGCAGGGAACTGAACCTATAACAGACTCCCTTTTACAACAGGGGTACTTGTCTTTACCACCTCACCCTCTAGTACCCCAATTCTACCAGTAAAAGAAGAAGGAAAATTTGATTGAGATGGCAATCAGATCTATCAATTTGTACAAGATCTGAGAGCCATAAAGTCCTTTGTAATCCCTCAACACTCTGCCGTGCCTATTTCTGCTACTATCCTATTACCTCAATTCCTGCTGCTATGGCCTGGATTACAGTAATGATCAGCTTTCTTTTCAGTTCCCTTGCACCCTGACTCATAATTTCTCTTGGCATTTACCTTCAGAGGGAGACAATTAACATGGACCCGAATACCTCAGGGGTACTGTGAGTCTCCATCAATATTCTCTCAAATCCTCAAAGCTGATTTAGACTTTGTAACCTTTACCCAGGGATCCACTCCTTTTCATTACATGGATGATCTTTTGCTCTGTAACTGACTAAGCAGGGTGCCCTCTTACACTCCCACATTCTTTTAAAGATTTAGCTGAGAGAGGCCATAAAGCCTCCAAGTCTGAACTCCAGTGGGTACAGACAACTGTTACTTACTTAGGACATGAAATATCTCAGGGCACTGAAAAGCTCACCCCAAAATGCCTGGAGTCAACCCGTCCATCCCTCTTCCCCAAACTAAGAAATAACTATGTAAATTTCTAGGAGCAGCTGGTTACTGCTGCCCATGGATTCCTAATTCTGCTGCTCCCGTGAAATTGTTATGTTCTCTCCTCCCAGACAGTGTTCTGGCGCCTATTCTCTGGCCCTTACAGGCATTAGACTCATTTAAAGCCCTAAAATTAGCATTATCCACATCTCCTGCCCTGGGCTTACCTACTTTTGATAAACCTTTCCACTTACATTGCCACGAAAATAATGGGATTGCTGCTGGTATTTTAGTGTTACCGAAAGCTTGGCACTTGTCCTCAAGGCTGTGTCAGAAGAATGAGAATAAGTGGTTTGAGGAGAAGGAAAGAGAAGTTTATTACTTTGCCGGCAAAGGAGGAGGATGGAGACTCTTGTCTGAAATGCCATGGTCCTAATAATAAGCAGAAATACAGAGCTTTTAAAGGGTGGGTTCTCAGCTTCAGGCAATTGCTGTTCAACTACAGTGATGCTTCTGATCGTCCCATCTCCAATGAAGACAATCCTGTGACCCTTCCTACCCCACCCAGGACCTCCCTTTACCAGGTCTGGGCTGAGCCATCTCCTGTAGCACAAACAACAAACGGCTTACCGTGCCTCTCCCAACCACTGGCCTGAGGCAGGGATGCAGGTTTTAGTTCTCTAAAAGGAGTGGAGGATGCTTTCAAGAGACAGAAAACATTTTTTCTGTTTTCATTAAGCCATTCCCTCTGTTACATTAGGACAGCCCTTTTCCTCTCGGATCTGTCCTATAGCATATTTTTCATGCCAATCGGATCCTGTGGCAGCACGTGCAGCAGCAGCAGCCACCATGCTAATTGACAAAGCCTGCATCCTTACGTTAGGTTCCCCTGTTCACCTCCCTGTTCCCCATGCTGTCTGCTCTTCTACAAGTCCGTAAAACACAGCACCTCTCTACCAGATGACAGAACACCTATGAGTAAGCCTTATTAACCAATCCCTCCACTATTTACATCATTGCAACACTTTTAATCCAGCTACCCTCCTACCTCTCCCTCATGATGGAGACCCCCTTCATCTCACATGATTACAGCTGCCAATATGGTTTCAAAGTCACAAGAGGATCTCTTGGACATTCTTAGACAACCCAGACTTACTACTCTTTTGTGATGGCTCTTGTGAATGACAATTCAAGGGAGGTATAGTGACTGGCTATGCTGTAGTTTCCTCACATGAAACTCTTGAGGCATATTCTCTGTCTACCATAAAGTCAGCACAAGCTGCTGAACTTATAGCCTTCACTAGAGCTTGCACATGGGCAAAAGGAAAAGCTGCCACTATTTACACAGACTCCAAATGTGCCTTTGGAGTCCGCCATAGTTGGCACAACTTGGAAGTCTCATGGTTTCTTAACTTCTGCTGGCACTTCTATTACCAATGGGCCTATAACTGCCCTATTACAAGCTATTCACCCTTCTTCTGAGATTGGTACTGTTCATCGCCCGGCCCACACTATGGAAATGGATACTGTATCCCTAGGAAATGATAGAGCAGACAGGGCTGCTAAATATGAGGCCAAAAATGGCCATTCCTATCCTTTTCCCACCAATTTACTACCCTGTCCTTATCCCTGTCTGATATTATTGTATTAATCATCAGACCAATGCCCCACAATCCAAAAAGGATAGGTGGATACAACATGGTGCTAAGCAACTATCAGATGGATTGTATATTTGGCCAATGAACTCCCTGTGGTCCCTTTTCTTTAAACATTTTGGCGTGCATTTATCTCCCATTTAAGGCATAGTCAACTTTATAAAAGTAGCTGGAAAAAAATTAAAAAAAAAGAAGTTTAACCTGTAATCCTAGCACTTTGGGAGGCTGAGCTGGGAGTTTCGCTTGAGCTCAGGAGTTCAAGACCAGCCTGAGCAAGAGCGAGACCTTGTCTTTACTCAAAATAGAAAAATTAGCCGGGTTAGGTGGTATGCGCCTGTAGTCCCAGCTACTTGGGAGGATGAGGCAGGAGGATCACTTGAGCCCAGTTTGAGGTTGCTGTGAGCTATGATGGCACCACTGCACTCTAGCCGGGGCAACAGAGAGAGACTGTCTCAAAAGAAAAAAAAAAAAAAAAAAAAAGCATGATTTGAATTACCAAAATAATTTCTTTCCTCAGTGATGTGTAAGCATGGTTTTGGGGGGAAAGGAAAAAGGAGGATATGGAAATATGCATCTGTTGCTCCTCAAGTTCCCAAAGGAAAATGACTTATCTTCAATTTACAGAAAGGCAATACAGCTGTAAAAAATATATGAACTCAAGACTCAACTACGCATGCAAAGCAAAACTGTTTGCACACCCGAAAAAACTGTGCGCCCAATCGGGGCAACGCCTTCGTCTGGCCAGGGGACTGGTGGGGTAGGAACTGGCACTATGGCGTCGGGCTGTGAGATTGGCCGGTCGACGCTCAACAGTGACTGAACCAATTTAGGGGCTGAGTGCCTCCGGATGCTAGACTCTGGGGCGGATTATCTGCACCTGGATGTAATGGACGGGGAACTCCTTGGGGCTTGGGTCGGACTTGCCGCGGGGGCAGGATGGGTGCACCTTTATTGAGTGCCTGTTGGATGCATGGCTTCCCTGTACCACCGAGCGCCTCGCTCTGAGCACGATCCTGAGAAGTGCACTGGGGTGGAAGCCTTGGTGGCCCTGGCAGGAGCGGTCCTGACGCGGCATCCTGGGCCCAAACCTCAACCCCCCCCTCCCCCCACGTAACGTGCAGTCTACCGCTTAGGACCCGGAAATGACCTTAAATCTCCAGGACATTTCTTTCATTTTAAGTTGGAGAAACTGAGGCCCAAGGGGATAAGCATGACCTGCCCAAGCTCACATAGCTAGTTAGCGGCAAAGCTGGGGAGATTGACTTGTGTAATGATTAAGTGCTTGGCACCTGGAGTCAGAATGCCCGAGTGATGCCACTTGCTGATTACCTTGGACAAGACACTTAATCTCACTGAACTTCAATTTCATTATTTAAAAATGGGAATACTAATAGAATCTACCTTTGGAAGGTGAAATGAGCAAGTACACGTTCACAGTGCCTGACATATAGTAAATTCTCTATAATTGTTATATAATTATTCAAATTATGATTTTCCTGTCTATTCTCTCTTCAGGCACCCTGCTCTCCAGGGAGGTCAGATTTTTGTAAATAATTTTTTTTTTTTTTTGGAGACAGAGTCTCACTCTGTTGCCCAGGCTAGAGTGCCATGGCGTCAGCCTAGCTCTCAGCAACCTCAAACTCCTGGGCTCAAGTGATCCTACTGCCTCAGCCTCCCGAGTAGCTAGGACTACAGGCATGCGCCACCATGCCCGGCTTATTTTTTCTATATAATTTGTAAGTAATTTTTAAGCACTGTAGTTATAGCACATAATGTTTGGGATCAGGATACTAGGTTATAAAATAAGGAAACAAACCTAGAGAAAACATTAAGACTCCCTCAAGATTATACACGATTGTGACATACTTGCAACTTGGCTGTCGGGTTTGCCAAATAGTTCTTTGAGCCGCACTGTTAACTGGCCATAAAATCATAAGTGCCATTCACTTGGGTGGAGATAGAAAAATAAATTTATTTCAAATAGATAAAAACTCTGTGCCCTCATCAAATATGCAAATTGGCATTATATACAAAAGATGACTAACTATTTCCTTTTTAATGTCACTCTCACTTCTCTATAAGAGTTTTGTCTTCCTTTGTTCTATGTGGTTAAATCTGTTTTTCTCTTTTGTTTTTTCACCTGGTTACCTTACCAGTCTGCACAACTGATAATGACAAAACCTTGACCTTAGAGTACTAAGAATAATAGGCTAAATGTGTAAGAAGTTTCATAAATATTACCTCTCACAAAAGTTTGATTTTTGGTTTGCCATCATATATAGTTCTACTTATATACTTTATTTTTGACAGCTTTGCTTGAAAGCCATAAATTGTCATAGGTAATAAACTGAATGTGTAACTTAAAAAAAAAACTATTGCACACCCATGAGTTGGACAAAAATTAATGATACTAAGTACTAGTAAGGATACAAGAGATGGAGACACTGCTACACTGCTGGTGGGACTGCAAACTGGCAAAACTGTTTCAGGGACAAACTTGGCATTACCTAGCAAAGCTTAATGTCACATGCCCTGTGACCCAGCAGACAGTATGTGCACTGCCCCGCTCAGGCTGCCATGGGCTGGTACAGTGGCATGGTCCTGGCAGTTCCACTTCTAAGCAAGTCATCTTGAGCAGGAGTCAGCAAACTGTGGACTGTGGTCCAAATCTAGTTCGCCACTTGTTTTTGTTTTGTTTTGTTAAATAGAGTTTTATTGGAGCACAGTCCTGCGCTCTTTTGTTTACATATAGTCTATGGTTGCTTTTGCAATACAGTGGCGGAGTTGAACAGTTGTAAGAAAGACTGTATGGCTCATAAAGCCCCAGATAGTTACTATCTGGCCCTTTACAGAAAAAATTCACCGACCTTTGAGGACCCCTTGTGTGTGTGAACCAGAGGACACATATAAGGCAGCATTGCTTGTGAAAGCAAAGAAAAAAATTGGAAAACTACCAAAATATTCATCAAGAGCCATTAATTCATACAATGGAATATTACAGATCAGAGAAGTGAGTCACAGAAAGGCCATTTATACAGAGCTCACAAGCAACCCAAACTGGCTGGCATGGATGTGAGTGTGGAGAGGCACACGGGGTCTTTTAAGGAAGGCACCAGCCGTGTTTTCTCTAAGCCTGGGTGGTAGTTGCACAGGTGCTCACTTTATTTTTATTTTTTATATGGTGCACATATTTTAGATGCTTCTCAGCCTGTGTAAAGGCCCTCAAAATCCATGTGTTAAAATTTAACTCCCAATGTGATGGTATAAGGAGGCAGTGGGGCCTTTAGGAGGTGAGTATGTCATAAGGGTGGAGCCTTATTAATGGGATTAGTGTACTTACAAGAAGAGGCCAGAGAGCTAGCTCCCCCACTTTTCCACCCTGTGAGGATAAAGGAAAAGTTATCAGTCTGCCCAAAAGAAGGCCCTCACCAGAACCCGGCCACACTGGCACCCTGATCGTGAACTTCCAGCCTCCAGGACTGTGAGAAAAAAATTTCTGTTTGTTTCTGTAGCTATCCTTATTCTTTGCCTTACAGGGACACAAGCTTAGACGAAGGGTTGCCACTAGGTTAGCAGCCCATTTTTGAATGGGAGTCCGAGCGGGATGTCTTTAAATATGGTCCCATTTTGAAAGTAGCATTTGATGAAAACACAGTGATGTGAACCACACAATGCCAGTGAGACTTGTTGGAGAGACTTGTTGTGTCTCAAAGAGTCTCTCCTGAACACCTGCTTCAGGCTCACCTGGGTGGTTTGAGGAGCACATAGTAGGAAGGCTGGTGGACAAGAGGAAGAATAAAACTTTTTATGGTCCCCGGGAAAGGTTCCTAAAAATGGGCTTCGATTTTAGCCATGCACTTTCAAAAGGCATCCACTCTGAAAATGGGCTATTTTCTGCCACTAGGGCAGAAAAATAAAAAATATCCTGTGTGATGGCTATAGTTAACAATAATATATAGTTTCAAGTAGCTAGAAGGAGGATATTGAACGTTCCCAAGACAAAGAAATGATCAATATTTGAGATGATGGGTATGCTAATTACCCTGATCCGATCACCATACAGTATGTGTATCAAAACATCACTATGCACTCCATAAATATGTGCAATTATTTGACAACGAAAAAGCAAAATTAAAAAATAATCATGTACAATTTAGGTTATAAAAACTGCTGCAAATACTGTTCACTTCCACAAGA
>CM052436.1:140101537-140133721 GCA_028533085.1 Varecia variegata | reverse complement strand
ACGGCTCAGAATCAGAATCTGCTATTTATTTAAAGGGTCTCGCTCTGTCACCCAGACTGGAGTGCAGTTGCACTATCACAGCTCACTGCAGCCTCGAACTCCTGGGCTCAAGTGGTCCTCCCACCTTGGCCTCCCGAGTAGCTAGGACTATAGGCTGCACCACCACGCCCAGCTAATTGTTTTGTATTTTCTTTTAGCAGAGACAGCATCTTGCTATGTTGCCCAGGCTAGAATCTACTTTCTAACAGTCTCTCCAGAGGGTTCTGAAGCGGGTGGTCAAAGGATCACAGTTTGAGAACCACAGCCTTGGGAGTTTGCTAGGGGAACCTACATGAGAGACTTATCTTCAGGGACTCATTTAATGACCATTTGCAAATCTGGCTCCTCTAGGCATGAGTTGCCTAAAGGAGATCCAGTCCTGGGGCTTTTCCTAAACACCATTGGAAAGAGAGAGAAATGAAAAACCTCTTTTAATAGATGTAACTGGGCTGTGAGGTTTAGGCTTGGGTTTCTAGGGACCACTGAGAGGGAAGAGTCTTCCTGAAGAACAAAGCCTACCAAGAGATAGTGGAGCCAAGAGGAAGAGAGGGTCCTGATCGCATTGTTGGAACCATTAGATCCAGGCACGCCTGAAGCATTTACTCCTGGACCTTTTTGTGTGGTGGGCTCAAACATGACATTTTTGGATGAAACCCGTTTAGTCCCTTGAAACTCAGAGGGTTGTAATATTAAACTCGGAAACATGCACTCAACACCTGGCCCTGCCACTTTCAGGCTGAGTCAATTACCCCGTCTGTGAAAAGGGCTGGTTCAGAGGACTCAGCAAGGGGAGAGACTCTGCAAGGCAGCTACCGCAGCCCTTGGCCCATAGTAGGTGTTCAGCTAGAAGTGGCTGGATTCTAAAAAATAATAAGCTGTCAAGCTGATTCCTTTCACCTTAGCCTAATGGTGCTCATGTTTTGTGTCTAGGAAACATGTGACTGAGTTCCCAATGACAGAGTAAGTGGCTGTTCTATTTTTTAAATCTCTATTCTGGTAGTCCAGATGGTACAGTGCACAAGTATGCCAAGTAGAGACATTTTCCTTTTCTCAATGAAATACGCTTACATTGAATTCATGGCATTGATGATATTCATTGTCTCAAATCACTGTGATTCCTGGCGCTGGGTGGAGAGATGTATAATGAGGTACTGATAAGCATTTTCTCTTTCTAACCCAAATTGTATGCAAATAGATGACACCTTCTTAGGGCAACATGTTCTCCTTTCTCAGAATTACAGAAAAATCAGTCATTCTGGGGCTAATTTACATTGCATGGCTTTTTTTTTTTTTTTTTTTTTTTACACATCCATCAATTTCAAAACAGATTTCAATGAAGATAGAAGTAAAATTCTCTCAGCCCAGACATTTAAACGATTTGGTTTTAATAATATGCAAAACAGAGGTGGAGATGAGGGAGCAGGGCTGCCAGTCTCAGCTGTGTATAAATGAGCTTCAGGCTGGAGGAGGCAGGAAGCATTTCCTCCAGCTGAGAGCAGTCCAGCCAGATTGCAGCCCTGGGGGCCTGGAAAGGGGGCAGGATGGGGTGGGAGTTCTGGAGGAACAATAGGGACTGACCAGTCCTTAGCCTGGGAATCTGCCCAAGTAACAGAAATAACCCATTGCTGTATTTCAGCCATTTGGAGCAGTTGGTCTCTATCTGTCACCACCATCACCATTGTTAGCATCCATCTAACAGAGTTAGAGGGCTGAGTTTCTTAACCTTGTTTTTCATTATTCTCCCTTCCCTGAGCCTTTTTAGAATTTTTTTTTCTAATCCCTTCAATACCCCATCATGAATTTTTTTTTTTTTTTTAAGAGATATGGTCTTGCTATGTTGCCCAGGCTGGCCTTGAACTCCTGGCCTGAGGCGATCCATTTTTTGCCTCAGCCTCCTTTGTAGCCGGGACTACACGTATGTGCCACCATGCCTGGCAAATTTTAATACCACAGATATGCTATATCCCTGTTTATGTACTGTATGTATATCTGTGCTTTATACATAAAAAGAATGATTTCTTTTTGCCTCCAAGAACCATTTTTGCCCCCTTGGTGATACTGCCCCCTTAAGGATACATCATCTAGTGCATACTCTGTGTGCACCAGGCACTCTTCTGAGTGCTTGTCTATTAATATAGTACCTCATTTAATCCTCACAAAGACCCTATCAGGTATCGCCATTTCAAAGTTGGGGCACTGAGGCACAGAAAATTGACCTGTCCAAGGTCACAGATGTAGCAAGTAGTTGCCTAGTCAAACTGCAAAGGTTGAGGGAACAGTTTCTACATGAGACTTCTCTCACTTATGACACCAAATACAAGGCATTTCAGTCAATTACAAAGTTAGAGGGAGGAATCCCCTCCCCAAACCACCCTCAGGTCTGATAACTTGGTGGAAGGACTCATGGAACTCACTGAAGACTAGTATACTCATGGTTATAGTTTATTACAGGGGAAGGATAACGATTAACTAGCCAAAGGGAGACAGGTAAGGCAGAGTCTGCAAGAGTTTGCAATGCAAAGCTTCTATTTTTTTATTGTATTATATTACCCTCCTGGCCTTGATGTGTGAGTATCATCAATCAAGAAATGCTCACCTGAGCCTTTGTGACCAGAGGGTTTTTATTTATTTGTTTTGTTATGTTTTGTTTTTTTGGTGCCCAGAGTTTTTATCAGGGCATAATGATGTAGGTGTAACTGATTGATTGCCTACGGTTGAACTCAGTCTTCAGGTCAATTGGTACAGCATGACCAGAGGCCCCACCCTAAATCATGTGGCTGGTCTTTCTGGTGTGGCCAGCCCACCCCTAAACAAAGATACTCTTTTCAAGTATGATGTAAATTACTTCCCAGAAGCCAAGGACAAAGGCCAGAGCTCTTTGTGAAAGGCCAAATTCTTTACTACACGGTGGTGGAACTAGGATTTGAACACAGTTTGATCCCATTGCGGAAGAAGAAGGGCCTCATGTTTGAGTGTCATAATCATGACAACAGCCCTGTGAGCAGACAGGCATATTCCCACTGCACATATGAGTAAACCGAGCATGGCAGGTTGACTGATGGCCCCAGAGAAATCGGGGTCCTACTCCCTGGAGTCTGTGTTACTTTATGCAGCAAAATGGACTTTGGAGATGTGATTAAGGATCTTGCGATGGGGAGGGTGTCCTGGATTATCTGGGAGGTCTCTGAGTGTAATCACGAGTGCCGTTCTAGGAGGGAGGCAGATGGAGATTTGCATGGAAGAGGGGAAGGCAAGGTGAACAGAGACTGGAGTGATGCACCGTGAAGATGCAGGAGGAGGCCAGGAGCCAAGAAAGGCAGGCAGCCGCTGGGGCCTGAAAAAGACGAGGCAAGGGACTCTTATCTCCAAGCCTCCAGAAGAAACCAGCCCTGCCAATGATTGACTTTAGCCTGATGTGACTTTTTCTGGACTTCTGGCCTCCAGAACTGTAAGAAAATACACATGCATTGTTCTAAGCTACCAAATTTGTGGTAATTTGTTACAATTTGTTACAGCAGCCCTAGGAAGTGAATACACTGAGAGGTAGAGAAGTTGAATATTTGCCTGAGGCCCTAGGGCTAGGAAGTAGCTGTTCTCCCAGACGTCAGCCTAGTTCTCACATCTGCAGTCCAGAGATGGCTTGTTCAAAGCATGTAGGTAGACTTGGCACTTCACTCCTGCGCTGAAGCCAACCATTGCTAAGTGATTCTGCTTTTTTTTTTTTTTTTTTAACTGATCTGACTGTGAGGATCAGACCCCTTGTTGACAGGATGCTCTTGGCAGCCACTGGATGTAACCATCCAAGGATGGTCTAGAATCAATCAATACCTTTAACTACCACCTTGGGACCATTCTGGAGCAACTGTCTTCCATGTTTTTCCTACCTGAGTTTGTAATTCCAATTCACTTAACAGTAACAAGTACTCCTTTGCTTCTCCCCATTCTTTGCCTCCCCCCACACTGACTCCTGTTGTTGGATAGTTGGCCTGTACCAATCATAATCAAGCAAATGTTCTAGCACTAGGCACACATCCTGGAGGACCAGCTATTTCAGTGGTGCCTGGCATATTATTTTATCACTATCTTACTTCAGTTTTCCTAGAAGCAGAGCTTGACACAGGGATTTGGATGTGTGTGATTTCTGGAGGGAGCAGGATAGCTAAGGGCAAGGAGTTGAGCCAGGATGGAGATGTGGGTGGTCTAGCCTCACACTGTGGTACCATCCCCTTGCCAGGGACACCCCTGGGTGGGGGTGTGCATGCAACATTGGGAGAGACTTGGCTCCTGACACTTGAGGACAACTCTCTGGAGAAGGGGCCACTGTGTACCGTCAGTGGCAACACTCCCAGTTGGGCTGGGGGAGCATGGGTGTCCCTCCCAGGAAAGGAGATTTAGGAGGGTGCCACAGAGCCTCTGAGTATCACTCTGCTGAGTGTCTGCTTTCTTTCTTTTTGGAAGTCTAGGAAAAAGTCACTTCTGGCCCTGGCTGAGCCCCTGGTTCTGAGGACTCTTTTTTCTTTCAGAGACAAAGTCCTGCTCTGTTGCCCAGGCTGTAGTGCAATGGCACCATCATAGCTCACTGCAGCCTCCACCTCCTGTGCTAGAATGATCCTCCTACCTTAGCCTCCCCAGTAGCTGGGACTACAGGTGCACACCGTCCCTCCTGGCTAATCTTTAAATTTTTGTAGAGATAGGGTCTCACTATGTTGCCAGGCTGGTCTCGAACTCCTCGCCTCAAGTGATCCTCTAGCCTCAGCCTCCCAAAGTGTTGGGATTATAGGTGTAAGCCAATGTGCCTGGCCAGTTCTGGGGACTTTTAACCTCAAGTTAGGGAGTTGAATTTCCTCTGGCTGCTTAATCTGTGCTTCTCTAATATTTGGGATCTTCAGTCTGTGTTTACATGAGACAATCTTTCTCGATGTTTAATTCTTTTTTCACTGTTTGCATCCACTGCTTCTGCATGCTCATTGGCTTCAGGTTCAATGAACCCCATTACCTGATGGTGCTTAAAGTCTGCTTTGTTTTCTAAGCATGACTGAAGGTTGTGAGCCTCCCACTGGTGGCCTCTGGCTGGCTACTGAGGTGAAGCAGGCTGCTCTGTAGTGGCTCCTGTGATCCTTCCTACTGGGATTCCTGCCCCCGTAGAATCCCCTTTCCCTGTGTGTGAGCTGGATCTAGGGGTCTCTCTGTAAGCTCGTGGGAATCCCAAGCGTAATCTGCTAGCCTGGCTCCTGAGGCCAGTGGGCTAGCCCTTAAGCACAGGAGGGAACTGTGACATTTCCTGCAAGGACTTTCCCAGGGTGAACACCCACCAGCAAGTCCTTCTAGTGAACATAATTTGGCAGAAGTGATGAGATGTCCCTTCCAAGTGCAGGCTCTAAAAGACTGTGACTTCCATGTTGCTCACACTTGCCCTTGGCTTGCTTGCTCTCATGACACGAACTGTCATGGTGTGGATGTGAGTTCTATGAAGAGACCCACATGGTGAGGAATGGGAGGAGGCCCCTGGCCTAAATCCCATGAAGAGCTCCATCCTGGTGATACCCAAGAGAGTGAGCCTGGAAGCCGATCCTGCCCTAGGTGAGTCTTGAGATGACTGTCTTGTCAGAGAACTAGAGCCAGGATCCAGTTAAGCCACCGCTGAATTCCTGACACACAGCAAATGTGATATAATCAATGGTGCTGTTCTAAGTCACAAAGTTTATGGGTAATTTGTTACGTAGCAGTGGATAACTAATATAGAGAGTTCTGGAAGGTGGAAACTGAAATAGAGCCTATATCGTGCTTCCATAAAACTCTGTATTACATGGTAATCATTTCCCCCAGATCATTTAAAACTAGGCATGAACATGACTTTTCATGAATTAATGATAATTTATCTAGCCATTCTCCTATTATTGGCTATTCTGATTGCCATCATTATTTTCTGTGATGAATAATGTCACCAAGATTTATATATAAGCTTTCATCCACATTACTGTTTACTTCCTAGGAGACTGTTTTCTAGAAGTGGACTTACTAGGGCACAAATATTTTTACGATTCCTGGTATATATTGCTGGATTGGCCTCCAGAAGCCTTGCATCAATTCACAATCTCACCAACAGAATATGATAATGCATTTAGAAAGCTCATTCTAGACTGAACATCTTTGGTTCTAGATTACTAAGATGGCTCTGGATCTGTCTCTGGAGCTGCAGAATCTGTCTTAGAGTCTGACACATAGTAGGGCTCACTTAGTGATGACCAGGTAATGGAAAAGCCTTTATAAGTGCTGGATGATCCTTGTTTTGAGACTCCTTATGTTTGTTTCCAGGAGTGGCTTCTCACCGGACAGCTGCTCCGCTTCAGCTTGTGACTTCTGACCGGTGGTGGGTGGAAACGTGAACTCAAACTTTAGCATTTACCAGAATCACCTGGGGGCCTTGTTAAAACATGGATTCTGGGCTCCAGTCCCAGGGATTCTGATTCAGTAGGTCTGGGGCAGGGCCTGGGAGTCTGCATTTCTAACGAGCTCCTGAGCGATGCTGATGCTGCTGGTCCCTGGGCCACACCTGCAGTAGCGCTGGAGCCTGGATGTCTGCCACTCCTGTCTGTTCCCCAACACCCTCTGTGGTTTGGGTGGGGCTGCCAACCAAGGGTGCCCAGACACCTCTGCACAAGGGTGGAAAAGGGTCCCCTGTTGGTCAGAGAACCAGCGAGTGGTGCATGGGTAGGTACATGACTTGGGTAGGGCCATTCAGAGTGTATTTGGAAGGATTAAGACGGATAAGGAATGAGAAAGGAAATATTCTGTTTGAGTTTGGACATAGAAAGGATCAAGGGAGCCTGGAGATTTCCTGAGGATGAAGTTAGCAAAGCCAGGGAAGTGGAGAGAGACAGTCTCCCTACAGCAGAGTTTGAGCCCCGTGTCTAGTTGTGACACAGACTTCCCAGAACAGGGCACCAATACACTCCTCCTTTGCTTAAGCTTGTTTGAGTTGGGTTTCAGTCTTTTACAATCAGAAGAGGCCTAATTCATGATTCCTATGACCTGGAATGCAGGAGGATGCTAATGGGGACTCTAGTAAGAATGCCCTGCTCACAGATGTCTGTCTGTAAGCTCATGGGGATTCTAAGTATAATCTGCTAGCAATGGTCCCGAGACCATGTGCTCACCTCCAGCACAGGAAGGGCTGCAGTACTGCCGTGAAGACTGACCAGGTGGACACGTGTCAGCAGAGCTCTCTGTAGATGTGTCATCAGCCCAGTTCTCTGCCACATCTCAGGCTTGCTAAAAAAGTACCTGCATGTACACACACACAGAAGAGGTTCTTTTAGCTTGTTTGTATTTTTCTTTTTAGAGATAGGGTCTTGCTCTATCACCCAGGCTGGAGAGCAGTGGCATGATCATAACTCACTGCAGCCTACACCTCCTGGGCTCATGGGATCCTCCCACCTCAGCCTCTCAAGTAGCTGTTCCACCACACCCAGCTAAGTTTTAAAAATTTTTCATAGAGATGGAGGTCTCGCTGTGTTGCCCAGGCTGGGCTCAAATTCCTGGCATCCCAAAGTGCTGGGATTATAGGCATGAGCCACTGTGCTCTACCCAGAAGAGGTTTACTACAGGTTTAGGGAATGATCCTTTGCATACCTGAGGCTGGGGAAAGAACCAGCCTGAGTTCCCTTTATTAGGTGGAAGCCTTTGATTCTACAAGAAGAAACAAAACTGCTGATGAAGAAATTTCTGGGAGAAAGGCCATAGTGACTTTGGTTTACAGGGATGGATGGGATGTGATCAATCTAAGGTTTTGACAGAGGAAGGCGTGAGGTGGGAAGGGGGTGTTGTGGGGGCCTAGATACCCAATAAAAAAGAGCAAGGGATAGAGAGAGGCAGCTGTGGATACTGAAGACAGAGGTCAGAGCAACTCTGGGTCTTGAGAGTGTCTCTGTAAGTATGGTCTCTGTGCTGTGCCACCCCTTTTACCCCTTAGATGACCATCTCCTCCTCCTCCCAGCATTGTTCTCATGATTAATTTCTTCACCCTATGAAAAACCTCACAAGTCCACTCTTTCCTTATATTCATTTAGTTTTGTCAACTGAAGAACGATAAGGTTCATAAATTTGGAAAGGAGAGAGTTATTTCTCATAAAGGGCTGCAGCCTGCAGGGTGGCCATTCTGACAGTCTGAGAAAGAATAGCCTTGGGCAGAAGCTGAGAGCATGTACTTTGAAAGAAAGGCAATGAATGGGAACAAGAATTGATGTTGAGTGTGTGGCAGAATATACATATCTAACAAACTACAGGAGGAGTCATGAGCATTTATGAAAGGAGAAACATGCGTGTGTGCAATCGAGCTTCATGTCCCTTCATAGGTCACATGTACAAAAAATGGCAGTGTTAGCATGATCTGAAGGTGGAGTTTTTGGCCCTCTGATGTCAGAAGGTGAAGCAGAGGACACGAAAATCCCCATTGCACATCCTCCATAGACTGGCCAGAACCACTCCATGGCCAGTGGTCCCTTATCAGGAAGGAATGCCGGTCACTTCTTGAGCTGAAACTGAAAAAAGGGAGAAGCAGCATTGGGAAGCTGGTTGGAATCAGTGGTGGAGCTAGTTTTTCCAAAGAGCAGGTTCTGTTTAACCCTTAGGGAAGAAAGCCTAACAGAGGGTATAACGAGGCGTGTCCAACCTCCAGTCCTGTCATGGCTGGGAACTCAGTTGTAAGGTTTCTCTGGGGTCCCCTTGGCCAAGAGAGGGGTTTGTTCAGCCAGTTGGGGGGCTTAGTATTTTATTTTTATTTCTTAGTTGTTAAACAAATATTCATTGCTGGACATCACGCTAGATTAAGTGTTGGGATACAAAGGTGACTCAAGAAGCAGATATTATCCCTGCTCTCATGGAGTCTGCAGCCTAAAAGGAGAGAGAGAGACATTAATCAAATAACCACCCAACTGTATAATTACAAATTCTCATAGGTGCTGAGAACTAGTGTGAACTGAAGAATTATGAGGCTCATAAATTTGGAAAGGAGAGCTGTATTTCTTATCCACAAGCACTCAGCTCACTGTCTTCATTAACAAAACTTTACTATCGACTGTCCACATTAACATGATTTACCTTTCCAGAAAACTCATGTCCCAGAAGCTGAAGTTGCAAATGGCTGTGTAGTTTGTTTGGGAAAATCCATTTATCCATACTGGAGACATCCCAACCAGCTTTCATTAGGGTAAATATCCCTTTCTCAGGACAACAGGTTGCTTAACGAGGCTCATGAAATGACTTCAAGACTGCTTTGAGACCCTGCCTTGTTGTGTCCACCATCAATCCTAAATGACTACATTGTGAACTTTGCCTAAGCCCCATCTGACCTTGCATTGAAAGAACTGTTTTCAACCAGTCTTCTGTATCTCCTAAATATTCCAACTTTGCCCTCCCTCTCTGAGATGCTACTAAGATTCGGATAAGATTGTGCTCTCCCTTAGTGTGCTAAGCAATGAACTTGAAGTTGGCAGATGATGGTTCTCTGAAGACATGAACTACAATCCTAAGATACCTTGTAACAGAGGATGGAAACCAAACCTGGAGTTTTCCCTGGAGAAGTAATGCCTCAGCTGAGTTCTAAAAGAGGTAAAAGAGTTAATGTGGCAGCTAGGTGCGGTGGCTCATGCCTGTAATCCTAGCACTCTGGGAGGCCGAGGTGGGTGGATCGCTCGAGGTCAGGAGTTTGAGACCAGCCTGAGCAAGAGCGAGACCCCGTCTCTACTAAAAATAGAAAGAAATTATCTGGACAACTAAAAACATATATAGAAAAAATTAGCTGGGCATGGTGGCACATGCCTGTAGTCCCAGCTACTTGGGAGGCTGAGGCAGGAGGATCACTTAAGCCCAGGAGTTTGAGGTTGCTGTGAGCTAGGCTGATGCCATGGCACTCACTCTAGACCGGGCAACAGAGTGAGACTCTGTCTCAAAAAAAAAAAAAAAAAAAAAGTATTAATGTGGCAAAAGGAGAGAAGTGCATGAGAGAGGGAAAGGAAGAACATGCAAAGATCCTGAGGCAGAAAGGAGCATGGAGCTTCAAGGGACAGGGAAAGGACAGAGTGGCTGGAGGCCAGAGGCAAGGGCATCACAGTGAGAGTTCAGGCTGGAAATGTAGGAGGGCTCAGACTACCCACCAAGCCCTCATGAATTGGCCACATAAGTGATTGTGGCCTTTATCTGGAGAGCACTGGGAAGCCATGGACAGATTTCTTAATCCAATTTTTATTTTTACAGGTGCTCACCATTCACAATCAGCAAGAAGAATTAATTAGGAGGCCACTATGGCTATGCCAGGGTGCAGACAGCCTGAGTAGCTGGCATGAGAGGATTAGGCTGCTGGCAAAGAGAGGGAGAGAAGCAGATAGATTTGGGAGGTTGGTAGGAGTAAAACTAAGGGCTGGAGAAATTAAGTAAGGTGACCAAAGTTACACAGTGGTTATTTAAATTTATGTTAATTAAAATTATGTAAAATTAAAAATTCCCTGTTCTCAGTGGCATCAGCCACATTGTGAGTGCTCAGTAGACACATGCGGCTGTCATATTGGACATAAAGTGCGCTTGGACAGCGCTGGTCTAGAATCCAGGCTCCTGAAATTCCTTGCCTTATGGATGGCCGGGTTCCCTGGTTGTATTATCAGTTTGGAGGCTCTGAGTGTTTGGGGGCAGAAATCAACAACTCTAGACTGTGACTGATCTGGAGCTGCTCCCCAACCCCTGGAAAATTAAGCAGGGCCCAGAGCTGCTCAGTTATTCCTGCCCGCTTCACCACGAATAGTGAGGAGCAGCTGCCATTAACAGGCTCCGGTGAAGTAGATCCCATGGCCGCAGGGGTGTGTCTCCACGCGGAGGGCCAGGCACGCCCGCTCTCCGTGTCGCCAGCGCGGGGGCTTGCCCGGCTCCGGCTCCGAGACTGCGGGCCCGCGCACGCTTCACGGCCCGAACCGCCCGTTTCTGAACTAGATGAGAAATGTCAGAAGAAGAGTACAGTTACTTTTGGCGAATACATATTATCTGTAACGAAATAAAATGGCGATTGCGGCACTGCAACTCAATCTTCCATCTCAGAGGTTTATTAACTCGAATCCCACCAGAATCAGCAGCAGGATCTGCGAGTACAATAAAACGGACTCATTTTTCACAAACTTTTGCCTTCAGTGCCGGTGGGGTAAAGAGAACAATATTAGAAAGAAAAAAAAAGAGTATCTGTTTAAATTTCCCCTGCTAACATGTGACTGATTTTTGTGGCGATTGTTGTCATAGTTCGTCGTTCACGGACCAGGGCTTTCACGTTACCTGAGTTCCGAGCGGGACGCACGTCTGTGGCGACTGTCTCCACAGCCTGCCTCCGTGCAGACATCGTTAGTCAATCGCAGAGCTCCTCGCTGCTGGCTCTGGCTCTGGCCCCAGACGCACAAGCGGGTGAGAGCATGGCCAGAAACCTAGTGGCTGCGTATAGATTAGGCATTCTGTCTGAAGTGCAGCAAGATAAATATTCAGTTCTCAGAACAGCCATGAAAAACTGTTCCGAGTTGTCTACTTCTGGGAACGAGGAGAACATGCTTGCTATTTCAGGGGCTATTAAGGAAGAATGGTTTTACCCCGGTCAGCCAGGCAGTGGCTAAATCGTGGTAGGAACATCACAGACAATAACAGGAGCCATCAGCATGATGATGAAGATATTTCTCAGCACTTCCACTGGGCTTTTGTTCCCCCTAGAGATCGCATTCGTTACCATTTCTACAACCAGAGTCCTAGTGCCTGGTGATGAGACCTAGGCTGTTTCTCAGCCAAATTCAGCGGAAAGCTCGTGGTGTCTCCCATCTGCTTCCGACTCCGTTGGCTGTCTTGCAAACCGCTGGGCAGATGTTCCACCCAAACAAGCAAATTAACTGAGGTTGGATGAAGGGACTCTGGAATTTGGGGAGACGAAGAGAGTGTTAGTGAATGAGTGAATGAATAAACGAAGATAGCCCAGCATTTCCCAAAGTGGGTTCCAGAGAATCACTCTTTGAGTGCTAATAGGAGTTACAAGGGTGAAAAGGGTTTTGTGGTCCAACACATTTTGGAAGTGCTGGGTTACACAGAATGGAACAAGCTTCTTTAATGCAAGACTTCTCAGAACATTTATATGTCAATGTGTCTTGTATTTCTTCTAAAGGGTGATTCAATATGCAGCATGTTCCAAATTTATTTGATCACAGAATCTGTCCCTTTTTCTGTTTTAATCTATGAAATGTCTTACAAGACTAGTATTCTAAGAAACACATTTTATGCTGGTCCAAACTCCTCATTTTACAGATTATGAAAAATGAGTTTCAAAGTGGTCAATGTGACTTTCTCAAGGTCTTGTGGGATGCTGGTCAGGCTGGGATTCAAACCTGTCTGAGGCCAGTGCTTGGGCCACAAGATTGTGTCACTTATCACTGATCAGAGAGTTAGAAGTATCTTGGACGTCATCCTTTTTGCAAGAGATCTTGGGTTAATGCCATCCATCCCAGGCAGGTTATTAGTCTGTGAGTAGGACTGGCTGAAGTGAAGTCTCAGGAACATGTCACCAGGCCCATCCACTTCATGCTTTGTTGCCAGCAGGGGCTCCAAGTGGGACGTCTTTGTTGTCCTTGTTGATGTCACTATGAAAAATGAGTGGTGCTGTTATTTTTGTATCTGAATAGCAGTACACACCCTCTTCAATTGATCCAGAGCTTTTTCATTGATCTTGACTATTCTACCTCTTGGGGAAAATGAGTGTCTTAAATTGTGAGTCCTGTGAAGGTGTAAAGGTGATTTAGAGCATCTGCTTGGACCTTATTAAATCTATCAGGTGCTTATTTAAATTATATGCAAATTTCATGGGAGGCCCTCAGAAAAACTTCTTACCTGGGCCTTGAGACCCCTTACAACATGATGCAATGACTTGAAAATTTTTATAAAAATTTTTAGAAATGGGAGTCTCACAATGATGCTCAGGCTGGATTTGAACTCCTGGGCTCAAGAGATTCTTCAACCTCAGCCTCCTGAGTAGCTGGTACTGCAGGTCTGCACCACCGTGCCAGGCTCACTATGCAATGACATTTTCATTTCATGGACAATTGATGGAATTAATGGACTGTAGTCATTTTTTAATAGTTTTTTGTGGGATCTCCCAAAGTTTCTGTGTCCCTTCCCAGAGATGGGCTGCTTATCTATCTGCACAAAGACAGAGTAGACATGTTTGCAAACCCTCTGCTGAACGAGCCTTGATGTAAAAATCACACTTGCTTGTTATGCATGTCCTCATACCTATTAGGGAGAAGCTTGTAATTTGTTTTTCAAATAAGGCCCAAGAGAGTCGTGATTGGCTAGCACCATGAGGTCACAATTTCTGCCCAGGGAAAAGCATTAAAAGGCATCAGACTACCCCTGTCCTTGGGAGATAGTAGCCCAATTGTACTTGCAAGATTTTCTTTCCTGGCCTTGTTGCTGAGTGTGCTGTGCAAACCCCGAGGCCCAGGAATGTTCAGGCCATCGAAGAATTCCAACTTTCCCAGAGGGCAGTAGTGTAGGAAAATCTGGCTATAG
Source organism: Varecia variegata (assembly GCA_028533085.1). Lineage (NCBI taxonomy): Eukaryota > Metazoa > Chordata > Mammalia > Primates > Lemuridae > Varecia > Varecia variegata. Next base: position 140,120,104 of record CM052436.1, on the reverse strand, counting down.
CTTAGCATTGCTTCTGTTGGGCAGCAATGAGAGAGTAAGGCCATCATTGCTGGTTGCTGATTCTTTATGTGTGGCAATTTCTATCTTGCTGTGATCAAATATGTGCAAACTACTGTGTGGGCCAGAGAGGGACATAGCCCGAACCTAATAGATTTTGGGACAAGATAGCAGGCCTTACTTATACTACTCAGTTCTCCAGGCTTTGATAGAATTTGATAGAATTTATTGGCCCTTGCCAAATTCATAGGTCATGTGGCCCTCTGTCCTCTTGTTCCAGGTATAAAGGCTGTGTAAGAGGTTACTCCAACACTTAGTGACTTGGGCTCATGGATTCTGGGGTCAGGAAATCAGACAGGGCATTCCTGTCTGGGGATGGCTTGCCTCCAGGGTGTGAAGGTCCTCATTTGGGAAGACTCAAAAGTTGGTGGTGACACAACTGCAGAGGGCTGGGATCCCTTGGGGGTTCATCCTTGCACATCTCCGGTGCCTATGCCTGGATGAACCAGAGAGTCTACACCTGGCCTCTCTGTGTGGCTTGGGTTCCTCGCAGCATGGTGACTTCAGTGTGGCTGGCCTTCCCATGTTGTGGCTCAGCACTGTAACTGTAGGTAGTCCTGTAAACAAGGCGGAAGCTGTCTCACCTGTTGTGGCCCAGCCCCCAAAACCATCTGCATCACCTCTGTTCTACCCCATTGGTGGAAGCAGTTGCAACCCGACCTTGCCTGGTTTCAAGGTTGGGGAATTAGACTTCACGTATTGATGGGGGGTCACATTGTGGAAGAGCAGATTGCAGTCATGTCTGGAAAACACAATCCTCCACCTCTCTCTTATGGGTCTGGTGTCAGGGAGTCCAGGCCAAACAAGGTGTGACAGTTTCCAGTGTATGAGATAGATGAGTTCCCATGTTGCCTGCTAATGCTCTGAATCTATGGGGATGGTGTTGCTTCTATAAGAGGGAAATCTCCACAGGGAATTGTGAACCCTAAGTCAATTAGCACACTGGCTAGCACTGAGGCAGCTGTTAGCCTCTATGGAGCCTTTATATAAATTAGAAAAAGATGCCCTCCGGACATGGGGGAGGGGGCAGGCAGAGTACATCAAACCCTACATCAGACACTTGTGCAGTGCACGCATGGTGTAACCAAACATGGCAGTCCTGGTAGCTATTATTGTTACAACTGGTTTCACCATTTTGAAAAAACAAGCAGGGCATTTAGCAGTCCCCACGCTCGGGGCAGCACTGGTTGCCTTCTCCAGTGTTCATTCCCCATTGTCCTTTTCACCGGGCCTCTGTCCTTTGTTTTTTTCCTTTGATCTCCTACATTTCTCCAGACCCAAGCTGCTCTCCGTGGCAGTTCACACTGATGAGGAGGGGCATGCTGCCCGGAATGCTTGGTGGCTTGCTGGGATGAAATATGCATTGAAATATTTCTGAACCATTTTTGATTTCTCGTTTTAGGTGTAATGCATATGTATTATAAAAATTCAAACAAACAACATAGAAAGGTAAAAAAGATAGTGACTCAGACGTCTTTTTATATGTGGGGATTTTCAGCAACATAGCAGGCCAGTGTGAAAGTCAGGTCGAGGGATGTGTGTTTGTGTGCATGAGAGAGAGAGAGAGAGAGATGTGTGTAAGTTTGCCGAGCAGAATATGAGACCCCCAGTTAAATCAGAATGTCAAATAATACATTTCTTTTTAGTGTATGTCCCAAATATGCTTATTTGAAATTCCAGTTTAACCGAGTACCCTGTACTTTATTTCCTATCTGTGTTGTCGGATTCAGCCAACGTGGGGGTGTGTGGTGTGTGGCCCGGGGTACCAGAGTGTGTGCACATGGGGTTTGTGAGTGATGTGTGTGTGTGTGTGTGTGTGTGTGGCATGTGGGGTGTGTGTACTTGTGCAAGGTATACGCTTGGGTGGGGGGATGAGAGGGTTGGTTAGAAGAAGGAAAGAGGTTCAGCTGCAATTTGTGGAGAAAAAATAATAAAGTAACAGAAATTTAAAAAAAAAAAAAAAGGAAAGAGGAGATATAGGGCACCTGAAGGTGTTTAAAACATTTTCCCAAAATTGGCCTCGTAACATACAGATTTTTGTTTTTTACTTACCATACTTTATTGTAATGTATTGGTTTATGTGCCCAGCCCACTAGACAGAGAAAGTCAAGACTGCTGTCTTTGTATCGTGGTCCCTGCGCGCGGCACCCAGTGGACTTCCAGGTCCCGTATGGACGAGGGTGCTCCCACGCTTCTGACAGGCAGGGATTTGATTCCAGGGCATCTGTCTCTCTCGTCGTCAGCCAGGAAGCCGTCCACTGCATCACTGAACACCCAGTCTTTGGGATGCAACAGTAGCCTTGGCTCCCCAATGTCAGGGCATCAGTCGCCTGGAGAGTTTGTTTGAAATGCAGGTTCCTGGACCCCTCGGCCAAAAGGTTCAGGACTCCTGGGGTAAGAGGGAATTGTGGACAGGAATTAAATGGGCGTAAGTGTTCACTTTTCATTACCTCCTCTTCTAAAAGGGGGCAAAAAAAACCAAAACCAAAAAAACAAAAGGAACAGAATCAGGCCTGGAGGCCATGCTATGAAAGACTGTGTGTGTGTGTGTGTGTGTGTGTGTGTGTTTGTGTGTGTGTGTGTGTGTGTTGGCATGCACGGCAGCATGAGGTGTGAAAAGTGAACCTTGCTTCACTGATATTTTATAAAGATTTTTCCTCTATGAATTTATGTTGGTGCTGTTCCTAATAAATCACTTGCCTTGAGCAAATGTGAAGTCGTAAAGATCAGTCTGCAATGAGCTGTGCCCAAAAAAGACTGTAAGGAAAAACAGGGGAAATAAAGCCTTTATTTTCTAACAGGAAAGATCCAACGATGCTTTCCAGAGTGACAGGGTAGCTTTACCCTGATAAAATTACTTCTGTGCTGACATTAGGCGTAGAGTGCTTCAATTGGTAGAATGAATTCTTCCAAAAGTAAAGATGAGAATTTACAAAGAAAGAAGCCGTGGGATGGAAGAAAAGTAGCAGTTGATTCTTTGAGTTCAATGTTTATGAGGGTAAAATTTCTTTTCAATTTTTCTCTAAGGCTTTCTCTCCAAAAAGAACAACTCAAAACAATAGAATCGTGGTTACTCAAAAGAATATCCACTCTGTGAATATACAAAAAAACCACTGAACTGTACACTTTAAATGGGTGTATCACACGGTATGTAAATTATATCCCAATAACTGTCATCAATAAATTAAAAAAATGGGAGGACCAAACTCCGTAAGTACTAAGCTTTTTGTAAGAATCAGGTTTTCCTCACTAGAAATTAATAGACTGATGATAAATCTTAGGGTGATTTATCTTCAAAGCGTGACCTCATTCACAGACTTTTGACAGGAAGAGTTTGTAACAGAAGCACATAATAAAATTAAAAAAAATACAAGATGGATGGTACTATTTAAAAATGACAATGAACAATTTGACATCGCTTTATCACTAATGCTTACTAAAAGGTAGAGTTTAGAACACATTCATGGTAAAGAGGTGTCAAATTGTTCATTATCCTTTTTCTTTTGTTATCAGCATTTAACTTATTACCTGCTGCCGTTTGGGCTTGGGGGAGGGGGAGGGGTGAGAAATATCGGCCAGTTGGCTGCTGTTAATTTTTCATAAGTCCCATTTACCAAAATCTGTAATTTGAACGTGGCTGTTCTTTGAAATGTTCCAGTCTCTCTGAGTTCAATCAATTTCTTAATCATGTAACCACAGCGGGAGCCACTGAAAACCAGACATGGGCTACAGTAAACGACACAGGTTCCCTTTCACGGGGTGCAAAATATGGAATTCGATGCCTCCTTCACAAAACACATCTAATAGCGCTGCACATCTGAGAGGCTTAGGGGAAGAAAGAATGTATTTTTAAATGAAAGAAAAGAAAATCATAAACGATCATTGTTAGATGAACAAAAAGGAAATCAGGATCTCAACAGTACCTGATGAAAGGCAAATTATGCTATTCAATTGATCGCTTTTTCTCCCTTTTCTCAAGTGATTTACTATCCTTTGATATTACAATCAGTTAGCTCGCTTGCTGCGGCATAAATATTTGATCTTGGTGTCTTTCGCTGCTGCTTTTTGCTACATCCTGCCCTCTACCTCCATCTTTCGTTGATTAAATCAAGGGGGCAAAGAAGAGGTGTGCGAAGAGACCTGGAAATTATCCAAGTGAGGGAAAGCCTCGAGGAATGAATAAAATATTAACAGGGAAAAACTCCATAACTGTGTTTCCTGGGTGCTGTTAGGTGTGTCCTTTTTCGGTTTGTTTTGTGACTGTCTGCCTGGGGACAATGAGAATACCGTGGAATTCATTTTGTCTCCAAATGCAGTCTTTTGTTCTTCGGTTATTATTCACACGAGCTGTGTAGGGTGGGGCTGGCGTTTTCAGACAGTCACGACATGCGACAAAACTCAGGCCTAATGAAGTGGCTGGGAGACAGCAAACCTTCCGTCGATTCGTGGTCCATTCCCAGAGCCAGTTCTCTAGAAGAGGGTGCAGCTGGGAGAAGCTGCAGCCAGCCCCTACAACAGGATGGGGAGGACCTGCCAGGTGTGGACAGATCTGGGCAGGGCACCATAGCCACTGACTCCCTCTGACGCCCACTGACTCGAGCTGTGTTTTCTTAGGTCAACAACAAATCTAGCCCAGCTTCCAGATCCTCAGAGACAGGGCCTTCTCCCCCTCCCCGCTGCACTCTGCTCTGCTCTAGGTTCAATTTGGCTTCACCAATGCTCACCTGTCATGGTTTAAAGTCTTGCAATCGCCCTCATCACTTCCCTTTGGAATCAATCTTCCAGATTGAACATTTGGCTTCTGCCTGGAGAGAAGAGGGTGTGGAGGAGGGGTGTACAGCCCTTTCTTCATCTACCAACCAGGGGGTGTAGTATGGACCCTCTGGGGTACCGTGAGGAGGAGGCGGAGACGTGAACGATGCTTGTGCAGGGGCACGGTGCCTGGTGCAAGACCGTCCCTCCGAACACGGCGGCTGGTGTTATAATTCTCTTTAAGGGAGTCATTTGTAATCAATCACCATGGCTGCTGGCCTTGCCCCTGGCCTGGAAAGCTTTTCTTTTTTGTTCTTAGTGGTTCCAGTTCATCCGTGGGTTGTCAGAACAAGGCGGGATGCTGACGTGGCTCAGTATTAGGCAACATTGCCTCTTGCCTCGGGTGGTCTGCTTCAGTTTTCTGAGCCTTGGGCACCTCCAGGAAAAATCGTGCCTCCCTTGTGGAGTTGTGGGGTTGGGTGAGATAACAGGGAAAGGGGCCGGCGTGGAGCCTCAATGCGCGGTAGGAAGCACTGTCATTCTCCCATCAGGGCCGTCCCCCTGCCCCCCTACGTCTTTGCTTGCTTTGCTTATTCTCATTCCTCAGATCTCAGGAATGAGATCTTATTCTTTGATCCTTATCTGAAAAAGATTCCTTCCTGTTACTCATATGAGCATTTTGACTGTAATTATTACTACTTATTTGTATCATGCACGTATTTATTATGTCTTCCTCATCAGACTCTTAAGATGCATGATGATGGCAGGGACTTTGTTTTGCTTTCTGCAGTATACCTAGTGCCCAGCACATAGCACGTATGCAATATATATTTACTGGATGAATCACGATCGTCATCACAATGACTCGGAAAGCTAAAGCAGGACTAAAGTGAGTTTTCCACCACGAGAATTTTCAAACATAGCATCCTCATCTGTAGATGGCTTGAAGCAAACTCCCAAGTGCCAGGTTGTGTGGTTCTGTGACTACAGGGCTGAATCGATGCCTATGACATGGGGATTCGATGCCCAGTACAGTGCAAAGCCTCTTGTGTGTAGATAGAATTCTGAAATCCTGTTCCCATATCCAAGTCTCCTCTTAGCAGCACACTTCTCTGCGTTGTATACTCGTCCTTCCCCCACCCACCCTCCAGCCTTCCTATGAGAAACGGCTGTTTGTTCAGCACTTACCATGTGCTGATGCTTGATTATGTGTTATCTTCCGACTCATCGCAATCACCCTTTGAGACGAATCATGAATATTCCCATTTTACAGATAACAGCATTAGGCTTTGACCACGGATCTTGGAGAGAGAGAGTGAGCAAGGAGCCAGGAGAAAGCAAGACAGTACTGGCAACAGTGGAAGTGGAAGATAAGAGTTGAGTATGGGAGTTAGGAGTCCCTGTAAACTGGTAGTTGGGATAAACCCATTAGAAACAAGTTAAAAAAAAAAAAAAAGCAGAAGTTACCAATCTCACGTCCAAGAAGGTTAACTTGAGTCGGGAGCCCAGCCATTCCCAGGGACCAGGACTGAGGTCCAGCAGGGGACACGCGAGCCATCCTCCTTGAGCACCATTTGACGTGGAGACCCTGGCTTTCTCCTGCCGGGGCACCTCCTTCGACTGGGTTGGCATGGCATTTTCCACCCCAAGTTTTCTGGTGAAAATGGAGGTGGGGGACTCCCAATACAGAGAAGGCAGGTGGAGGAGATGAACAGCGTCTGCCAGAAAGCAGGTTACCCGGCCAGAGGACTCAGCGAGAAAGGCATCTGCAGACACAAAACACATTTCTAAAGGCATCTTCACCAGGGCTGTTCTTTGAAAATGGGACAGAAACCTCTCAAATGTCAAGAGATAGGGTTTCTGCCAAGGCAACAGAATGCTAAGGACTGCAAGGAAAGATTCTTATTACAAAAAGGTGCTAAATTCTGGAGTCGGGTTTAATTATACCTGAGGTATTTCTGACTCGGTGCGCGGGTGGGAGGCTCTGCCTCTCGCTCTATTGCTGTTATTATCTCACGGGTCTCTGGCTTAATTTTTCCCACCAGGGGGCTCCTTAGTCAACTTTCCAGTCTCCCGAATCCCTCTGGGAGGCAGTTTCTGGCCAAGCACGCAAACGCCAACACAAGTCAACCCCCGAGTCTCCGACTATTAGCAATCAGATTCCTGGCCGCTGCTAATCACCCACTTTAATCACACGTTACTCATTTGCCGGGAGGGAGTGGGGGCAGGCCTCCGAGACTCCCGAGGCTGCCTGCAGAACATAGACACGTTTGTCAGAGAAACTCGTCTACAGAAAGCATGTTTTTGTACTGAATGTGGGTGTCGCAGAAAGTGGGAAGCCTGGTCGCATTTCAGACTGCCTTAATGTGACCTCTCATGATGGATTTGCTCTTCTTTCTAAGCTGCTAACATTTCTTTAATGCTGTATTTGATATGCTCCATCTCTCAACCTCCATTTGTTTTGCAGGCATCTTCTGAATATTTTATAATCAAGTATGTACCGGTGCCTCTGGAGGTCATCGGGAACTCCATCACTGCGGTTGTTTTCTCCGGCTATCAGTTCATCCATCAGTGCTGAGCTCTCAGGAGCAAATAAAGGCCGTGTTTTCTCTGCTCAAACCCTCCAGCGGCTTCCCACTCATTCAGCCGAAAACCCGATGACCTTACCCTGGCACAATCCGGCCTCTGGCCATCTCTGATTTCGTCTCAACAACCCCTTTTGCTCACCCCATTCCTGCCGTGTTGGCCTTCTTGCTATTCCTGTTCGTTTTCTGTTACTGCATAACAAATTACTACAAGTGTAACATCTCAGAACAATGCCCATTTATTATTATCTCACAATGTCGTAGATTGAAAGTATGGGCAGATTCTCCGCTTACGGTCTGACAAAGCTGAAATTGAGGTGCCAGCTGGGCTGGGCTCTTACCTGGGGGCTTGATGGTGGGGTCGGGGAAAAGTCCACTGCCAAATTCATTCAAGTTATTGGCAGGATTCAGTTCCCTACGGTTGTAGGACTGAGGTCCCCCATTCCTTGCTGGCTGTCAGTTGAGGGCGGCTCTCAGGTCCTGGAGGCCACCCACATTCCTTACCATGTGGTGCCTCCATCTTCAAGCCAGCAAAGGTGCACTGGAGCCTTTTCATGCTTTGAATCTCTTGGACTTCCCCTTCTGCTGCCAGGCAGAGAACATTCTCTGCTTTTAAAGGACACAAGTGATTAGGTTAGGCCCACTTAGATGATATTCCTAACTAAAGGCCACCTGATTAGTAATCTTAATTACAGCTTAAAAATTCCTTTAACCTACATAATTACGGGAGTAACACCAGGGAGTGGAGATCATGTGGTCCCTCTTAGAATTCTGCCCCACACACTGTTCCTCCAACATGCTGCCATCAGCCTCATCTCGGGGCCTTTGCACTTGCTGTTCCCTCTGTCTGGAACTCCAGGCCTCATGGCCCCATGGTTTTCTCTCTGACCTCCTTCAGGTCTCTGCTTTCTAAGATCACCTTTCATGAAGAAGAGCCCTTGCACTTCTCTCCTCCTTATTCTGCTTTTCTTCTTCACAACACCCGGCACAACTGACATGTTACATATTTGCATGTTTATTTATTCTCGCTCTTTCTTCACCAATGGTGGGGGCTTTGCCTGCTTTATGCACGGCTGTCTCCTCAACCACCAAAATAACTCCTGGCACGTAGCAGATGCTCTGCACATATAAATAAATGAATGTCTAAACGAATCCTTAGCTTTCTCAGCCTCTCTCCCTCTCTTCCTTTTCTCTCTCTCCCTAAGATTAGAATTTCCATAAAATGATTATTATAAATATTTTTTTCTCTCACTGAATACATGCATGAGCAATAGAAACAACCAGAAATCTATACTTTTCCACCTGATCTAAATCAGCATGGTGTTTAAAGACATAAGTTTCTTCTCTGTTAATTGGTCTATTTTATATCTTATGCACCTGTCTCTTCTTTGCCTTGCACGTCCCTTATGAACTCCCAACGGTGTGACTCAGTTTAGGTTGGGAAGGCCTTAGAGAGGTTTGATTGTAGCATCCTGTTTGATGAAGGACTCTTGTAAACCGGAACATCCTCCCTCTCTTTCCAAGAATAATCCTTACTCTTTGAGTGGCAGCTCGGGTCCCCCAGGTTCTGTAGTGTCCGTTGATTGGTACAGTTCATAGGGAGATTGCTATGGACTGTTTCTTGCAGCTCTAACCCCACTGTGACTGTATTTGGAGATAAGGCTTTTAGAAAGTAATTAAAGTTAAATGAGTTCATAAGGGTGGATTCTGATCTGACAGGCTTAGGATCCTTATAAGAAAGCCATCTCTCAGGTGTACACGGAGGATGGGCCGTGTGAGCACACAGCAAGAGGGCAGCCGTCTGCAACCTAAGGAGAGAGCCCTCACCAGACACTGGCCCTGCTGGCACGTTGATCTTGGACTTCCAGCCTCCAGCACTGTGAGAAAATAAATGTCTGTTGTTTAAGCCTGAGCAGACTGAGACAGACATTGTATTAATCTGCTTATGCTGCCACTTCTTTTAAAGACACCATTCCAGCGGGATTAGAGCCCCACCCTTATGACTTCACTTAACCTTAATTGCCGCCTTTAAGGCCCTATCTCCAAATATAGTCACATTGTGGGTTTGGGTTTCAGGTATGAATTTTGGTGGGGGAGGGGACCAAAATTCATTCCGTAACCTTCTGTTCTCTGCTCCCTTCCCAAATTCATGTCCTTTTGGCATAAAACATATATTCACTCTATCCCAAGAGCCCCAAAAGTCTTAACCCATTCCAGCATCCATTCCGAGTTCAAGTCTCATCTAAGCATTATCTAAATCTGGTATGGTTCATCCTGAGGCAAATTCCTCCCAGCTGTGAACCTGTAAAACCAGACAAGGTGTAGGCTTCCAAAATGCAGTGGTGGAACAGGTAGGTGTGGGATGTGCATTCCCACTCCAAAAGGGAGAAACTGGAAAGAAGGAAGGGTGCATGGGTCCCAAGCAAGTCCAAAACCTAGCAAGGCAAATTCCATTAGCTATTGTGGCTTGTGAGTCATCCTGCCCGGCTTGAGGCTCTGACAGTAATAGGCAGTGGCAGTGGCACCCTCACAGCCCTAGGTGGTCGCTTCATGCTTCATCCTCGTGCTCCTGTGGGGCTGTGGCCTTGCCCCGGGCCGTGGTGAAGGAGGCCGCCCTGACGATCTTGGAATTGCCTTCAGGGTCATTCTCCCCTTTTCTTGAAGGATGACACATGTTCACAGCTGGGTAGCTCCGCTGTCCCTTTCTGTAGAGTCCCAGAAGCCCAACAGCCAACCTTCATTTTGTGCCATTTTTTCTGTCTCCTTTGGTCCCAGCTGGCAGTGTTTCTGCAGGTATCTCTATTCCTGGCTTCTGCTGAGACGGCTGATTAAATCCATGGGTCATCTCTTTACGGAGTGATTGTCCAGCCTCATCTTGGGTGTTTTCTCCAGAATATGCTTTCTCATTTTTTGCAATATGAATAGGGTGAGAATTTTCCAAATTTTCAAGTCCTAGTTTTTTTTAGTTGTTGTTGTTGTTGCTGTTGTTGCTTAACTATTCCTTCAGTTTATCTTTCTCCTCTTGAATTGTATTATAAGCAACAAGGAGAAACCAGGCTGCAGCACTGACATTTTGCTTAGAGATCTCCTCTGCTAAATATCCCAGGGGGTCGCTCACAAGTTCTACCTTCCACAAAACACTAGAACACAATTTAGTCGAGTTCTTTGGCAGTTTTAAATAAAGTTCAACTTTGCTCTAGTTTCAAATAGCTTATTCCTCATTTCCATCTAAGACCTCACCAGAAGCACCTTCAGTGTTCGTTTTTCTACTGACATTCTGTGTGATGATATGTTGCTAAGACATCGAAGTTTTCTCCATCGCTCTCCTCTTTTCTTTCTGAAGCCTCACCAGAATTACCTTTAATGTCCATATTTCTACCAACAGCTCCTTCAGAGCAATCGATGCTTTTCCTAGCATGCACCTCAAAATGCTGGCCATTCCCCATCATCCAGTTCCAAAGCACTGCCACATTTTCAAGTGTTTTTAGGTATTTGTTACCACACCATTTCCCTTCTGGTACCAAAGTCTGTATTAGCCCAGTCTGCCACAGACTGACCCACCCACCGTAGACTCAGTAGTTTAAACGACAGACATTTATCCTCTCACAGTTCTGGAGGTTGGAAGTCCAAGATCAAGGTGCCAGCAGGGTTGGTGTGTGGTGAGGCCTCTTTTCCTGCCTTGCAGATGACCCTCTTCTCTCTGTGTCTTCATATAGTTTTTCCTCTATGTTTGCACACTCCTGGTGTCTCCTCATTATTTTTATAAGGACACCAGTCCTATTGGACTAGGGATCCACCGTATGACCTCATTTAACCTTAATTACCTCCTCAAAGGCCCTATCTCCAAATATTGAGGGTTAGGACTTCAACATACGAATTTGGGAAGACACAGTTCTTTTCATACCAGAGATCTTTCTCCTTTGACTAATCTAATATTTGAAGCAGGGGCCCTCTAGACCCAAGGGCTAGATTAGGTGTACTGGTTTATTTTCTTTGGCTTGTATGGTCATTTAAAAACATTTGAGCCTTTCTTTAAAGGAAATTGCAGTAAAAAAAAAAACAACCCTGGAATTCCCATTTCTCTTAAAAATGGAAACTTTGGCAACATTGCATTCTTATTTCCAACTGGGACTTGATGAAGCGGTCCCTTTAGCTAGGACATGTATCTCCAGTTTGCCGCAGTCCCCACTGCTCCCTGTTGTTCCCTCCAAATGAAGTCTGAGTGTTGGTTGCTATTTATCATCATGCCTGTGCTGATATTTAAGTAAATAAATATTTCTCTATACCCTTTTTTGAAATCAAAAGTGGGAAAATAAATGATAGACCTACTCGCTTACTTCATTCCTTTCTATCAGCTGCCTGGCCTCTGTCTGTAAGCTCTATGAGGCCAGACGTACACCTTCCTTGTTCATTGATGTGTTCCCAGAGCCTGGATCATAAAATGTGATCAATGAATCCACGTTTACGGAATGACTGGATGCCTCGGATCCAAAATCTGTGCAACTCATGTAGCACTTAATAACACAGGATTTTACTATTGTCTTTTTATGTGTGAATATCCTTCTACAAAATCTTGTATGTGTTGTCTTTTCAACTAATTTCTTTAAAGCCAGAGACCATATCTGTATTTGTTTTTGAAGGGCTGCTGTAACAGATTACTACAAACTTGGAGGCTTAAAACAACAGAAATTTATTATCTCACAGTTTTGTAAGTCTGAAGTCTGAAATGAGATGTTGGCAGGGCCACACTCTCTCAGAAGGCTCCAGGGGATTATTGTTCCTTGCTTCTTCCAGCTTTTGGTAGCGCTTTAGCTTACAGTAGCAGAACTGCAGTCCCTGCCTCCATCTTCAGATGGGTCTTCACGTGACTTACATGACTTTCTCCTTTTCTTTTTCTCTGTCTTCTCTTCTGTCTGTTATAATGATACATGTCCCTGGATTAGGGGCCACATGGTTAATCCAGGATGATTTTGTCTTGAGAGCTTAAACATCTGCAAAGACATTTTCCCAAATAAGCACATCTATAGGCTCCAGGTGGCCATATTTTTGAGGGACCCTATTAAATACACTACAATAATTTCTATACTAATTTCTATTCCTTTATTTGCAAAATATTGAGGTCATGCTGTTTCCGTGGCTCTATGCTGGGCACTCTGTGGGGAGAGACACTCATCTGGCACACAGAATCCTTATCCCTATGAGGAAGAATAAGGAAGATAGGCAGGTAACTACTACATATTACATAACATTCCATTGGCTGGAAGCTCTTGTTTAAACTCCCATGCTCTTGGGCCATGCTAGGGACTATACCAAATTGATAAATTTATAATTTTTTTGAAAATTGCAGTTCATGATAGAGAGGTCAATGGCATTGACATTATGCATTTGAAGGTAGTCTTTGCTCTCAAAGCCCTCAGGGATGGCCCGCAGATTAGCACTTTCATCTCGCAAGTATTTAGCTCAGCCGCAAAGCTCTCTGATTTTTAAGTCCTAAAATCTGAAACCGTGGGCTGCTAATCACGCACTGATCCACTCTGAGCCCACTGTGTCTTCATTGTTTCCAAATTTGATTAATGTTCCTGCCTTCATCTGCCCTCCTAGTGGCCAGGCATAATGCCACAAATTACACTCACCAGTGAGTTTCCGGCAGCAGAGGAAATTTCTTTTCTAACAACTCAGAGCTCAAAAGAAATTTCTGGAATGAGCTACTGGATTATATTACAAAGGCAACACCACCTTGGAGGTGCAGGAGTGAGGAGGAGATTATTGCTCCTTGGACTTATGGGAGAAAACGTGGTGGGATGGGCAAGCCCATTTCAATAGGAACGAAGGCGTATCCTAAGTGAGAAAGATGTGTGCAGTAAATGCTAGCCGCCTATGTGGAAAGTAACTATTCTGACCTTTAATGTATTTGTTAATGCAAATTCAACTGCATTTAAATCTTGAGTTAATGTGACTTTATTATATATTAGCAAACTTTCAAAATGTAGACATTTTAATAAGATTTTGGATTCAGTAGCTATTTATTGAGTACCAATAATGGGCTTGTTTCATTGAACTTGGTGATACACGCTCTGCCGCAGATATTTGCACAGAGTCTGAGAGTTTCCTGGTTGGTTGATACCCAGAAGGTCACCTAACCTTCCTAACCTAATCATCTGGCCTGGCAGTTGACCGGGCTCTATTTGAATGCCCGAGTGGTGGGGCACTTTTTTTTCACCTGAGAAGGGAACCAATTCTATAGAATGATGTTGATGTGTTTTCCTTTTATTTGATCACCACAACATGTATTTAAAGTACTTCACTCATTTTTAACATTAATGTGTCAGTGTAAAAGGATGTATGAGACATTCTCTCTTTTGCCACCTGTCCTCAAGCACTCTTCCTGATATATTTCATGCATATTCTTGTCTTCAGACAAATGTGTGTGTGGGCACAACTTTTTCCTCTTTTTTTTTTTCCAACACAAATAGGACCATACAATTCACAAGGCTGTGTACCTTGCTTTTTTTTTTTTTTAAAGAGTACTTTGGAGATCATTCCACATAAGCACAGATAGTTCTGCTGGATTCCTTTTACTGCATCTGCATAGTATTCCACTGTCTAGCTGTATTATTATTTATAACCAGTTGTCTATTAATGGCAGATTAGGGGTTGTTTAAAAAAAAAAAAGTCCCAGATATTTTAGGAATACCACTCTCTGCCTTCATACATGCTCTCGGGTCTTTCTTTCCTTTCCAGTCAATTCCTACCCACCTCCAATCCTGCTTCCTTCAATGTCTGTTCGTCCTTCAATCGATTTAACCTCCTTGGAGAAGCCTTCCCAAATTCCTCTCCAGGGCTTGGAGAGCACTGTGCGCACGCACACCTCCGTTACAGCAGTCAGCATAGTTAACTTTCCCTAGGATGTGTGCGGGGTCTAGCTTTCTACCTCCATAGGAAAATTGTACCTTCCTGGGACCAGGATATGTCTCTTAACTCCAGGGACCCAGTACAGTGCTGGAGCTGGGTCACACGAGGGCAAACGGGCCACCCAGACCTGTGCTTTTAGCAGGAACCATGGGAAGTGCGGGAGGGTAGGATGTCTGGTCACGAAAAACATCTGTGACTAGACTCCATGACTGTTTTAAGAAGAGAATTGCTTAAACTTATTCTAGGAATTGTAGGTAAGTTGTTCATACACTTACTTAGATGTGCCTCAGAAGAACTTGGTGACATGGGTCAAAATACAGATGCGGGAGCCCCTCCCTGCAGAGGCCAGTTCAGTAGGCCAGGAACAGATAGTGACCATTTGTATTTTTGTTTTTTTTAACTTTTTAAAGTTTTTTTGAAACTGGTCCTCAGGGAGAAGACCATTTGTATTTTTAACAAGTTTCTCAGGTGACTCTGATACGCAGGGCCTGGTCTGAGACACTCTATCTTTTTTAGACAAAAATATAAAGTGAAAGGAAGTGTTTTGACCCTCCAGTTCATAGTCTAGTTGGGGAGACAGAGAAAATGGTAAAAATGAAGTGGAATATGGGTACAAAATATAAACATATGCCAACCAGTTCTCTGTGGGGAGTACTCCATGCCGGCTGGGGTGTTAGAAAAGGCTTCGTTGAGAAAGTGAAACTTCAGCTGGGCCCAGGAGGATGGACGCCCAGTCTATGGGGTTTTGTGGACTTCAGGCTAGTCATTGTACAAACACACTTAAGGGTTTTAAGGAAAGGCCGTGCAATGTTGTGATTAAGAGCAAGAGCTCTGGAACTGGCTGCCTTCTTTCAAGTCACGGCTGTTCCACCACTTACTGGTGATGTGACCTTGGGTAGGTCAACTAGGTCAACTCACGTATCTAGGCCTCAGTTTCCACATCTGTTAAATGGAAGCAAAAGTTCTAACCTCAGAAGATGGCTGTGAAAATTAAAAGGGATAATTTATGTAAAAATCTTGTCCCCTGGTAAGCCCTTGATATTAATAAATAGGTGATTTTTTAATAGTAAGTTAAACACAGATTCAGGTTTTTATCCTAAATCTTTCTCTCAGGGAAGTGAGATGTGGCTTATAGGGACCGAGAGCTCAGCAGGAAAAGAAGAAAGAGGAGTCTGTCAGAAAGAGGGGGCTGACGTATTGTGTCGGCTCCCGTGAGTTTTCTGCTTTGAGGCTCTGAGCCATGACTGACCGACCCCTGGTTAGAAACCAAGGCCGAAGGAGCCACTTAGGCCTCTGTCCGCTGGGTTTTCTTTCTGTCCTTTAAAAAATTGTATTTATTTATTTATTTATTTACTTTTATAGAAGGGGTCTTGCTCTGTCACCCAGGCTGGAGTGCAGTGGCCCAATCATAGCTCACTGCAGCCTTGAGCTCCTGGGCTCAAGGTATCCTCCTGCCTCAGCCTCCTGAGTAGCTGGGACTACAGCCACACGCCACCACGCCCAGCTCCACTGGTTTGTTTTCCTAGCAGAGTAGCTCATGGTGCTACGTAAGGTAAGATTCAGGCCAAAATAGGCCAACGTATGGTGTGATATTTTCCCCAAATCCCATAAAAAATAGGAACTAGAATATTAAAATTATTTTCCTTCTAAATCATCCTTGTGCCACAGTTTATGTTATAATTTTGGATGACGTTTTTGGACTGTGGAAACCAGACTTTTCTTTTGCTCTGTTTTAGCAATGGTGCTACTACACGCTTAGGGGCAAGGCTGGGTAGCCCACTCTGTCCTCTGCTTCTTAGCTCTCCCCAACCAGCAGCAACTTTCCTTCTCTGAAAAGGATCTGGCAACAGCATTGTGTACGAGGTGTGACCGTGTGGGAAAGGACTCTCGGTATATATGGAACTCAGAGTGTGCATGGCGAGCAGTGGGTAATTTTGGTATAGGAGGAAAAAGAAAGATAAGAGGGAAAGAGAAGAATAGGAAGAAGGAAAGGATTAAAGGAAAGAACTAAAGAAGAGAAGGCAGAAAGAAAGGAAGAAAGAAACAAAAATTGAAAGGAAATAAAGGGCAAGGAGAGTTAAGACGAGTAAAAAGAAAGAAAACACAACAAAAAAAGGACAAGAAAGAATAGAAAAGAAGAGAGAAAAGAGAATGAAATTGGAGGCTTCTAATTTCATCCTGTTTACAGACTTTGGTTAAAACAAGAACTGTTTGGTTCCAATGCCTGGCACCTCATTGAGCACGCCTACTTTTGTTTAATGAACAAAACACCATTTGTTCCCAGGTCTCTGCTGACATTAATCAATAAAGTTGTTTCTCTTACCAAGGCACTACAAGGTGATGAGGGGAGATGCTAGAATAAATGCTAACTAGTAGGGACAACAATTATTTTTGAGCTTTAATGAGATACCAGACACGAAAGGCAGTTAATTTCTACCTAATGATCTGATGCAGTCTTTGGAGTTGTGCTACCTGGCTGCGTTGCTTTTATTGAACACGGCTCTCAGTGTTGGCTGACCTCTTGCTTAGTAAAAAGCCACTAATTTGATTCTGGAGCTGCAGAAAGACATGGTTATGTAGTTATTTTATGGCACTTAATTTCTAAACTATAAGGTGAGAATAGGAAAGAACAACTATTTTTAAAGAGAAGTCCAATTGGGTAAAGCCAGTTTTATAGAACTTGGGTATGAACAATAAATATGTAAATGTGTTTTCAGTTTTTTATGAGGTTGTCTGGAAAAAAGCCCTAGATTGGTTTTCTGCGTAGTGGCCCATTGTGGGAAGATGCTGATATCTACCATAATTCTTTAATGCCATCCACTAGGCTGGGCTTTAAAGGATATTTTTAAAATTGTCCTTCCATACAATAAAACAGATTGAATAACTCTAGATGAACTTTTAAACATCTGTGACTTTTGGAAGAACAAAGCCAGGATAGCACACAGACTGCCACTCCCCCTTGTGTAACAAAGCAGACATTGCTAATTGATTGCTGCACTTTTCCCATCATGTCCAGATGTGACCTCAAAATTCTTCACCCCATAGCACTCCAGGCAGACACTATTTGGAGACTTTAGACTGGAGTTGAAATCTTTTGCCATCCTTAATGTGGATCATAAGGACAAAGTTCTTTCTTCTCTCTCCTTGCTGTTTTTATTTTTATTTTTTTAACCTTATGGAAATTCTTAAGGATAAACAGCCTGGGCTTTGTATTTCCAGCTGAATCTCTAAACGGCTCATTGCTTGTTATGTCACTTTGAAAAGTGGGCCATTTTAGAAGTTCCACTGGAGAATTCTGACAAGATTGCTGAGGCAAGACTTCATTTTATTTTTTGAGCTTTTTACCCCATACCAGACATCAATAGGAGCCAACACCTGGAACAAATGGAAAATTGTGTATTTTAGCAGGGCAAGAAAATGGGTTGTGCCAAGTTGGGAATTTGATCTTTTAGGATGGCGAATTTTCTCTGATGGCAAATGAACACCATGTGACCCTGAATGCTCATATCTATTTGACTTTTCTCATCCCTGCATCTGGAAGTTGCTAGCAAAGGCCGGCAAATGACCACCCAGAAAAAAATAATGTGATAGGAAGGAAGATTAGGCTATGGTTTTTAAACCTGAGGAGTGAAATGGTTTCATTAAAATGCATTATTCATAGAATGAAAAATGCAGCCCTCATCTTTGGTTGACACATGATTATTAGATTCTTCAGGACCCCTTGAATTTGTTTTGCAACTGACATTACACAAATGGCATCAGAACTTTTTGAACCAAGGAATCAATTTCAAAATTCAATACTGCAGGAAAAGGAAAACAAATAGGCCTTGTCTGTTAGCATACAATGGCCCCAAAAATACACAACTGCAATTTCATGGCTGACCTGTGCTGTAATTTACTCCTGGTGGTTCACTTACTGAAATTTTAATTCTTTGGACTCTACCGTTGGCCAAAAACGATCTGTATGTGAAAACTATTGCATAGCCTCTCTCAACAAGGAAGAAGAAGACAAGGTGATGTGCAAAACTTTAATTTATGTGGTGTGGCTGAGGAGAGCAAGAGAGTGCTTGATCCTGGCTGTGCAGCCTTGAGCAAATTCCAAATTTCTCTTATCTTTAGTTTCTTCATCTGTAACCAGGGTTACAGATACATGTCTTAGGTTTGTTAGGGGAAGGGGAGAGGAGTTCGTGCATATGGAGTGCTTAGCACAAGTCCTGATACATTGAAAAAGCTCAGTAAATTTTATTTTTTATTTTTTATA
>CM052436.1:140088337-140101037 GCA_028533085.1 Varecia variegata | reverse complement strand
GGAAGCCAGCAGGTAAGCTCTTCAGTGCCCCCAGAAACAGGCCTGCAGGCCTCAATCTCAGGTGTGGACCATGAAGCAGCCCTGTGACAAGGTACCAGCCCCTATTTATAGTATATGTATTATAGCATGGTATATGTAGTATTATTAATAGTATGGAAACACTACTGATTTTTGTATGTTGAATTTGTATCCTGAAACTTTACTGAATTCGTTTATTAGTTCTAACAGTTTTTTATGGACTCTTTAGAATTTTCTACATATTTGATCATGTCATCTGCATACAGAGATAATTTTTACTTCTTCCCTTCTGATTTGGATGGCTTTTATTAGTTTTCTTGCCTGATTGCTCTGGCCTGGACTCCCAGTACTATGTTGAATAGCAATGGTGAGAGAGGGCAGCCTTGCCTTGTTCTGGGCCTTAGAGGAAAAGCTTTCAGTTTTTCCCTATTGTTTATGTTGTTAGCTGCGAGTTTTTTATGTATCCCCTTTATTGTAAGTTCCTTCTACACCTATATTGTTGAGAGTTTTTATCTTGATAGGATGTTGAATTTTGTCAAATGCTTTTTCTGCATCTATTGAGATGACAATTTTTTTGGTCTTTCACTATGCTAATGTGGTATATCACATTTATTGATTCGCATCAGTGAACTATCCTTGCATCCCAGGGATAAATCCCACTTGATTGTTGTGTATGATCCTTTCAATGTGCTGTTCAATTTGGTTTGCTGGTATTTTACTGAGGATTTGTGCAACTATATTCATCTGGGATATTGGCCTGTAGTTTTATTTTCTTGTGCTATATTTGTCAGGCTTTGAAATCAGAGTGATGCTGGCCTCAAAAAATGAGTTTGAAAGTGCTTCCTGCTCTCTAATCTTTTGGAAGAGTTAGAGAAGGATTGGCATTAATTCTTCTGTAAATACTTGTTAGAATTCACCTGTGAAGCCATCTGGTACTGGGCTTTTCTTTGTTAGGAGGTTTTTGATTATAGATTTAATCTTCTTACTCATTATTGACCTGTTCAGCTTTTCTATTTCTTTATGATTCAGTCTTGGAAGTTATATATTGCTAAAAATTTATTCATTTTTTTCTAGGTTTTCCAATTTGTCAGCACATGATAGCGCATAGTAGCCTCTTACGGTCCTTTGTATTTTTGTGGTATCGGTAATGTCTCCTCTTTCATTTATAATTTTATTTGAGTCTTCTTTTTTTCTGGTTAGTCTAGTTGAAGGTTTGTCAATTTTGCTTATCTTTTCCAAAAATGAACTCTTAGTTTCATTGATTTTTAAAATTATTTTTCTGTTTTGCTTATTTCTGCTCTAATATTTATTATTTATTTCCTTCTGCTAACTTTGGGTTTAGTTTGTTCTTTTTTTATAGTTCCCTGAGTTGTAAAATTAGATATCTAATTGATATATTTCCTCCTTTTTAATGTAGGCATTTAATATTATAAACGTCCCTGTTGGAACTGCTTTTACTGCATCCCATAAGTTTTCATAAGTTGTACTTTCATTTTTGATTGTCTCCAGGTATTTTTAAAATTGCCATTTGATTTCCCCTTTTACCTAGTTGTAGTTTAAGAGTGTGTTGTTTAGGTTCCATGTGTTTGTGAATTTTCCTGTGTTCTTTCTGTTATTAATTTCTAGTTTTATTTCATTGTAGTCTGAGAAGATACTTGGTATGATTTTAGTCTCTTGAATTTGTTAAGACTTGTTTTGTGACCTAAAATGTGACCTATCCTGGAGAACATTACATCCACACTTGAGCAGAATGTGTGTTCTTCTGTTGGGTGGAAAGTTCTGTATGTGCCTGTTAGATCCATTTGGTCTATATTGTTGTTTAAATCAGCTGTTTCCTTATTGATTTTATGACCGGATGTTCTATCCATTATTGAAAGTAGAGTATTGAAGTCTCTTACTATTATTGTGTTGGGATTAATTTTCCCTGTCAGTATTTGTTTGATACATTCAGGTGCTCTGATGTTGGGTACATATATGTTTACAATTATTGTATTTTCCTATTGAATTGATACTTTTATTATTATATAATGATCTTTTTTGTCTCAAGTGACAGTTTCTGATTTAAAGTATATTTTGTCTTATATAAGTATAGCCAGATCTCTGATCTTTTGTGGTTACCATTTGCATAGAACATTTTTTCATCTCTTCACTTTCAGTGTGTGTCTTTATATCTAATGTGAGTCTCTTATAGACAGCATATTACAAAATCTTGTTTTCGGTCCATCAGCCATTCTATGCCTTTTGTTATTCAGTTTAATCTATTTATATATAAAGTGATTATTATTAGGTAAGAACTTACTATTGCCATTTTGTTAATTGTTTTCTGTCTGATTTGCAGTTCTTTTATTATTCTCTTTCTCACTGTATTCTTTTATTATCTGATAATTTTTTGTTGTGGTTTGGGTCAATTGCTTTCTCTTCCTCTTTTGTATATCTACTAAATATATATATATATATATATATAATTTACCATGAGTCTTGTATAAATCTTCTTGTTGTTATAACTGTTTATTTTGATTTGATAACTTAATTTCAAATGCATACAAAAACTCTACAATTCTCCCTCTCCACACTTTGTGTTATTGAAGTGAGAGTTTAATTCTTTTTATATTTTTGAGTCCATTAGAAATTTTCTGTGGTTATAGCTCTTTTTAATATGTTTTCGTTTAACTTTTATTTTAGAGTTACAGGTAATTTGTGCACCACCATTATAATGTTATATTATTCTGTATTTTGCTATATATTTACCTTTACTAATGAGATTTATACTTTCATATGCTTTTCACATATAAAATTAATGTTTAGTGTTTTCAATTCCTTCTGAAGAATTCCGTTAAGCATTTTTTCTTGTAAGGCATGTCTAGTGGTGACAAACTCCCTCAGTTTTTGTTTATCTGGGAAAGATTTTATCTCCCCTTCATTTTTAAAGAATAAATTTGCAGGATTTGGTAATTTTGGTTGGCAATTTTTTTTCTTTCAGTACTTTGAATATATCATCTCACTCTCTCTTGGCCTGCAAGTTTTTTGTTAAGAAACCTACTTATAGTCTTATGGTGGTTCCCTTGTATGTGACAATTCACTTTTCTCTTGCTGCTTTCAAAATTCTCTCTCTGTCTTTGACTTTTGACAATTCGATTATAATATGTCTTTATATTGACCTCTTTATGTTCAACCTATTTGGGCTCCTTTGAGCTTCTTGAGTCTGGATATCTATTTTCATCCCTAGTTTGGAAAGTTTTTAGTTCTTTTTTTTTGTTTAAATAAACTTTCTGTCTCTTTCACTCTCTCTTCTCTTTCTAAGATTTCCATAATGTGTGTGTGTATATATGTATATATACATATATATTTTTTGCCTGATGGTATCCTATAAATCCCATAGGCTTTCCTCACTCTTTTTCCTTTGTTTCTCCTCTGACTGGATAATTTCAAATTACCTGTCTTTGAGCTAACTGATTCTTTCTTCTCCTTGATCAAATTTACTGATGAAACTCTGTATTGCATTTTTTAGTTCAATCATTGTATTCTTCAGCTCAAAAATTTCTGTTTGGTTCTTTTTAGGTTTTTAACTCTCTTTGTTCAACTTCTCATTTTGTTCTTTTATCATTTTCCTGATTTTATGAAATTGTTTACCAGTATTCTCTTTTAGCTCACTGAACTTCTTTAGAACAGTTATTCTGAATTCTCTGTCAGGCAATTTGTGGATCTCAATTTCTTTGGGGTTGGTTACTGGAGGTTTATTATGGTCTTTTGATGGTGTCATGTTTTCCTGATTTTTTCATGTTCTTTGGATCCTTATGTCAGTGTCTGCATGTTTGAAGAAGCAATCACCTCTTCCAGAATTTATGGATTGGCTTTGGTAAGGAAAAGCCTTTAGCTCCAGGGGGGAGTTGATGGGGTGCTAATTTTGGGGGGGATGCACTGGAGTGCTTTGTGGCACCAGATCTAGTGGTGTGGGGCTCTAAGTGCAGGGGTGTGTGGTGGTTCAATCATTGTATTCTTCAGCTCAAAAATTTCTGTTTGGTTTCAGGTCCATGTGGATGTGATGGTTCAGGCAGCTGGAGTTTGTAACATCAGCAACTCTATGGCCCTTGGGAGCAAAATTCGTGTGTGTGTGTGGGGTCTTCAGTGGTTGTGGGGGCTGTTGAGGTCCTCAGCAGTGCCTCTGGGTCCTGCTGGAAAGTGGAAAGATTAACTAGGTAGGTGGGGGCCAGGGTCAATGGTGTGTCCCCACATAGCAGTGGGGGCCAGTGATAGGGGTTGGCTGCATGTATGTGCATGGCTCCAGGGGTCAGGGCTGGCAGTGTACATGTGGTGAGGGCTGCAGCCATTGGTGGTGGCTGGGGCCAGTTATGGGTGTTTAGTGGTTCCACTGGGTCCTGGGGCTGGGGTGCCTTCAGAGCACTGGTTTGGAGCAGCTCTGATGAGAGAAGGGAGGAGGAGATGTTGGCTCAGGCAACTATATTCCATAAAGGCAAAAACTGTGGGGCTCTTAGTAGCAAAAGTTGCACAGGGACTTCAACAGTTCTGCTGGTTGTTAGTTTCCTAAGCAGCAAAAGCTGGCAGGGTTCTCTTTGGAGCAGGCTTTTGGGTTCTATGGTGGTGATCACTGCAGAGTCCTTGGTGATAAAAGCTGTGGGAGGTCATGGCGGCTGTGGGGGCTGTTGAGAAGCTCTGTGGTGAAGGCTCTGAGTCCTTTGCAGAGAAGGCCTCTGGGGGCCTCAGTGGCACCAACCATGTGGCTGATACTGATAGTTCCCAGCCTTCTTCTTTGTCCCTAGACATCTCTAGATGTCTCAGCTATGTCACTCTCCCCAGCTATCTAGGTGAAATGAAACAAAAGTGGGTTCTTTAGGCAGTGCACTGAAAGGCTGGGGAAACTGGACATTCATCCTGTTCTTCTTTTCTCTCACAAAGGGAGCATGTGGGCTGAGGAGATCCTTCTCAGCACTGAGCTGTGCCGGCTTGGGGGATGGGACGATGCAGACAAAATGAAACTGTCCTTCCTACCCTTTCTGTGCAGTTATTCTTAATTTTTTTGCTCTACTTTGTTGCTGCAAATTCTTAACTAGTCTCCTGAGCTCTCTCAACTATTTTGTTCATTGACAGCTATCTAATTGTTATTTTGTGAGGGTGGGAGAACAAAGGCTGGGATCTCCTACTCCACCATCTTGCTGATATCGCCCCTCCTGCTACCAGACGCAGCCTTCTTGTTTTGGAAATAGAAAAAATATTGTTTCTCAAAGGAGATACTTTAAATCTGAGAGCCAGGATGGTGAATGCCTTGACATCATATACCTGTGCATAATTCAATACTATAGGTTTCATTCATGACATCATTTTTCCAAAGTGAGAAAAAAAGATTTTGCTTCTGTGACAATGTGGAGTTTGCTCCACTGTTAGTAAAGGAAAGTAACTCTGGGAAAATGGGGCATGACATTTGAAGATTGTTTGAAATGGGGCAGTGCTTACTGAGATACTTAAATGGTAGATTAGACATAGAAGCAGATTAAACTTAGAAGAGGTGTTTCTCAAGAATGTCCTTCCTTTAAGACAATCTAGATTGAAAATGATCCACTTGGGGAGGGAAATTCTTTAGGATACATTGATTCCACTGCAGCATTACCAACTGCTGTATTAATCATAATATATTTTATTTATTTACTCAGCAACTATTTACCGAGCACAATCACTATAGTAGTCATTGGAGATAGAGAGCATGTTTGACATTGTAAATGTATTCCACCAGTTAATACAAATTTGCTAGTATTCTAAGTGCTATGGATAAGAGTTACATGGTGCAATGAAAGCTTCTAAGCTAGTCATGGAGGTCATGAAGGGCTTTCCTGAGGAGGTGATGCTTGAGCTGAGATTTGAGTAGGAGCCACACAATTGACAAGGGCAAGGGAAGATGTTAATGACAGAGGAAACAGCACATTCAAAAGCCCTGTGGTGGGAGGGACCTAGGGGTAGGCAAGGGCTGGAGAGAAACCCAATGTGGCTGAAATGAAGAGCATGAGGGGGATGGTTAAGAAGTATGAGATGAGGTTTTGAAAAGAGGTAGAAGTTAAATCATCAATGCCTTTCATCTATTCATCAAAGGATGTTAAACAGTATTGCTATCTTTTGATGAAAGAGAAAACCATGGGCAGGGGAGATAGACGTTACCAGATTTGTACTCAGAATAGATTTACCCATCTGTACTCTGGATACCCAATGAGAGGAGTTAAGAGAGGGTGTGGCCCAACTAGTGAAAAAGGCCACTTTGTGCCTGAAAGCATTAGGACCCCGAATATCCCCCATGTGTGCAGAACCAGAATTTCTACCTTCATTGCTACTTTGGATTAAGACAATAGATTGGACCTTTTAAAAATTACTATGATTACTATTTTGTAGCAGAAACTATCTTTTAAACAAAATCTACAGCTTCATAAAAAATGACAAATACTGAGCTGCTCTGGCTTAGGTGGGGTTGGGAGGTGGTGGACAGAATTCATCTGTAATGATTAATTTTGTTCGTCAACTTGCCTGGGCCATGATGCTCTGATACTTGGTTATTCTGGATGTTTCTGTGAGGGTGTTTTGGATGAGATTAACATTTAAGTAGGTATAGTTTGAGTAAAGCAGATTGCCTTCCATAATGTGGGTGGGCCTCGTCCAATTAGCTGAAAGCCTGAACAGAGCAAAGACTGACATCCCTGTGCAAGAAGAAATCTTACAGCAGATGGTCTTCTGACATGAACTGCAAAATTGGCTCTTCTCTGGGTGTCCTTCCTGCTGGCTCTCCCTACAGATTTTGGACTCACCAGCCTCCATAATCATGTGAGCCAATTCCTTAAAATCAATCTCTCTCTTTCTGTATATGGACATCTTGTTGGTTCTATTTGTCTGGAGAACACTAATACACTGTCTATCCAGTCTCTACTCCACTTTATCCCAGCAAAAGTCACCATCCCTACATTCCTTGTAGCTGAGATTGCAAACCACTGGTTTAGGGCCTTGAGATTGGCAAAAAGAGGGAAGGAAAATTCGCTGGGAATATGTGTGAAGCTCTAGTGCTCCTCTTAGATATGTACTGTTTGATCCCTGCCCTCTCCTAGTCTTGAAATACAGTAAAAAAGGATGATTAAGAAATGGAAAGTATTTTTTCAGATAGGATTAAAAGTAATTTTATCCCCATTTTTCAATTTTAATCTAAGCATGGAATTGTACAACAGAACTCAGTTGTGGATGAATAGAAGCTGTGGAATGTTAATAAGACTTATTACCTTCCTAGGCTGAAAAAACAGGAGTAAACAACTCATCACTTATATTAGCAGTGCTTCTTATCTGTTTGGTATATGTGTCTTTAAAAATTTGATGAGTATTAAAGGCATGGACCCTTTCCCTCCTAAAATGTCTGATTAAAACCCACATATTTAACATTTTACTATGCTTTCAGATGTTTGTGGATGTCCCCTTAAAAACTCCTACACCGGGGAATAGCATTTATTAATACGAATTTGGTTGGTGGTGGTTGTGATAGAGTGGAAAGTGCTCTGTACATGGAATACCAAGACCTGGTTCAAGCTCTAGCTTCGTTACAAACTAGTTAAGTAATTTTAAGCAAATGGCTTCATTTCAGTGAGTTTCAATTTCTGTAGCTATGAAATGGGGATGACAATACTTAGTAGAGAGGGCTGCCATGGCCATTAAATTAGATCATGTATGTACAGAACTTTGCAAACCCTAAAGGGCTCTGTGGATGTAAGATGATGGTATTTGGTCATTAGACAAACTTGTCAGTCACCTTGGCAGACCTCGCTTGAAGACATGGAACACAGGAAAGATGAGTTTTGATAAGGGAGAATGCAAATGCTCGGAGTTTTTGCTACTGGGGCAGGCAGTGCACAGGAAGTTATGTGCAGAAGCACACAGCAGGCAGAAGAGAGAGCACCAGGGTAGTTGACAAGAGGATGGAAAGATGCTAAACAGTTATCTCTTTTCACTATTTTGCATATAGCTGGCCATAGTTCGGTGCTCTGCAAGAGGCCTTGTGGATAGAAGGGCCTGGGTGGGATCAGAAATGAGCAGATCTGGGACTCCTGGTCCCATACGGTGAAAAAGGCCCTAGAATGGGCCTTGGGAAGTTTCCCTGCGTCCAAAACTTTGAAAGGTTGATTGAAATACATCGGTCAGTAGATATTCCATCTGGTTTCTCTGTGCTTCCTGAGGGTCAAAGAATAAAGATGTCAAATGAAACAGCTATTCTTACCGGGCACTGCCGTGATCCTCTACTAAGCCTCCTTGAGGCTTTTGAGGGCTCCTGCTGGTCTCTAGCTTGAAAATAACAGTGTTGGTGCTACCTTACGATTGAAAAGGGATTTCTGCAAGGACCTTGCAGGCTGGTGATCACGTTTGAGGTATTTGGGACTGGTTTCCATTGTGGTTATTTCACGAATGAGCAAGCTGAGTATGAGATGGGCTGACCTGTTCAAGGTCATATTGCTAGCTTCTAAGAGGTGTCTGTCTGCCTCCTGGTCTTGTGCTTTTTATACTGTGCGGTGACACAGCCTTGGGAGGTCGCACGGTGCAGTGTTAAGAGCACAGACTCCAACAGGGGACCCCATTTATTAGATGTCTGATCATGGGCAAGTCACGTAGACTCTATGTGTCTCAGTTTCTCCTTCTATAAAGAGGGGCTACCGGCTTATGTATACCTCATAGAGGTATTGTGGGGATTAAAACTATGAATACACCTGAAGTGTTTGGGAACCTTGCCTGGCTTATAGCAAGTGCCATTTAGCTCTCTGTTCCAATGCATCTCAGTGTGAGAAACTGTGCACATAGACGATCTCTGGTGGAAAGTTTTAGGAGCAGAGACTGAGTATAGTCCCAGGAACTTCATAAGCACAGTGGACCGCTTTTGACATTTAACAGGTAAGGTGCTCAGGGCCCATAGCACATGCTTAACCTCATCCTTCAGGTCTTAGCTCAAATATCACCTCCTCCAAAAGGTTGTCCCTGCTTGTTAATGGCTTCTCTTACCTCCCTGCCCACTTCTTCTATGTTCCATCATCCTAATTCCTTTCCTTGTAACATTTACCACAATCTGTAATTCTCTTTGTTTATTTACATATCTATGTATTCGTTTGAATGCCTCGCCCACCAGAATGTTAAGCTTCACAAGGGCAGGGACTTTGTCTACCTTCTTCGCTTCTAGTATCACAATGCCTAGCATGGATCCAAATGCATAGAAGATAGCCAGTGATGAATGTTGTGTGTGTATGTGGTGCACGGCAGCGAAGTTCTGGCTTATCTGTAAGTTCAGGTGGTAGGGAGCAGGGACTAGAGCAGAACTTTAAAATGTAGGCATTCGCCTCTATTGATCACCGGGCTGTGATCTTTCTCCCTTGAATGCAGTGATGTTATTAGCAGACCACTCCTCTGCCTTCGAGCCTAGGGTGAGCTATCCCTGTGCATTCTACATTACACAGCAGCAGCTAGCAACTGGCCTCCCCGAGATCTAAACAGAAGCGTTCCTTCTCTGCCACCAGCATGGATTATTTTGGTGCCTTTATTATTTTTCTGATAGATGAAAGTGACCAAGGCTGAAAGTTCCAGACACATCTATTTGTGGCTGCCTCATCCTCCATTTCAAATTCTATTTGTAAACATCACCATTTCTTCACCTTCTAATTGTGGACTGATTAAGGCAGAGCGCATAAACATGACACAGAGGGCACAACAGATCACCGAGACACGAGCTCGTTTACCCGAAGAGAGATTGCACTAGCTTTTATAACACAAAAGGAATAGGCACAATAAATTACAGTGCTACCTTGAAATTAAAATTTTTATTCAGAAACCAGTGGTGCTCAGGAGAAAACCACCTGAGAAGCAATTACATGGTGATAAAATCTGCGGACGTTTCGTTGATGTTGGAGGCTGAGCTCGGGTTGCTGTTTGAATTCAGAATTTGGGATTGTCCGAATGCATTGTGTGTGTCTTAGGCTTTGATGAGGGGCTGCTTGTGGGTGTGCTGGCTGGCTGCAGGTCGCTGTCCTGCACTTTGTAGAATGTTTGCATGATAAAGCACAATTATTTCTGTTGCAGAAAGTATAGGGTTGGGAACCAAAGCCCTTGGTCCCCTAAAGTTTCGCTGAAAAATCACTGACATGAGGCAGATTGATTGATAGGTGAAAAGGCATGCAAATTTATTTAACGTGTATACAGAGGAGCCTTCAGAATGAAGAACCAAAGATAGAGGGGAAATTGTCCATTTTTATGCTTAGGTTCAACAAAGTATGACCAGCCATGTAGAAATACAACTGGGAGAAAGGGTATGATCTCATGCTAATAGACTGAGTGGGGAAACCCGGCAAGGCCTGTCTGTCCAGATTCTTCTTGGCCTCTCTGAGCTTCCTTCCTTCCTTCTGGGTGTGCATGACCCTTTCTGGAATGAGTGTCTTATGAACTATAGTCAAACAAGGTAGGTCAGATAATTTCTTTATGGCCGGCTTTCTACACAGAATAATTGTAGAGTTTATGGCTGGCTTTTGAGAAAAGGGGTTCTGGTTTCTATGACCCAATTGGGGAAGAGGAATTCTAGTTTCTGTGGCCAGCCTCAGGGGAGAGTGTGACTGAGAGGCAGGAGG
Source organism: Varecia variegata (assembly GCA_028533085.1). Taxonomy (NCBI): domain Eukaryota; kingdom Metazoa; phylum Chordata; class Mammalia; order Primates; family Lemuridae; genus Varecia; species Varecia variegata. The sequence continues at coordinate 140,090,385 of CM052436.1, read as the reverse complement.
GCAGGAGAAGATCAGAGACAAACTTTTGCTTCTGAGATTGCATCTGAGATTTAATTTTGGGATATTATTTTCTGTGCCCCAACGAGAGCAGAGTGTCAACCAAAGCTAGAAGTGTTAATAATTATTCTGTCTGGGACTTTAATAGGAAACATACAGCTAGATGTAGCTCTGAGTTGTTAGACAACTTTTTAAAAGGTAGTTAGGTTGGATTGCAGCCTGGGGGAGGAAGGGGTAGCAGTGAAAATGGGCTACCTTAGGAATCCTGAGACCTGGGGTCCAATCTACCAGGTTTTAGCTTGAGCCACCTACATCCCCACTCTGGCCCTCTGTTTTCTCATCTGTAAAATGAAGGCATGGGGCTAGATGGTTTCTAAATTTATTTCTAGCTATTTCTTTCTAAGGCCATGTTTAAGCTGGTGTTCTGTTCAGTGGTCTTCTGGAACAGTCCTTATGTTATTTGAAACGTATTTAAATTGAGAAGGCAAAGGTAGGGACTTCTGTTTGACTTTACAAAGCTAACTTTGAACTCGGTAGGAGGTGGAATATCATTCTAATCTGGCAGCATGGACCTTTCTACTACTATTTATGGTGGCAGCCGGGGACCCTGGGGAACTGTGAGGTGAGATCAATATAAGTTCAGCTGTACGGAATTTCCAGGAAATACCTACCTTCCTACCACTTAAAAGCACAAGTCTCTTTGCAGGCTGTGGGGGCAAGTTCCTGGCAAAGTCTTGGTTATTTGGGGGATTGATGAAAGCTCTGTAATGTTAGGGATCCCATTGGTCTTGTATACCACTGTTTCTTCTATCTGGTATATGATAGGTGTTGAATTATTATTTGCAAATTTAATAAATTAAATTTGCTAATTTAAATCATAGGGTCTACTAGACTTATGGAAAAAGGAAGAGGGCTTGGATATCTCCTTATTTCCCTTTTCATTTTAGTCCATCAATTCCTCTCTGTTGTGGTTGCTGAATAATCCTAGAAGTGCTTTGGTAGGACAGAAAAATTCTCATTTTTCTGAGGGGGAGAGTCAATTAAATCTCTTAATTTTTCTTCCATGACTTAGTTGGGAATGACCAAACAGACATGTTGGGTTAGACATGAATGACAATTTAGGAATTGCAAGGATGTTACCAGTTTAGTTTAATTTCTATTACCCACCACCTCTGTCCTTCCCCTCTGAAACCTTTCCTGAAACCTCAGGCTGCCCTCTACTCTAGATGTCTCCAGAGCATGTGTTAGCCAGGGCTTGCCTTGTGTTATACAATCTTCATTTGCTTCCACGTCTAAATTCCCAGCCTTATCATGAGTTTCCCCCAAATGGGATCTTACCCTTCTTGTTTTGTGTCCTCCTTGGCACAGTTCTTTTATCTCTGTTTGCTGAGAAAGAAGGTCCTTCAGGGGCCCTGTGGCTCTTTGACACACGGACAAGGGAGAAACAAACCTTCGATGAACAGAGCTGCTATCTGGTAACATCTACTGTGCACCTAGGACTCGGCAGGCTGCGTCGGAAGGCACAGAGCAGGAGCAGCCACGGTTTCCATCCTAAGCTTCTTACAACTTAGGGAGTGAATATCTATGCATAAAACAGAAGCTTGGATCTATAAAAATAGATTAACATCAAGTGCGAGGTTGCGTGGATACTGGCAGTGTATCCCTTTTGGCATTCAGAGGAATCAGACACTTAAGGATGACATCTTATTTTCTAAAGTGGCTGTAATGCACCTTTAAAAACCCAATATAGACACAACCACATTCTAGAAACAAGTACTCGCAAACAAAACAGCTGGCCAGTCAGTTTCTTGTCTATCTTAAATTCACAAATTATGGGTTCTTGATGGCCTCTGCCTGTTGGGTAGTCTCACCCTTGACTTTATCAGACTGCAAAGACATGTATGTATCTTCTGACTCATTTCTGATCACCAGAGGCTTTGTTTCTTAGGTGAATGAGTTGAGATTTCTTTTATGCTGTTGGAGGCCTGGCTGACAGCCAGTTTTGTGGAATTCCTGACATTCCCCAGTCAAGTAGATTAGAAAATTATTTG
>CM052436.1:140053010-140080498 GCA_028533085.1 Varecia variegata | reverse complement strand
TGAGCCTCAGTTTGTTCATTTAAAAAAAGCAAGGTTGCTGGTTAGCATGCCTCACAGGATGGCAGTGAGGATTAAATGAAAGGATGTGTAGGGAGTGTGTTGTAAACTGCAAAGTGCTATGCTGATCTAGGGTATTATTATTGCCCTTTGGAGCGGTGCAGAGCAAACCTTAGCCCTCTAGCACAGTTACTCTCGTTTGTCCGGTTTTGGATGCAGGAAAGTGGATATCCTGTGAATGTAAATGATCCCTAAGTGTGTTCTATGAAAACCAGTGTCCTGTGACAAGTTGCAAGGCATGCCTGGGGGAAAGGGTTCTGGCCAGATAAGCTTGGCAAACGCACTCTACTCCGTACCCCCTTAGCAATTGACAAGGCGTAAAGTATATTAAAAGTCCCTGTATTGAAGAAATCTGTTGGACTTTGTTTATCCATGTCCCTTAAATGTATTTGCTCTCAGAACCCTCTTCACCGAATACCCCTTCACATCTTGCAAGAGAGCATTTTGCAAAACCTTTGACATATTTAAAGAGGCTTTGCAGTGTCCTGAGCCTTCTCCTGGCTAAATATCACCCATTCTTCAACTATGCTGCATGGTGTTGGGTTTCTCTTAGCATCACGATCATTCTTTTTCCATGTTTGTTGTATCTATGTTTGTCTTTGACCTGTACTTGAGCACACAATTCCAGGTGTGGCTTGACGATTAGACTAGACACGGGCAGGTGCACTCGAGGACTCTGGGCTTCCTGTGGGGAGAGGAGTTTGGGAGCAGGGCCATCACTGGTCTCTCTTCTCCCGTTCTCAACAGACAAATCTCCCGTGAATCTCACGGGCCAGGCTACCGTGAGTATTGGGGCGCCCATCTTTGAACCTCAAAATCATTTACCAGGCGGAGAAGCAACGGTGCCATCCCTCTGCCTGGAGATGAACGGCCCCTAGGGGGCAATGTGGTCACAGGAAAGGACACTGGTTGCCCAAGATTTTTCTGGGTGCTAAACCTATCCAGACGCTACTCTGAGGAAGGGCTGTACTCTTTCAGTTTATTTTTATTTTTTACCAAATGTCCTAGGAAATAGTTAAAATGTCAACTGGAGCATGAAAGGCAAACACTAAGGGAAGGTGGGAGTCCCAGAGGAAAGACACAGCCATTGTCTCAGAGAGGAAAGGGCCATCAGTCAGTCGCCTGGGGTGGTGCTCGTGGCTACGCGTCGTGTGTCTGTAGGCTGCTGTTATGCTTCTGGATTAGGGCTTCAGTCCTTAGGACAGATACTCACATTTATCTTGAGCTGGAGCAAACTTCCCTAAGAGTGACACATACACAAATGTTCCTGGTCTCTGGGTATTAGAATTTGATTAGAATTTTAATGAAAAGGGAAAGTTGACCTTTTAGTTCAAGAAATAATGAACTGTAGTATGTCATGATATAATCAATACACACATACATCCTAGTGGTTAAGGGCAAAGATTGAGCCAGGGTCGAGTCACAATCTTGCCTCTGCTGCTTCCCCGCAGGGTGAACTTGGCCAAGCTATTTCAGCTTTCTGAGCCTCATAGATAGTTGCTTCCTCAACTATGAGGTTTGAGGATTAAATATAATGACAAATGTAAAACATCTTGGATAACAGTGGTTCTCAAAGCGTAGTCCCCAGACTGGCAGTAACACCTGGTCACCCATTAGAAATGCCAATTCTCTGGTCCCATCCCAGATCTACTGGGGGTGGGCCCAACAATCTGTGTTTTAACAAGCCCTCCAGGTGACTCTGCGGCATGCTAAAGTTTGAGACATGCTGTTGGATAGTTACTGGCTTATAGATGCTAAAAAATAACAGTATTCATTATTATTGCGGTTGTTATGAATTTTTGTTGGGAATACAAAATACATGATCTCTGCTTAGAAGAGACTGACAGTCTGGGAGGATGAAGGTGTTGCATGGGAGATAGTCAGATAATCAGTGTGATTACCGACAGTAAGGGAAGTAGAGATTCTGAGGAAAGAGAGAAGCGGATGCCTGTAGGGCTGGTGCGACATGTCAAAGCTTCATGGTGGGGAAGGACTGAAAGGATGAACAGTATTGAAAAGGCAGAGTGACGTGAGTGGGGCGCTCTGGTTGAGGGAAACAGCAGGAGTAAGAGCTGTGGCTTAGAGGGGACAATAATCAGGAAGTATTGAGACTGCGGCTGTGTCATCAGCATTTGTTTAACATTCGGAGAGAGTCCATTGCAGCCCAGGTACTGTGTGAGCACTGGGGGCGTGGACGTGAGAAAGGCCCAGGGCGCTGAATTTTTGAAAGTACTGCAATTGTGGACCAGAATACCGCCACCATCATCATGCTCATCATTTTCATCATCATAAATGCCAGGTATTGAGAACTTGCTGCGTATCAGATGCCATTCTGAGCACCTTACATGAATCTGCCTCCTTAATTCTAACAAAAACCTGGTGGCATATATATTATTATTACTCCCTTCTTTGTATGCATGAAGAAATTATGTCTTCTAGAAGTTAAATAAATTGCCAAAAGTCATGCACAGAATTCAGTGAAGGAGCTGGGACTTGACCCCAGTTCTGCCTGATTCTCAGTGGCTTTTAAATACGTGGTCACTTCTTTTTGAGGGATGGAGGGTTTGTGGGGCACTGCCAGGAATGCTCGCCCAATATCGTGTCTCTCCTCTACATTTCCCAGCCCTCCCGTGCAGTCACGTGAGCCCACATGACTACTTCAGGACAAAGAAACGTGAGCAGAAGGAACATGTAACACTCTGGACTCAGGCATTGGAAAACCTGCCCACGATTCTCCAGCCTCTCCTTCCCTGCAGTGGAGAGCAAGCGGGTAGGTTTGTGTTCTAGATGTGCCATTACACGATCGTGCAGCCTACGCCGGCCTGAGTCCCTGAGTAAATCTGTGGCACAGCTCTCTGGACATCTGTGCTGGGCATGTGGCTTAAGCAGGAAATACACGCTTGCCGAGTTAAGAGGCTGTGTTCTGGAGGCTGTTACAGAAGCATGAGCCCAGCCTATGCTGACTGATGCAGTTTATAAAAGGGGACGAAATTAGATATGTAGGGTAGAGAGTCCTGAATTTTGGTCTAAGGATTTTCCAATGTAGTTTATATGCAAGTTGAACCATTGGAAGTTTCTTTGCAAGAAATGGGAATCTTATGTCCTTGTGGCATAACTGGTTAGTGCATTTGGCTGTTAGCTGAAAGAAACAGGAATCTTTTTGTCTCTTTTAGGAACTAAGTTAAAGGAACACAAAAGAGTGTACATACAGCATTATTTTTTGAGATAATCCTGTTTTAAGATGCTCTTTCCAGTTATTTCCCTGAAAAAAAAACATCCAAGGATTTTGGAAAATACAACAATTTGTGGTTAATTCTAAATTTTATTGGCTTCTTCACACACGTAGAATCCACACATACACTCACACACATATATACACACACTAAAACAAAGAAAACACCAAAAAAAAAAAAAAAAAGAAAGAAAGAAACATTTTCTTATGTGTTTGTGTGTCCTAATTTTCAGTCTGGGAAAATATGATTACCTTAGACGTGTTCTCCTAGCTGCCCAGAGGAATGTCCAAAGGGTTCAGTTCCACGAACAGCACTTAATCTTGAAGTCCACATCCAGCCCGTTCTCGCCGCCCTTGGCAGATGAACTGTGACAGCGCTGCTCTCCGTGGTTGCCTGGCCGCTGGCGTGTACACGGTACACCCCTTTCAGTTCCCTGCCTCCCCAGAGAATGTGCTGGGAGCCCTGTCAGACCTTTTAGATTCTTGGCATGAGTTTGGAGCTCAGCTGAGGTGGGTGGGATCCCTGAGCCTGCTGAGTGGTTCTTTGTTATTTATTTTTAATGTCAAATTATAACAAGAACTACCAGGGCCTCAAGGGAAACATCTTTAAAGAGAACATAGCACCGTGGTACACCCTTCAGCCAGGTAAAAGTTCAAGAGCCAGTTAGTTGCCAAGGGCAAGTGAAAGAGAGTGGGGGAAGGAGTTTGCGTCTATAAACATTTGTGTATAGGTGCAAACGTATATTCATTTATATGAGAATCTATAACCCGCTGCGCTCTGTAATACTCTTGGCTGTGAGCAAGCTGCTTGGGAACCTTGAACAGAGTGTATCGCAAAGGGGGAAGGCAGTCCTCTTCCTTCTGCGTGGAAAGCAGCGGGACTCCTAGGCAGTGCAGTCTAGAGGCTACAACGCTGTCCTCCTGCCTCAGGAATTCCAAATAGCAGCCCCTGCCCTAATGCTGGCTCCGCGGAGCAGTGGAACCCATTTGAGGTGGGATTAGAGTGAGAAATCAAAGGAAAAAGTCATGATTGCCTTTGGGGACAATTTATAAGTTTCCAGATATCTTGAAATTCCCAGATATTCCCAGACTGGGGCAAGAACCAACCAAACTGAGGTGACACGTATACTCTTAGCATTTGAAAGGTCACAGCAATTAATCTATTCCTGTACTTCTCTGTGTGTTTGATATACTTTGATGAAAAACTTCTTATAAAATTTTGTGTAATCCATTCTCCCGTAAGTGCAGGGTCTTTGTGTATACATCTCGTCCATCTTTCCATTCTTCTGTCCCCCCATTCCCCATCCATCCGTCCATCCATTTAACAAATATATGTGGAAAACACACTAGGTACAAGGTTCTGGGAATGCGACAGTGAATAAGGAAGGCCAGATGGCTGGTTTCATGGAGTTTATAATTGTGTGTGTGTGTGCACATGTGTGCATGCACGTGTGTATGTGCACCCATGACAAATAATAAAAAATAAGCAGAAAAATACAAAACTCTAATAGTGAGAAGAACAGTACTCTGAGAAGCCCCAAATGGGGATTGACATAATCTAGGGTGTGAGAAAAATCCTTAGAGGAAGGGACTCTTAATATGAGATCTGGAAATTGAGGAAGAATTAATGACATGATGAGGGAATGGAAGAACATTCTAGGCAGAGGGAAATCACGTGCAGATGGCCTGCAATGAGACAGATCAGTCTGTCTACGAAGGACTGGAGAAGGGTGCGGAGGGGCTGGAACGCAGAGACAAGGGGGAGCATGACAAAACTCCGATTCTGGAGGGTCAGGTAGGGACCAGTCGCAGAGGGCCTTGCAAGCCATAGGGAGGAGTCTTATCTGCCCTAACCGTTTGTGGCCATTTGTGACCTGGTTTCCAGTGTCTGGACGTTTTACACTTAGTCCATTTCATTTTTGTTAGAAAATTTTTCTTCATGTTGGGCTGCAATCACTTTTTCTTCAGTTTTCAGCTCTAGGCTCTGTCCCCTGGAGTCCAGAGAAAACCTACTGCTTATTCCATTCTTTTTCCAGATAGTGTTTATTCCAACTCTTCTGCTAAGTGTAACCCATCCTCACATGACAAGGTTTTAAGATCCCTTTCCATCAATGTCGCCTTCTTTAGGACACACTTAAATTTTTCAGCATCCCGCCTCAAATACAGTGCTCAGAACCAAACACCTGCGGTTGGTCAAGGCAGAGAAGGACTTTCACCGTCCTTGTTTGGAATGCTTAGCTTCCACTGATGCATCTTCAAGATCAAAGTCTTTTTGTGAATGCCTCCTCACATTGCTGATTCAAAATAAGCTTGCAGTCGATGAAAACCTTTAAATCCATTTCTTGTAAGCTGCTATTAAACCAGGTGGTTCTCATCCAATATGTATGTAGGCATTTATTTTTAATTTATACCTTGTCTATTTCTAAAAACGACTGTCAGCCTAGAAACAGAACTCAAGTATACAGCTACACAGTTAAAATAAAGATCCAAGGGAGAGTAGGAATGTTACATTTTCACAGATTTTCTGAGTGTAAGTGTAGGTCTCTATCTAAACCCCACTTCAATGTCATCTTATTGTTGTAGGACTCTATGCTATTGGGTGCTATGTTTTTCCAAATCTCTTTCTCTTCTGTGAGTCATAAGCCACTCTCATCAATGTGCCATCTGCCAATTTGCTATTGATCATCATTCTTACATAGCTCCTGATTCTTTAGGTCAGAGATCCCAGTTCCATCACTTACTAGCTGTGTGACCTTGGGCAGGTTAATTCACCTCTCTGTACCTTAGTTTCCTACTTTGCATAACAGTGCCCACCTCATAGAGGTGTTGTAAAGATTCAATAAGGTAATAATGTAAAACCTTCTGAACAGTGCCTGGCACATGGTAAGCTCTTGATATATTTTAATTATATTTATTATTATAAATATATACATTTATTGAGAATTTATAGTGCTCTAGGCGATATGATAGATATTTAAATACAATGTTGTATTTAATTCTCACATTAAGCCAGTAGAGTAGTTACTATAGTCACTTGCATTAGAGGTTAAGTGACTTGTCCAGGTTCCCGCAGCCAGCAGTTTGGTGTTTGCAAGGAGAGACAACGGAAAGGCGTTCTAGGCAGTGGGAATAGCCTACCTGATCCACAGTGGTCACTGCAGACTAGGGTATGTGGGGTTGCACCAGGGCCGTGGGCAATGTCTACATCATCTCTCATTCTTTCTGTTTCTAAAATTTGGCTCCTTTCCTAGAATCCCCACCTGCACCCTGGCCCAGGCCCCTAGTTCTCTCTCCTGCATTGAGACCAGATAGTCAGCCTTACATATTTGCTCCTGGTAAGTGACACAAAAAGTCATGCTGCTCTTTGGAATTAACCAGTAATTACACCTGAATTTCTTTAAAAAAAGGGGGCCTGAGAATCCCTCTCTTGCTATCCTGGTAACAAAGCCATAGCTATCCGTGAGATTTATTCTGTTGTGCTTGGACTAGGGAGTGTCACTCATTCCTTTGGAAATGTCTCTGGAAGAGAACCAGGGTATCATCTCCTCCTTTTAAACTACAGCTACCTTGCAGTGCTGGCCTGACATCACAGTATATAAATGGGACCTTTGCATAATGTATTGAATTTCCAGTTAATCCTTAATAGTAATTAGCTGAACTGGATTGCTCCATAGGAAATGAAGATAGAATGAGTGTTGCTCTCCTTGAATTTAAGGTTATAAAATGTAAAGCAACTTTTGGGGAAAAGTTTTTGCCTTTACCCAGTTCCCCCATCTATCCTGCTTTTGTAATCTTTCCCATTCACTGCTGTGCACCAAGACTTCCCAGGGAATAAGCGCTCACACAAGCAGGCCCTCTGGAGAGATCCTTACTGTCATCTTGCATTTTTCCTTGTGGCTACCTGCCTGATGACAAGTGTAGCAAGCTTCCATTTTAATGTGCTGCTAGAATAGGACTGTGTGTTTATTAAGATTTCTGAATGTCCACTTAAAAACTAGTTATTTTAAACAATTTTTATTACAGTAAAATAATTTGGACTAGCTATTTAAAAAGGAGGACTCTCTCCCTCTCCCTCTCTCTGATTTGTTAGGAGCCTTAGGAGGTCTGAAACTCTGAAAAAGATTTTGTCAACCTCTACTTTACTATGTGTGATTCAAGTAAAAACAACACATTTTACCATTTTATTTATTCATTAATTCATTCATTTTTAGAGGCATACATGGTCTCACTCTATTGATTGCTTAGGCTGGAGTGCAGTGGCATCATCATAGCTCACTGCAACCTTGAGTTTCTAGGCTCAAGTGATCCTCCTGCCTCAGCCTCTTGAGTAGCTGGGACTACAGGTGCACACCACCATGCCCGGCTTATTTTTTAATTTTTCGTAGAGACAGGGTCTCAGCATGTTGTCCAGGCTTCTTGAACTTCTGCCCTCAAATGATCCTCCTGCTTTGACCTCCCAAAATTCTGGGATTACAGGTATGAGCTGTCACACCTGGCCAACACTACATTTTAAAAATGAAAAGTTCAGTAAGTCTGAGTTGACTAAGGGAACGCAAACAGTCCACTGACAGCATCTGCTGCACTCTGCTGTATGCTCAAAGTAGCATTTATTCCTGTTGTAATTTAGTAGTTATCCGTGTAATTATTTTCTTTCCCCTTTCTTTCATTAGACTGTAACTTCCATGAAGGCAAGAAACACATCTATTTGTTCACTGCTATATCCCCGGTATCTAGCACAGAACAAGAGCCTGGTATATAGTATTCACTCAGTCAATCAATAATAATAAAGAAAAGATAAATAATAATGAAAATTAATGGTGAAAAAATCATATTGATTATTATGTAAGAAGCACATCATTTCTAAGTGCTTTACATGTAACTTGTCACATACTCTTCACAACAACCCTTTTAATGTATTCATTTTATTGGTGAGGACAGTGAAGCACAGAGAGGTTAAGAAATGTAACCAACATCACACAGGAGGTACAATTCCTTCAGTTCTAACATTCTAGGAATTTAAATAGCTTTACAATGATCTCTACCTGGTTGGAATGCTCTGTTCCATAGCAGCTGTCAGGAAGGTAATTGGCCTGACACATCGGTGACTGATGAAAGAGTGCTTGCTCTTCAGTGACACTGTCAAAAATACTCAAGCTCTCCACCGCTTGAAGAAAATTGCACCTAAATTTTCTTTCTATCCTTCAAAGTTTAAAAAAGTCCCAGTCATAGAGGAAAATCGTAGAATTGCAGCATAGGTCCAGAAAGGCACAGGGAGAAAGAACAGATTGCCTCCAGTAGGTGCGAAAGAAATTTGAATCGTGACGTGGAATGCCCCTTTGGAAAAGGGCATTGGCTGCGGCTGGTTCTAATTTCAGGTTTCAGATTCTCAGATCCTGACCTGGTGGCCATTTCACTAGAGCTGATGGCGTACAAGTTCCAAAGCCCTTAGGTGGTTGGGGTCCACCAATGGTCTTAAACTCCTTGGGGACCCTCTTTTCCCCACCTTTCTCCACCTGCCTGCCATCAGTCAGGACTTTCTACTATGAGTAACAGAAAACTCATCTCAAACTTCTTGGGAGAAGAAGAGAATTGTTTATTGGCTCAAATAGCAGGAAGAGTTTATTGGTGGAACTAACTTCATCTAGGGGCTCAAACGGTGTCCTTGTGAATCTGGGGTTTCCCCAGATCTGCTTTCATCTGTGATCAGTGAGTTCAGGCAAGTTCTTCCTGTGCAGTAGCCCTTGATACCTCCAGGCTAGCAGCCAGTGTGGATTAGTCAGGCTAATGCTAGCTGCTGTAACAAGCAAACCTCTTTTTCTTTTTCTATTTTTATTATTTATTTATTTATTTTATTTCAGCATACTACAGGGGTACAAATGTTTAGGGTACATACATTGCCTTTGCCCCACCTGAGTCAGAGCTTCAAGCGTGTCCATCTCCCAAACGGTGGGCATCACACCCATTAGGTGTGAAGATACCCATGCCCTCTTCCCCCCTTGCACCTGCCCAACACCTGATGAATGTTACTACTACATGTGCACATAAGTGTTGAGCAGTTAATACCAATTTGATGGTGAGTACATGTGGTGCTTGTTTTTCCATTCTTGTGATACTTCACTTAGTAGAATGGGCTCCAGCTCCATCCAGGATAATACAAGAGGTGCTAGATCACCATTATTTTTTGTGGCTGAGTAGAACTTCATGGTATACATATGCCACATTTTATTAATCTACTTATGTATTGATGGGCACTTGGGTTGTTTCCACATCTTTGCAATTGTGAATTGTGCTGCTATAAACATTCGAGTGCAGATGCCTACAACCTCTGTGGAAAGTAATATGGAGATACCTCAAAGAGCTACAAGTAGAACTACCATTTGATCCAGCAATCCCACCACTGGGCATCTACCCAAAGAAAAAAAAGACATTGTATAAAAAAAGACATCTGCAACCCTCTTATATTAATTGTCTTAGCACATTAATTAGACCTTATTTTTCTCTCACATGACAGCCTGATGCTGGTGTTCCTTGTCAGCCAGTGGCTTTTCTCTGTGGAGTGATACAGGACCCCACAACCCTGGGGGCACAGAGTATTCTTTATTTAGCCAGAAAATGGGGGAAAGAAACATGGAGAAAACTCACCCATTTCTTACAGAATGTTTATTCTGCACCCTCTCTCACCTCCTGTCAGTGACAATTGGCCACATAACCAAGTCTGGACCCAAGGACGGCTGGAAAATATAGCGTCTGACTCAATAAATGCTTCCTAGCAACAACTGCACATCACGAGTGGGAGTGCATGAATTTCAGATCACTAGCAGGCTGTCTCTGTCACAGATTGCCAGGAATCCCAACCAAAGTCTCTACAATTAAGTCTTGGTCTGGTGTGGGTCATATGCTTATTCTTAAATTAATAACTACAGTAGTACTAGTTATAATTAAAAGTTACAATTAATAAATATAAGGAGATGGAATTCATTCATCATTCCACAAACATTTATGACAGCTGTTAGGTGCCGAACACTAGCCCCAACCCTGGGAATACAGTAGTAAATGCAACAGATAAAAGTCTCTGCTCTCATAGAATTTTGATTCTGGTGAAGCCAGATAAATAAAACATATGGCATTTCAGATGGCGCTATGGTCAACAATAAAGTGAGGAAGAAGGATGGTGGCAATTCTGGGAGTTGCAGATTGGAATTTTCAGTTGAGTGTTACACAGAAGGCTTCACCAAGAAGGTGACATTTGAACAAAAATTGGAAGGAGAGGAAGACGTGAGCCACGTATTAGAGAAAGTTATTCAGTTATTCAGTCAGGGGCTATATTTTCCAGCATTCTTGTGTCCAGATTAGGTCTGATATGGGGGAAGAAGGCTTCAGGTAGAGGGATGGTGAGTGCAAAGGCCTGAGACGGGAGCAGGCCTGGCATATTTGTGGAAAAGCAAGGAGGCCAGTGCTGTGGTCTGAATGTCCCCCAAATCCATGTGTGGAAACTTGATCCCCAAGTGGTGGGATTAAGGGGTGGGGCCTTTTGGGAAGTGCTGGGCCCTCCACAGGGAAGTTTGGGCTTCCTCACAGCATGGTGACTGGGTTCCAAAGAGTGTCCAAAGAGAACTAGGTGGCAGTTGTAATGACTTTTAAGAACTAGCCTTAGAAGTCACATGGTGTCACATCAGTCATAAGCACAAGCCCTTCCTGATTCAAAGGGAGGGAATACAGACCCCATCTCTGATTGGACAGAATGTTAAAGTCACACTGTAAGAAGAGCACGGGGGATGAAAGTTTCTGTTGTAGTCATTTTTAGAACATAAAATCTGGCAAAGCTCTTTACCACTTCCAATCCATTTTGGAATTAAGCAGGGCAACAGATAATACAGAACATGGGCTGTGATTTATCTATCTTTGTATGTCCAATGCAGAACACAGAGGTGGCTTCTTGGGGGAAGACGCTGTTGCCTACCTAATAGCCACTGCTTCATCTTTTCTTCCTTACCGACAGATCCCTAAATTTGTTTAGGAGGCAAGGTACTAAAGAAAGGTGGGCCCAGACTTTGGCAATAAATCATACTTGGTCTAAAGCATTTATTACTGTCATATTCCTCTAATCTGGAATTAGGAATGGCTATGTGGTCTAATTTTCCCCAAAGAGATGTTAAGAGAAAGTATATTGAGAGGGATTGTAAAAAAGACTTCCCATTCCAGAAAAAGAGAAAGAGATGTGCATGGAGAAAGCCTACCATCTCTCTTACCTTTGGATGTTGTTGTGTGAAGATGTTATGTTTGAAGCTGTGGCAGCCATCTTGAAATCATGACGGTATCTCCATGGGAATCTCAAAAAAGCCAACCAATATTCTTGGCACTGTCTAACTGCTAGATTAACCAATTTCTGGACCTGCCTCTCTCCAACTTCTTGTTATGTGAGGTAATTAATTCCTATTATTTAAAGCCAATTTTAATTGGCTCTTTCAGCTGTTATTTGCAGCTGAAAGCATTCTCACTGAAACAGAGCTCAATTAATGTTCATAGCATTGAATTGAATTCCCCTAACTGATTTGGCTAACTCACTTTGTAGTCTGTGCCATGCACAAGAATAAGCACAAAAGCATTGTAAAATCTCATTTCTGTGTATGCTGCTACTCTGATTTTCTTCTGTGAACCTCAGGGATTTCAAAGTTGGATTGCCTGAAATGTCTCCAAATCAGAGCCCTTTGGCTTATATATATCTAAATGGTAACTTTTCCTCAGGAAATTTCTTTTTTTGGTCCAAGTATTTAAAACACAAAAGACCCCTGGGTGTTCTGGCTTCTTGGCATTCCCAAGTCTTGCAGCTGAGACCTAATGACTAACTACAGGCAATTAGAGAGTGAAGTTGCTACGAGCACTCTGAATAAATGGAGAATGCAGCTGGGTGGAGGCAGGTCTTTCTGGCACCAATCAGGGGAAGCTTTGCCAAAACACCTGTCAACTTCCCTAGGTGGCTGCAGCAAAAGCCTCCCCCTTTCAGGGGAGGATCTCTCATGTTTTATGGCATGAAACTAAAACTAGTGTACTTATTGGACTTTTTTATTCTTCACAGGAAGTTATTATTATTGTTATTTTTTCATAGCATACTTTTATCCCTTCCCCCAAGCAGATTCTAAATAAGGCTACAGGGGTCTAGCCAGAGAAGCCATTTTGGGATGGGTTAAGGATGGCTATGAAGCAAAGCCCTATGGGTAGGTGAAGGATGGGGCCAGATGGGTGGGTTTTCACAGCTTCCATTTTTGTCAGCCCCATAACTAATGCTTCCCCTCTTTTCCCCTTCCCTTCATCAGCAAGTGGCAGGTGACCCTGCCTGACTAATCAGAGGGTCCCACTATCTCCAACCAGAACAACTGGTTCAGGGCAGACACATGTCCCCATGCCCTGCTGGGCACAACCTGAGTCCCTGTGAGGAGAGTTGGGAATGGATTCTGGAAGGGATGGGTTTAGTCCTGTGGCAGTGTGTGGGGAAAGGACAATGACATTCTGGCCTTACTGATGACAGGCTTCCCATTCCATGAAGCGAGTTTTTTGAAATGGAAGGACGGTAACACCGAGGAGAGCAGAGTTGGGAGGGAGAGAAAGGCAGAGTTGGCTGCATTATGTGGACGCCTTGAGCTGACTTTTTGGTTATGTGAACCAATAATCCTACCTCACCATTCATTTCATTTTATGTGTTCCCTAAGCTTGGCCCCTTCATGCTTCGGCTAATAGAGCATCTTGAGGGTCTAAGAGGGGACAAAAAAATGACTCAGTGCTTAAGTTTTTATTGTTTCAATGAGGGGAAATACTGTTGTTTTGAGAACTGAGGCATTACTGTGTAGTTGGGGAGCGTGACACAGGACAGAGAAATTTTGATATACAGGATAAAGAAGAAAAATTTCTGGAGACATGTATGGTCAGCCCTTTTCTCCGAGCCTGAAGCAAAGTTCTAGGGGGCACCCAGAGACCCACCCACGAGCACTGACTACTCTAGGGGGTGAGAAGAAAAATGGAATGGAAGAATTACAGGCGAGTATTTCTTAGGTCAAAGTTCTGGGGGTAGCGGAGTGGTGTTTCTGTTGGAGACAAGAGAAGTTAAAAATGATCCAAATTGTAGCAGGGACATTTACATGCTTCCTTTTGAAGAAGTTCCTGGGAGCGTAACTCCTGGGAGAGTTTTAGGAAAGATGAAGGGATCCTTTATTGGATTGACTTGAATCCAGCCATGACACAGGAGCAGAAAGACTCAAGCGTCCGGTGACCTATTGTCCTGGTTTTCCTGGGGCTGAAGGGATGACTGGGATGTGGGACTCTTAGTTTTAACACCAGAAAGTCCTAGGCAAAATGGGATGAGTTGGTCACCTTGTTTGGGGTTTCTTAAGCATCTGACTAATCAGCACATTTACCAAGCACCTGCCATGTGTCAAGCATTGTCTGGTCTCTAGGGAGCCACAAATGAATAAGACACAGTCCTCGCTCTAGAAGATCTTTAGAGTCACAAAGCGAAATGTGAATTTCAATCTTGCATGAGAAATTCTGTGGCTCTGTGTGTTCACAACAGCTTTACTCAAAACATTTGAGTTTGTGGCTGATGTGAAATCTTAACCCAGGCATTTGGGTTGTAGGGTTCCCCACACGTGCTGACAAATTGCTGTGATTGGACGATTAGGCAAAAGTGAAGTTCTTTTGATGAGGAATTTGGTTTGGTTACCTGTCTGAAATAGCTGTTGGAGCCCTGCCTGGATCGCAGTTACCCAGCTGGTGCACCGGCGGGAGTGTTGGCTGTTCACAGCTTGCTGGATCCTTCTCTAAAGCGTAGCCCTTGGGCCACAGGAGCACCCAGACAGGAAATGCCTGGGAGATTATGGCCCCACAACTAAAGATAGAAGATGAGGAGCAGCCAGGTTCTCTTGGGCTCAGGTGGGCCACTCTGTGATGCTGTCATATTGCAGAGCTTCCTGTGGGATCAAGCTGAGGACAGATTGCAGTGGAGACCTCATCTTTGCTCTCCCTCTTTTCCTGCCTTCTCCTGTTTCCCTCCCTTTCCTACAGGCGTCTTTTGAGAGCTCTCCTGTTGTGAGCTGAAGTGTGTCCCCTCTCCACATTCTTACGTTGAATGCCTAATTCTGAGGCACTCCTCAGACTGTGACTATATTTAGAGATAGGACCTTCAAAGAAGAGACTAAGTGAAAATGAGGCCATTAGGGTGGGCCCTAATCCACGCCGACTGGTGTTCTTATAAAAAGAGGAAATTTGGACACACAAAGAGACACCAGGGGTGCACATGCACAGAGAAAGGCCATGTGAGGACACCGCGTGCAGGCGGCTGTCTGCAAGCCAAGGAGAGAGGCTTCGGAAGAAACCAAACCTGCTCACACCTTATCTCGGACTTTCAGCCTCCAGAACTGTGAGAAAATAAATTTCTGTGGTTTAAACCAGCCCATCTATCGTGTTTTGTTATGGCAGCCCAAGCTGACTCATATAACTCCCTTGAAAAAAATCACTCGCTTAAGAATCCTCATTTCGGGGTCTGCTTCCAGGGAACTTGACAAAGACATGATCTTAGAATAACCTGGAGAGTTGAGAGGAAAGGATTCAGCAGTCAGGTATTTCTACTAGCTTCTCCCAGAAAGCTTGAGATATAAAATTTAAGAAAGGAGCCAGGTACGGTGGCTCACACCTGTAATCCCAGCACTTTGGGAGGCTGAGGTGGGAGGATTGCTTGGGGCCAGGAGTTCAAGACCAGCCTGGGCAACATGGTGAGACCTCCCCTGCAACCTCTGCAAAATACAAAATCAGCTGGGCGTGGTGGCACATGTCTGCAGTCCTAGCTACTCGGGAGGCTGAAGGAGGATCACCTGAGCCCAGGAGTTTGAGGCTGCAGTGAGCTATGATCGGGCCACCGCACTCCTGCCTGGACAACAGAGCTAGACCTGGTCTCTAAATGAATGGATGAATGAATAAATGAATAAATAAAAAATATAGTATATAAAAAAAGAAAGGTCAGAGGTAAAAATTTGCTTTTTATTTTATCTAGTCTGACGTTGATGTTTTCTGTATAAGAAATATACCTATATACACACATTTATTTCCTTAACCTTTTGTTAAAATAAAAGAAATTGAAAATCTAAGCAACAAGTGTCCTTATAAAGTGAAGGAAGCAGGCTTACTGTATTTCGTGGTGGACAAGGGAACCCCTGACAAGTCATCTCTCTGGTTTTTCCAGCACAGGACCAGAGAAGTCCTGAAGATTAAAAGGAATAGCACAAGAATAATAATGAGAATAACATTAGCAGCTGTCAGAGAAGGAGGAAGAGTGTAAAAGTTAGGAGTACAAGTTTTAGAGAAAAAAGGATTTGACTTTCGGATGCCTCCCTACATATGTTTTCCCATCTGTAAAATGGCAACATTAACTTGTAAGAATAACTTTCCCATAAGGCTCTCATAAGGCGTTAATGATGATGCATGTCAAGCATAGCATAGATCCTGACCCAGACGTGCTCAGTAAGAGGCAGCTATTATAAAAATACCAGAAGATAATTCTCTTAAACAAAGAGGATCCCAGGCAATGGTGTTTGGAGCCACTTCTAAGAGATGATAGTTAAATTTTCAGGAAATCTGGGAGCCTGTTGTTAAACTCAGTCAACCTTGAAATTAACTGCGGAGGGGATATTTACACCATGAAGACAGGCAGAGGCTACAAGCCAGGGCTCTCCCTGCCTCCAAGAGCCGGCTGTTATGCAGTTACCAGCACACCAAGAGGCCCAGGACTGCTCAAAGGTGGGACTTTTGGTGCTGTTCTGCAGGTACGGTGTGCTCTAGCCCCACTGTTTGCTTTTGCCCTGCCTGTATCAGACTCCACACTTTCACCCTTGCTCTCTCTGCTGTTCTGCTTCATTCCTTCCTCTCAACTCCTCCCTCCTTTTCAAGGGCCAGGGCACACATCACCTCCTCCAAGAGCTCCTTCTCGACTGACCATTCCTGCCCTCTTCTCCGAATGCTGCATACACCACCCACATCGCTCCTTTCTTGTTTTAACACTTACATGCCAGTGCAGTCTCTTTATAAGTGCCTGAGGCTCCCCAAAGTCAGGGGCCTTCATTTTACGCACCTCCCCCATTCCCTACTATCTGGCTCAGTGCCAGTGGGGCTTCAAAGACCCCTGCCCTGTGAGTGGGCTCATCTGGGTGTTCGTCAGTTTCCTCCACCTTCACCTCAGCCCATTCATTTCCTGACTTGCAAAAGGAATAGAGGGGACTAGTTTGTCTCTAAATCCCCTTCTGACTTCATCCTTCTAATAAATCCCAGCTGAACTGAGCTGGCTTTTCCCCACTAGACTGTGAATTTTTTAAGAACTTAGAGCGTAGAGGTATAGTTATCCAACCCAACTGCCTAATAGGATTAGCTACACACAGTAAGTTTTCCATCGAGGCTTATTAACATCGGCAGGAATGATATGTCCAGGTAGATATTACACATGGGACCCATCAGGAGAGGACACTGTCTGAATCAATGAGCAAGTCTAATTTCTATCAGTGCATCCCACGCCCAACACGCTTCTGTTTGTATAAACTTGCTGTGAGATTTCAACCACTCTAAAACAATCTCCTTATGGCTATGAATGAGTCAGGATTCCCAGAGGCCTGATGCACAAGATCATGATCAAAGCTGGTTGGTGAGTCACATCCTTTGTGAGTGATCACTCCTGGGCAGGAAAATATATAGCCTCCCCCACCTACCCACTGCTGATCTGCAGCGCCTCTGCCTGGTCAGAGCCAGGGGTCACAGGAACATTGGCTGGAGGCCAGAGCTGAGGTCAGGAGATGATGGAGTTAGGTGGAACAGTCCTCCTCTCTTTTTGGGTAGGAAAGACCAGTCACACTGGCTGTCCTGGAGGATGTACATTTTGTTCACCTCCACTTTTTGAGAAGATTCATTGTGACGAAGCTTCTGCCACGGAAATGTTAACATTTGCCTCCAGTTGTTGCTGAAGTTTTGAAAAGTTTTTGCAAAGGATGCAGCACATCATTTTCCTTGTACACCAGCTGGCATCATGACATTCCCTGGTCAAGAACCAGGAGGCTCACATGACCTATAGTATTGAGCCTATTGATTTTCTAGATCTTTAAAATCTAACTCCCTACTTCATCAGTCCTTTCTTTCCAGGACTCTCAATTGCATATTATCTGCGGAAATTACAGTGTATTCTCATTCTCCCTTCTACCTGCATTCCTACCTGCCTGCCTTCCTCTTTTCTTCTCTCCTTCCTTTCTTCCTTTACTTGCTAGTACCTGGCCCTGTGGATACAATTTAGACACTACCCAGGCCTCCAGGAAGTCATGTTTTCTGTTACCCTGAGCTGAAATCCCTTCTCTTCTTTACTTATCCAAAGACTTTGGGGAGCAGCTCAAGGTCTAGCCCAGCCATGAAGGCAGTCATTCACTTCTTTGTTCACTCATTTAATTAACATTTTCTGAGCACCACCTCAGTGTTAGCCTGTGCCAGGTGTTTGCCATCCAGTGAGGAAAAAGACAAGTGGGGGATAGAGAAAAAACCATAAAGTAGATAAGAAAATATCAGTTAGCAGTAGTGCTTCCAGAATCTCTGAATCAAAGAGGTCAGGGGTGGAAATTTGGTAGTAAAATTGATTAGAAGAAATTGACATTTCTTTAACTTGATTTTGCATGATAAAACCTGATGTTAAAAATGGATAAGATGTTGCGGGGGGCCTGGAGTTGGGGAGGAATGGGGAATTATTGTTTTGAGTACAGTTTCAGTTTTGCAAGATGAAAAGAGTTCTGGAAATGAATTGTGATGATGGTTGCACAACACTGTCAATGTATTTAGTGCCATTGAGCTGTACACTTAAAGATGGTTAAAGTGGTAAATTTTATGTTACGTGAACTTTACCATAATTTAGAAACCCAAAATTAAGTTTGCTCAACTTTATATAAGAATGAGAAAATATCAGTAGTCTGTCTCCAAAACAGTTATCATGGAGACTGACCCCTCAGTTTCACTTACCAGAGAGTGATAAGAACTGTGAGAAAGGCCGGGCACGGGCACGGTGGCTCACGCCTGTAATCCTAGCACTTTGGGAGGCTGAGGCGGGTGGATCGCTTGAGGTCAGGAGTTCGAGACCAGCCTGAGCAAGAGCGAGACCCCATCTCTACTAAAAATAGAAAGAAATTATATGGACAGCTAAAATATATATAGAAAATATATAATAGAAAATATAATAAATTATATAATAAATTATATAAATAAAATTATATAAAATTATATAAATATAAATTATATAAATAAAATTATATAAATAAAATTATATAATAAAATATAATAGAAAAATTAGCTGGGCATGGTGGTGCATGCCTGTAGTCCCAGCTACTCGGGAGGCTGAGGCAGTAGGATTGCTTGAGCCCAGGAGTTTGAGGTTGCTGTGAGCTAGGCTGACGCCATGGCACTCACTCTAGCCCGGGCAACAGAGTGAGACTCTGTCTCAAAAAAATAAAAAAAAAATAAAAAAAAAAAGAACTGTGAGAAAATAAAGCAGGGAGATCAGCTCGACTGTGGCTGGCCGATTGGTCACGGAAACCTCTGAGTTGATGACGTTAAACCAAGAGATGGATGTCTCTTGGACAGGGGGGAGGAGGGAGCCAGGCATATGCTGATCTGGAAGCAGAACTGCCCACACAAAGGGGACAGTTAGTGCAAAGCCACCAAAGAAAGAGGGAACAAGCTTGGAGTATTCCAGAAACTGCAAGGACAGGCCTGTGTGGCTGAAGCATGACGGACGCTGGGCAGATTGGGAGAAGGTGGGTCTGAGAGGTGGGCGGTCTTGCTGGGACACAGCCGCGCCCATTTGTTTCCATACTGTCTATGGCCACTGTCATGCCCCAAGGGTGGACTTGGGTAGTTGGGATGGAGTTATGGCCCATAAAACCCAAAATACTCACCATGTGGCCCTTTACAGAAAAGGTCTGCTGGTCTCTGCTTTAGACAGGTATGAGCGAGGGAGTCACACAACCTCATGGGAAATTTGGGAAGATCACCGTGGCTGACAGCTGGCGTGTTTGTGGCTGACCCTCAAGTGTCTCCTATGTTGGTCTGAGCTCCAGCCAGACTAGAGCACATCTCTGCTTTGTTCCTGATGATTCTCTGCCCAAGACTGGGCATGAGAAGGCAAACAGAGGTTAAGGACTTGCTTAAGGTTCCAGAGCCGTAAGTTGTGGAGCAAAGATTGGAATCTCTACCCAAGTGACTTCATAGTCTAGGTATTTTCTCTTACACCCAGCTGTCTTTGACTGGAGAAGCATGAACTGCCTCTGTACTCGATAATTCTGGAGCAAAACAAAGTAAATAAGTGAAATGCTGGTGGCATCCGGAAAGTATGTATAAAAAGGAGCTACTTTTATATATAGTCATCTGTTGCTTAATATGTTCTGAGAAATGTGTCACTAGGTGATTTCGTCATTGTGCAAACATCATAGTACTTATACAAACCTAGATGGTATAGCCTACTACTACACACCTAGGATAAATGGGATGGCCTATTGCTCCTAGGCTACAAACCTGTATAGCCAGTTACTGTATTGAATACTGTAGGCAGTTGTAACACAATGGTAAGGATTTGTGTATCTAAACATATCTAAATGCAGAGAAGTTTCAGTAAAAATACAGTAGTATAGTCTGATGAGACCACTGTTGTACATGCAGTCCATTGTTAACTCAAAGATTGTTATGTGGCTCATGACTGTATTGTTTTTGATAAAAAATGACCAGGAGTAGAGGTGACCTCCAAAAATCATTATCCCATCCTCCAATACCTGGGAAAGTAACTCACAGACCAACAAGATAGATGACAATGAGTAATGCTTGATTGATGTAGAAGTATGTTCAGAAATCTTCATTTGTTTTCTTTAAGCCGGCTATAGATTGTGCTGAGTAACTTAAATAACCAAAAGAACTGTTTTCAAATAGTTTTCCTGCCAAGTTGGACACCTCAAATACTTGAAATGTTCCAAGGAAGGAATCTGAGATTACCAAAGTGAAGCATAAAAGGGAAGCTAGATTTTTGAACCAAGAGGGAGATTGTGCCAGGCCTAATCCAGTAGAGAACATTTTGAATGGGATTTTCCAAGAAGAGGGTTTTGGCTAGCTGTGGTGAAACCATGAATCACAAATTGATGCCATTGTGAGCTGTAAACAGTTTTAATTTATACAAGTGACATTTAAAATGCTAATAAGACCTTAAGATAATTGCTGGAAGTTAGGAAGCTGCTGGGAACTCTTCCAGTTTCTATGGAAATGATTAAAAACATAGCCGGATCAGTGAAGGTGTTTCTGGCTTGGCTGACTTGGGTTTCAACTTCTACAAAGCCAAGGAACTTGAGTGACTTTTACTTGTGGTGACACTTTTGGTAATTGAAATCTATAGACTCCAGTCTGTAAGCAGAAAGTGAGAACTCATTCCGGCAAGGGGATTTCGATATAGCTTTTGTAGTCTGGTCACCTTGCAAGTGGAGGAGATACATCAATACTAGGAAAATTAGCTCTGTCTTTCACCGAGTCTGATTTTATGTGTCGATTGAAGGCCACTTAAAAAAAAAAGTCACAAAGAAGTTTCTTTCCCCCCTACTGACAATTTATTACAGAGTTTTTCAATGTTGTGTTTGTTCAGTCAATGAAAGTTCAAGTGCCTGTCATGTGCTGATCACACCTCTCAGCCCCCTGGATGTGGTGATGAACAAGGCCCACAAGGTCTCTGCTCCCAGGTGCTTGCACATGGAGGGAGAAGTTAACACACACAACCGATACACACATACATAAAATAATGTCACATCTCTGATGAGTATTACAACCAAAATACAGTAGGGTAACAGGATAGAGTGGATGATTAGAGAACTCCGCCCCCCTGAAGATAAGGGGCAAGAGTGTTCCAAGTAGAAGGAACAGTAAGTGCAAAGGTCCTGAGGTAGGAACCAGTTGGCATTTTCAAGAGGAGTGAGAAAGGCTATCTGGAGGAGAAGAGTAGTATGAGATGAAGTGGGAGGTGGGCAGAGAAAGAGTTTGGGTTTTCCATTAGTGCTCTGGGAGGTCCCCCTAGACCACTTGTGGTGTTTCCATTCTGAAAGTTCCTCTGTGACACCTATCAGGTATACTGTGGAGGGGAGCCCTCTGTTTGGTGGGAGATGTGACAATGTCTAAAATCTTTTCCAACTTTGGACGACAGTGACAGTTTTTCTCTAATGGTTCACTGAAGGGCATGATCCTGGAAAATCACTCTAACACTTGAGTTTAGTTAGTTTTATTAGCTGTGAAAAGAGGTGAAAAAAATGACCTATTTAGTCAAAAGGTGGCCATAAAAATAAAATAGAGGGCTAAATAGGAAAAAAATTTAAGGAAAAAGTATTGTAGAAAGGAAGGCTGGTGATAGTACAAGTGGTAGGTAGAACATCTGTAAGCCTGCCTGGCTCATACTGACTTTTCTTAGGCCACCTACTTGGCATGATTTAAGGGGACCTGAAATATCTTCTAATTTCTCCTCAAAATATCTGCCATCACCTGCTTTCTTCAAAATTCTATGCTGGTTTGACTTAGGCCTCACTATTCCAAGCTTGCCACTGAGCTCCCTGCCTCTAGCACAGTCCTTATTATATCGCAGACACTGAATAAATGCTTGCAGAATAAATTAACTTTCATCCACTGGTTTTAATTATGTTTTCTGGATTCTTTCTCTGGTGACAAATCATCAAGTCTACAAGGCAGTGCTCAAGCCCCCATGATTGTCGTTCCTTAAAGCATTGTTTTGTCAGGGTTCCACTCTCTCCACCAGCCAGGTGGCTTTCCTTTTGATGCTTGTCGAAGTTTCCTTTAAAACACAGTGCCTTGAACAGATCATCACACCTTGCTGGCAGCCACTCTCAGCTCTGCGTGCACGGCGCTGGCTTCAGCAGGTAGCCAGTGGCCCTAGAGACCATGCCCGAGCTGTAAACATTCATTAATCATGTGTGGCAGTGCCGACGTCGTTGAACGAAAATATTTATACAAAGGAGTCTCGGTTCTCTTGCCCCCTCGTGCAAGTAACCTGCAGTGGCAAGTAACCTGGCCACAGGGAAGTAGCTCCTTATGTAAAAAATATTAGCCCTGGCTTGTTAAGCGACCATGTGGAAGTTTCTAGATGCTGACTGATTGGAGGCACTTGTGGTAGTAAGATGAGGAATGTGAGTTGTAAAAGTCAGACTGGGCTGCGTCCGTTGGCTCAGGTAGGAGAAAGCTGCTCCAAGTTCCCCCAGATTACAGTAGAATCAGTTAGCTAGTGAACTGATGGGTTTAGATGGACAAATTATCTGCAATTAACTTCAGCCCTATGCCCAGTGAATGGATTTGAGGTCACCTGTGAATTCCAAAACCTGTGGCTTAAGGTCATAATACTTTACCTTGATTTTTGTCTTAACCTTTAAAAACTGAATTGGAATCTAATAATTAATTCAAAGCACACATATACGTGCATGTGTGCACACACTTGCATGAACACGCACATACACACACACGCGCGCTTAGTTTTTACTAAGAGCCAGAACTCTGCAAGGGGTAGCACGAGGAAGGTTCCAGCAAATTTTTTATTTTCAGATCTGTCTTGTCCTCTTTGAAGCAGCAGAAGAGAAAACTGCAACGTGGGTAAAGTGGTGCACTCAGCAACCCCCTTCCGGACTCATTGTCTGCCACAGGCACCCCCCGCCCTTTTCCCTTAGCCCTCTTCCCAGTCTCAGGAAATGACCTCACATCATCAGTTTCAACTGGAGTTTTCCAAGTAGATGCCCTCAAGCCAACAGTTACTGTTTGATGACATTTTTTTGGTTTTGTGTTGGCCTACACAGTGTTAAAATCCTTTTTTTTTGGCATGAGTTGTCATGAAATTTAATCTAAATCTTCATTGAAAAATGAACATTTAGACTTTCATGCTTTTTAGAAAAGAATGGACAACGTGGGGTCACTCAGAGTCCACATTCCCACATGGCAGCAATTAGCCAGAGCTGCGTAGTTGCGCTCCCTTCAGAGGACGCATGTGCTCTGCCGCCACCTGCAGCCCCCACTACCTGCAGCCCCCACTACCTGCAGCCCCCACTACCTGCAAGCCCCCACTGCCTGCAGGCCCCACTACCTGTTGGCCCCCACTTTCTACTGCTTTATTTACTTTACCTGCCTGGCTCCTTTGGAATTAGTCACCACTGACTGAAACACTTTGAAAAATATTTTAATCCCTGTCATTCCTCTTCCCCAGAGAGTTTGCATTGTCACCCTTAGACACTGTCTTTAAAGGAATTTCATGTAGCTCAGAGAGGTATTTTGTAAAAATCCCTTTTAAAAGACTCCTTTAACGCCTACCATGTAGGATTTCATTTTAAAATTTGTGCACGAGGCAGATTCTACCTTCTTTAGTGGATGCTTCCATTATTTACAAGCTTTAATAATTTTATTTCTCCATATCTTTTTCCAGGTCGCTTACCTGCCTTGAGGCTATAGTGAGTTTCCTAAAACGAACATCAAATCTCTTTTTGTGCTCATTACACAGGAGGGTGTTCATTTAGCTGGAGTGCCCTTTCTCTGTCCTCTCTCTAGGGTTTATTATCAGCTGGTTTTCACTGGTGAACCCCACTTTCTACCCATCTTCCCAGCTTTATAGACAATCTTTTTTCCTTTCCCATAACCTGAACGTGTCTGGCTGTGCGATATTACACCAATTAAACAAGGATGTTCAGCTGATATGTTGCTAAGCTGTTTGAAAACAATAACATCTCCTCTTGTCTCAAACTCTGCTGAAAATTTCTGTTGCTGTATTTGTTTTTCAAGAATCTCACTTTTAGAGCATGTTTCTTGCAGTGTGGAGGTTGTATTGCCATTTATGTCTCTTTCCACTCTTCTGTTTTGTTGTTTTCATGGGCTTTGGAGTCAGAGCCCGAGGTTCCAGTCACACCTCTGGGACTTGAGCTGTGTGATCATAGGCAAGTTACTTAACCTCTCTTCCTCATGTGTGAAATGGAGACAATAATAGTACCTGCCTCCTAAGGTTGTTGTAAGGGTTAAATCTTATAATGAATGTAAAGTATTAGGTCATTAAGTATGAAATGTCTGATTTTGAATCAAAAGTGTAGTTTATTATGGCTCAAACAAGAAGCAGTACAACCACTCAAAGTATGAACCTAAACTATTGACACAGTTTTGCCATCTTACCGGTAGCTTGTTTATGTCAGCAACGAAGAAGCCTGGAGAGTGAGTGGTGATGAAATTGCAAAAGGTGTTTTCCACGGCTTGTTGAGAATTGAGTATTTTTCTTTGCTAAGAAGAGGTCCAAAGCCTGGAAGAAGTGGTAGTTGGGGCAAGGTCTGGTGAATACAGTGGATGACAGAGAGTTTCTAACTTCAGCTGCTGTAGTTGGAGCAATGTTGTTTGTGTGACATGTGGTTGAGGCGTTGTCTTGAACGAGGATTGGCCTGTCTCTATTGACCAATCTCAGCTGCTTAATCGCAAGCATCCTCATCATGTCATCTGATTGGTTGCAGTAGACATCGCTGTAATCGATTGACCAGGTTTCATGAAGCTGTAGTGGATAATACCAGCGCTGGACCACCAGACAGACACCATTAGCTTTTTTTGATAAATATTCGGTTTTGGACTGTGTTTCAGCACTTCATTTTTATCCAACCATTGAGCCGAACACTTTCGATTGTCACAATCTATTTTTCATCACACATAACAATATGGTGTAGTAATGGTTCTCTTTTATGTCGTGACAGCAAAGAAAGGCAAGCTTCGAGATGACTTCTCTGCTGATGCTCATGTAATTTACACAGAATCCAACTATCCAGCTTCTTTGCTTTGCTGATTTGTTTCAAATGGTCCAATATTATTGGAATAGTAACATCAAACCTTGCTGCTAGTTCACGTGTAGGTTGAGATGGATTCACTTCCACTACAGCTTTCAGCTCATCATTATCCACCTTGGTCTCAGGTTGCCCACGTGGCTCATTTTCAAGATTAAAATCACCAGAACAGAACTTCTCAAACCATCGACATACTGTACGTTCAGTAGCCACATCCTTCCCAAACACTTCATTGATATTTTGAGCTGTCTGCGCTGCATTGGTTCCACGACAGAACTCATATGCAAAAATAACACGAATTTTTGACTTACTCATGGTTTCACAAAAATTGCTTTAAAAAAATTTAAAAGATAATCATAAGCCAAAACATACGTTTGAAAGACTGAGGAGGTTCCTTTACAATAAAAAAACAAAAACAAGAAGTGTCAAAGTGAAATGTCAAAGATATCAACTGTCAAACTTAGTACTTAATAATAACCTATTTAGCTGAGAACTTGGCACATAGTAGTTGCTCAATAAGTATTAGTATATGTTCACTTAATACTGCACAGTTTTCACAAACTTATTATGACCACAAAACCCAGTGAGATAAACCAAGGCTCAGAATCAATGCCAGAACCAGGGCAGATGAGAGTGGAGAGAGGCTGCACTAATTGTTGGGGCCCCAAAGGTCTGGAGGGGCCCTGGAGCCTGAGTATGCTGCAAATCCTGTGTAGAGACATTTAGCTCTTGATAGGGTACTTGAACACATTTTCCTCTCTGGACAGAACCTGTGTTCGGCAGCATCCTCATCCATGGAGAAAGGGGGTCAGGGGGTGATGTGTGCAGGAACCGACTTTCCAGGGTGACCAACTGTCCTGGTTTGCCTGGGACAGAGGTGTTTCCCGGGACGTAAGCCTTTCAGCGCTGAAACTGGGACAGTCCTCAGCAAATCAGGATGGTTGGTCACCCTAGATTTCCCATGAGGCCGCTGAAAAGATAGGAAAAAATAGTTTTCAGGGACTCTTGGGCACTTTTTCCTTCTGTGGACGAGGGTGCTGCTTTCTAATGCAGGCTTTGGCTCGGGAACTAGGAGTGCATAATGCTTGACAAGAAACATATAGCTTGATAGAGTAAGAACTTTCAGATTGGTGACATAAGCCAGAGTATGAGAGAGAAACTAGCAGCACGTGGCCGTTGAGCATTTGCAACGTGCTAGGCTGTCAGGGTGGAGTGCACTGGGGTTTCTAAGACTTAGTACCAAAAAAAAGTAAAATATGTCATTAATAACTTTTGTACTGATGACATTTTGAAATGCTAGTATTTTGGATATATTGGGTTAAAAAATGTTACTAAATTTCCAAAAATTTGCTAGGCAGCAGCATAGAAAGAATTATTTTTTCTCTACCTGAACCTAAAATGTCTCTGGTGCATATGCTCCGTGGGGAGCTAAGAGAACAGCGAAGCTGCTCCTGCACATTCTCCCCGACGAAGCCATCTCGAGGCCATTAAGTCCCGTATCACAGGCCTTTGCTACTCAACATGTGGCCTGTGGACCAGCAACATTGGCCCCACCTGGGAGCTGATCAGCAGTGCAGACTCTGCAGGCCCCACAGCAGGGCTGCTGAATCGATCGCTGGTATAACAAGGTCCCCAGGCGAATCTTATGCACAGTAGAATCTGAGAAGCTCTGGTCCCGGCTTAAATAAATCATTGGTTCTTGAACTTTGGTGGGCATCAGAATCTCCTGGGGAACTTGGTAACGGCTAGCAGCCCTTTCCTACTTCAACAAGCAGAGGTCTCAGTGCACTTGATTAGCTCTCCAGGTGATTCTGATAGTGCAGTTTGAGGACCACTGGCTTAAATGATTAGGTATTGACGGCAGGTGGAGATGGACTCGTCTCATCAGTCTGAAACCTACCTGCAATCGTGCAGGAAAGCAGAGACGCAAAAGTAGGTTGGTTTGCTGTTGCTCTTCACTTCCCAGTCACAGCAGAAGCCCGCCTTACCTAGTATTAGCCGGGACTCCTACGCCTGTCTCACCTGATGCATTGAGTCTCTGTGAGTCTGTCCCTTGGCAAGATGAGTGTGTACTCGGGTAAGAGTTATTGAGAAAGGGAGGCCTTTGTAGGCCAGAGGGCCTGGCTTTGCCCTCTCTACTGCTCATACACTGAGTTCTTTTCTTTAATTTCAAAATATTAAGGGGGTACAAATATTTTTGTTACATGAATAACTTTTATTATGCTTAAGTTGGGGCTTTTAGTGTGTCCATCACTTGAATAGTGTTCATCATACCCAATAAGTAGGTTTTTGCCTCTCCCCTTCCCCCCTCC
>CM052436.1:139985645-140052510 GCA_028533085.1 Varecia variegata | reverse complement strand
TGGGATCCAGGGCTGGTTCCTTTGTTCAGGGACCTCCTAGGTCAGGCACTTGAGGTGTGGAAACTGGCCCAGGAAAGACTCAGAAGCTGCAGGTGGAGCAGGGCTCTGGCAGCTTAGTGTGCTGGAGGCAACTTCAAGAACATATCGCTGCTGGGAGTGGTGGCTGACTCCACAGCAAACTGTTGAGTTCCATTTACCTTTGCCTGCGTGAGGTACAGGGATGTGTATCTGAGAGTAAGAGAGAGATCTGTTTTTAGAGAAGAGAAGTTCTCAAGTTGCCCTGAGGATTTATTTATTCATTCATTTATTCGTTTCTTTGCTCAGGTGTTTAATAAGCACCTGTGATCTTCCAGAGCCCTGTGCTACGTGCTGAGGACAGAGGAGTGAACAGCACAGACCCCTCCCTGTCTTGTGAGCCTCACGGTATGTAGATTTGTGCAAGACACATGGATATGGATAAATTAGCCCCATCTGGAGCTTGTCCTTTAGAGTAGCCTTGACATTTAATATGAATACCAAGTCATCTTAACATTGTTTGTGGCGTGCATGTTATTTTTATTCAGCACGTTTCCTCCCTTTTCTCCTGGTACCAGACCCCAGCTCTGGGTACACTACCCCGCATGCCCAGCTGTGGTAGTTGGCCTAAAGCAAAGGAATGTGGCCAAGCTTGACTAATCAGCGTTCTTCCCTAGGATTTTTCATACCGATCCAGAAATATTCCCCACCCTCCATCACCCTTCTACCTCCATCCCCATTCCTCTCTGCCTTCTCCCCTCGCCCCCTCAATCCGTCTGGTAATCAGGCTATGCGTGGATGACCCCAGAGCTACATCCTTTGCTATGGGAAGAGTGAATTCTGAGAGACCAAAGCTGACAGGTGGGGAGACAGGGGAAGCAGAGGGAGAGGAGGAGCGGTGGGCGGCACAGACTGGGTGGAGAGGGTTAGGGAAAGCCTTCTGGAAGTGAGTTGGGTCTTGAGGGATGAGCAGGAGTTTGTCACATTGTTATAGTTTTCCAAATAAAGGGCAGAGTTTCCAAAGGTAATAGAGTAAGGGCTCCTAGTCCACTCCTGTAACTCCCAGACCTGCACATGCTGTAGCAAGGCTGCGGGGAGGGAGCGGGAAGGGGCTTGGGGCCAGCTCAGGAAGCGCTGAGTTGATCCTGAAGGCAAGGCCAGCCCCTGAGCCTTTGATGTTCTAGGTGCTGAGCATAATCTAGGCCCTGCAGATGCCCAGGCCTGACAGAAGAGCTGCCTACACCGACAGGTCTCCCAGGCTTACATTTCCCCTTTCCCTAGTCCTACCTGAATGTCACGTTTCCAACATACAAAACCAACAACATTCCCTGAACCCACGGACAATTCCCCTGTGCCTCCCAAACCCCAAGTTCAAGTGCACTTGCTGTCATTGTGTGGGCAACACAATCTTCTTCTTCTTTTTTTTTTTTTTTAGTTTTCTTTCTTTGCCTTTTTTTTAAAGTTCAGAGAGTGACTTGTAGTTCTTGAAGTGTGCAGTATAGATTGCATGTCTAATTTATTCAACTTGCCCAGAGACGCTTGAGATAATTACAGTGCGAAATTCTGTTGCCTATAAAAACCTAGATGCTGAGAGGATTATTTTGCCAGGTTCTCCACGGGACTCTGTCCCCTGTGGAAATCAAGAGTGCCTGATATACCTACCAGAGTGGTTCCAAGACTCTGAGCCCCAACTTTCTCAGTGTTTGCAGAAATTCAAGACAGAGGCTATAAGCATGTTTTCCAAAATTCAATTTAGAAAATATAATACATTCAGACATAGGAGATCATTTCAGGTTTCAAGTACGTGAATGCCCACTGTCTCTTAGAGACAGGCCACTATTGGAATCATGAGTGACTTTTTAAAAATGTCATCATTTTTATTCATTCTGTCTTTGTAAACTTTAGTGAAGTGTGACACATGCACAGGCCAGGGCACAGATCAGCCATGGATAGCTCAATGAATTTTCACCAGTTGGTTGACGTTTGTGACCAGTCCCCAGATGAAGACACAGAACATTGCTGGGAAGTGCTCCAGAAGCCCCATCGGTCCACACCTCTGCCCCGTGCCTCCCTCCAGGATGTCCCTGACCACAGATTAGTGTTGCCTTGCTCAATATTTGTGACATTTGTCCGTGTTGAGTGTAGTTGTTCACTGCTTCTCCTCCCTCGCTGGCATTCCATTGGATGAGTGTACTGTAACGTCTTCTCCCTAACCACTGAGAATGACTGTTTGGGCTGTTTCTGTTTTCTGTGTGTTATGAAGAGAGCTGGTGTGAGCATTCTTGTTCATAGCAGATGTGATTTTGTACATTTACTCTCACTCACTGTGTTAGTGTTTCCCAGAGCAACAGAATCAGCAGTGTGTGTGTGCGTGTTTTTAAAGGAATTGGCTCATGCAATTGTGGAGGTGCAAGCCCAAAATCTTCAGGGTAGGCTGGAAGGGTGGAGACCCAGGGAAAAGTTGCAGCTCAGGTTCAAAGGTCAGCTGCTGGTGGAGTTTCTTCTACCTCAGGGGAGGTCAGTCTTTTGTTCTATTAAGACCCTCAACTGATTGGATGAGGCTCACCCACATTGGGGGTGCAATCTGCTTTACTCAGAGTTTGCTGCTTTGTATGTTAATCTCATCCCCAAAACACCTTCACAGAAGCATCCAGAATAATATTTGACCAAATATCTGGGTGCTGGGGCCCAACCAAGTTGACACATAACATTAACCATCACAGTCACTTACTGTTATATATGTGACTTCTCCTGTGTGAGTGCTGGGTTGGGAAATGGGGGTAGGAGTGCTTTAAAATACAGTGTATTCATAGAAAATGTGAGGTGTCGTTAGGCCAACAGATCAGGAGGGGACTGTCACTGAAAGGATAGTTTGTTATAGTTCCCATGAGGAGGGACACACCATGTCGTCACGTAGGGCCACATGGGGAAGCCCTAGTGTCAGTCAGAAGGCAGAGGGGGAAACAGATTATGTTGTGGTTTCTGCAAGAGGGAATGGGTGAGGTGGGGTAAGAAGGTCTAGGACTGGCTAGTTTGAGTAATTGCCATGGTCTCTGGGGCATGGAGTGTCCCTTGTTGTCTCACACCTGGCCCTGGGGTGACTGGGGCAGGTGGGTAGGGGGGCCTGGAGTGTGGGAGCCTGATAAATGAGATGTCGGGAGTTGGGCTCTGGGCTGGCTGGTTTGCATCTGCAAAGCACACTCTCAGGTTAGTGGTTTGCTATGTCTAGGAATTGGCTAGCCCTGGGAGGGGCAGTCCCCCATCTAGGATCAGCGAGACCCCAGATGCCAAAGCATCAGAATATAGAAAAGAAGGCAACACAGAAGTAGAAAAAGCTCAGGAATAGGACTCAGGGGATAATCACTGATTCTCATTGCATCTTGTGATAATGACGCTCACTTTACTGATGAAGAAACTGAGACTCAGAAGTTAATCAGGTCACAGATGGTGAGGGGCAGAGCTGAGGCTTAAATCTGAGTCTCTTTGACTTGACCTCCTTTTACCTGTGTGCTTTTCTCCCTCCCAGGATTGTTCAAAACATGTTATTCTTAACTTTCTAACCTCACAGAATTATTAGAAGATAATGAGTTTATATAAGTGAAGATGTTCTGTAACCAGTGAAGAGCTAGACCAGTTAGAAGGTCAAATTTTTATGAGCTTATATCATAGGAATGTGACTATGATTCAACCTTGCAATATATAAATTCAATTTATAAGGTCTTAGAACCAGAAGTGTTTGGAGATCATTTGGTCGCTGTCTCTGTTCGCAAACAGGTGAGATCTGAAGCTACTCGTTTTCTCCTGGAGAGCAGCCAGACTCTCCCTTGGTAGCCTCATATATTATCACCATGAAGAGAAGAAAATCAATGGATGTTTATTTCACAGTGACTTTGCTTAATAAGTTACTTCGTCAGTGTACCCAGTAGTGCCCTGATGATCTGAGTAGTATTAAAGGACCTTCTGGATGTATCCAATTTGCCCAAAAGACATAGTTGGACATCTGGCTCAATGAGCATTGCCCAGATTACCCAGTCTGGTGCGGTTAGTAACAGTCTCACAAAATTCAGATTTCTTTGCCACAGGAGATGGTGCAAAGAGTCCTAAGCTGGAGTTAAGGTAGCAGTGCTAGCGCGGCTGAGCTGCAGACTAATTGGGCGATCTTGGAGGGTGACTTGATCATTTTGAGCATCCGTCTTCCCACTTACAAAACCAAAGGGGCAAGGTGCTTATACGTAGCGGGGAATCTGGTCATTTTGATGTCCAGTAGTTCATAAAACGGAGAAGATTTACATGAATAGCGGAGCTCATCTTTCACTCTCGTGCCAGCTCTCTGCTGACTCCACTTCCTTGGTTAGCCCTGGGTTACCATAAATTAAACTAACTGCTTTTTCCTGGGAGTAGCGCTGTGTAAATCAATACTGGAGGAGAATGGCTCTGTCAAGAGGGCTTTTCATGGGATACTCTAACATTTGGAAAGACAACATATTATCTGGCAACTGCTTCTGAATATTAGTTTATGTCTTGGCAATTGTTTTCTTAATAATCCAAAGCTGTCAAGGAAGCATAGCTCACGCAGCTTGGAAACTTGCCCTGTCCTCACTGCCTGGTAGCAGCTTATTCAATGTTTTCTTCCTTCCCCACCGACCCCCCTCTTTCTATATGTGGCACCATTAGATTAACTGACCTGTTCCCAGATAATTAGATCATTCGATGACTCACTCCTTTAAAAAAAAAAAAAACAAGGAGGCAATTTTGTCAAAAATGAAACTGTATATTAGTGCCTTTTTGTAGTGTCATCGATATGGTTCTCCTAACATGGGCTGGACCATTGTTGGTGAATTGATGGTTATTTTCAGCACTGGTGCTTAATCAGACATGCCCCTACACTTGCAAATAATCAATTAATTTTGTTTTAATTATCTAGTTAAAAAATACAGAAGTCATCTCAGTATCACTTTTGAATATCCACACTGGGGGAAAAAATGACACTTCTGTGCCATCCGTAGCTAGTGTGCTGAGCTTGAGGAGTTACTGGAGTTCACAGTTGTCTCATTAAAACTGAAGCTGGTGCTGATATTTCCACATTACTCTCACCTCCACCCTCACCCAAATCTAACATCTCAGTGCTAAGCTCAAAAGAGAACTTTTAAACTCCTCTACTTCTCCAGAAGCTTCCTAGATTTACTCACAAGGAGGAAAGAAAGGTAAAGCAATCTCCAGTTTGTCTTTCAACCCACAGAGACTCAGTAAATAATTGCAGTGGCCTGTGAGAGATCAGCAGCACTGAGGCCATTTTAATGAGAATGAGACACCCCAGACAATAATAAGGTTGACAGAGCCAGTCACCTCTCTGTGGGGAAAATGTACAGGATGAGGCAGTTCATTACCGTAGTGGAGACTTGTAGAGAGAGGACTCTCGGCGCAGAAAATGGAGTGCTGTTGATTACGTCCATGCTGCTTGCAAGGAATAGCTTCTCCGTAGGATGTCCCGCTCTGTTGAAGACCACGTTCTGCCAAGAAATCTGCACTCAAAGGAGTTAGTTATGAGGCACTTTGTGATCAGCCAGGACAGTGGCATGTTAACCCGGCAAGAGTGCCTCAAGCTGGAAAGTGAGGTGAACGACACTAAATTGATGTAGAGATGCTAGGTAGGGCTCACTCACCTTCCTAGTGACTTTCTATATTTGTGACATAGAATTTGAGCTGTAGAGATCATTTTAAATAGAGGGACATAATATGTCTTACCTCAGGGGGAGGAAATCACTGGTCATGAGACATCACAGGTGGCTAGCACAGGCCTGAGTTTGGCGGTGGCGTAATTTGGATATAGAGGGGGGAGCTGATGTGGCATGTGCCTCACACATATGCTTGTGGCACTGACTTCTACCCACAGAACACCTGTGACTCTGCCTGAGGGAGGTGGTGGTTGTGAGCGTCTGCTCAGCCCATGTGTGGAGGGGCAGGTGGGAAGTTTGGAGCGTGCCCTGGGAGCAGTCTTTAGCTAATGACAGATGGAGCATCGGTGAACACATGCTCCAGCGCCCCTGCTTCTTGTTTGGGCTACATCTGAGGCATGATCTATGCTGTCCCCCAGAGCTCCCCAGTGAACTTGACCTCCAGTTGCCCACAGCACTAACTTGCTTGATAATGCACCTTAAAAAAAAACTTATTTATTTATTAAATTTATTTTTGAGACAGAATCTCACTCTGTTGCCCAGGCTAGAGTGCCAGGGCATTAGCCTAGCTCACAGCAACCTCAAACTCCTGGGCTCAAGAGATCCTCCTGCCTCAGCCTCCCCAGTAGCCGGGACTACAGGTGCATGCCACCATGCCCAGCTAATTTTTTCTATTTTTAGTTGCCCAGCTAAATTTTTTTTTCTGTATTTTTAGTAGAGAAAGGGTCTCATTTTTGCTCAGGCTGGTCTCAAACTCCTGACCTCAAGTGATCCTCTCACCTCAGCCTCCCAGAGTGCTAGGATTATAGGCATGAATGATAACACACCTTAAATTGACTTCTCTCCCATCCCCGTCTCATTTCTCCACCATGTTACTGGTGTTTCCCATGTTACCAGTGTTTCTCAGGTGAACAAATTCATTTGAATCTTTGCCTCAGGTCTGCTTCTGGGGAAATTCAACCTAACTTAGGGGGTGAGATTGCCACTAAACAAGACAGGTTGCATATTACTGGGATATAATGTCACTGTTTCTAATGACCACTCTAATATCTGAGAGGACTATTACTCATCATGACACAGCATATTCCTGCTGGCATCATGGGGTTAGTTGAGGTCAGAGAGATTCTTTTTCTCTAGCTCTTAGAAGAGTGCAAAGTAAAATGATAATGGATTTAGTCAGGCTAATGTTAGGTTATTCTGCAATAACAAGTAAATCATATCATGGTTTAATGATCAGGTGGTTCTCCTTGGAGACTTTCCTGTCTCAGCAATTTGGTCTATTTTCGTCTGGGGGAAGCTGAGATAACTGGCACTGTTGGGAGGTGAGCTGTAGGTGGCAGTAGTCTGGGTTTTCCATGGAGCAAGGGGCTGAGATCTAAGTGGGGGTGGGATGGGGATGAGCAAATCTGGAGAGAAGCATCAAATAGGTCCAGTACAGGGGTCAAACCTATGGAAATGGTCACACACTCGAAAAAGAGTCAGCAGCTCCGTGGTTAAAACTCTGGTGCTGGGGTGCCACTCTTGGAAATGTGCCTGGGAAGGGCACTTCCTAGCTGCCTCTTCTAAGACTTCACCCAGACCCAAGGATGCCTGGCTTTGGGGAAGCTCCTCTCTAGATTTCGGTCTGGACCAGGACTTGGGGATGCCCTCCTTCTGGCCAGCACCCTAAATTGGTTTCAGGTCTGACTCAGAACTTGGGGACACCTGATATTTGATCAGCACCTCAGAACTTGACTAGTGGGGGATGCCCTGCTCAGATGCTCAGTGTAAATGTCCTGATGTATGACTGTCCCTGAAGTCCTTCCCCTTTTCTTTCTCCTAGTCACCATCATTGGCAACATTCAATCAAAAGTTTGAGACTTATCTGACCTCTGTCCCAAACGTTTAGTAAATTAAATGACCAGGAAATTTGGCCCAAGAACAGATCCCTTAATCATAGTGCTACTCTACTATGTGACCTTCTCTCACTGCTGGCCCAGCGAGGAATCTAAAATTCTTTATATTCAGATTTTCTTTAAACTTGCTAGACTTTCTGATCTTTACTCTGCCCGCCACATGTTACTTCTTACCCCTGCGTCTCTCTCACCTTCTTCACTTTCCAGGTAAGTTTTCTCTTTCAGCTTCCCCTCTCCCCCTCTTTGTTCTTCTTCTCCATCCCCGCCATGCTCACCCGGCCACATTCACTCAGGCTGGCTGTTCCAAACTCTCTCCCAGCCTGTACACCAGCTCCCTCCTTGGGAGGCTGTGGGCTCAGAAGATATCATAAATCACCCAGAGCCAGGATGCACAATCCGGCCTCTTTTCTTTCACAGCTGTCTAGAGCCTTTTGCCTCTTCACTAATTTAAGTCCTGACACCAGGGAGGGATAGTCCATCCTAGCAATGCACTTCATCTCCCAGTCAGCCCGATATTCAGCACAAATTTCAGAAGCTTAAAAAGGAGCCTCTTACTACACATGTGGAACTTTAATCCTGGCCTTCAAGGTCTTTAATAACTGAGATGAGATGAGATTGGAGGGAAAAAGAGAGACCAACAATGGCTCTTAGAACAGAAGGAAGCTTTCCAAATGGTCGCTACCATGAAAGGAAAGGTTTTTCAGAGCTGGAGGTACCCTAGAGGCTCAAACAAGAAGACAGCAGGACCACACCCTGCTCCAGGAACTATGCCCTGTTTTCGCTACAGCCAACTAGGACACCGGAGCAAGAACTGCCCCAGGAGCCCCCTGCTGAGACCATGCCCTTAGTGCAAAAAGAAGGGGCACTGAAAGCGAGACTGCCCTCTCCTTGAGACGGGGTCCACTCACATTCTGGAACTGGTGGGGCCCTGAGCTGGCGTCTTCCGTACCCACGGATCTTCTGGGATTGCTTTAGTCTGATTGATGGACCCTGGCTTCAGACCAGACTCTATTTTGCTATATCAAAATGGCTGAGCCTAGGGCACCTCTCTCTGTCACAGGTAAACAGGCCAGTTTTCTAATTAACACTGGAGCCACTTAGTCTGCTCTTCCTGAATTTTCGGGACCTCTATTTCCCTCCCTTATCTCCATCGTTAGAATAGCAGGTAAAATACACCCCCATCCCTGTACTCCATAGGCCCTCTGCTTGCTGGGAGATCAAGTCTTTGCTCATCCTTTTAGTGCTTCCCCATTGCCCTACGCTGTACGGGGAAATACCTTCAGGTTAAGTTAGATCCCCAACTCCTTTGACACCACAGGCTTCCTTTCGCAGCCTCTTAGAAAAGACTTAACATTTTCACTAACTCCAAGTATATGTGTGTACACACTGGAAATCCTCTCTCTCTGCCATTTGGATTTTTATGCCGCTTAGACCTAAGACAGGTCATTTAAAGTATTGGTTAGTTTGAGATAAAATTCTTGAAGACTTCTCTGATCTAATGTTCCTAGACTTGTGTTTAAAACTCTTAAATTTCTGTTCTTGTCCACATGTTTAAACTGATGGACAAAATATATCAAAAATTCAAAACTCAAAGGGTCAATCTGAGAATATAGAGTAAAATAGAGAATATAGAGTTTATTAAACTATCTATTTTCCCTTTTGCCTGTTGAGGCTACAGTTGCTAAGTTACTGGTGTTGAGACAAAGTTCCCTAATTCAAGGTTACTGAGAACAGCCAGCTCTGGCAACAGTGTAAACATTAAAAAGTCATTTGAAGCTGAAGAGAAAGAGGTAAAAAAAAAGAACTCTTGTGGTTTCCCTCTAACGTGATTCTGGTCCTGCCTCTACTCTCACTTTTAATACCATCCATTTTCAACCCCTCTTCCTTCGTGACAATCAAATAAGCTCTCTGAGATAAAAGCCATGCTTCACCCCTATCCAGAAGGAGGCAAATACAGAAGAAAAGAGACTTCCATCCATATTCCCAAGTTTCTGAGTTCATTAAATAGAAATTTTAATTTTAACCACAGAGAGGGGGGAAATGAAAGGTGGCCTTACTACCTATCTAATAGAGGAGAATTATCTAACAAAAACCAACCAAACAAAAAAAAAACAACAAATCTCATAACACAACTACCCACTTTGTTTTGCTTGAATAAAACACCTGTGTCTAACTCATTATCTCTAAGACTTCATTTTCTCAGCCTTAAAGAACCCTAAGTGGACAGCAGGGGAGTGAACTCCCTGTTCCAACTCTCTGCCTTAGTTCCTGCTAAAAACCAGATTCCAAGGACTCGGATAAGTCAGAAAGAACTTCTATAACAGCTTCACTGCCACTGCTGTTATAAGTCTGCTGAAGCAGAGAAAAAAGGGCCATTTTTACCCTTTAAACTCCAAACAAATTTCCCTCAGGGCCTGGTATTTTCACTCCTTCCTCTGTGTGCTGTGACCACTCCCTCCCTTTTCTCTCTCTCTCTCTCTCTCTCTTTCTTGGGGAAGTAAACAAACTTTTACTTCTCTGTGTCCTAATCACTGTGTGAGAAATCTTAGCACACATACAGACTTTATACCCTAAAAGGGAGTAAAGTATAAACATACCATTTTGAGCAAAAAATCCAGGGTTTGAACTTCACCTCAAACATATCAGTTGTGTCACTTTGTTAGGTTCATGTGTGTGGATGTTCCCTGGTCCCCTGTTCCCAGTGTCAAGAATGAGTACTGGTACTGAGACAAGCTGATGATGGAGTGATCAGAAACACAGAGCAACTTAATACAAACAGATTATCACATAAAATAAAGAATGAAAATAAAGGAAGCTACACAAAGGGAAAATATGTTCCAGAGAGAGTGGAACAGGTCAGTCCCCATGAGTGGAGAAAGACGCTGGAGGCTGAGCACATGTTGCCTTTTATAAGCCCACCAGTTTGTCCCACCCTTCCGCTGGCAGGATTGGTTGCCATTTCCCACCTTTGGGGGTGATTGACAGGTTGTAGTCATACAACAGATCACATGACAGGTTACATAAGAGGGTAGGTTATATAACAGTTTCCCTTTCTATGCATCTTTTCTAGAATTTTCCATGAAGCTCCACCCATGTTATGCTAATTAGATGGTAATGAGCTCTAAGTCAGTCAAGGTTAGTAGGAACTTTTTACTATGTATGTTCCCACCAAGGAACAGTTCCTAGCTGCAATTTGGTTCCTAGCTACAATTCAGTTCCCGCTCTCCACCCTTAGCCACTTCTTTGCCACCTGTTTACCCTGCACCAGACCTAACACCTTTGAGCGGTTTCTAACTTCTCAACTTCAATTGGGGTGATAATAGTACCTGGGTCTGAGATTTAATGTGAAGATGAAGTGACTTAGGACAAAGCACTGGGTGTGGTATCTGACATGTGGCAAGTGCTTAGTGATTGCTATTACTGTTTATCTTCTGATGTGTAAAATAAGTTATTTATTCATTTGTCAACTAATATTTATAGAATTTCTACTAAGTGCCAGGCACTATGCTAGATGTTGCGAATAAAATGGTGAGTAAATACAAAGTACAATTCTTGGCATGGAAGTTTCTGGTCTGGTCAGGGACATAGACCAGGGCTTGGAAATTTTTTCTTAAAGGGTCAGACGGTAAGCATTCTAGCCTCCGTAGGCTGTCGTGCATCTGCTGCACCTATCCAGCTCTGCCACTGTAGCAGGAACATAACCTTATGATTTGTAAATGAATGGACATGGCTGTGTTCCAATAAAACTTTATTTTCACAAACAGAAGGCCAGATTTGCCCTGTGGCCATAACTTGCTGACCATTTGGTATAGCTAGTAATAGACATCAGTGGCTAGTATTTATTGAGTGTTCACTATGTATTTGTTTACTTAACAAACACTTACATAGCAGTTACTATGAGCCAGATACTGTTCAAATCACTTCACACATATTAACTCATTTAAAATGTCCTTATAACAACTCCCAGACTTGATACTATGCCTATTTTACAAGATAGAGTTGGTACCAGTAGTATTCCCATTTTACAGATGAGGAAGTCAAGTCACCAAGAGGTTAAATAAGCAAGAGATAGAGCTGGGATTTGAACCCAAACAATCTAGTGCCAGAGTCTGTGCTTGCAACCATGGTATCGTACCACCTCCCTTACACACTTAACTAGGGACTCTGCTAAGTGCATGAAGGCAGTCCTATAACATCTACCTCCCAGAATGGTGTGACCCTTTAACAAGATGAAAGCATTTGGTAAATTTTAGCAGGTTAAGGATTTATTAGTTGTTTTTCTTGCTTTCTCAAGCAGCAGCCCCTGCCACTTTGAGGTGACAAGTTCGGCTTTGGTTTCTGAACTGCACAGCTGAAGTGGGCTGGGCGTGGCTTGTCTGCAGGTCTTGGACAGGGGAAATGACCAGCCCCCTGAGGCCACATCTCATTTCTCCCTTTAAATGTCTTTGAACTTGAATAAAATATTACTGTCAGTCCTTGCTATATGCAAGGACTGCTGCTAAATACTTCATGTGCCTTATGTCATTTCTTCTATAGAAAGCCCCCCAGGAGGTAGTTATCTTGTCCAGGGAACAGGTGAGGAACCAGAAGCTCAGGAGGAGTAAGTCACGTGCCCCACGTCCCATAGCTGACAGCGGTGGAGCTGGGGTTAGAACCTGGCATCTCTCATTCT
Source organism: Varecia variegata (assembly GCA_028533085.1). Classification (NCBI taxonomy): domain Eukaryota; kingdom Metazoa; phylum Chordata; class Mammalia; order Primates; family Lemuridae; genus Varecia; species Varecia variegata. Next base: position 140,040,253 of record CM052436.1, on the reverse strand, counting down.
GATGCCTGCATTCTTGGCCACGGGAGCCAGGAGCAGGGCACATGTACACATTGTCCCTGAGCCTGCACTTGACTTCCATCAGCGGATCAGGGTAGAGGGCAAGTGAGAGGAGTCGGTGAAACTAAGTATAGCGGGCAAAGCAGACGCTTTCATCTTATTCAGACACTGTCTGTAAAATGGAAAGGATTTAATAAACAACATGTGCCCTCCAGATCATTAAGGCTCCTGAAAAATAATGACTTGGCCCGGAGGTATCGTTACCTGGAACACCAGCTTAGCGTCTGTTTCAAAACAGTGATAATTTTTATGCCTTGCCATAAACGATCACTTAAGCAGCTTGAAATGACAACAGGGTATGACGCCCCCTGTGCATGTGGGTTTTGTGCTAGAAAGCTGAACTTGCTCTTAAGGGAAATGCCCATCTGTGCTCTAAACTTTCCATTAACTCTCCCCATGTTTTAATAAACAGCGGACGGCCGAAACCTAGTCCTGGGCAGAGGCAGGGGAAGCACAGGAGGTTTCTATGCTGGGTGTAAAACAGGGCAGGTGGGGGCTGAGGTGACTTTGGAAATCATGTTAGGAGGCTCTTCTGGGTTGAACGGTGTCCCCCCTAAAGATATGTTGATGTCCTAACTCCTGGTACCTGTGAGTGTGACCTTATTTGGAAATAGGGTCTTTGCAGATGTAATTTCAGATGTGAGTTAGGACGAAGTCCTACTGGAGTGAGCCGGGCCCTTAATCCATTAGAACAGGTGTCTTTAGAAGAGGAGAGAGACGCACGGAGGGCAGACGGCCACGTGAAGTTTGCAGAGGCAGAGTGAAGTAGCGCAGCTGCAAGCCAAGGACTGATGGCCACCGCCAGGAGCCAGAAAAGTCAAGGAAGGATTTTCCTCCACAGGTTTCAGAGGGAGAATGGCCCTGCTGACACCAGGATTTTTATATTTCTGGCCTTCAGCGCTCTGAGACAATGTTTCTGTGGTTCTCAGCTGCCCAGTCTGTGGTACGTTGTAATAGCTGCCCGGGGAGACTGATACAGAGCTGAGATTCATGGAGGGAGTGTGCATGTGTGTGTATAGGGAGAGGAGCTGTATTCGTTGGTTTCTTCATTGCCCATTCAAACAGGAGGCAAAACTGTGTGACAGTCAAGGACAAGTCTTAGGAATCAGACAAACCTACATTTGAATTGCAGCTCAGCCACTTCTCTTGTTGGGTGACTTCTGATAATAACAATAACCTCTAACATTTATTGATGAATTGCTATATTCTAGGCTCTGTGCCTTAAACTAAATATGTGATATCTCCTATTTCTTAGGTGAGGAAACTGAGGCACAGAAAAATGACTTGCCCAAAGTTAAATAGTAAGTGGCTGTGGAATTAGAGTTGAGGTTCTTTGGCTCTGGAGACTCCTCTATTAACCACTATAAAATACTTTACGTACAGTTTCCTCACCTGTTAAATGGGCAGGATTAAAATATCTACCACAGAATTTTTTTATAAGGATACCAGTTAAAAGAATTCAGGCAACATACATAGAGAATTTAATCCAGTTATTGTGCTTTGCAACTCTTTATCATTAAATGATTGCAGACTCACAAGAAATTGCAAAAATGGTATAGTGAGAAACTGCAGACACTTCATCAAGCTTCCCCTAATCTAACATCTTTTTTTGACCCAGTTAAATTTCTGCTTGTTTTCCCTTTGAAGTCTGATTTTTCATTTCAACCTCTTGTACCACATGATTCTTTCCTACCTATCTAGAAAAAAGAAGGCGAAGGATTTTTTATCTTTAAGAAGAACCAAATGAAGGATATAAAAGGGGCAGGAATATGTCAGCAGAAATTTATAAAGACACTGCTGTTGGGCAGAAGAATAGATCACTCAGTGAGGGATAAGGCAGTCTGTTAATAAGAATGTGGTGAACCCTTATTCTTTGCTCAGAACTAGGATAAAGGCATTGAACAATGTTTTAATTTTATTTTGGATTCAAGGGGAAATGAAACAAATGGATAAGTGAAGGGGTGGGGGGCCTCTCTTATAATAATAACAGCTTAAGGAATAGCCCTCAGAGCCAGGTATAATGGCACACACCTGTAGTCTCAGCTACTTGGGAGGCTGAGGTGGAGGATTGCTGAAGACCTGGAGTTTGAGACCAGCCAGAGCAACAGAGTGAGACCCTGTCTCTTAAAAAGTACAAAGGAAAGGTAGAATCAAGCCATTTGGAGCCTCAAATCTGTCTTGGGATATTTTCAGTCTCCATGATCCTGGGACAGGGGCATGTTCTGAAAGGTAAAGATATTCTGGGGTGCCAGGGTGGGCTCTGAAAGTACAAACAATGCAACTCAATAAGGTTGCTGCTAATAAATAAGTTACTATAATAATGAAGAATTCCTTAACACAAATGGAGTAAATCTGCAAGAATATAGTGCCGATCTACTAAGTTTAGAACTTTGTAGGAAGTATCAAAAGAAGCAAGTTAGGAAGAAAAGGTGTGATTTCTCACAAAGGTGTGAAAACTAAACATTTAAGATTATTTATTTATTTATTTATTTATTATTATTACTGTCATTTTTTTTAGAGAAGGCATCTTTCTCTGTCACCAAGGCTAGAGTGCAGTGCATGATCATAGCTCACTATAACCTCAAGCTCCTGGGCTGAAGTGATCCTCCCAACTCGGCTTCCCTATTACCTGGGACTGCAGGTATGTGCCACCACACCTAGCTAATTTTAAGAAAAAATTTTTTTGTAGAGATGGGGTCTCGCTGTGTGGTTCAGGCTTGTCTTGAACTCCTGGCCTCAAGTGATCCTCCTACCTCAGCCTCCTAAAGTGTTGAGATTATAGGCATGAGCCACCACACCCACCAAAACATTTAAGATTATAAGAGCAATTACAAAGCAGAATTGTGGTAGCAAATTAGCATCCAGAAACAATGACAAGAAAGAATTAGCATCACAGGTGGTTTCAGTCCTCCTAGGTGTGGCTACTTTTGTTCGGAAATTGTTTCAAATATATTTAATGTGTTCTCTTAATGCTTCCGCTACGTCTTTTATTATACAAGATCCTGTTTGTGAGTTGTGGCCAGTAGGACACCTACCTGCCCTTCAGTCTCACGTCCTTTCTATCAGGGGCAAGGAGGCTGTGGGGTTCAGTCCATTCTTTGCTGCATCGAGTCTGTTTCTGTCTCGAGCTCTTTGGGGAGCAAGTGCAGTGTGCATGGGGTGGGGGTAGTGTGTGCTCCGGCCTCCTCTCCGCCCTCCTCTGCTGACGTTTCCATTGAGTGTTACATGTGCACGTGCAGAGGCCAGGGGCCACGTGCAGGGAGAGCTGTCCCGGCTCTACATGGTCCTGTCCAGCTCCAAGGGTAAGGGCCCCTCTGGCTGTCAGGGCTTCGGGCTGTGCATGCTTCCCCCACAGTTTAACATCTTCCCTAACTGTAGTACAGCTTTAAAACCAGGAAAGTGGCATTGGGACAATCTACAGGATTTATTCAGCTTTCCCCAGTTTTTATGTGCATGCCTGTGTGTGTGTGTGTAGGAGTGCATATGTGTGTGTAGTTTTCTGCAGTTTTATCACAGGTACAGGTTCACATAACCAACGCCACCATCTCGACACTGTACGCTTCCCTCACCATGAAAGAGCTCCCTCGGGCTCCGTTTTGTTATGCCCTGGCCCTCATCCCTAACCCCCAGCTACCGCTAATCTGTTCTCCATCTCCGTAATTTGTCATTCTGAGAATGTTGTCCAAATGGATCTATACGATATGTAACCTTTTGCAGTTGGCTTTTTTCTACTCAGCACAATGGCAGATAGTTTTTGAGCTTTTCTCTGTGCCAGGCGCCATGTCAGAAGCTGTGTACAAAGGTGTCAAACTCCTCACTTCAGCTCGAGCTGATCAATTTGCTAGGTCGGTCTGCTTTGTTACTGAGGAGAAAAATGTCCCCAAATTAAAAAACAGATCAATAGGCCATTTTTCTGGTGGCAGACTCTGCCTCTTTTTCATATTGGCTCATGTCTCCCACCTGTTTTCTTCCTCAAGCCAAACATTTTCAGCATTGTTATTAAGAAGTATATGTAGAGGCTGCGGTAACACTTTAAGTGGCTCTACAAACACCAAATTAGTCTTTATTGCAGTGGTAGCCTGCAGGCCTTAACTGAGACCTTCTGCAGGTTTTGTGTTTCCATCTCCCTCAACCCCCAGTTGCACTGTTTGGTGTGTTTCTAGACAAAGGTTAATTCCCTATGACTTAGGTAGGTGGGAGAAAAAAATCAGGGAATATAAATTGGTATGTTATCTGTTAAGAAATTTTCAGCCTGTGAAAGTACACAGCAGAGTGGAAAAGCTTGTTGTTTTACAAGATTGAGATCCTGATACATTGGTTGTTACTGAGGAGCTGTGTGCCAGGAGTCAGTCACTGAACTCCTTTGGCCCTCTTCCGTGAAAGAAAGGCTTTGGGTTATTTGACCTTTGAGGTCTTTTATAGATGGAAAACCTAATTCTGTTTCTGTGTTTTGCAATCCTAGTTTATAGTCATCCTATCTTGGAACATCCCAACTGAGCTACTTTAAAGGTCATTGGAGGCCCTTGTCGCCCCGTTGCCTACCCTCTAGAGTTACCTGCATCAGCCCTTCTCACTTGTCTTCCTGTGTCCCCTGGAAGGAATGTCCCCACTGCTGTCAAAGGCCAAGCTCTCCCCGAATGCTTTAGGGCACAGCCCCTACCTCTTGCAAGGTCTTTGCCCCTGCAGGGCCCTTCCTCTTCTACATCATTTTTTTTTCTTTCTACTGGCTCATTGACTGCGGCATATGAATGAGCTCTAGGCATCTCTCATCTTAAAAATAGTCCTCCTCTGATGGTGCATCCTCTTCCAGCTGCCCCCTGTCCCTCTTCCCTTCACAGCAAAAAAGATTTGAGGGTTGTCCACACTTCCTGTTTCCTATTCCTTTCTCCTAATCTCTCCTCAACCTCCTCCAATTTGGCTTCTGTTTTCATCAAGCCAATGAAACCAGTCTTGTCCTCAGCAACTCTATGTGACCAAGCATAAGGGACCCTTTTATGTCTTCATCGTGGTGACTTTCTAGCAGCTTTGACCTCAATCCGTTTTGAATACCTCCTGCCTTGGCCTCTGTGACGTTGCTGTCTTTGGGACATTTTTCCTTATTCTCCTATCCTGGCTTTCCAGGAGCAATGAGCCACCTCTGGCTCTGTTCCTGAGCCCTTTCACACCTCTCTCTAGGTGTCTCATGCAGACCCGGGGATTTAAGAATGTCTTAAGGCTGACGATGCACGTGTGTGTGCCTTTGACCCACTTTTCTCCTCTTACGTTGCATAGACTACATGGCATCTCAACTTGAATGTTTTCTAGGAATCTCAAAATATTTTTTCTTTGTAAACCTCTTTTTCTCTGTGTCCTGACCTAGTTTCTCAAACCAACATGCTGGGCTATTCAGAACTGAATTTTTCCCTTTCTCTCGCTGACCACAATGACTCCAAGTCATTTGGGTTCATCTCCTGAATGTAATGCACATTGTTTATTTAACCATCTCCACCCTCACCTCTCTAGTCAGTGTCATCACCGTATTTCACCTAACTATTGCAAATCATTTTAACTGATTTCTGCACTTTTTGTTTATACTTCATTTTCCACACAACAGCCAACGTGATTAAAAAAACAAAACAAAACAAAATCAGATTATATCAGTCTGCTGCTTAAAATACTCCACTATCTTCTCTTTGCATTTTGAATGATGTTCCAACTTTTTACCAGGACCAATAGCATCTTGCATCCTCTGGCTCCCTTCTACCTTTCACCTGCTTTCCGTCACTCTCCTGGCTCACTGGGTCTTCCTTTTATACCTCTTGGCCTTTGTACTTGCATATCCCTCTACCTGCTCTGTCCTGTATTTTTTGCATGGCTGCCTACTTATCAGTCACATTTCAGCCTAAATATCAGCTCCTTGGAGAGCCCTGCCCTAATCACCTTTCCTAAACCCACTCTTCCCCAGCCCGCATTCTTGTTCATCATGAAGCCTGTTTATTTTCTTCCTGGCATGTATCACCCTCTGTACTGATCTGGTTTTACCTATTTATACTTGTTTATTGCCTTATTCCTCACTAATTTCCCCAAGGTCAGAGTCTTTTTCTCATCTGTCACTCGACCCTTTATTCCCAGAACAGAAACACATTTTTGAATAAAATTAACAAATGAAGCCAAAAGGAAGTTATTTTAGGCATATAAAGAAAATAATAGTGATGCTAATATTAACTAACACTGAAGTTGTGTGTTCTATGGGGCAGGAACTCCACTTTCTAGGCAGGGGAACTAAGGCTTAGCAATGGTTACTGACTTCCCAAAGGACCTACAGCCAGAGGAGACAGGTTTGGACAGATCATGCTTTTAGCATTATTAATACAGACTCTTTTCTATTATGGGTAGAATAGCAAAGAGAAGAACATGGTGTATGGTGATAAACCCCAACTGTCTGGCTGTTACCTAACGTGGGAGCTTGGACAAGTCACTTCTTTTCTCTGAGCCTCAGTTTCTCAGCAATAAAGAGGGAACAATGTCAGCTACCTGGCAAGTTGTTAGGAGAATCTAATTGGATACACAGCACTGGCACGATGTTAAAGGAGTGGCTGTATCGATCAAGTAGCACAGACTCTGGTGCACTGTCGTTAGTGTTACTTCTTAATAACTCTGGACTTTGGCTTTGGTGTGGGTTGAAGGCAAGAATCACATCTTTTTTGTATATGAGATCCACTGAAAATGCGCAGTGAACCTCAGGCCTGGCCAACAACCAGGTGGACGTCATTCAGCCACTTCTTCCCTTCCCTGCTAGGACCTTTTGCCAGCCTCTGCCCCTGGGAACCTGGGTCCCTTGTGTGTCCCTGCCCTGAGGTTCTATACCCAGGTCTGCCTCTTGAAGTCCCCCTTCCCAGGGCTCCTGAGGCTGGCTGTCAAGCTGGAAAAAAGTCTGATCAATTAATCCCCACTAGGGGTAAAATGATGGATAATGCTTAAAAGTGCTACCACATGATTTTAACAGACATCTTGTGGAGAGGCCAGACTTGAAAATTAAGGGTCTTTTCTCTCCTGGTGGAAATCCCAGCCCAGTGGCCAGTGGGAGTGAGGAGGGGTAGGGATATTTGGGGGCCAGGCAGCCTTCCTAGAGCCTGTAAATCATCCATTGAACAGGTGGATGCTGTCTCAGCTTTTGCATAAGCCAGGCCCTGCATGCTCACAAAAGACACTCAGAAAGTCATTTACTGGTGATCAGGACACTTCCACTGAATAATGGAAAGCATCATCCAGGTGCACATCTGCTCTTCATTTTGTCCAGTGGTGCTGAAGTCAGAGGGGTCTGCCACAATTACAGGTAAAGGCCTGATGCTGCTATTTGCTAGAAGCCAGCTGACCCTGGGTGCTCAATTACCTGGGACTCGATTGCATGCTGCATCCTCCGGCAAGAGGAGAAGACCAAGAAAGTTCCTATCAATTTCTGTGAGAAATTGAATAAAAGAGGAAACATCCAGGGCATATCTTAAGGTCATGACTGACCATGTGTGTATATGTGTGTGTGTATAAAACTTTTTATTTTGGAAAAATTTTAGATTTATAGAAAAATTGCAAAGATGCTACGTAGAGTGCCTATATATCCTTCATCAAACTTCCCTTAATGTTATACTCTGGATGTTTAGAGCCATAAATTTTTATCTTGAAAAAGAAAATCCTTCAGTTATCAAATATTTTTTGAGTGCCCCCTATGTGCCTGGCACTGTGCTAGACACTAGGGCTAGAATGATGAATAAGACAGACCTGGCCCCTTCTTTCATGAGTCTTATGGTCTAACTTAGTGGTTTCCAAGGGGTGGTCCCTGGATCAACCAGCATCACCTGGGAACTTGTTAGAAATACAAAGTCTCAGAACCCACTCCAGACCTGAATCAGAAACTCTAGGAGTGGAGCCCAGCTATTTGTATGTTAAGAAGCCATCCAGGCTGGGTGCGGTGGCTCATGTCTGTAATCCTAGCACTTTGGGAGGCCGAGGCTGGAGGATGGCTTGAGGTCAGGAGTTCGAGACCAGCCTGAGCAAGAGCGAGACCCCGTCTCTACTAAAAAATAGAAAGAAATTATCTGGACAACTAAAAATATATAGAAAAAATTAGCTGGGCATGGTGGCGCATGCCTGTAGTCCCAGCTACTTGGGAGGCTGAGGCAGAAGGATTGCTTAAGCCAAGGAGTTTGAGGTTGCTGTGAGCTAGGCTGACGCCACGGCACTCTAGCCTGGGCAACAGAGCGAGACTCTGTCTCAAGAAAAGCCATCCAGGTGATTCTGATGCATAGTTGAGTTTGAGGACTAACAGGTCTACTGGGGGAAAAACAAATATTAAATGGATAATTATATTACTATATATGATGCGATTTAATCACAGAAGACAGAACTATAGTAACATAGCCTCTCCCCGCAGAACACAGAGTTGGGAACAGCTCATCTAGTCTGAAGTCAGGAAAAGCCCAGCCAAGGAAGGGGTATTTAAGCTGCCATATGAAGGCTGATGAGAAATTGGCCAGGTGGAGTGGAGGAAATGTGTCCTAGGCCAAGGGAACTGTCTGGAACCAGGCGAGAGAGACCCGCCATTGAGATCTTGCCTCTCTGGCCACTATCAAATTGTGAGTCAGAAAACATTAGTTTTTGGCAGAATCCAACTTAACTAGGAAACCTAATTAATTAGCTCTCTACATTTTCCAAATATCTTAGTTCATCAAGATTTTAAAATCAAATCTCTGTTGCATTTAGAGGATGCTATGATTGAAAAGGAGGAGCTTTGACATAAGAGCTGAGAGACCCATTCTTGTCCCAGCTGTGCTCCCATTAGCTCCATCAGCCTCCAGGGGTCGTTCAACTTTGCTGCCTCATTGTCCTTACCTGTGAAATGAGAGGTTGGACTTTCCAGTACTTTTTTTTTTTTTTTTATTCCATGATCCAGAATTAGCTATAAATGGCATTGTATTGCTGTTTACCTTTTAAAAGTACATTTATATTCATTTAGTTCAATAGCTAATTCTGCACATTGCCTACTGGTAACTTTAAGAGAGTTTTCCTATTCTTTTCTCTGAAATTACTGCCATAAGTTTATCCTACAAGGATATATTATTTGCTCTAATGATCTGGTAATTATCAGGTAATGAAATGGGCAACTGTAAGTATATTATTAAGAGCAGTTGCCGTGTGGAATATTTTTGTCATGCAATTAGAAATGTTACTTATGTTTTAGTAATGCATAAGAAGTTACATGCTGAGGAGAATGAAAATAGAGCAATATCCTTCCATCTTGTGCTGGAGTAAGTCTTTAAACCATATGTAAAAAGCCTGAAGTGCATGATTCCGTGGGCTGGAGTTTAAAGCCATGCTTTGTCTTTGAGTATGCAGTGTGCCCTGCTGTTGTTAATTAGTGCTCTTCCCTCCAGGTGAGCTGAGAATATCGTTCCCACGCTGGATCAGGCAGTTACATTTCAAAGCTGACCATCCTGACTTATGGTCAGTTTAGAGTACTAATCACTCATGGGCAGAGTTTTGCACACAGTCAGGCACATGATAGGTCCCTAATAAGCAGGAATTGAGTTTCAACCAAATTGTGCTCAGACCAGTTCTGCTTCACCTGTAGCTTATTCCATGGCGTGAGTCACATATGATATTAGCTGACACTTGAGAGTGCTAAACTGAGGCAGGCACTGCATTTCATTTATTCCTTTCCATACTTCTATGAACAGGGCTGCACAACATGCCCAATAATAATACTGTGGTCTTGTCTGTAAGGAAGGAGTTATTAGTCCTATTTTATAGAAGAGAAAACAGGTGCAGAGAGGTTCAATAATTGCCTTAGGGACACTGAGCTAATTAGTGCCGGAACCAGCATTCAAACTATTTCTCTCCAAATCAAGAGTCTATGCTCTGAATAGTTAAATTCTCTCATGCTAGCATAGGGCCTCTAACATCATATGAACTCAATAAATAATTGTAGAATGCATGAATGATTCTTTATCTAGGTTGCATGAAAAGCTGTTCGGGAATGGTGAAAATGCATCAGGGTACTAACTGGTATGTGATTGGGAAGTATTTAGGCAGTAAGACGATCTATGAGAGATACTTTTGAGATAGAGTAAAGGAAATAAATCCCCAGTTACCTGAGTAAGCCATAGGAACTACTGTATTATTGCATGTTATCTTAGTCATGCTCAAAGCCAACCATCTCTGGCAGGAGCAGTATCATTCTTAAGCTTGTTTGTTTTCCATATTGCATGGTTGATTGTATCATTACCTCAAGTCTAATATGGGATTTCTTAATTGTCAGTTGATTCTGATGTAACCACTTCTTTGCCCAAGGCAGTCTTCATAGATTAGGGGTTCAGGTCTAGGTAGTAAAATTGCTAAGAGGGAAGACATGTGTCATCCCATTCCAGTTCTTTCCATGTTGCTCTATCCCATTCCATTCTACAAACATCGCTTGAATACTATATGCAAAGCATGGTATTAGGTACTGAAGACACAATGAGGATAAGGTCATATAGAGCCTCTGCCTTATCTAGCTTGGGGTCTGCTGGGGAGATAGCCCATAAAACAGGTAATTACAATGTAAATAGGTAAGTCCAGTGAATGGGGTGCTGCAGAGAGGGTGGGGGCTCAGACTGTTCTGAGGGTGGGCTTGACTCAAGAATCAGGGAAGGTTGCTTGGAAATCATGACTTCTTAGCTGAGACCTGAGAGATGAAGGGGAATTAGCCAGGCAAAAGGCATTTTAGCTGTCCAGTAACAGTAAGCAAATTAAAGACAGACCCAAACTCTTTATTATTCTGCCTATTTACTTTCTTCTCAAAAGATTATTGAAAGCTTTCTTATGCTGAGATCTTCAGATCTATTGAACTGAGATTTGTGTTTATGTACTTGGGTAGTGCAGAATGGCAGCACTTGTTATTGTGGTGGGGTGGTCTGATATTCAGAGCTCAATAAGGTTCAAGGTGTGTGCTATGCTTGAATGTTTATAGCAGCACAATTCACAATTGCAAAGATGTGGAAACAACCCAAGTGCCCATCAATACATGAGTGGATTAATAAAATGTGGTATATGTATATCATGGAGTTCTCAGCCACAAAGAACAATGGTGATCTAGCACCTCTTGTATTATCCTGGATGAAGCTGGAACCCATTTTACTAAGTGAAGTATCCCAAGAATGGAAAAATAAGCACCATATGTACGCACCATCAAATTGGTTTCACTGATCAACACCTAAGTGGACATATAGGAACAACATTAATTGGGTGATGGGCAGATGGGAGGGGGGAGGAGAGGATGGGTATATACATACATAATGAGCGTGATGCGCACCATCTTGGGGATGGACACGCTTGAAGCTCTGACTGGGGGAGAAGGAGAGGAAAGGGCAATATACATAACCTAAACATTTGTACCCCCATAATATGCTGAAATAAAAAAAAGGTATGTGCTATGATTTAAATGATGGGGTCCCTTAAATTCATGTTGAAACTTAATCCCCAGTGCAACATTATTGAGCAGTATGCCCTTTGGGAGGTGATTAAGTTGTGAGGGTGCTCAGCTCATGAATGGGATTGGTACCCTTATAAAAGTGCTCAAGGTTGAAGAAGCTGTTATTGCCCTTTCCCTTGCCTCCACCATGTGAGGACACAGCATTCCTCCCCTCTGGAGGATACAGCAGTAAGGTGCCATCATGGAAACAGAGAATGGGCCCTCACCATACATCAAATGTTGGCACCTTGATCTTGAACTTCACACTCTCTAGGACCCTGAGAAATAAATTTCTGTTCTTTATAAATTACCCAGTCTGGTATTTTGTTATAGCAGCACAAATGGATTAAAAGAGTATGGCAAGAGGGAAGAATAGAGAATTTAGATATTTCTAAATCCATTTGCCTTTATAATGAAAACCCTCAAACCTAATTCCTGGAAAATGGTTTTCCTGGTCAAAGTTGCATTGCCTGAGTTAAAGAGAACTCTTCATCTCCTCCATTTAACTCTGTTTCTATGGATTCACTTGGAATATAGTTGGCCTCATGTATATTTAGAAACCTATTCCTCATTCTCAAGGAGAATTCTGTAGATATTCCTTCAAATAGATAGCTTTGTTTTGGGCCCCAAATTCTGGGAATTTTTCTCTCCTTTAAAATTATTTAAATTTTTCTGGTTGTATTTGGGATACAGTCACAAGTGCCAGCATTATCAACACCTGCTTTCCTCCCTTTTAATAAGGTGGTTGTGCCCCAAATTCAGAGAGGTCTTTGGTTTTCAGGGGTATTGTGGAGGATACTGAGGTCAGGATGGATTCTTAAGGCTCCAAACCAACTTGGATCCTGATGATTGTAAAATTGGGATAAAGAGGGTTTAATTTTTTTTGTAGTATAAATGTCATAGTAATTGCTATAAAAATAACAGGAAGATTTTTCTCTCGAACAGAATATGCATAAATATACATATTTTACTCTGACTTCACTGCTGTCTTCTTGGTGCTTCTTAAACAATGAAGTTATTTCTAGTTTGAATGTCTCAGAATAACTTTGTTAAAATCTTTGATTAAAGATTCACTTTTTTCTAGCTTATTTGACTGAGGAAAGTGTCATTTTTACCACTGCCACTGAATACTACAAGTACTGTTATCTTAATTATCTGTACATACCTATTGTAGTCTTTTCTACTTCTGATATTCTAAAATGCCAGATATCTTTATTTAATGCTTTAAGACAGATCTATGGAAAGCCTTTAAAGCTTTGTGTATTAGTAAAGAATTTGACCTTGCCTGAAAAGAGCTTTGGACTTTGCCCTCGGTTTCTCGGAGGTAATCTATGTCAGACGTGATGGGCATGTCTTTGTTTAGGGCAGAAAGGCTAACCATGAGATTTAGGCTGGGGGCTTTGGGCCACACTGTTAACCTGCAAACTGATATCAGCCATGTGGGCAATCAGTCAGTCGATTGTGCCTAGGAGGGAGACCTATTTTGGGTTGAATCATGCACCCCCTCCCAAAGATATACTGAAGTCTTAAACTCCAGTACCACTGAATGTGACCTTATTGGAAGTAGGATCATTGTAGATATAATTAGTTAAGATGAGGTCGTTTAGTGTCTGATATGACTGGGCTTTTTTTTTTTTTTTTTTTTTTTGAGATAGGGTCTAGCTTTGTCATCCACGATGGAGTGCACTGGTGCAATCATAGCTCAATGCAGCCTTGAACTCCTGGGCTTCACGCAATCCTTCTACCATGGCCTCTCAAGTAGCGAGGACTACAAGTGTGCACCACCACATCTGGCTAATTTAAATAAAAATATTGTAGGGATAGAGTCTTGCTATGTTGTCCAGTATAATCTCAAACTCCTGGCCTCAAGCAATCTTCCCATCTTGGCCTCCCTAAGTGCTGGGATTACAGGTATGAGCCAGTGTGTCCAGCCATGACTGGTGTCCTTATAAGAAGAGGAGAGAGACCCATGAGGGGAGAATGCCATGTGGTGATGGAGGTAGAGATCGGAATGGATGTAGCGATAAACTAAGGGAGGCAGACAAACACCAGAAGCTAAAAGAGGCAGGGAAGGATTCTCCCTACAGATTTCAGAGGGAGCTTGGTTCTGCTGAAACCTTGATTTCAGACTTCTAGCCTCTAGAACAGTGGGACAAAAAAAAAAAAAAATTCTGCTGTTTTCAGCCACCCAGTTTGCAGTATTTTGTTATGGTAGCCTTAGGAAGTTAATACAGCCCTAATAAAAACTCTGAACACAGAGGCTCAGGTGAGCTTCCTGCTTGACAGCTCTCCATGCATATTGTTACACTTTAATGCCAAGAGGCTAACACATCCTGAGGATAATGGAAGCTTCACATTTCGTACCCCCCCACCTCCCAATTCTGTCCTGTAAGTCTGTTCCTTTGGCTGATTTTCATTTGTATCCTTTCCCTATAATGAACCATAACCATAATTGCTTTAAGTGAGTTCTGTCAGTCCTAGAGAATTATTGAAACTGAGGGTGGTTCTCAGAAACCCCTGAACTTTCAGTTGGTGTCAGAAGTGAGGTGTTCTTGTGTGGACTCTTCCCTTTACCTTTGTGGTTGGACTTTACCTCTTGGAGTTGGTGTCAGAAGTCTTGGGCTGACTTGGCAGTCTGTATAACTATGCCCTCAAATCTCACAGTTTGGCTAGCTCCATGTAGGCTTTATAAAACACCCTGGTAAATCCATGCCACTATGACCATTCCTTTCACAATTCTTGGTTATAGAATGCAGAGTTCCCATGTGATGTATAACTCACCAGTATCCACCTGCATGAATTTAGCTATCATCAGTGGCCATGAACAAATTGCAGCATTTGTCATATTTTTCTTTACTTTCCTGTGTCCCTCTTCTATTACCCTGTTACTCTAACCCAAAGCCTTTCTCCTGATCTGTGATTAAGACCTTTCCCTGACCTCCGTACACATACCTCCAAATTCACCCCTGTTTCCTCATCTTGATGGAAGCCCTTTGCTACTTACTTTCTCACTAACCCAAATAAAACCCATTCAGTAGCTCCTAAGAGATTGGTATTAGATGATTTACTAAATACAGTTTTCAGTAACCTGTAAATAACTAGCCTCAAGCTTTTCAAGGAGTGCTTTTCATTTAAGAAAGATGCATCTGTCCGTTGATCCTCTCCTCAAAGAAACAGAGCAAGACTCTTGCTCTCACTCTTTCTTTACATATGTGAATGACAAATAAGTTACTCTTAATAAGTATATAATAGTGAGCCCTACATTTCTGCAGATTTGGAGTCTGCATTGACAGAACCACCAAAGGGCAAATGGTAGTTGTTGTCTTAATTGTAAATACATGTAACATTGCTCAATGATCCCATCTTACCTTTAATAACTTACCTATGTCTATTTAAGTTTTATGTGAACTTGTGGATGTTACTTCACCTCTCTGTACCTCAGTTTCTTTATCTTTAATTTGTGTATAACAGCATTTTCCTTACAGGGTCATTGTGAGGATTGAAGAACTTAGTGTATAAAGAGCTCAAAACAGTGATCACTTCATAAATGTTAGTTATTACCTGTCTCCTATGAATTCTTAAAAAAGCTTTCTGGCTTCTATTTACACTTTTCAATCCTGCTTCCTGGTAGTTAAAACTTTAATAAAGTAAGACAATTATATCAAAAAGGATAGTAGATTCTAATACAGATTCAGGAAGTACTAATTAATTCCTAGGAGCACTTTTCAGGGATAGCGGAAAGTACGTTTGATGACATTGTAGGATTGTAGATGTGTAGCAGACTACCACACAATAAAACTGGGACATTTCAGTCGCTACAATAGAATATTTTTAACAGTCGAGGTCAGATGTTTACTTTGAATTTTATAACAAATTACATCACCTTATGTTTGGGTAGCACTTTCTAAGTTTTTTTCACACATCATTTCAATGACCTTCCTGTCCCAAAGAAGTGGGCATGGCAGGTACACCAAGGTTTGTTTTAGAGCAGGATTCTGACTCACATTAAGGTATAATGACTTGTCCTGAAGTATTATCTGTGTTCAGACAGAATTTAAATTGTTGAGTTTAAAGATTGAACTGCCCTGACCTAGACAATTTGTTGAAGTCTAACTTTAATTTTTAGTTTCAGTGGCTTTAGTTCAAACAACAGTGATAACTTTGGCATTAATGGATGTTTCCTCTAGAACTGGAAAGAGCACATCTGATTTTCTGGGCCCTTTGGCTATCTAATATTTTTGAGCGTTACAAGCAGAAATAACTTAGTGAAATGACTCTTGAGATGCTTTAAAAAAATAGACTGACTTATAAGAAGTTAAGAATAAAAGCCTTCTGCAAGTTTTCTTTCTCCTTTTAAGCTTATAAAATAAAATTCCATGTATTTAGTAAAAGACTCAGGTTGAATGAGCAGCACTCAACTGTGGATAAAAGAGGTGGGATTTTTAATATAACTGTCAGTTCCGAGATGCAAATAATCTCATGATTAAAGACCTTGGCAATTCAAATTGTTACTGAAGTTTTATGAATCAAAAGGACATATAATTTCAATTTGGATAAAAGCATCTTTATTCCTTTGATTCAACAACAAAAATATTTGGATGCTTCTACATTTCAAGCAAGTGTATTACAGTGTGGCTCTCACTTGGACACTTGGAATTGATCAAGTATAGCATTTCCTGTATAATCTTTCAGCTTGATTTTTTTGCTTTTACTACAATGAGGCCAGACACACCCAATGGATAGGATGATGACCCCCCCCCTTTTTTTTCTCTCCAGTAAATGAAACCTTACATAGCACTGAGCTGTTTCACATTAGGAAGCAGGACTTATCCAGCTCATTATATTGGAGGAAAAGTTGGTCATGACCCATCTCCCACACTCTCTGGATGACCTTCTCCATTCACGGGCTCTGACTCTCCTTCTAAGGAACTAACTGTGTTATTCCTTCTATTCCAGTTCCTTCTCTCAGGAAGCACTTAGAATATTCATTCACACTAAGCTCTTAGTGGCTTAAGGTTGTTTTTCTCAGTGAATAAATCTGTATTTTAAAAAAGCTCAGCCCAAAAGAATTACCTGCACGTGATGGAATTTTAGGTGTAAAAACGGGAGGATTTTTTTGGTATTTGTGTATCGGAAGCCTTCCTGTACCCATTCTGCTGAACACCAGAAGGTAGTATGTGCCCACAAACAAATCCAATCCTGTTGGCAAGAAAAAAGTTACTATGAATCTCAGAAATTATGGAGCATGAGTTACTCTAGGTTGAAGCTATACATAAATGAACAAATAATTTTGAAGACCTACTATATACCACCATTTTCCTGCCTATCTTAGCCTTAGGATGACTACATTTTAAAAAAATGTATTTATTTATATTATCCTGGCTGGTGCTGGAGCCCATTCTTTTAAGTGAAGTATCCTAAGAATGGAAAAACAAGCGCCACATGTACTCACTATCAAATTGGTACTAACTGATCAACACTTATGTGCACATGTGCAAGTAGCATTCATCAGGTGTTGGGCAGGAGAGAGAGGGGAGGAGGGGATGGGCACCTAATGGGTGACGTATGCACTGTCTGGGGATGGGCATGTTTGTAGCTATGACTCAAACAGTGCAAGGATGACTACATTTTTAAAACTGTAAATCAGGACACACTTAATCATTTTCAGATGTGTGTATATTTATATAAAGTGTCCCAAAGGTATCACAGTTAAATCACTTCTAGGTATGCATTTGATGAAATGCTCTTGCTGAAAAGGAAAATAAAAGTCACATAAAATGCTGGACTTACAGTTGCTGTGGGCAGTGTAGCATTGGTTAAGAGCACTGGTCTTGGAGTCAGACAGATGTTGGGAAAGTGACTTTTCTTTTTTTTAAGCTACTTTATTGAGGTATGGTTAATGTATAAAGAGCTGTACCTCTCTAATGTGTACTCCATGAGTTTGAGGATAAGTATATACCCATGAAACTATTCCTGCCATCAAGACCATAAACATATCCATCACCTCCCAAAGTTTCCTTCTACCTCCTTTTTTTAAATTAAGACAAATAAACATGTTTTTATTTTTTGAGGTTATATAAATTTTAATTCAAGTTAATACATTCTCATGTCTAATGCTCATATCATTTATGATAAAATGATAAAAAGTATTAAGTGAACGAAAGATACAAGTTTAGTTAGAAATGCAATATAGTTATTTTTAAAAAATGAGTACATTTTTCTATATAAGAAATCTATTATTTCCTTTCTACCTCATTTATTAAAATTTTTTTTGTGTATGTCATAAGAACACTTAACATATGATCTGCCCTTTTGGCAGATTTTAAGTGTACGATATTGTTAGTGACAGGCACTGTCACTGTATAGTAGATCTCCAGAACTTACTCATCTTGCATAACTAAAACTTTGTACCCTTTGACCATCATGTCCCCATTTCCCCCTCCCCTAATCCCTGGCAACCACTATTCTACTCTGCTTCTAAGAGTCTGATTATTTTAGATTCCACATATAAGTGAGATCCTACAGTATCTGTCCTTCTGTGACTGGCTTATTTCACTTGGCATAATGTCCTCCAGGTTCACCCATGATATTGCAAACAGTAGGATTTCCTTAAGGGTGAGTAATATGCCACAGTTTCTTTATCCATTCATTCATCATTAGAAATTGAGGGTTTTTTTCCATAACTTTGTTATTGTGAATAATGCAATGAACATGGAGTGCAGATATCTCTTTGAGATAGTGGTTTTTTTCTTTTCTTTTTATTTTGATCCTGTTTTCCATTCTTTTGATATGTACCCAGAAATGGGATTGCTGGATCATATGGGAGTTCTATTTTTAATTTTTTGAGGAAGCTTCATGCTGTCTTCCATAAAGACTATACCAATTTACATTCCTACCAACAGGGTACCAGGGTTCCCTTTTCTCCACAACCTGGGCCAGAAAGTGACTTTCTGAGCTTCGGTTTTCTTTTCTGTCAAATGGAGACAATACTGGGGCCCTCTTCATATGACTATTATGAAGATTAAATAGTGTAAGGAAGGCATGTCAATCATTTAGCATTGTGCCAGGAACAAAGGAAGTGCTCAATAAATTGTAGCTAGTCTAATAATATACTAATTATAGTACTTATGATTTAATGAAAAATATTGCTTAGAGTGGGGATCTTTTGTGTGGGAGGAAAGGAATATTCCCTCAATTCAAAGTGAGATGATAGAAATAAAAAATTAGCAGAAATAAAATGAGTAAATTCAAGAGCCACTCTATTTGTCAGCCATGCAGAATAAAGAAGCAGGAATGAGACAAGGAGAGAAAAATGCAGAATGGAACCAGCTGCAAGATTTGGGTGACATAGGGACATCTGAAGGATAAGGACATGGTAGGAACATGACCAAGTGGAGTTAAAGGTTTTTGTCAAGGCTGCCCTGGGTACTCTCCGCTGTTAGCTGCCTTATCAGTGGGAGCCCCACCTTATGGTAATGGCGTTATAATAAGAAAGATGATGCCCACATCAGGAAACCATAATTACAACTGCAGCCAAGCCTTCTTTCAGTAACCTCACCTTGTGGCAAAGGTATGGAGTCCAGAATGAGCTCTTGAGGGAAATCATTTGCTTTATAAACAAAAGAACTGTATGGAGTCTGTTGTTTTAAACCCCTGGATACTGCTAACTTCTTCCTTGACCTGCTGGCTTTACTCAAGACAGTGCAGGTCTTATGTTGGTGTCTGTGTATTTCTGTTCTGTTATTGGCATTGTTGTTATTAAGGAAACAGTGAGAAAAGGATAGAGCTTGTTCTTCTGGTTCCTGGAGGAGGTTAGCAGGTTCAGGGTAATCACAGAAGGCTGTTCCTTAGTATTTTCTCTCCCCTACTTACCTTTGCCTAGGAGGAATGGGCCTATTTAGAGAAAGGAAGCCAGCCATCATTATTCTGTTGCATATACATACATGCGCAAACACACCCACCGCTGGTGAGTCAAGGTCTTTGGTAGTTGCTATGTAGGGAAACGGAATCCCTGGGCTCAGAATTTTAGATATATTTGGAGAAAGTGAGTACATAGGAGATCTTTGCATGGAGCAGTAGGCCTATATAGTCAATTTAGTGCAGGGTAAAATCAGTTCTTAAGTCTTACTGGAAAAGAGCGTCTCAGTCTAGAGAGAGGAGTCGACAACCTCATCCCTGTGTGACACTGACTGAAGTGTGCAGCATTATCAAGGGAGGGTCTTATTTTTGGAGCTTTGAGTACTACCACCTGTTTGTTGCAAGCTGGTAAGATGGAATAGACTTGTCCATCTCTTTGCCCTTTTCAGGGCTGGAAATCTCCCTTCCCTGCATTTTCAACGTCCGCTGTTCTGTCTTTAAGGTGCCAACACCTCAACCTCCTTCCTTCCCTGTCTTCCTGGTCTATCACTATAACATAGGGACATGTTTTATTTTCATAATGCTGCCTTTTACTTTTGAGCTCCCAAGAACTTAGCAATATTGTTGAAATATAGTTACAGCCGTGAAGTGAAGGCAGAAGGGGACAAGATACCAGTCATCCCAGCCTTAATTCATGATTTTCTTACCCTTTCACGAAAGACATCCAGAGGACAGTTTCTGTTCAGGCTTCTTCCTACCTATTTTAGGGAGTGAATTTGAAACAGTTTGGTGGTGGATGAGCATTATATAATGCTCTGGAGAACTTAGCTTAGTTTTTATTTTTCTAACCATATATCAGTTTTCTTTTTTGATATCCCTCTGTGGTGCTATCTGAGAGCCATAGAGTGAGATGACCTGAAATCAGAGAAAGAGGTTAATTGAAATGAGGTTTGCCCCAGCTGAGTGTAACCTGCCTTTGGAAAGAATGCTCTGAAACGGGGGAGGACCAAGGAATGTTCACGTGCTTTGCCCTATACTAGGTCTCTTGTTGGAAAACTCTCACGACCTCTACTGACATTAATTAAACTCAGATCGAGAGAGGCAAGCTTGCATATTATTCTGCTCAGATTGTAAAGGGGATGTTTAATTGTAAAGAGGGAACAGCAGAGACGTGTGTTGACGCTAGGGAACTGAGAGTCTGTTCCTCTGTTTGTGAGATGTGGTGTTTTATAGCCTTGCTGCATACTGCCACTTCATCTGCTGCCTTTTTCTTCCATGTCGGGTTGAGGAAACAGCAAGTCATGCTTCTAAAGTGTAGTTTAATTGCTGGAAAATTTGATTCTTTCTATTTTTCTTGTGATTCTACCTTTAGGAGAAGAGAAAATTAGATCTGGGATGAGTCAGCCTTCAATTCTATTGATATGGTTATTTTAGTGTTTTTACAGGATCTTGCCCTGTTGCCCTGGCTAGAGTGCAATGGTGTCATCATAGCTCACAGCAACCTTAAACTCCTGGGCTCAAGTGATCCTCCTGCCTCAGCCTCCTGAGTAGCTGGGACTACAGGCACACACCACCTCACCCAACTAATTTTTTCTATTTTTAGTTGCCTAGCTAATTTTTTCTATTTTTTTTATAGACAGGGATCTTGCTCTCACTTGGGCTGATCTCAAACTTCTGATCTCAAGCGATCCTCCTGCCTTGGCCTCCCAGAGTGCTAACATTACAGGCATAAGCCACTGTACCTGCCCCCTGCAAAATAACTCTTGATTACAAGGAGAATATATTTAAGAAATATCTAAATATATAGGATAAAATATGAGAGTATCTATTTACCATCCTGATTCCTTTCTCACTTAACTGTCTTCTGCAAACAACTCATTGCGTCAATTCCCTCTGGATTTAGAGTTCTTCTGAACATATGTGTGTTTGTCAGTCTTGCACATCTCATTGTTGTCTATGGTTTTTCTCTGAGTTGGTTCTATTTAGATTTGATCCTGTATGATTTCTATATTTAGGAAGGCCTACAATTTGTGGCCAACAGCTAAGAATGCAGAATTTCTTATCCAGTGATAGTACCCAAACAACAGAGCGATGCTACAGATTTGTTTTCTAGTAACTTTTGTTTTTTCATGGGATTTTGAGTAGGCAGGATGGTGGTTGCATGTGTTTATTCTACATTTGATCTAATCTATCCATCTAAATTTGGAGATATAGTTTAGATTCCTTATGATTTGATTATAACTACATGGTTCTTAGAATAGTGTCTGTTAGAGGTATTCAGTAAAAGTTTGCTGATGAATGGTTAGGAGTTAAACTAAGACTAGAATTAGGTTTTCGGAGACTTGGTTGTGTACTCTTTCCATGACAACATACTGCAAACATAGTTTTCTATAAATTATGACTTTTCTAGGTTGGATGCAGTGTTACTTCAGGGGTAGATATTCAAAACATAAGAGCATGGCTTAAATAGCTATGTGAATTAGCATAGACTTGGAATAAAATAACTTAAAAAATTAGCCCAGGCCCAGGAGATAATTGGCCTCCATACAAATACATTCGTTAATAGAAATCAGTGATGCAGTTGGAAGCTTACGTATGACTCGTATGACTCTTGGCTTTCTGTTTTTTCTGACACTTTGAACATGAGGATAATGCTAATCACTTCTGTCTTCCGTTACTGAATTATTTGAACCTAATACACTAACTTAGCACCAATAATGCTAATGAGCCAAAGGCAAGATTTTGATATTACAGTGGATATATGTATTAAATGAACTGCTGGGGGAAATGCATAAACTTGAAATTATTTGGGGTTATCTGTAGACTTGAGCTATATTCCAGTGACCTATGATTGATAAATCCATTCATTCAACAAATATTTACTGAGTACCTGTTATATGCTAGGATTTAGGTACATGGAATCCTAGAAACATAGCAGTGAATGAATGGTCACTCATAGCATGGTCCTCATCAGGCTTTCTGTCCACTATGGGACATGGGCATTCAGTGAATAATTACACAAACATTTTGTTACAATTTTGTTAAGTGATATAAAAGATGAAAAGACAATGTTATGAGAATTTAGTGTCTTCATGCACTAGAAGAAAATTCAGCGTGGCTGGAGAGATAGTTAGGAGATGGGTCACATTCGTGTTTTCCTAGGATAGCATGCCATGTGCCCCTCACTAGTGGTGTATAGAGAAATCAGCAGACGTGCTTGGCGTAAGGAAAATGTTACTAAGGTATGTCGGTTTGAAGCTGGATACGTTTTTCCCTGAAGAGTTTTCCTATCTGAGGAGGAGGATCGGTTTTCAAAGAACGGTGGGTGACACCAGCACTATTTGTGTTCACCCAGAAGGCGAGCAAAGTAGACAGAGTTGTCTGTGCCGTTGATGCCCCAGCTGTATCTTCTAGGATTTCATTAAGCAGTGTTTCCTTCATCCCAAGTTGTTGTTTTTCTTATGCAGAATTTTGCTCAGAGTAGCTTGGTAATCTACACCAGGTTTAATTTATTCTGTTTTGGCACTAATCACAGACTGAATTATTTATGTGGGAATAATTTTAAAATCTCTGTTTTGCACCTTCCAGATAAAATTAGAATTACGGCATGTAAACTACACAGGGAAAAGAAATCTCTTCCAAATGAGATCCTCCTGTGAGTTTAAATGTGGAAAATAGGTGCTATTTTTTGTCCTCTTAACTTTTTAAAAAATAAACTTAATTGTAGAATCATTTTAGATTTCAGAAAAATTGCAAAGGTAGTACAGAGGCTTCCTATGGTATTCTGCACCAGTTTTCCCTGTTTTAACCTCTTACATTAGGATGGTGCATTGGTCATAACCGATGAACAAATGTTGGTAAGTATTAACTAGAGTCAATACTTTATTCATAGTCCTTAGTTTTAACCTAATGTCTTCCTTCTGCATCAGGCTCCTATCCAGGAGAGCACATTGCATTTAGTCGCCATGTCTCCTTAGGTGTGTCTTGGCTATGACCGTTTCTCAGGCTTGTTTTTGATAACCTCGACGGTGTTGAACATCCGTCAGGTATTTTGTAAGGTGCCCCTGAGTTGGAATTTGATGTTTTTTCTCATGATGAGACTGGAGTTATGGGTTTTGAGGAGGAAAGTCACAGAAGTAAAGTGCCACTCTCATCTCATCACCTTAAAGGCAGGTGCTGTCAACGTGACTTACCACTGTTGGTATTCATCTCCACCCCATGGTTGAAGTAATGTTTGTAAGGTTTCTCCCTGGTAAGGTAACTTTCCCCTGCCCCCTACTTTACTCTCTGGGAGGAAGTTACTATGTGTGGCCCATACTTAAGGAGTGGGAGTTATGCCCTTGCTCTTTTAGGGTAGAGTATCTGCATAAATTATTTGGAATTCTTCTGCACAAGAATTTTCTCTTCTCCCTTGTTAATTTCTTCAACCATTTATTTATATCACTATAGACTCATGGATATTAATTCTATACTTTGGGTTATAATACAATACTACTTTATTTTTTTGCTCAAATTATCTCAGCTTTGGACGTTGGGAGCTCCTTCAGTTGGTTTCTGTGTCCCTTTGATGTACCCTCATCACTGTGGCATTTTTGGAACACTTTTTACTTTATTGTAGTGCAAAATGCTTCAGGCTCATCTTGTGTGTTCTCTGCCCTGGTTCTAGGTGCTATTTTTTTTATTATGTAAGAAATATTGTGTTTCTTGTAACCATTCACAACTCAACGTGTTATATACCTTAAGAAAATGAAAACACACAACAAACCAAAAAACAAAATCTGAAATGTCCAAATTGGGAAAATTGGCCGGGTGTGGTGGCTTATGCCTGTAGTCCCAGCACCCTGGGAGGCCAAGGTGGAAGGATTGCTTGGGATCAGGAGTTCAAGACCACCTTGGGAAAGTTATTCTATCTTGTCATGTTTTCCTTTACCTTGGGCCATCCTTGGTAGAAGAAGCAAGTTTGTGAATTTTGCTGACAGGAAAAACCCAGATCAGCAAACCTTTCCTGTAAAGGACCAGATAGCGAATATTTTCAACTTTGCAGTCCAGAAGGTCTCTGTTGTAACTACTCTGCTTTTGTAGAGTGAAAGCAGCCATAGATAATATGCAAATGAGCAGGGTGGCTGTCTTCCACAATTTCCACATTTAAAAGTATAAACTCTATCTCTAAAAATAGGTGGTCTGGATTTGGTCTGTGGGCTGCAGTTTACCTGTCTTGTGCTGAGAACTACCTGTTTAACCATGAGTTTACAACTTGCCATTTACTGACTCTGGTCTTAGGCAAGTAATTTAACTTCCAACAGGCTCCAACATTCCTCGGCTTAACGATGGTTATAATAATAGTATTGGCTGGGCGAGGTGGCTCACACCTGTAATCCTAGCCCTCTGGGAGGCTGGGATGGGAGGACTGCTTGAGCTCAAGAGTTTGAGACCAGCCTGAGCAAGAGCCAGACTCCGTCTCTACTAAAAATAGAAAAATTAGCTGGGCATCGTGGCATGGACCTGTAGTCCCAACTACTTAGGAGGCTGAGGCAGGAGGGTTGCTTGAGCCCAAGAATTTGAGGTTGCTGTGAGCTATGATGATGCCACTGCACTCTATGCAGGGTGACAGAGTGAGACTCAGTCTCAAAAAAAAAAAAAGTATTAATGCTGGTCCCCTATAATGTTAAGAGTTTAAATGATATAAGTAAAGCACTTAGCTCAATGCCTAGCATGTGCCTGTTAGGTATTATCAAAGGGATTGTATCATTTACTGTTAAACTGGGACTCTTGGGAAGGAAAGGGAGTGATATTAATAATTATGCTGGGAGAAAGGTATAAACAAGGATCATCCAAGTTCTGTTCCAGAATGTGTGGCCGCTCTAGCTGTTACTATCAGGATCTTCTCTCTCACCTAGCAATGCCTCTAATTTCCTGGAAATGTTCTTTCCTGATCCCTAAAGTAGGAGCCAGACCAAGTGCTCTGAAATTACCCTTTCTTCTTTCTTCTTTTTCTTTGATCTTGGGCAATGACCTGATTATGTGAGCCTGAGACCATATAACTCAGTCTGACTCAGATTAGATGTTAAAACTTCATGTTAAAATGTGGTGTGTATCCCCTCTAAAAATTGGCATTTTGCAATTAAATATGCTGCTCTACACCTGTTAAGACTTTATAATAACATTTTTCCTCCTTCTGCTTGTACTGAATTTCCTAGCTCTTCTGTTGAGATTCGTGATTTGCCATTTGCTTTGACCTCTGGTTACCATGAGGCTTGTGTGCCTGACTTTCTTGTTCTGCCTTCACTTCTCTGCCTAATTACTCTCACTGGGAAGATTCTGTGTTTCCAGAAGATGGAAGTCTTTTGGCTGCAGTTAGTTTTTCCTGTTTCCTTGGTGCAAAGAGGGGGAACAGAAGGCCGGCTTAGAGAGGAAGGGGAGGCGGTTGCAATGTTTGTCAGTGTGGTCTTGACCTTGTGAGAGAGTGAGCTGAGCTGGGTATTCATTAAAATGCAGATTTCTGGGTAGCCCCAGACATGCTGGCTGAGACTCCCTGGCAGCAATGTCCAGGAATCAGCATTCAAGCATTCCTGATGATTCTAATGCACTCCAGAGTTTGAGAACTACAGTCGTAGAGAATGTCTGAAATGACAGTGCAAATTACAAAAAGCTATCTGGCATGTTATTTCGTAGAGAGCTCTCCTTGAGATCAAAGATCTCTCTTCTGTGCCAGAAGCTACTATTAAAGTACTGACTTAAGTGAGTTTTCAAGATGTTTTCTCTCTGATTACCTGCATCTTTCCCTTTTCTCAACTATTTGTTGGCAAAGGAAGGTGTAAAGGGGCATCTTATTGGACAAGGAGAACATATTCGGAGATGGGGTTTTATGGAGCTTTGAAGGGTGGGAGATAAGAAGGCTGGGCCCTTCTTTGAAAATGTTCTCCAAAGTTGGGGTACCTGTGCAGGGTGGTAGGGAGTTGGGGTTAGAGAAGTTAGGTGTGGGGACAGTCAAGAGGGTAAGGAGGGTGGAGTTCACGGGCGGATATAGTTGTAGTTTAGCCTGCAAACAGCACGTGCTGCAAAAGATTTAAGGACACGGATGGATCATCCTAAGGGAAGCTTCTCTAGGACAACTCAGAAGGAGAGCAGGGAATTTTGAGGTTTTTATCTAAGATGTATGTTGGTTTAGTAATCAATATCTACCTAGTTTTTTTCCATGTGTTTATAAAAAGGCAGTTATTTTTAGGTAGAAATTTCTAGTACCTTTAGTGATTTGAATAGCAGAGATTTCCAGAGAGCCTAGCTTTCAATTTGAACAGCATCTGTGTTCATGTTTAACATGATTTCTTTATCACATATGTCATAAGCCCCTAATTTATGTATATGTACCATGCGGGGCACTTTTGGGGATATACAAAAGCATAACTTCTCATGTTCAAGGAGCTTTTGTTCTTGGAGGGCAAATCCAGACATGCACCCATGAAAAATAAAGCATCTGCGATGGTTCAATGTGACATCCTTTTCATAAGTAAGTCAGAGGGGACGGCTTCTTGAATGAGGTGTCTTGGGGTAGGCCTCAGAGGATGACTGTGATGAAGTAAAGGAAAAAGAACAGAGCATTTTAGACTGGAATACTCTCAGCCAGTACCAATGGAATAAAAATATGCATGGCTGGTGCGAGGAAAGGCAAGTTGCTCCATCTGTTGGCACCGTGGGCTGTTTCTAGGGAGCAGGGGCACTGGAGGCCACAGCTATCAGGAGTGAACAGAGGGGTGGTATGCTGAGGACTGCATTTTAGAAACACTTACTGGTTATATTTCGCTGGAATGGTTGGAGATGGTGCATTAAGAGGGTCTTTTGGTGATGTGAGCCACAGAGGGACACACAGAGGGACAAAGGCAGCCACAGAGGGGAGCTAGAGAAGGGATGAGTGGAAAGATGTTGCCGAAGAACACCCTGAGTCCCTGTGCTGAGGGCTTTGCACAGCCTACCTGATTTTGTTCCCTCAACGACTCTGTGAGGGAGTATTTTTATCCGCATTTTTGGGATGAGGAAGCTGAGGCACAGAAAAGCAAAGTTATACATCCAGTGATGCACAGCTTGTGAGTGCAGGGTGCAGGGCTGTGCCATCCGATATAGTAGCCACTAGCCACATGAGGCTATATAAGTTAAAATTAATCACAATTCAATATTTAAAAATCAGATCCTCAGATATCTTTCACATTTCCAGTGTTCAATAGACACATGGGGCTACCCTGTTAGACAATGTTGAACGTTTATGTTATTGAAGAATGTTCTGTTAAATAGATTTGAACATCTTAATTTTTGAGCCAATGTTCTCAAACAATCCATTGTACCACTGACCATTAATAAAAATCCCCCTGGTTTCTGAGTAGATAGCTAGGCCAAAGGAGAGAGGCAGGGAGGACTAATATAGCATTTTGACAATTTATTTATCGATATATTAATGGAATTTATTAAACGCCTCTATTTCAAGTTTTCTTTTTCCAGTGAGTTAGGTTTGTTTAAATTATATCAGGGGGAAAACAAGCTAGTGTTAATTCAGGATAACGTATCTCTACAATGATAACAATTTCACGCCAGTCTGCTGGGAGGTACAGATTGCAATCTCTTTGTAGTTGGGACCTTGGTTCTAACTTGAAGATTCCATTTGGCAAGTTTTCAGCTTGGTAAAACAGCATAATCATGGTCTTAAGTCCTGTTCCCTCTCAGGTTTCTCTTTAAGAGGCTTTTCCTCTCAGTTCTCCACTTTTAAATGGACTACAGAAGTATACTGAAAAGATGGATGTCTTCCTTCCCTGAGCACAATATTACTCAAGCAAAGATGCCAATTATATTGCTGTGTGATACTGAATCTGGGATAATGTTAAACTGCAGAGACATTTATTTCCTTATTTCGAATGAAAATGGAGATTCTCACTGCCATTAGGGGGGACTGGCATATAATTCTTTAGCTATTAGGATAGTGATCTTACATTTCCTGTAAACATCATCATTTAGCCAAGAAGTTTTAACAGCTCATAACATTAGGTCTTGGGGAGGCTGGACCTTCCTGTAAGAGGGTGGCTGGAGGGCCTTATCAGGGTGCTCAATTTGTGAGTTGTTTCACTAGGTGATGTTGTGCCATTCCCTCTGGTTTTCATGTGCAAGGATATTAAGCCTATCATAATTTTGTGGGACCCCTCAGTAGTGCTTTCCCTTAATTTCTGCAAGGCAGTCATGCAGAATATTGGACTCCACGAGCCTGTACTGTACGAGAATGGCTTCTCTATTTTTGTTGCTTCCCTTGGGCGATCTGCTTTCCCCAGCTCTGCAGAGTATGCTTTTCAGGCGTGTGATTCTTTGCGTTGCTTTGTAGCAGAGTTATATCAAGGCCAATTAATGGGTGCAGAGTGTGAGAATGCTGGCTTCCTTCCTATTGTTGGGAATCTTCAAAAACCTTCCTGAGAAGAAAGCTTTCTTTGTCTTTTTCCCCAGGTTCAGATTATAGCCAAGTTTAAAGGTCACATTGTAGTATAGCTCTGGTTGAGTCTTGGATTATTGTTTAATATCTACCAAGTATTGATTTGTTGGTGAAGTGAATTGTGCTCATGTAAAATCAGCTGTTCTTTTGCCTCTGGGCTTGTTTCTGGTTGAGTCTAAATCCTTCATCTCCCTTTCAAATGATTTGTTCAGGCTTCCATCTCACAGTCAAGGAGGGTCTCAGACTCAGGGTTATGATTATATGGGGGTTTCTCATTTTGTTCAATATCTGAAATTGGAGTTTATTAATAAGCCATTATTCAAAAATCTTGCAATGAATCCTATAGTGTGTGTGTGTGTGTGTGTGTGTGTGTTGGTAGTTGTTGTTAAACTGACCTACATGATTATTTAGGTTTTTCAACATGAAGCATTTTAAGCATTTTTCATTGTTCTGTACTTGAATTTCAAGGAACAAAGTGCCTTACTTGACCCTCAACAATTTGTGTTGGTTTTGATGGCTGGTGGGTTCAGGTGAAGAATTACATTCTTTCTTGGTTGCTGATCAAACGGGAAGACCTAAAAGACAGTCTGCTGTTCTGAGTAGGGCTGGCTATGTAGGAACCTTTCTGAACTGTCAAAGTCACTCCAGTTACTGGTCAAAATGCAATGCCATAAGCACCATTACCAAAACCAACACTACCATCTTGGAAAGGAAAACAGGTCATGATTGCATATGACCTTAAATTTGGGGAGAATAAGAAATTTGGGAAACCAAGAGCTACTTATAACTCAGAACAATTTCCCTTTTTGTATTTCCTCAGTAATACCTGTAAGAGTTTAATTTATTCCATATTGAAATCTATGAAAAATTTGTCTACTTCTCTTTCCTTTTGACACCCCTTGTCTGACTACCAGTCATCTCAAAACCTAGAGACTGGCAGGGGTAATGTTAATAAAATTATTTAATCTCTGTTTCTGTATCTGAAAAATGGGATAAAATAATATTCTGATAGGGTATGTACTAGTCAGTTAGTGTTGCCATAACAGAATGCCACAGAATGGGTGGCTTATACAACAGAAGTTTATTTTCTCTCAGTTCTGGAGTCTGAAAGTCCAAGACTGAGGTGCCTGCACTGTTGGTTTTTGGTGAGGCCTCTCTACTTGGTGTCAGATGGCCACTCCTACCACTCCTCATATGGCCTTTCCTCTGTGTGCATGCATCACTGGCGTCTCCTCCTCCTCTTATGAGGACGTCAGTTCATCTGGATTGGGGCCCCACCCTTATGAGCTCATTTAACCTTATTTATTTTCTTAAAGACCCTATCTCCAAATACAGTCACTTTGGGGTTAGGGCTTGAACCTATGAATTTGGGGGTAGGTACCATAAGTGTGATTTGAGGATTAAGTGAGGTGACATGTGGAGTACTCATTCCCATGTCTAACACATAGTGCACTCTCAATAAATAACACAACTCTATTCATTGAGTACCTGCTATTTGCTGGGCATGCTGTAGGTGCTAGGGGATGCCACAGCAGGCAAAAACGATCCAAGTTTGTGCTGTTGTGGAGTTCATATTGTGTTGTAATTTGTTGTCATTAGCAAAAACAGTAAATAACAACTCAAACCTTATTCTGTGGTTGCCTAGAAAATTTTACTGGGGCCTGGTTGGTAGAATGTGGTTCGTAGAGTATAATTGATATGTTGAAGTAGGAGGAGGTTTGGAGTAAGGCGTTTGGAGCCTCTTCTGGCTCTGGCTTTTACTGTGAACCTTGACAATTTCTTAACTTCTTTGGGCCATCTTTCTGGAGCTACTTCCTTTGTGATAGGAGATTGGAGATAGATCTGGTCAATGGTCATTCTTATTCTGCAGAAATCTGTAGAAGTTCATAGAGGATTCACATTTAACGCTATGCTCAAGTTGGGCTTTATATTTCAGAATGCATTTACAAAAAATGTTATAAGGTTCCCTGAAGTATTTTTCTTATAGGAAATAGCTTCAATTACTTTGACTTTTAAATCCATACTAGACGTGGGAAAAAAAAAATCATCTGAAAGGCCAGGTGTTCAGGATGAGAAAAAGAATCAAGCTGATGTGTTGACGATCCAAGCACATTAACTTTATTTTAAAATTCAATGCTATGTTATTGAATTGATTGTATGTCATAACTATACTGAACAGAAAACTAACTTTTCAAAAAGATTTCACAGAAATCCAAAAACAATAAACGTGAGCTGGATGTTTACAGGATGTCCGAATTTTTATAAACTTTGGCAGACATGGGTGTTTCCTGTATTAGGGATAATTTTCTGTAAATGAATTTCCATTTAAAGTAAGTTTCTGTTCCATTTGGTTGATTTCTCCCCTCCCCCCACTCTATCCCAAGCACTTTGCCTGGTCTTTTATAAGTGACATATATCATTTTTATAAATGCTTTTTGTGTATTCTAAGTTTTAAAACAAATTTGGAAGCCAGAAATCACTAAGGATTTATTATTATTTTAGACACAGGTTTATAAACTAATGTTTTCTAAGCCAGACCATACGTTTTCTGGATATCCATTTCAGTTTTTATTTTGGGCCTTTGTTATTGGGTCTTTGACAATTCTCAGCATCATGAGAATTATGTCATACCTCAGCAGTATGACTAGGGACAATAGTTACCATGCTTCTGTTTCCTAGCTCTGCGTCCTTTTCCCAGTTCAGCTTATTTTCTCACCTCTCAATCTGAATAAAATGGTAGAATCCCATAAATTCAAGATACTAAAGATTCCTTGCCTACAAAATCGACAACAAAGAACTTTCCCACTAGAAGGAGTTTCCTCATTCCTGGTTTTGAATAATTAATCAATTGATTTTTTTTCTTTTACATTTCAATGCCTTTGTGCACAGTTATCGAGCTACTATCATGTGCCAGACTAAAAGTTAAGCTCAGGAGGAATGAGAAATAAAACAAGGTCTCTGCCCTGGAGAGGGCCATCCAAGAAGAGATGAGACATAAACATACAAACCTCATATACTTTGCAAAGAAGAGCAATGGGAATATAAACGTTGCCCAGAGGAAAGCTTGATCCATTTTTCCTGGAGAGGTCATGGGCAGGTTTCCCAGAAGAGCTGCTATTAAGATAAATATGGGAAAAAGTTCTAGAGATCCAAAGAGTTCAGTGCTAGTTGGCAGAGCCTTTTGGTGCATTTAAGCACTTAATCATTGCTCTGCTGTCATGTACCTTCTGTGAACAAGGTACATGTTTAGGTCTCAGTTAGAGATAAATCAGACGTCCCTAATCACAAGGAACCTGGGCTTGTTTTCAAGTTGGGGTACGAGTCTTATCTGTAGGCAGTCAAAGGAAAAGGCCAGTTGAGTGGGCTATTCTTGGTACCCTTCCTTTCTACCCCCTCTTTTGCCTTACCTTTTTCAGGGAGAGTATGGCTAAACATCTAGAAGAAGGATTTGCATAGGTATTATGAGAAGAAGAAGAGCACCTGTCTGCTTCTCATTGCCAGGGCCCTTGACTCTGGGGCCCTTGACTCTGGTGGAGCTCAAGGGAAAGGAAAATGGGCAGGTTCCAGGACGTATGGGAGCCACGTGGTGCTCTTACTGCCCCTCTCCCTTCCCGTGTTCTCAGCAGACATCCCCGAATTGATCACAGTACCCTTCCCTGCTGGGTCAGACGGGGCCTACCATCCTTCTCAACACAATGCTTACGACAGCCACAGAATTTATCAGGAATTGACATGTGGATCAAAATATTTTGGCTTTTCTTTCCTCTGTAACAAAAACATTTTATTTTTAATTACTATGAATACATAATAGTTGTACATATTTATGGGGTACCTGTGATATTTTGAGACAAGCATACGACAGGAATGGGTAATTGGGGTATCCATCACCCCCAGCATTTATCCTTTCTTGGAAAAGAGTTAAACATGTACTGAATTTGCAGGATTCTGAAGTCTGAGACCCCCACCCCCACCTCCTCCTGGTTTATGAGAGTGGAAAAGCAGACGGGCTTAGGAGAGAAGCCTCTATCAGGAGTAGATCCTCTGAGTGGTGCGTCCCACTGGCTTTTCTCTTGAGAAGCGAAGCAGTCAGAAAGTAGGTGAGACATCACCGCTGCTGATTTAAGGGAGGTGTAACAGGTACGGGAAGAAAGCCAAGTCAGGTGGCTTACACATGGAAAAAATCTTAAGTTTCCTTGTGGTCTAGAGCAAAAATGTGCATTGAGATGCCTTGCATGCAGTTCTAAAATTTGATTCCTCGCCTTCTACACACATCTTTCTACAGTTCCTAAGTCCTGCCCTGTCTCACAACTGACTTCAAGTCTCACGTTTTCCAGGACACCTTCCCTCGGCATTTCTACCTCCTGTGATCACTCCCTCCTCTGCGGTCTTCTTCTCAGAATTGTCCTCTGTTGTTTGAAATATTTTTCAGTTCCAAGAAGAATCCTCTCATTTCCTGAAGCAAAGGAACAATTCCTCTCTGGGGAGACTCACTGTTGGTTTAAGACTAATGAAGGTTATACCTTATAAAGTTTAGAAGGGAGAAAGAAATGGAGAGGATACACACACTTTATTTTAATTACTTAAGACAGAGTTTTCCCAATGGTGTCCTGATAGGAAGTATGTTAATATAAGGGAAAATAAAGATTTCATGGCCAAAAGAGTACGAAAAAAGCTGAGTTAAGCAAATTTTAATGTTACTAGAACTAATAAAGCAAAATTAATAATTAATTGCTAACATTTATTAGGCATTTATCATGCGCCAGGCATTAGGCTAAGTGCTTTACATGTGTTTTATTGAGTTTCCTCAACAGTTTTAGGAAGGAGAAATTATTTCATTTCCATTTTGTAGATGAGTAAATGGAGGCTCAGGGAGGTTAAGTAACTTGCTCAAAATTCACACCCAATAAACAAGAAGGCTAAGGAATCAAACCAACGTGTGTCTGAACCTAGTGCCAAGTGCTAATCACAAAGTTTTTTTTTTTGTTTTAACTTAAGAACTTCCCAAAGCTTTTAATATTTTATATGCATTTGAAATTTCCAAGAGAAAGGTTGAACAGATAGCATTTTCAAGGCATATTTTCAGAAACCATTTTTTTTCCTCCTCCAACTATCTTGTGAGACTAGTGTTCTGAGGAATATGTCTTGGGATAAGTAGAACTCAGGTTTTATTATACTCACAGTTTCATCTTTAATAACAAGCTTTTATAGCCATAGTGTCATTTAATTCTCATAAGTTTGTCACAAGGTACATTAGGTATTATTATAGCCATTTCATAGAGGGGGAAATTTATAATATATCAAATTCAAGTAACTTTCTCAAGTTTCACATTAAATCATGGAGGAACAGAAGGTAGAATAGAGTCAATTAAGGCAGATCTAAGAGACTGAGGTAAATTCTCACATTTTTACTGCTGGTATGAGACTATGATGAAGATTGAGTTTTGACAGTAGTAACCAGTCTCACTAACCTAAAACTGAACTTGGATATGTGTTAAGTATTTCTAATTTCTAGAGTTCTGCCATGGTTTTGAAATATGTTTATGTTAGGGAGGGGAAAGCAACCATTTCCATGGAATGCAAATATGCAGTGGAACTTGCCAATTAACAAGAGGCAAAATAATGGGAGGAATAGTTACTTGCTCAAACCAGAAAAAATAAGGAAAAGACAAAATGGACACCACAAAGTAGAATAACTTACAACATAAAGTTTTAAGGAAGGAATCAAATCAAGTGTTTTGATTATTACATTAATAATGGACTAAATACATTCAGTATTTAGTATTAGTAAGGTTGTAATACAAAATCCATTAATAGGTTGGGTTAAAAACACACTCCATGGAAAGTAATATAGACTGATAATAATGGAATAGTGAAAGTGATAGGCAAATGAAAACAAAAGAAAGGAAAAAATAATATCATATTTGGTAGAATTTATAGTTTAAAGCACTAAACAGGTAAAGATAGACATCACATAAGAAAAAGAAAATTTATCAGGAAGATATAGTTATCATAAACCTATATGTGCTAACCATAGGGGCTAAATATTTAAAGCAAAACTATTAGACATGCAAAGAAAATTGAAAATAATTAGTTGAACCAGGATATTTTAGCATAGCTTTTTGAAAATTGGACAGATTTTGTTTTATTTATTTTTTACAGAGTCTCCTCGTGTTGCCCAGGCTGGAGTACCATGATCATAGTGCACTGCAGCCTCAAACTCCTGGGCTCAAGTGATTTTCCCACCTCGGCCTCTTGAGTAGCTGGGACTACAGGTGTGTGCCACCATGCCTCCAAACTGGACAGATTTTGGAAAAAATAAATGATACAGTGGTCTTGAATAAAAGCAACAAACTCAATGTACAGAGAGAACCTTTAATCCCTCTGGTAAAGAACATATAGTTTCTTCCCTTATGTTTATGAAACAAAATCTATCATGTATTTGTCTACAAAAATGTTAGCAATTTTTTTCAAGTAATATTTTACAGGACTGTAAAAACTCTTCAAGCATAAGACAATACATTTAAAAATAAAGCAGGACCCAAAACTTAACTTATAGGATGTTAACAAACACATTCTTAGACAATTTTTGGATTAAACAGAAAATTAAAAAACATAGCAGCTATGATAAAGGTAATAACAAAATCACACATTCAAACAGGGATACAATAAAATCTTTAGAGAAAAATGTATATGCTGAAATACCTGCATTATTTAAGGAGGAGAAAAATAAAGAAACTTACTATTGGTCTTAGGCATCAAGGTAGATAGAAAATAGGAAGGGAGAAATAATAAAGTTAATAGCTGAAATTATGAGGCAGAAAACAAAAATGTAGAAGAGAAATTTAGAGCCAAATGCTGGTTCTTTTGTAAAGATTAATAAAACACTAAAGCTTACAGAAGTTAGAATGAAGAAAAGAGTGAAAGAAAAAAGGTTATTAGGAAGAAGCCATAATCACACATTCAGGAAATGTTAAAATAATTGTAAGAAAATACTGTTGTAAACCTAAAGGTAATAGATTTTTTTTTTTGCCAGAATAATAATCATCAAACTTGACTCACAAAAAGTAGAAAACATGCCTAGATCAACAGCCATAGAAGGAATTAGAAAGACAATAAAAACATTAGCCATTGAAAAAGGTATAAGAACCACATGGACTCACAGCTGAATTCTATTTTACTTTTAACAATACAATATTACTCAGCTATAAGAAATAACGGTGATATGGCATCTCTTTGGTTCTCCTGGAGAGAGTTGGAACCCATTCTATTAAGTGAAGTATCCCAAGAATGGAAAAATAAGCACCACATGTACTCACCAGAAAATTGGTTTCCCTGATCATCACCTAAGTGCACATTTGGGAATAACACCAATTGGGTATCGAACAGAGGTGGGGGATAGGGGGAGGGGATGGGAGTATCCCTACATGATGAGTGCGATGCGCACTGTCTGGGGAATGGACACGCTTGAAGCTCAGACTCGGGGGGATGGGGGAGCATGGACAATATATGTAACCAGAACTTTTGTGCCCCCATAGTAAGCTGAAATAAAACAACAACAACAACAAACAAACAAAAAACCCAAAGGCATGGAGACCTCAAAGAGCGGAACAGACCCCAGGGAGCCAGGACTCCGAGCACTGACAGATCCCAGGGGAGTGGGGCAAGGACGCAGAGTGGGGAGGGAACTGCAGGGGTCCGAACTGGGGGTCCGTAACTGCAGGGGTGGAACTCAGAGGGAAGGAGATGGGGGTGGGGAATGAAACTCAGGGAGAGAAGCAGCAGGCAGGAGGGACGCGCCCAGAGGGCAAATAGAATGGAGGGGTTTGGATTCAAAAGGGGAAAGATGGAAATTTGGACGTGGATGGATCTCAAGGGGGTCTGTGGGGGAACTAGAGGAGGACGGCCAGTCGGCGTTGGAATCGAGGGGAAAGAATTCCCTGAATGAGAAAAGAAAGAACTGTCCCAATGAGAACGTTGGGACTGGGGATGATGCGGGACGGGGAGGGAATTGCGGGGGCGGGGCGGGTGGGTCAGAGGTCAGGGGGCGGTGGAACTGCAGCGCACAGAAATCCGGACAGGTAGGACTGGGGGATGAAAGGCAGAAGGAAACCCAGAGGAAGGTGGAACTTAAGGGTCGAAGTTAGGGGAACTGAAGTTGCGGGGACAAATCTCAGATGGGAATGAGAACTCGGGACAGGAGAGAAAATCTGGGTTGGAGGCGCTGGGGGAATGGAACAGGAGGAAGCAATGAGGCGAAGGGACAGAATAGGGGGGCATGCAACTCGGAGAAGTGAGTTCAGAACCAAAGGCCTGGTCTTAAGATGGACAGCAGGGACAACGGAAAAAAAAATACAAAGGCATTATAACTTTAACATTCAAACCTGATAATGATAACAGCAAAAGAAAGCCAAAGATAAATTCTACTTAGGAATAAAGATACAAGATTCAAAATTTAACATCATCAAATACAGAAAAGCATGACAAAAAATACTTGATGAAAAAGTAGGGTTTGTTCTAGGAATGCAACGGTGGTTGTTTCAACATTATAAAATCTACCAATGTAATTCTTTCAAAGAAAAGTCTAAGTATAAAAACCCTGAAGGGAAAGTTGCATATTAAATATAAGTCCGCAATTCTTTATCTAAAACTCTTAGGGCCAGATATATTTTTGAATTTAGGAAAATTTGTGTCTTAGAAAAGAAATAAATTTGCTTATATCATTATGCCCAGCGGCAAGTGGGATAGTGAAACATGAATATTCACATAGAATGGGATAGATCTAAAATCAGTTTTAAAATTTATGTGTATAGTAAAAACTTGTAAAAAGTACAATATATAGACCATACATTGATAAATACAGACTATATTTTTAAGGAAAATTTCAGTAAAACTTCAAACATATACAGGTTTGGACTAAGGCAAATACTGCTACATTGAGCACATACTGCTTAAATCTGGTTTTGAGGATGATACATCAGTTTTGCCTTTGGATGTTTGATGATGAGCCACCCAGAATTCTCAAATGATAAATCATCACTATAATTGACAGTCCTGAAACAGTCTTTTTACAGTGTCATGGTTTCACCATAAGCTTTCATGCAGGTAACATCTTGTTAATTGATCCTTATTCTCTTGCTCACTGATAAATACACACTGTAGAGACCAACTATCATTTAATTATACTTGCTCACCATAGTCATCCATATGGATTTCTTTTCCCTTGTGTTCACAGTAACATGTTCTGTGGCCTAAGATATGATCAATATTAAAGAATGTTCCATGTGCTGCTGAAAAGAATGTATATTCAGTAGTTTTGGGGTAGAATGTTCTGTAAATGTCTATTAGGCCCATTTGCTCTAGCGCCCCATTTAAGTCCAGTGTTTCTTTGTTTATATTCTGCCTGGAGGATCTGTCCAGTTCTGTTATTAGGTTGTCGAAGTCCCCCACTATTACTATGCTGTTGTTTATCACTTTGTTTAGCTCTAATAGTGTTTGCTTTATGAATCTGGGCTCACCTGTGTTAGGTGCATAAATATTTAGGATTGTTATGTCTTCTTGTTGAATTGTTCCCTTTACCATTATATGCTGACCATCTTTGTTTTTCTTTACTATTGTTGATTTGAAGTCTATGTTGTCTGATAGAACATTGTCTGATATAACAAAGATATATAATGGTTACACCTGCTTTCTTTTGATTTCCATTTGCATGGGATATTTTTTTCTATCCCTCCCCCTTGAGTGTGAATGAGTCCTTGTGGGTTAGATGTGTTTCCTGGAGACAGTAGATGCTTGGCTTGTATTTTTTTTTTTTTTTATCCATTCAGCCCTATGTCTCTTGAGTGAGGAATTCAAGCTATTCACATTTATTGAAAGAATTGATAAGTGGGGTACATTTCTGTTTATCCTGTTGGGTGGAACATTATTGCTTTGTTTTACTTCTTATGCTATTATCATGTATGGACTCTGAGCTGTAGCTTTTGGGTGCTTTTACACCGGTGGGTGTGTATTGTGTTGATCAATGTATAATGCAGATCTGAGTACTTCCTGCAGGGCTCAGAAAATGCTTTTCTGGCCACTAGCGGAAGCTACTGGTATGAGGGTCAGGATGGGCTCACCAAACTGGGAGGGCTATTCACAGGGGAGGGGCCTAAATGCTGAGTGCTAAGGCCCGGGCCTGGAATCTTTCTGCCCTTATCCAGTAGTGTAGTTTTTCTGCAGGGAAAGGTGGGTGCTCCCCCAAATTAACACTCCTTGGATCCCCAAAGCACACTCCTGTCAGTTCAGTCCGTGTGTGCTCCCTCAACACCTGAGTCCAGCTCTCAAATCTCCCCCCAGTCTGTGTATCTGACCCACTTGGGTGCATCTCCACAAAATGCCAGCGGGCAGGGAGTTCCACAACCAGGAAGAGGTGTGGGCCCCTCCATTTGTGGGACCTCTGTCTGTAGCATGTGCCCACCAGATGGAAATGGCCACTTGTGAACTCAGTGTGAACTGTTCTCTCTATTGTAATGAGGTGGGAGGAGGGGCTGTAACACCTGATCAGCTGGCATGCCTGCGTGTGAGGCATTCCGTTGCCATGGAGCCAGGGGCATGGCTATTGCTCTCCAAGTGCCTTCTAGTCACTGAAGGCACTTATGAGGGGGGGGAATCCTCCCTACCCTTACCCATGTCTGTTTTTAATCCTCCCATATATCTTCTCCTCTTTAGCTTCTAGCTCTGGCTTCACAATTTTCTCTGTGGCATCCCCAGCCATTTGTGACTTCTCTCTCCGTGGTCCACACCGGAGCTGCGACTCTGCTCCCCTGTCCTCTGCCTGATATCCTGCCTTCTGGCTGGGACGGTCGGACAAGCGATGTCTCTAGTCGGCCATCTTGCTGGACCTGTCTGTTATCTTCTTTTTATTACGGGCATGAAGTCCTGCAAAATCTTCACATGTGAGTTCATTTTCAAAATCTGTGCCAACCATTTGTTAATGTTGACTTGTGAACATTGTTCCAACATCAACAACCCTGTAAATGGCATTCTCGAGAATGAGCTCTTTAGTTCTCTGTTCAATGTAACAAACATAGCATTAATAAGTATTTGTACTTATTCTTAACAGAATGTAAAATTTCTTGGTCATGGTACTTTATTATAGATGTCACATTTCTGGAAAATAAGCATCAGCAACTTTACTTTTCATAAAAAGTTTGGGAGAGAAATATGTAGAGCACATGTCCAGGAACAATAATATTTTATAATTTTCTTCCAATCCAACTTATGCCTCTGGTACAAAGTGCAGATGAACTTGCCAGAAAAAAATTACTGATTACTGTATGTTATTTTTTTTCCTTTTAACAGATTTATTGAGGTATACTTTAAATATACCAACTTAAATAGTCCCATCCAATTGTTTTTAGTATATTCAGAGTTGTGCAACCATCACCACTAATTTCTGAACAGGTTCATTATCCTCAAATGGAACCATTTACCCATTAGCGGTCATGCCCATCCCCTCTCCCCCCCATACCCTGGCAACCACTAATCTTTTTCTCTCTAGATTTGCCTATTCTGGACTATTCTGGATATTTCATGTAAATGATACCATAAAACGTGACATTTTGTGACTGGATTCTTTCACTTGGCATAATTTTTTCAAAGCTCATCTATGTTGTAGCATCTTAGATGTTGGCTTTTTCTGTTATTGCTATCTTTTCCCCTACAGCTGTCTGAAGTATTGTCATATGCAAGCATGGCCAACCTATTTGTTAGCATCCTTAAAACCTCTTGGTGCTCTCAATTGTTAATGTTTTTCTAAGAATATGGTGCCACTTCAGAGCTGTTCTACCACCAGTGTAAATTTGTTCAGGACTAAGATTTTCAGCAGGTGTTATCTTAGCAAATCTGTCAATTCAACTTTCACAATCAGCAGAATACTTTTCACCTTTGATTTTTAAGATATTTTACACTGTGCCACATGTTAACTTTTCTGTTGCTGATATTCTGTATATTCATATTTCCTGGTAATGTCCAGTTCTTCAAAGTATTTTCTAGCATGTTTCAAGGCCAAAAAAACCAGTCAATGGCACATGTCCACTTTTTGGTAAACAAAAATCCATTCAACACATTGTCAAGATCTTTATTTATTTTTTTTATCCTTTGCAATGGTTTCCCATTTATCATTAGTTCTTGGTCATCATCATCACTGTGACACTCCCACAGCTTGTGTATCTTTTTTTTAAGTCATGCAGATACTTCACTATATTCATCAGTACATGTCTTTCAGATAGACCTCACTAAGCTTTCTTTTTGAATTACTATAATGGTTTAAAATTTTTTTCCTTGCTTAAGCTTTTGCAATGATTCCACCTTCTGTGCTATTGGTCCTGATGATTTCTATTCACGCTGTTATCCATTGGCATCTGTACAGTCCTTTCTGATAGTTTCATAGTGTAATTAAAACAAAAGTTACAAAAATAGCAAAGAACTGCAGAGGTGTTTATGACTGGCAGGATCACTGGTACACAACTGACACTTTAGTTCAAGTTGGGTTTTGCCACAAATTATTTTGGTGCTATATTTAAGGGAAAAATATTTCTATGTGTAAAACTTCTCAATTTAGTTTGTCAAACTTTTCAGGTTTGAAGATTGAGGATTAGGGATTGTGGGCCTGTATTTCCTGAGTTAAGTGTTCCTGTAGCCCTTATATATCTTCATCATAGCACTTGGCACGTTGACTTGAAAGTTACATATTTACATATCTCTTTTTGTGATAGATTGTAAGAAACCATGTCTTAATCAGTTTTTGGGGTCTCTACCTAATATTAGGAGGATCTCAGCAAACGTTTGCTGTATTAATGACTGATACACACTTCAAGTGCTTTAGATGTCTAGGAGGAACGGTATGGTGTGGGCTAGAGCCTGCATGGGAAAAACTGAGTATTAGAATTGGATTATGTGCATATACCAGGGTTTCTCAATGACCACATTATTGACATTTTGGGCAGGATCATTCTTTGTTGTAGAGGCTGTCCTTTATGATGTGGGATATTTTCTCAGATGATTGTGAAAATTACATGACAACATAAAAACTCTTGGCAGATACTGAAAACTCAATGAAAGGTAGCTTTGAAACTGTATCAGTTATACCTGATACACAGCGTTCAGTTGTAGGGTGAGGGGATCTGGATTTATAGCTGTATCTATTTCTGTTTTGTGTGTGTGTCTGTGTGAGTTCTGCGTTTTTACATTTATTTCTCTTTCTCTCTATGTCAGTGTCTCTCCCTGTCTCTCTGTGTGTTCCTCCATGTCTGTCTCTCTGTCAATGCCCATGTCTCTGTGTCTGTATCTCTCTATCTCTCTGGTTTTCTGTCTCCGTGTCTGTTTGTCTCTCTCTGCCCTATTCTTCCATACCCCCTGTCTCCTCCCTATCTGTGACCCCTACCCCTGGCCCTTTTTCTTTCTCTACCCTCTACCCACTCTCTGCCCCCTCTATACACCACCCACCACCATGCCTGTCTCTCTCCGTCATCGTGACACGGAGGAGTATGCCGGTATGGTAGGGACAGCAAGCAGTGCCCTCTGACTGCAGCAGGCAAGGCCAGATCACAGCAGCTTTGCCTGTCTGGAGGGATAAGAGGGAAGAAAGGTCCTCTTAAAGCTGCAGACTCTAGAAGAAATGTCTACACTGGTCTGATAAGAGTTGAGGAAATATTTAAGGTTCCTGATGTGAAGATAACAGTATGTTGGGAGACTTTGGAGTTAGAAGAAACTGGGGTTATGGGGATGAATTAGGATGTGATTATAGCAATTTAGACATAAGGTGATGAAGGTCAGAATTGGAATGGAGCAGTCAGAACCTCAATCCAAGAAATGCTTGAGAAAAGTCATGGGGCACATTGTCACTGGCAGGGGAGGGCATGTAATAGAATTGAAAGAGGGTGGGCTTTTGAATCAGGTGGATCAGAGTTGAATTCTTGATTCCATTAAATAGTAATTGTGAGACGTTGAGCAAGCTACTCAATGTCACTGAACCTCGGCTTGTCCTGAAAATGGTGGTGACGATGCCTATTTTGAGGAACTGTTGTGAAGGTTTGAGACGTTGTCTAAAGTTTAGCAGGAAATATCAGGCGCTCAGTAGAAGATAGCTATAATTTATGGGGGGCGAAGAAAGGGAGATCAGAGCTGAGTTGTCTTGGAGCGTGAAGGAATAGCATAGATGGTGAGTAGAAGCAATCTGATTTGTGTGGATTGAGTGTCTCAGTGAGCAGCCTAATTTAAATTTGAACGTAGAGATAAGTAAATTTTCTAAAGCAAGGAAGGCTTCCAGCAAACCAGCCTTACATTTTATAGCACCGCTGGGCATTTGTGTACCCCAGCCAGGTCATTTATAGTTTTTACGAGCCTAGATAGATTTGGAACACTTTGGTTTGCACTTGAATACAAAATCCACCCCCTCCAAGAAGTGCCATGAAATACGACTGAAGAAATCCCTGATATTGTTTATATTGCCGCTCGGATGTGGAACATGACGAATGAGAGTAATAGCTGGTAACCAATATTAGATCATGATGACAAGGAAATTCATTGTTGGGAACTTTCCTATAAAGAACGGATAGTACAATCAATCCATTCTCACAGTCAGAAAGTTACCTTTTGAGAAATTATCCTTTCCACCTCTCCTTTGCCTTTCCGTGATACTGCAGCTTGATTTAATGTCTTCCTCTCGATGCCTGCTTTTGCACAAAATGCCTTTCACTTTTCTAACGCTGTGCCACTTATTGATGATCATTAATTCAGAGTGCTGGGGGTTGTTGCAGTTTTTATTAGGCGTTGTGATAAATCTTGTATTTCTTTTTTGGTTGTGTGTGTTTATCTATGAAATAGGCATGAGCTTCATTGGGGCTCTTGGTCACAGGCCTTGGGTAGTGTACATAACAGCTTTAAAATCTACTCCATCTAGCTCTGACCTCCCCTTTCACGTTTATTTGTTGGGCTTGGTGTGTGATTGGGATAAATACGATCTGGTGGATAGCTGTGGTTGTAGCCTGCTCTACATCTCCTCCCTTTGCTTCTGACAACTGTACCTTGTTTTTCTGTCGGAGGCCACTGCCCTCCACGATTCCATGTTCTTGTTATACTATTAATTTTGATTGTCCCCTGGGAAAGGCATGCCATTTATTTTGGCCAGAATACTCGAATCCTGGGTCACAGTTGATTGGTTTATAGATTAAATCAGACAGAATTGAATTCTTGATTCTGTTAAATAGTAATTGTGAGGCGTTGGGCAAGCTACTCAATGTCACTGAACCTGGCTTGTCCTGAAAATGGTGGTGATGATGCCTATCTTGAGGAACTGTCGTGACGGTTTGAAACATTGTACAAGGTTTAGCAGGAAATATCAGGCATTCAGTAGAAGGTAGCTATATTTTATAGGGGGTGACTCATTTTCACTCATTCATTCAATAATATTTATGGAGCAAATGTGAGGCATTGGTTTTCATTGTTGTGGATACAAGAGTGAGCAAAATAGGATCTCTGTCCTTACAGAACTTATTTTCTGGTTGGAGAAGACATAAACTAATCCAGTAAACAGAAATATACTAAAATGTCAGGTAATGATATTACTTTTAAAAAAGCATGGAATGTTCTCAAAGGCTTGAATGAGGGGACCCCCCCCAAAAAAAAA
The DNA here is from genome assembly GCA_028533085.1 of Varecia variegata. NCBI lineage: Eukaryota > Metazoa > Chordata > Mammalia > Primates > Lemuridae > Varecia > Varecia variegata. The sequence continues at coordinate 139,995,727 of CM052436.1, read as the reverse complement.
ACCAAAAAAAGGAAAAAAAATAAAGAAAAAAAAGCATGGAAGAGGATTGAGAGAGATGGAGGTAGTGGGCTGCTATTTTAGAAAGGGAGTTCATGGAAGAACTTTATGATGAAGTGGCATTTGGTATGGAGGAAGTGAAGGAATAAGATATTAATACCTTAGAGAAAAGCACTTGGGGCAGGGGAAGCTGCAAGTGCAAAGGCCCTGAGGCTGTAACAAGGAAGGCAATGTTACTAGAATACCAAGAGCAAGGAAAGATTGATAGGTAATAAGGACAGAGGTCACAAGGGGCCAAATCACACAGGATAGAGACTATGGTGAGGACTTTGGGTTCATCAGATGTGTGAAGGGAAGACATTGAGAAGTTTTGAATATGACAGTGACCAAGAACAGTTAATTAGAAGCTTCCATGAGATGTGATATATAGATATTGGGAAAGAAAGGACGCTTCTGCATCTTTGGGATAATGAGCTATGAGGATGATGTCAGAATGAGCTGCTATAATCATCTTCCTGTTCACACAGAGAAAGGCAGTCATAGCACTTAAATAAAGGAGCCAATACAAAAAGGGAAATTGAAAAAACAAAAACACTGAGGTAGGGATGGATAGAAAGAAAAAGAGCTCTACAGTATGATAAGACCCTGGATCCAAGCATTCCTGAAGTACCTCTCGTGATGTGAACTAATACATTCGATGCTTGGTTTAACCTCTATTGAATGTGATTCCAGTGAGGTCATTTGTCACTTAAGGAGTCCCGAGTAATCATCATTGTTTTGATGGTGGTCATTAGTAATACTCAATTTTTATTTATTCTATTAGTTATGACTAACAAAACCCACCATTTTAAATGATCTCATTTGAATCTCATAATAATCCCATGACGTAGGCAGACAGTAAGTGTCTGCCTTAGTGTTGAAGACAGAGGCCAAGGGCATTGATTGCACTGAGTGATCTCTTCAGTGTTAAATAGGTGATAATTGGCAGAGCCAGAATTTATGAGACATTCTGTGTGACTGTAAAATACATAGTTTTCCCATTATTCTCTGATAGTTACTGTGGTGGCTTTAAAATATGTCCTCAAATTCTTTGATACTCTTCAAGAGGTAGAGCCTAATTCTCCTCCCCTTGAGTGTGGGCTGGGCTCACTGACTTGCTTCTAATGACTAGAAAAAACAAACAAGCACAATGAGAGTGCAACTTAGGAGGCTAGGTCATCCAGGGCAGCGTGCTTTCCCTGCTCTCTTTCAGATCACTTACTCGAGGGAAGCTGGCTGCCATGTCATTAGGGGTCTCATTCAGCCCAGGAAGGCCCACGTGGTGAGGAACTGAGGCCTCCAGCCAACAGCCGCATGAAAGAGCTACTGTGGAAGCTGATCCTCCAGCCCGGGCCCAACAGCCTTCAAATGTCTGCAGCCCCAGCTGACGTAGTAATGCAACCTCAGGAGAGGTCCTGAGGCAGAACCACTCGACTCTTACACCCTGGATTGCGGAGCCTAAGAAATTGTGAGATAATAAATGTTTGCTTTAAGTTGTTGTGTTTTGGGGTAATTTATTATGCAGCAATAGGTAACTAATACAGTTACCTTCTCAGATTTCCCTTCAGCCCCCATGCCTTTGCCGACATCAGTGTCAAGACCCATTTACTACAATTTTTCTTTTTTTTTTGTTTGTATGTATGCATGTATGTATGTATTTTTTGAGACACAGTCTCGCTCTATTGCCTGGGCTAGAGTTCCGTGGCATCAGCCTAGCTCACAGCAAACTCAAACTCCTGGGCTCAAGCAATCCTTCTGCCTCAGCCTCCTGAGTAGCTGGGACTACAGGCATGCGCCACCAGTGCTTGGCTAATTGTTTCTATATATTTTTAGTTGTCCGGATAATTTCTTTCTATTTTTAGTAGAGATGGGGGTCTTCTCGCTCTTGCTCAGGCTGGTCTCGAACTCCTGACCTCGAGCGATCCTCACACCTCGGCCTCCCAGAGTGCTAGGATTACAGGCATGAGCCACTACACCTGGCCCCATTACTATATTTTTGAACAGTGGTATCTTCTTCCCTTTGATGGCCAATTGGTGTGATTTCTAATGCAAGATAATGTCAAAGGTTCAGTTATGTATGATTTCACTGTAGATCCATTTCAGAACTGGTCTTTGCTTCTCTAAAGAGGAATGCTTTGACTATGATGATGCCCTTGAATGCCAATACAATAGACCTAACAGTTTACCTCTTTGAACCGTAAAGAAAAGGGCAAGTAGTCATGTCTTAGGCATGGAAATTGGCTTTATGGATAATGTCATTAGATGTGTATATTAGAATAAAACTAGGTCTCAATTTCAGTAAATGTGACAAAAAAAGTTAATATGAAGTAATGGGAATTGATTTAAATATTAAACATAGGAAGGTAGTATTATATCAAATAATACATTGATGGGTTATGATGCAAATATTATAATGTGAAAAAATGTAGCACCATGGGAAAATATGTGAAAATCATGTTAAATGAATAAGCTGAAAATAAAATTGTGACTATATTGATTGGATTTATGTAAATATTCTATACAAATGTGAATAAGGGGAGAAAAGAAAAATTTAAAGATTTATTAGAATAGTAGAATTCTGGGTCTCTCTGGTTTTCTGTACTTACAATGTCACTTATGTAATTTTAAAATGTTGCATCTAAACTGAACTTAATTTTCCAAATGTGCCTTCATTAGTGAGACCATTGTCTATGTTAATCTTAAATCTATAGTCCTATTAATGTGCTGTGAATTTTTGATTTCTTGCTTAGCTGCAATTTGTGTCTATGCTATAAAGCATCTCCTTTGGGCATTATATTCTTAGGTTAAATTCCTGAGAGTTAATAACTTGGATTGATGAGATCTGAGAATTTAATATGTGTGAAATTTATCACTTTGACAAAGGAGTTGGACCAGTATTTTAAGAGTTTCTGGTCTAGAGCTTTCCAAATTTTAGTTACCCTTAAGATTATGGACATAGTCACAAACTAGCTGTGCTGTTATTTACAACATGATTTTTACTTTAAATGGACTCCTGTGTTCAACGGCTGCCATTGCCCCCACAAACTCACACGTGGCTAATGCATTGTGGAAGCTTTCCTGGGGAACCCAGACGTGGCCTCTGAATCCCTTCATTGCAGGCCCCGGGGAACTTTCTCTTCAGTTTCATTTTTAAATGTAGCTGTGTGACTAGATCGCACCAGTGAAGTCTGAGTGGATTGGGGGAAAAATAAGCTTTTCTGTAACTTTCAGTTCCAAGATGATCTGATATTAACTGCTTTATGAAATGCAAATGGTAATACTTGATGAAAAGTTAAATCTACCTGGGTTATTTCCAAGTGAGGTCACAGGTTGGTTTTATAGCAGATCCTCAAAGATCTTCATTTCTTATTTCGTTGGGCCTTGAGTTGAGATGGCTGCCTGTGTGGGGGGTTTTCTCAGGGGGCTTTGCAAGTAAAAATTTCTCTGGATGGTAGATTTGAGTTACTTTTTCCTACTCTTTACTCCGTCCTAGTAAGAGAATGATGTATCTGCACTTTTCACCTGGGCACTCTGATGCTACCTAGAGTGGCACTCCGTGAACACTGAGCTTAGCCACATGACTTACTCTGGCCAATAGAACATGAGAGGATGTGATAGTATACAGAACTTTAAATGTCCTTGTGTGGTTTGGTTTGGCCTCTTGCATTAGAAGAACGTGTACAGGTAGCTGGTTGAAGGAGAATAAAATGGCATATGGAACTGATCAGAATGCAGCCTGGAGCCAAGTCCAGCCTATTTCAGCCAAGTGCAGTAGGGTCATATCCTACCTACAGACCCTGGAGTGGGAAATAAACGTTTATTTTTGTGCACCACTGAATTTAGGTTATTTTTATTACACAACTACATTGCAGCAAAAATTGACAAATACACTCAGTAAATACAGTTGTCTGGAAAGTGCAATTTTTTGTGCAAGACATGGATGGGAGAAGCAAAAGAAATAGCCCTCAAAGAAACTGCCAGTCTTCAGAGGAAAAGAGTAATAAATGAAGGCATGTTAACAAAGACAACAGAGACAAATACACCTAATAAAGATGAAACCAATAATAGATTATTACCAGATAAAATAAATGTTCAAGATACAATTTAATGTAAGACCTTTCTTGCGAGTGCCCCTGGGTGTGGACTTCCTGTGGTTGTAGATTGTTTGTGCCAATGTTTTCTTTTCACCAGCCTGAACAGCCAAAGGAATCCCACACTTTAGAGAGAGTCCCCCCTTATGTGTTGCTGATAAGATCCAGTGGCTCATTTTCCCTCCAAAAACCTACCTGAACTCCTATTTTCAAATATTTCATTAAAAAACAGAGTTGTTCTGAGGAGGGTAGAAGACTTGAAGGGAAAATATGCCACCTCCGTTGACAGCGAGAAGGTGGTTCATGGACATTTTCCTGTCCTGTCTGTCTAGATGTGATCCAAAGACTAGATCTCGCCACTGAAATGTGAGTGGAAGTGAGGTGTCACTTCCGGGCCCAGAACTGTAAGAAGCGTGTCTATGTTAAATGTGCTCTTATTCCTTTCTCCAGCTGGAAGCCAACTCCAAGATCTTCGAGAAGGGCAGAGCCACAGATGGCAGTGGCCTGGTTTCCTAACCTACCAGGTGCACGAAAGCAGGCCTGGATCAGGAATGCCCCCACAGACTGTTCTGTGAGCAAGATGGGAACTTTAGTTGTATTCAAGCCATAGACACTTTCAACAGCTAGCAATACCCCTAAAATAGGCTTGCCATAAGGTAGGGACAAAAAATAAATATTTAAATTTACTAAAACTGAAAGAAATACTCACTTTTATACCACTTTCTGCTTTGGGTACCATTACTGATAAGTGTATCACACATTGGCAAAGATTGTCCTGGTGCTTGGACTGATCAAATGTCAGCAAAACAATATTTTCTTTCTTATTCCTGGACTCTTGCTGCTGGTCAGTTGGAGTATTCTTCTTTTTTTCTTTGTTAATGTTTGTAAGCTGCTGTTTAGATGTTGCAGACCTCAAAATGCTACCAAATAAATCATGTCAGCGTTCATGTTCTCGGGAGAGAGAACAGTCAAAGCACAAATGCTCTGTTATTACTAAAAGGGTTTGACTGACAGGTCAGGCAGGACACGTTCCTCCTCAGCGCACCTTCAAAGTGGCAGGTTATTTCATGGAAAGCGTCCAGCTCTCTGTCACTCAGAAGTGCTTCCTTGTGCTATTGCCAAGCTGTGGTCACTGCTGATGACCCAACATTGCCCAGGGGAAGCTCCAGAAGGAGTTTCCCAGACCCACCCTGCTGTTCCCTTTGTGTTGCTTTTGCAGCTTTCACAAAGGTGCCCAAGGAGAAGGATGAAGGGTTGGGAGTTCTCTATCTGGGATATGTGGGGTATTCTTTAGGGTTAGTAATGTTGATTGCTATAACATAAAAGTCATTTTCGGTGTTCTTGGTCGGGGGTCGTCTTTCACTCTTGCAGTCTTTCTTGTGGCTTTGTTCTCCTCTAGGGCCTTGAAGTCCTTTCCACTAAGTAGGTGAGTGGGGAGGGTAAGAGATGATCCTGTGTGGGATTTTGCAGTGAACATTTTGTAAAACTGTTTCTTCCAGAAAATGCAGGCAAACAACCAAGATGTTTTTAAACTGTGTCATGAACTCTCCCTCCAGTTCCTTGCTTTGCTGTGCCAGGATTTCTGGCGCTGCTCAAGTCCCACGGGACCTTTTCCCCAGCTGCTCTATTGTTTGAGAGTCCTCCCTCACTTTTCATTCTCATTACAAAGCTCTGATGGCCCCATTGGACTGGGCCTTAGCAGAGTCGCTTATGATATGGGAAGTGCTTATTTGGTTAGGAATGCTCAATGATTTTCTTTAGTTGTAGATGAAGATTGTATTTCTAATAAGTATGCACCCAGCCCAGTGACCGGTGTGGGCTTATTGCAATATACTTTCACATGCAGACTGCACCATGCTGCAATTTTCTCAGTGCATGAGACCCAGGGCCTGCTTTTATTGCTGGAGTCAGTAATTGGTTCTCTGTGTGGAACTGGCTACTGAGTGCCTGGTGGGGAGTGTCTCGTGGGAGCCAGTTTTTCCAGTGGGGCTTCCTTCATGTTGGAATCCTTCAAAGTTCAAGAGTCTGAGAGGACCCCAGGGGGTGAAAGTCTTTTGAGTCTACAATGCCTAAGCTATTTGATGTTTACTGAGACATCCCTGCTGCCTGGCCTCGTATGATGCTTTCATGCAGACACCTCTGTCCTGAGATGTACAAAAATGAAATGTGCTAAGCATGCTCCCTGTTTGCACTGTTTCCTGCATGGTGCTTCCACACATCCCTCTTTGCTTCATTTTCTGCACACTCTTAGCCCGTGACCTTATCGATCCTTCTACGAGGCACCTTCATGCTTAAGAGCACGGGTTCTGGAACTGCTCAGCCAACTGCTTACTGGTGTAATTTGGGGCAAGTTATTTTTTTTTTTTAAGCTTCTTAAGCCTTGGTTTCTTTATCTGTTTAAAGGAGAAAAGAATGCCCATACTATAAGTTGGTTGTCCAAATTAAATGAGTCAATGCATATAAAACATTTAGCTTATACTGGGCAGTGACTAAGTGTGATCAGCTCCTTGCCTCATCCATTCTAGCTCTCCTGCCTGAGACTTCTCTTGGTTGGAATTTCATCTGTCTCTCAAGGATTCACAGAGTGCGTAGTAGCTTTCTGAATAAACCCAGAACCTGCAATTTCTCTTCTGAAATGCTTCCTCATTGGGGAACTTGATGATGACAGTAATAATAAAATCAACAATGGAGAACCTTTGAAGCTCTTAGTAACTACATGCCAGACCCTGCACAAAACACTGTGCATCATCCACCATTTGATCCTTGTCACACTCTGTGGGTTGGATACCATAATTACCTCCATCTTACAGATGAGAAAACTGAGGCCAGCGTATTTATGTAACTTGTCTGTGGCTCTGCAAGCAGTAAGTGGCAGAGCCAGGATTTAAACCCCCGTCTGTCTGACTCCCACCTGCCTGCTCTTAACTGTTGATGCCATCCTGAAAAAAAGTGGGCAGGACTCCTAGGCCAGTTCTCCGTCTCTCAAACACTGTTTCACCTTTTCATGGTCCAGACTGTCAATGCATAGTATACGTCAAGAAACTAAAACCAGCTCAGACACCTCAAGCTGAGGGGTGATCCGAGAGTCAGTTACGTGGCACTGGAAGGCTGAAAGAGATGCAAAGGAGGTGCTGAAGCAGCACTGCAGGAAGGAGTAACTGCGGGAAGCAGTCACCACCCTCAAGGCAGAGTGGTGTTGCAGAAATCTTGGTGCTGGGGGGAGCAGGGGGTGTGTGCTGCGGTAGGGTGGGTGCCTGGTCTCTGGGGGCTTGTCACATGTCTGGTGCTCGGCCTGCTCAGGGGGCCCCAGAGTGGGGACATTGTCGGGTGGGGGGCCTGAAGGACACAAGAGCTATCTGATGCTGTTGCAGCAGGACCAGGACGAATGAGCTGAAAACGGAAGAGTGTCACATTCCCATCCTCCTGGCCCCCTAGTGTCTCCCACTGCAAAACCTAACTGGAAGCCAGTTACCACGGGCACCTGGGAAGCAGTTTCAGCATTGCACAGCCGACTGGATGAGGTGGGCTTGGGCCGAGAGGGATGGGGAAAACCTGAGGCACGATAGCTATTTGCATAGCTGGGGTGGACGTCCAGTCAGATGTGGTTGTAACATGTGCTTTGCAGGTTATGTGGGCAGCTCCCTGAGAAGAAGAGATTGTATCGGGCGGGGGTAACTGAAGAGAGACTGACTTTTCCTGCTCAGCAAGCACCATGCATTCAGACAGCTCGTTTTGTAGAGCCTGGTATGATGTTAGGGCTTGAAGCCAAGTGCAGTCTTTCAACAGTCTTCATCTGTGTGATCTTGAAAGGAAGAGCATGTCAGCCTACCAGGTCACTTCCTGGAGTAATTAGCTCTACTGTATTGAGCATCTCTTCCTTTCAGCCACAAATCATCCTAGTCAAAAAATGAGAAAACTCGTGGCTGGTCCAGTACCATGTCGAATTTCCTGGGAGACTTTTCTTCTCTTAGAATTACCCATTTACTCTGGTGAGAAAACGCCTTAGCGGGGATGAGAGCCTGGCATAGAGGAGGGGAGAGGAGGGAGCCTACAGTTGGAAATGCTGAGTGGTAGTGTCATCGTAGCTAGGGTTGTCACACGCCTCATGGACGGTCCACCCTGGCATGCCAGTGGTGTTAAAATCTCCCTCAGGTCCACACGGAGGCCCGTCTCACCTATGTGCATCCGGAGACGGTAGGTGGTGCTGTGGCGTTAAAGGATGAAAGAAAGGAGGGAGCGAGAAACTGCTGTGGGGAAAAAACTTATGGGAAAAGCAGGGAGTGGGAGGACTGGCTTGCAGAGGAAGGGCAAGATGAATATGCATTCTCATTCAGTGTCTTTCTGATTCAGGTGAGAATTTTCCCTTTCCCATCTGGGCATGCACAGGAAAATCCAATTACAGATGCCAGCCGCACCGGGCTCTTTCAAATCAAATTGCAGATGTGGGTCCCGGCATCCCGCTGACTGGATGTGCTGCCGGTAGAACCTCTGGGGATAGAAGTCTGGCTTCTCCTGTCCCCTCTTTCTTTTGTCTCTCTCAGTTCTTCCTTTCCTCCTCACCACTCCCCTATTCCCTCGTTTGAATATTATCTTCCCCTTTCTGACATCCATTTAATTCAATTCTGTCATTTTGTACCCAGTGCTACTTTTCTGAGACACTGTGGAGTATCTGGTGGAAAGGGGGATAAAAATAACATTCTTTTGATAAAAGGTTAAATTACCACTTCCTGAGCACCTACTAGGTGCAAGGAATTGAGCTAGGCACTTTTCCACCATATCCTATTAAAACATTTAATTGATTCACTTATATAACCAGTTTCTTGAGGACAATGTCCTGGGGGGCTGGGCTTGTGTGACTTCTAATGGGGAAACAGGAGCATTAAAAGGCCTGTCCCCTTTGTGTATCTTCTGTCCTGCTCCAGGGTCTGACCCCTGATGCTTCAGCCGGAGATTTTTACCTGGCTGCTTCCAACACCCTGGCAGCTCCGTAGTCAGACCGCCTGAGCCCAAGTCCTGGCTCTTGGAAGTTGGGCACGTTACTTAATTTCTTAGTGCTCTGGTTTTCTCATAAGAGAAAATGGGACAACCATTCCTACGTGCAAACTAAGTAAGAACATACATGCAACCTTTAGAATGACAGCTGGCACATAGCAAGTACTCAAACTTTACCTTTAATCATCGTCATCACCATCTTCAAATTTAAAAAGTTGCTAACTTTGGAAAATGTAAGGTAGTATTTTATCTACTTCCCATACCCGCAGATCTGTCTCTGAGGTAGGCAGTGGATAAAAAGGGAGCAATTTACTTTTTCTAGGAGGAGTCAGGGAAGGTTGCGTGGAAGAGTCAGAATTACAGATGCCCTTGCTCTGAGGAGGCTTGGAGGTGAACTTCTGAACCCAAGAGGGCCATATGCTCCACAGAGGATCAGCTGAAACCTGTGTTCCCCGGTGCCTGTAATTTTCACTTGTGCACATTTTTCAAACCATTTCAGCTGCTGTGGGTGTGGGCTGCTAATGACTCACACCTGCCCTGCTTTCCTGATGGGGGATCTTGGCTCCTGGGATACTGCCCCCCCACCAAGACAGGGTGGCCCTCAGCAATGACTAATACAGAGTATGGCAGCCAGTGCCCTGGCAGTACAGTCTGCGATACAAGTTATGCTTCTGAGCCCTCGTGGCACCAGGCTGAGAGCTTTCCTGAAACCACATTTTTCCTCACTGCTCCCCTGCCCTAACCCCCTCCCTCACACTGCTGTGGGTTTCTCCCTAGAGCGCTGCTTCAATAAACCACTTGCACAAGGATCTCCATCCCAGCTCTGCTTGAGGGCACCCAGCCTAAGACACAGAGAAACTTGACCTTGTTGTACTGAGGAGCTAAAAACCGAGGCTGCAGAGCACCCGTGTAAGGGGTTAGGGAGGAGGCGGGGAGCTCCACTGCCCCTGTTGTCCTGTGACA
>CM052436.1:139959140-139985145 GCA_028533085.1 Varecia variegata | reverse complement strand
AAAAAAAAAAGGAGAGAGACACCTGTTATGTGCAAGGAATTGAGATAGTTGGCATTAAAGAAGAATGACCTTTCTTCTTATTCTTTTTTAAAAAAATATAACTGAAGTTCTCTCTCTCATCTTTACCCACTGTTTTCTCTTCCATTTAAATTTCCCGAGGGAGGGGGCGGAGCAAGATGGCTGAATAGAAACCTCCAGCAATGGTCCCTCCGCACGAACACCTAACTCAACAATTATCATGTGAGCAAGCACCTTCAGAAGAACCAAAACTCAGGTGAGTGATCATCCTACCTGGTTTTAACATTATGTCCAGGAAAGAGGCACTGAAGAGGGTAGAAAAGACAGTCTTTTCCCTCCCTCGCCCCCCGGCAGTGCTGCGCCAGCGGGTAGAGAATCTGTGTGCCCGGGGAAGGAGGGTGAGGTGACTGTGGGACTTTGCACTGAAACTCAAGGCCGCCCTGGCAGAGGGGAACCCAGCACAGGGCGGAATTCTGCCAGCACCCACAGGGGGAGCATTCTGACCAGCCCCGCCAGAGGGGCATCCTCTGCTCCGAAGCCCGAGTTCCAGCTAGTCCCACCACGAGCTGACAAAAAGCAGCCTGAGGCCTGGGCTAAATTCACAGGGCAGCTGGGCCACAAGGGCTGCAGTCCATGGGCAATTCCTGCGGCTGTGCTGGCTCAGAGCCAGTGGACTTGGGGTGCACATGACCCAGTGAGACACCAGCAGCTGCAGCCAGGCCAGTGCCTGTGTCACCCCTCCCCCAACTACAGGCAGCCCGGCTCAGGGAGAGAATTCTTCAGGAAAAGAATTGAGGGAAGGAAACGAAACAGCTCAGAGGACTTGGTTTTTCAACTTGGATACCAGCTCAGCCACAGTAGAACAAAGTACCAAGCAGACTCCTGAAGCCCCTGAGTCCAGGCCTTGGTTGCTGGATGGCATTTCTGGACCTGCCCTGGGCCAGGAGGAAACACACTGCCCTGAAGGGAAGGAGCCAGTCCTGGCAGGATGCACCACCTGCTGCCTAAGGAGCCCTTGAGCTTGGAATAAACATCAGGGGTGGCCAGGCAGCAGTCACTACAGGTTTGGAGTGAGACTGGGCTGGGTTCAGGTGTGACCTGGTGCTGGTGGCTGAGGGAGTGCCCACATCCCTCCTTCACAACTCCAGCAGCCCAGCACAGAGAGTGAGGGAAGAGAGTGGGAGACTTTGGTAATCCAGGGACATCTCCTGAGTCTTACCCAAGCTCACCAAGGCGGTACCACGGGGAGTCTGCAAGAGTCACAGCATCACTGGGCTTGGGGCTCCCCCAGTGCTGATATAGCTGCAGCGATCAGAGATTTACACCACAACACTCAATTCCATTTGAGTGTCTAGAGAGCCTTCTCAAGAAGGACGGGTTCAAACAAGCCCAGACTGTAATGATTAAAATAAACACCTAATTCTTCAATGCCCAGACATTGACGAATGTCCACAAGCATCAAGAACATCCAGGAAGACATGACCTCACCAAAAGAACTAAATAAGGTACCAGTGACCAATCCCAGAGTGATGGAGATAGGTGACCTTTCAGGAAAAGAATTAAAAATATCTGTTTTGAAGAAGCTCAATGAACTTCAAGACAACACAAAGAAGGAATTCAGAAGCCTATCAGAGAAATTTAACCAAGAGATTGAAATAACAAGCAAACAAAAAATCAAGCAGAAATTCTAGAGCTTAAGAATGCAATTAACGAACTGAGAAATGTATCATAGTCTCTCAACAGCATAATTAACCATGCAGAAGAGAGCATTAGTGAGTTTGAAGACAGGCTATTTGAAGATACATAGTCAGAAGAGAAAAAAGAAAAAAGAATAAGTAAGAGTGAAGAATGCCTACAAGATCTAGAAAATATTCTCAAAAGAGCAAATCTAAGAATTATTGGCCTTAAAGAGGAGGTAGAGAGAGAGATTAGGGTAGAAGGTTTATTCAAAGAAATAATAACAGATAACTTTCTAAACCTAGAGAAAGATACCAATATTCAGGTACTATACAAGAAGGTCACAGAATACCAAGCAGATTTAATCCAAACAAGGCTATCTCAAAGAATTTAATAATCAAGCTCCCAAAGGTCAGGATAAAGAAAAGATCCTAAGGGAAGCAAGAAAAAAGAAAAAAATAATGTACCTTTTTTCCAATACGTCGGGTAGCAGACTTGTCAGTGGAACCTTACAGGCTAGGAGAGAGTGTTATGACATTACTCAAAGTGCTGAAGGAAAAAAACCTCAACTCTAGAATGTCATACCCTGCAAAAATATCTTTCAAACATGAAGGAGAAATAATTTCCCAGGCAAACAAAAGCTGAGGGCTTTCACCAATACCAGACTTGTCCTACAAAAAATGCTAAAAAGGAGTTCTTCAATCTGAAAGAAAAGGATGTTGATGAACAATAAGAAATCTTTTGAAGGTGTACAACTCACTGGTAACAGGACAGAAATACAGAATATTCTATTGCTGTAATTGCAGTGTATAAACCACTTAAACCTTGAGTAGGAAGACTAGACCTATCAAAACTAAAAACAACTTTTTGAGAGATAGACTGTGTAAAAAGATATGGATGGAAACAACAAAAAGTTAAAAAGGGGGCAGGGATAAAGTTAAAGGGTAGAATTCCTACTCTGAAATGTTGATGCAAGAGGGGAGGGTGTGTACACTGAAACAAAGATATGAAAAAATGTTCAATATCACTAATCATCAGGGGTATGCAAATCACAACCATAGTGAGATGGTTACCCCTGTCAGAATGGCTTTTATTAAAAAGTCCAAAAACAATAGATACTGGCATGGATGCAGAGAGAAAGGAGTGCTTATATGTTGTTGGTGGGACTGCAAATTAGTACAACCTCTATGGCAAACAGTATGGAGATTCCTCAGAGAACTAAAAGTCCATCTACCATTTGATCTAGCAATCCCATTACTGGATATTTTCCCAAAGGAAAAGAAGTCATTTTATCAAAAAGACACCTGCACTCGAATTTTTATTGCAGCACAATTCATAATTGTAAAGATGTGGAATCAACCCAGTGCCCATCAATTCATGAGTGGATTAACAAAATGTGGTATATATATACCATGGAGTACTACTTAGCCGTAAAAGGAATAAATTAATGTCTTTTGCAGCAATTTGGTTGGAAATGGAGAGCATTATTCTAAGTGAAGTATCTCAGTTACTTAAAAACAAACACCACATGTACTCTCTAATGATTTGGAACTAATTGATGGCACAAGTGGGCACAGAAAGAAGTAAAAATCATTGGAAATCAAGAGGGCAGGTATAAAAACCTACCTAACAGGTACAATGAACACCATTCAGGTGATGGGCACACTTATAAGCCTTACTAAAGCATTATAAAAGCTATCCATGTAATAAAAATATTTGTACCCCCTTAATATTCTGAAATACGAAATAATTTAAAAAGGGGTAGAATTTCTATTAGATTTCTCTTTGTTTGTAAGCAGAGTTGTCTTATGTTTAAAATAACTGGTTATAAAATGTTTTTTGCAAGCCTCATGGTAACTTCAAATCAAAAAACCTACAACAGATACGCAAAAAATGAAAAACAAGAAATTAAAGCACACTACCAGAGAACATCACTTTTAACAAAGGAAGGCAAGAAGGAAGAAAGAGGACCACCAAACAACCAGACATCAAATAACAGCATGGGAAGAATAAGTCCTGACCTATCAATAATAACATTGAATGTGAATGGGCTAAACTCTCCAATCAAAAGTCATAGAGTGGCTAAGTCGGTGAAAAAACAAGAGCCATTTAAACTTCCCCTCTAAGAGCTCTTTCCATATTCTATTTCTTCCCCTGCCAACCTCCAAACTCTTTCTTTATCTAGCTTCTGTTAGGACAGTGGTTTCAACCTGCGTCTCCCACACCTTTTGGCTTTCCACGGCATTAACTCAGGGCCAGTGGTAGTAGAACTCCAGAACTCGCACCCGGGCTTCCACCCTGCCTCTCTGACTTGTTTAATGTATTGAGTTTCTAAGTAAGATTGTGTTTGGAAAAATGGGTCTGAGATTACAGGAAGTTTAATATTATATCTTAGGTTGCTGAGTAATACTTCATGTCTCATTTTCTTTAACCACTTTATAAATAGTAGAACAGATTGGAGTAGGGCACTTTTGAAATAAATTTATGTCTGTGTATTTTTATTGTTCCACAATTGCTCTCTTGAACTATTCCTCTCCTTTAGTGTTTTGCTTACTAATGGTGCCATTTGGTGCTCTTTCTGTGGGAGAATGTGCTGGATTGCTGTTTTATAATCTTTCTCTGAATTATAAAAGTCAGAATGGCATTCTTGAATCTCATTTTTAAAAGGCATCATTGGCTAGTGTTACAAAGCATTTTATAGCAATGGCATGTAAGGTTGAAATGGAATAATAATATGTATACTGATGTGCTTTTCCTTGAGTCTTATCCCTGTAATCCAGTCCTCAGACTTTTTGTTCCTTCTCTGAGCCATATTGCATTTGTCTGTGTCATTCTAGCCTTTAACACGAAGTTATCACCTTCCTTATAGGTTCTGTTCTTCCCATGAGCTTAACTAAACCTTCAAAATAGCTTTGATCCAAATATATTCTGTTATTGTCTCCAAGAGGTTTACATTTCCTTTCTTTCTGCTATACATATATATTTTGTGAAAGAATACGAATTTGCTAAACCCATGTATGTGTATGTGACTCTGTGGTGACTTATTTCTTACTTATTTCTTACTTACATAATTTCAGAGAGTTCTTTATATTCAAAAACCCCTAAGTGGTTACTCTGGGGAATTTAGCCTAAGGAACTCACTCAAAATATGTACTAAACTAAGTGCATAAAGAAGTTTGCTGCAACAAAATTTCTCAAAGCAGAAAATGAGAAGCCAGCTAATGACAGGGAAATGGTGCTTTTAGAGTGTAATCCACTCAGTGAGATATGATGAATCCATTAAATGAGGACCATGAAGATGGTACAGCAAGATGAATAAACCAACATATAATGGTACCTGTAAGCTGTGATTGTGAGTGAATAAAAAAATTTGCTAAGGGGAAAATACTGGGAGGGATTATGTTGAGATATTAATAATGGTTATGTGGCAGGGAAGTACAGAAAAAATAAAACTCCCGCCTTCCTCTCTCATTTGCTGAAGGCCTCTGTGTGCTAGGAATTACATCAAGTAGTTCCCTGCACTAACTCTCATACTCTTTTAACATAGCTGCAATTATCTGCATTGGCAAATAAGGAAACTGGGGCTCAGATATGTTACTTTCCTGACGTCATACTTTCTGTAAGTGGCAGAGGTGGACTTCAAAGAGAAGTTCATATGCTTCTTAATAAAGGAAGTAGTGGACATGGAACTAAAGTTAGTGGTCAAGCATCCTGGATTCAAATGTCAGTCCTTCCACACATAGATGGTGTGATCTCGATCCATCATTGCATGTCTGTAAAATGATGGAAACTTAAACAGCATCCACATGGGCCTCCCAGTGTCAACCTGCACCCCAATTTCCAATTTGCTGGAGTGCCTCCCCTACTCAAAATGAAGATCATTCCCTGAGATTTGGATTAATAGTTTTTATTATAATTACTAATTTCAGACACTACACATTTCAACTGGAAATTGCACATCTCAGAGAAAGGAAAGTATTATCATCAAGAGGTATAGTGTAGTTGGTGTGCAAATTGGAGGTGAAAAGACTAAGTGAAGTTCAGACCCCCTTTGCGTTTGTTTGTCTACATCAAGGAAAGTGAATGTGTAAGGGGTGACATGATTGATGTGGAGCTTCAGAGCTCTGGCTGCTGCCTGAGTATGGCTCATCAATTCTAGAAAAGATTTCCCATTTAGCTGGGTACACAGCCTCATGGCAGACAGCCGCCTGTACAGCTGGGGCACCAACCCTCACTCATCATGCAGGATGCAACTGAATCTTAGCTGGTAATATTCATGCCCATCTGTTTGGATGACATGGTGCCCTCATGAACACTGGTCACCTCCATCCTCTTGTATCTCCCTCCGACCTCATCCCCCCTGCCTCCCTCTCATCCATCCACAGTTGCAAGTGTTTTCATCTTCTTTTCAGATGTTCTCTCTGTCTGGATGGCTAGAGATCACATTGGTCTCTACACAGTCTAAGCAAATTGCTAGGTGTGCGTAATAGTTAAAATATACAGTCCTGAAGCCAGGAAAGAGCTGAAGACAACATTGCCGAGTGTGCTCCTTTCACAGACCAGAAGGCTGAGATTTAGAGAGGTCACATCACTCTCCAATATTCACGTAGCTAGTCTGCAATAGAGAAAATGGTTGGTGTTTCAGGCTTAACACTACGGCTGGAATTTTCTACTAGTGACCCTGGTGTTCCTCCCAATATACTGCTAGCTATTCTTCTAGAGTTCTTGGAGCTGGTGTTAGTGATTAAATACCATCATCCTGCTAGAAATTTTCTAGGGTGCTCTTGTGAATGGACAAGGCAGAAGGTATTCTTGAACGGAACTGATAAGGACAGCATCCTTGCTGGAAATCTGCTGTATGACATGCAGAAGAGAAATAGCCTCAAGAAAGTGTTAGGGGTCACCAAATCCTCTAAACACCTGGAAGGAAGCTGTTTACTCACCGAGTTAAAAGGCACTGCTAGAAAGAAAGCTTGAATCCATTACTGGGGACCAGAGGGCCAGGATCTATTTCTTCCTTCATGCCTTATCTTTTCCTTTCTAATTTACCAGTTTTTTTTTTTTAATATTCTCTCCCATTTTCTTCTCAATGTCTTTTTCTTCCACTTATCATTTGTGTTCCTTTTTCATTTTAGACTCTTTTGGGTGGGAAGAATCATGTCCTGTTTGGAGGTTGGACTGAAAATGGATCCCACATTGCAAAGCTTCGTGACACTTCCTGTGTAACGCCATTAAACATCCCCCCAAATAGCATAGGCTCAGGAGCATCATCACTGATTAATTGCTTGATGCCCATTTTCATGTAGGCTACAATTTTACTTTTGATATCTCATTTCCACAATGATTCAGAGACAGAAATAATTTTCCCCATTTGACAGGTGAGGAGGATGAGTCTTAGAGAGGTAAAGTTGTTATCTTTGTTTGTGAGATATGTAAACATCAAATGTGGCTTTAGACTCCAGATTTGGGGCTCTATATCAAACTCTGTACACACATCATATGGGATCTTGTTCAAATGTAGATCACTATTCACTAGGTCTGGAGAAGGGCTGGAGATTATGTACTTCTAACAATCTCTGAGATGATGCTGGTTCTGCTCTGCTGCAGATCACCCTTTGAGGAGATGCCTTTATGCCACACCATGCAATTTCCTATCTTGGGACCTTAAATCCTTGGGAGCTAATGGAGTTTCCTATGTAGTTCTAGATGTTGAATATTTCCTTTCTCTTAAACAACTTGGTCAAGGCCTGTAGGAAAACTGTAGGGTATGGCCATGATGACATATTTTTCTGTATCCCTCTCCTCCAATTCACTGTGAATCTCTCAAAAGCAAAGTGATATGGTGCTCACCATTTGCTTTCTTATACCTACGAATTGGCTCCTAACTTGGAAAAGCTTTATGGAATGGATGAATGAATGCAGTGACACCATAAATTCAAACATGAGGTTCTTTTTCCAAACAGTGGTACCTGGAAGAATCCCAGTCCTTAGAACAGGGTCAAAGTCCTAAATTAGTGCAGGAACAATGTCAGAAGACCGAACAGAATAATCATTAGGGCATCAGAAGTTCACTGACACTTACCATCTGTAGTCCTGTGTGTTCCCCAAAGCCCCGTGCTTTCTCTGGCAGAAGCTGCCTCCTGGTCCTCTCTTCCACCCTCTGGCCCACTGCCTGGTATCTTGTCACTGTTCTCATCAGCCTGTCAATAATGGAGATAAATCTGTCTTGTTTTTGTACTAATGACCAATTTTCAAGCCAGATCTCCCAGAGTTGTAGGAATAGCCGATATTGCTATGCATGGAGCTCTTTTGCTAGAAAAGTAAGGCTCATGTGTGGGCTGTTGTTTAATGGACTGTCCCTGTTCAGCAAACCTAAGTTCTAGACTTGTTTCATCACTGTTTTTGTTCTTTGGCTGTCACGTACCCTCACTAAGCCTCCATTTTCTCATCTGAGAAGTGGAGAATGGCGTGAATCAGATGATGGCAAAGTCGCTTTTCATCCCTAAAAGTCAGATTTGCAACTCACAAAACCACTCCTGACCTAAGTAGCGTGAGGGATTAAACATAGTTTAAATCTTCCTTGTTTAACTGGCTAAAACCCAAGTCCAGATGGTTGGTGTCCCTAGAATGATGTATTCTTTACATACAAGAACTTGGTTTGCCAAGTTACCCCACTATTTTCATCTCACATTTATGCCCAACAGATTTATTTAAGAAAGAAAGTCTTATTTGAAAAAACTCTCAATATAAGGCCATTTGCTGGAACTTTTCCGGCCAAGCTAATTATTGACTTCAACCTCATGTGGTTTCAAATGGACAGCTGTGTATGAATATTAATTTTTCTTTGAGGGCTTTTAAAACATTTTCTTCAGTAGTTTTGTTTTTACAACACAATCAAGGGAATTAGTGCTTCTGACAAAACAGCAATTAAATATGTGCCACATCTCAGCTTGTAAAGTGACATGCAGTTTCTGGAAACAGGACATCGTTTTAAATGGAATTAGTTTCCTTTGTCATATTGATTGAGACGGTTAGGATCTCAGCTCTTCCCTCTTTTCAAACAATTTCACTTCTGAATCTTCTCTCACCTTCTCTTGATGTTACCTTTCCAGGTGACCAAGACATTCTTTCTCTTCTCCTGCTCAGACATATCTCACGTTACTCACAGATCCTGTTTTTTCCAGGCTTTGTTTTAACTTCTTCTCTTCACTTCTCTCACATGTGGAACTGTTTATAGATCTTTCCACTGTAATTTTCCATAACATCTGGTTAGGATGTGTGGCCAGCGTATTACCTGACCTCCAAAAATTCATGGTCCCCTCCCAGCTGGTAGGTGGCTTCCTTGCCAGGACTCTATTTCCCAGCATCCTTTGCATCAGGCAGGACTGTCAGATTGGTTTTGCCCAGTGCAGTGGGAGTGGAGGAAAGAGGCTTGACTTTTTCATGCCCTGTCTTCATTTGCCGTCTGAATGGAGAAAACTTTAAGGATTAGAGGAGAATGGGGCCACAAAATGGAGGCAGCCTTTTTTATTTATTTATTTATTTTTCAGCATATTATGGGGGTACAGATATTTAGGTTATGTATATTGCTTTTGCCCAACCTGAGTCATAGCTTCAGGTGTGTCCATCCTCCAGATGGTGCGCACTGCACGCATTAGGTGTGTATGTACCCATCCCCTCAACCTCCCTCCCATCTGTCTGACACCCACTGAATGTTATTACTATATATATGCACTTAAGTGTTGATCAGTTAATACCAATTTGATGGTGAGTACATTAGGTGCTTGTTTTTAATGGAGGCAGCCTTGATGCATAAAGGGTCATGTTGAAGGCCATAGATACACAGGCATTCAGGTTTCCATGAGTAGCAAATAAATTTCTATAATGTTCAGTCACTGAGTTTTCTGGGTTGGTTTTTCTACTATGGCAGTTAACATTACCTCAAGTAACACAAAATGTCATCAGATATGTATCGTTAATCTCATATGTGTTCAGCGCATCTTTTTTGGACTTACTGATTTATCTGAAGATAGAGAAAATCTGATCTTTACTACTAACTTAGAATACTAGTAAGGAAGACCCACATAAGTCTTGGGTCATTGGGACTTTGGGGGTCTTTGTATGGGGAAATTGGTGGGCATAAGAGGAGCACAGTGTGAGAAATTATATACACAAGACAGAATCTTGAGTAGGTGCCAGAGTTTACTGGAATAATTTGTTACTGTTTTATTTATTGAAGAAAGACCTAGAGGATTCAACACTGGTATAATATTCAGGAAACAAGATTGGGTCTTGATATTCTCAGATGTGTCCCCTTTTTGCGTATGTAGAAAAGGCTGTTGAATTGTTTTGGATTTGTGAGGAGCGGGTGGAGGGGACTATGGTTGATTTAGAACAGTGTGTTGTGTAGGTACAACAGACTGAAACACAGAGTTAGAAGAAGAGAAAGATGCGGATTCTATAATATTACAGATCTAACTCTGCCCCTATGCCTCTATCATGTTGGTTGGATCACTTAATCTATGGCTCAATTTCCTTACCTGGAAAATTGATGTAATATCACTTTCTTTGTAGTATTGTAACACAGACCAAATGATAAATTACTTAAGTGCTTTGGTCAGAGCCTGGAATAGTGTGTCAAATGTGAGCTATTTTATGAATCTGTTTTTAAACAAAATGGGCACATTACAATAAACTTGCTCTTTGCTGAGTACCTAGAATCTAAAACAGTACCTGGCACATAGGAGTTCAATAAATAATGGTTTCCTGAAAGAACAAATGTATGGTGTTTATTCTGTTTTTCTTCTCATGTACCATTATATTGTGAACATTTTCCTATGTTGTTTGCAAAAACATTATTTTGGAATGGCTGCTGTGATCAATATTTAATAAACACATTTAGAGCTTATATATCCAATTGTGAGCCTCCCTTCCTTGTTGTCAGGAGGTAATCACTTTTTCCAAAGATGCTGATGTTGAACAATATATTTTTGCAATTTCTTTTAAGCTAATATCTCTAGAGCCTCCAGCACTTTCTTTTGAACACTGACATTGGTGGAAAATTGTCAACCTTTGGAGGTGAATTAGATTATTGGAAAAAGTGCCAAGCCATCCATGCCCACGTTGTTGAATACGAAGAATGATTTGGCTTGATGAAAAAGTGAAGACCCTAATGTTATATAGATTTTAAAATGACTCTGATTCCAAAAAGAAAAATTCTAAAATTGCACACAGTAAAAGTCATGTGGAAACTAGTGGGTAGCCAGGCAAGATGACTACTTGGAAAAATGACTTATCTGAATGTGTATCTTCTGCAATTTTAAAACATACGTCAGGTTGGTAAAAAACCATTGCACTTTAAAGAAGCCATTTCTTTGTTCAACTTTCACAAAGTTTGTCTCTAAAATAAAAACCCTTGGTTTGGCCTTTTTTCCCCACTCTTGCTAAAGAGCCTGAAGGGAACTCTGTTGAGAGTAGAATATAGAAAGTCTTCATCAGTAATTTCTGGTTTCTAAAAGGTTAAATGATTAAGAAACTTAGAACACTGCCAAGTCAAGGCTGTCAAGGAGAGATGCTTGGGTCCTTACTACACTGCGTTTGATTATTTGATTCCACAGTGATATCAAAGAGTTGGCAAGATCTTTACTTTCTGGGAGAATGCCAACATCATGATCAATTTGTATGGCTCATAATAAATTTTAAGGGTTTAGAGAGAGAGCCGGGCAGAGTTCTCCCATTGTCTAACACTCATTGTCACCTTTAGAGTGTGGTAAGCATTATTTATATTCCTATAACACTTTACAAGGTAAAAAAATTTCATATATTGTATTCCATTTGATCCTCCTGACATGCTAAGAAGGCATGATTATCTCTAGTTTTCAGATGAAATAACCTGAGGCTAAGATAGTGTATGGCTTGCTTAACTTAACTAAATAGTGATCCATCTGGGACATTAAATAGTGAATGGCCTGGGACACTAAAGTTTCCAACAAACTTTAATCTATTTTTGAAAAGTCTGACTATTTGAATTTGGATCTTATAAAACTGGATTTAAAATGTACGAAATGGTATAAAATGTTGATTGGGCCACATTTAGAAAAATAAGTAAAAACATTTGTTGGTGTTGCTTTATTTGAATACCAACTTTATCAAAATACAAATTCTTAGATTTGGTAACTCAGGAAGGCAACTCAACCTTTTTCATCTTATGATCGATTGGGAGTTAACAGTCTTATTGATAGTTGACCCTTAAAATATATTTCCCCTCCAAGTTAGATATATTTTATTTTATCACCAGATGAGACTAATTTACTTTTGCAATGAAAATCTTCAGAGATAAATTTAGAGAATGGAGTACTTAAAATGACATTTATTTGCCACCCACTTTTGCCCAACTGCAAAGAAAATTTCCCCCTTTCACAAATCTTATGTTTCAGCTTGTGAAACTGCTGATTAAGACTTATAATCGATTATGAGTCAGGGCATCTTTTCAGCCTAACCTCAGCTCTTGTTGTGAATCACTGCTTTTTCTTCTAAGAACATATACACAGCCTGATCATTCTGTGGGCATGCAGTATATTTTAAAATGTGGGAAATGGAATAGTATATAACATTTCTTGTGGTAGAGTAAATGCTATTTTGCCCCAGGAACTCTTAATAATAGCTTTTCCCCTGCAGATGATTTTGACTGCAGTGGAAACTTCCCCTTGCTGTTTCATAAAGATGATGACAACTGCATTGATTTCATAAGGCCATTTTGTTTTAAGAATATTATGAGAAAATTTTCTTTGCCTAGCATGCTTGGTTTGAAAACACCACCTTTCCAAAGGGGGCTTCAACTGTATTTATAATACTTTTATTTCTTGAAATATGTGAAGCAGATATAGCAAGTTGTTGAGATGAGGTAGAACTTATCATAGGTACATGATTGCTACATTTAAGTATTTCATAATAACTTTTTTAAAAATGTCACTTTTTTCTACAAAATTAATTTTATTATAGAAAGTGGTATTAACCTCAACATGTAGGAATTAGAGAAGAGTTAAAAAACACACAATGTCACCACCTTAACAACCACAGTGATACAATACGATGGCAATTCTGGTCTAACAATAATCTGATAAACGTGTATTTGCATAATTTAATAAAAAATATAAAAGTGTATCCCACTGTTTCATTTAGCCTATTATAAGCATTCTCCCATGTTTCTCCTTTGTCTTCGTAAATGTCAACTTACATGGCTGCAGAACAGGCATGTTTTGGTTTCCTGCACCATTCCCTGGCTGCTGTGAGTTTCTGCTTCTTAGCTATTACAAGGAATGCTGCCACAGGGACCTGGAAATGCTGGTGTCCCCATGTTCATGATTATTTTCTTTTCTCACACCCTTTATTTCTTCCTTCACATGACTTACAGCATCATAAAATTTATTTTCCATGCAAGACAACTTGTCCAAGCTTCTGCCTCCAGGTGGAGGCCAGGTGCACTTATTGTTCTCTCTGTCTAGAAAGTTCTTTACCTAAATCATAGCTAGGTCAACTTCTGCCCATCATTTGGAGTTTGGTTCAAATATCACTTCCTCAGAGAGTCTTTCTCCAACTACTTGTTATGGGTTGAATTGAGATCCCCTCCCCAAAAGAAAGTATGTTCAAGTTTTAACCCTTGGTACTTTTAAGTGTTACTTTATTGGAAGTAGGGTCTTTTCAGGTGTAATCAGGTTAAGATAAGCTCATTAGGGTTGGCCCTAATCCAGTGACTGGTGTCCTTATAAGATGAGGTTAATATGGGCACAGAGATACACAGAGAAGTTGACTGCGTGAAGACGGAGGCAGAGACTAGAGTTCTGCTGTCATTGAACCTCCACGCCAAGGAACACCTCTGGCTGCCAGATGTTGCAAAAGGCAAGGAAGGATACTGTCCTAGAGGCTATAGAGGGAGAATGACCCCACCAACACTTTGATTTTAGACCTCCAGCCTCCAGAACTGTGAGAGTGTAAATTTCTGTTAAGCCACCAGTCTACGATACTTTATTGTAACATCCCTAGGAAAGGAATCCACCCTTCTTTCCAAAGTAGCATCCACAACCCCCTTGCCCCACCCTTACAGTGTTTATCCCACTATCCTCTTAAATTGTCTGTGCAGCAGTTTAGGAAATGCCCATGTTTATTCATGGGTTTCTGTGTTTGTTTTTCATTTCATGTTTAGTCATTGGCTTCTTTGTTTAATTTTCATTTTTTCCCTACTGTGATGTAAGCTTCCAGAGAGCAGGAACCTTGTCTGTTATTCTCCATTGTGCCTGAAAAACACATTTGTTGTAAATAACAAATGGCCAGTGAGAACAGAGGTGTCAACCAGTGTGATTTATACTCATTTGGCATTCCGGTGATCAGGTGGCTGGATAACTGGTAGACCTGCCTTTGAACTGAGGGCAGCATTATTTTTGAAATGGTAACTGTGGGTACCTGGAAGGTGGATTTTGAAAAATGTTTATTCAGTGCAAATCACTTCTGAGGCTGGTGCTTTATATCAAGTAGCCAAAGGTGGCAAGAATAGGGATTAAGTTACATTCAAAGAGAACAACTGAAGAGTGCTTTCTTTTATCTATTGATCTGTCATGACACAAAAATGCAGATGATTGAGGCTGGCACAGAGGCTCTTGTGCCTTCATCGCAGTACTTGATTTGGATTTCAGTGTGACAGGATAAATATTTTTTTTCTTTTTTAAGACAGAGTCTCGCTCTGTTGCCCGGGCTACAGTGCTGTGGCATCAGCCTAGCTCACAGCAACCTCAAACTCCTGGGCTCAAGCGATCCTCCTGCCTCAGCCTCCCGAGTAGCTGGGACTACAGGTGTGCACCACCACGCCCGGCTAATTTTTTCTATATATATTTTTAGTTGGCCAGATACTTTCTTTCTATTTTTAGTAGAGACGGGGTCTCGCTCTTGCTCAGGCTGGTCTCGAACTCCTGAGCTCAAACGATCTGCCCGCCTCGGCCTCCCAGAGTGCTAGGATTGCAGGCATGAGCCACAGTGCTGGGCCGACAGGATAAATATTAATTGGAGTGTTTCCCCATTTATCCTATCCTCAATTCCTTAAAATCTACCTAGAGAACCTCGGAGGAGTTTGCCCTCACAGAGAGAACTGAATCACCCTCTGTAGAAACAGAAACAAGTGGACATTGGGTGTGACCATCAGACTTCAAAAAAGGTGCTGGAGTAAGATTGAGACAGAAACATTTTGGTGCATTCTCTAAGCAAAGTTTTCTATCCCTGAAGAAGATGTGCTATACGGGAAGTGAGAAGGTCAGAGGGTAGAAATACTGTGGAGAGCCATTGCACCACATTCATCACCCCTGCCCCGCATGCCAGGAGTTCAGATGTTCCAAAGTTAGTATCCAGAAGCTGCGTGGAGTTTGGTTGTTCTCCTCCTTGATAACCCCTGACCACCAGACCAGTGATCAAGCTGCAATTGTCCAGGTAGAAGTGGCACTCTTTTCTGCCCAGACTCTTCCCAGTTTCCTATTTGACTCATCCTGGAATAATTCTCTTTCTGATGCTTGACAAATCGAGGATAGCATGAAGAGAAAATCTTGTTGCTGACCAAGGTGAGCAGGTACAGAATCTCTTTGAAGTGACCCATTGACCTGGAACATCCCTAGAAACCACCATTGCTATTCCATTGGTTGTAACATGTTATTACTGTAACAAGATCTATAAAACATACACCAACATGCCCAAGTAGGGCTTAATTATTGTCTTAATGATATCTGGATCATAGTAAGTACTCTATAAATATTTTTCAGATGCATGAATGAGTGACGTCTGTAGTCATTATATTTTGGGAGTTATATTCCTGGCTGCTCTAAAATGGGGGTTGATTTTTGTGTTGATGCAATCCCACTTTGGAACTCATTCCATTTGATAACCGCTTGTGCACATTTACTAGACAGCTTCCCAGGGCAAAAAGAGGGACTGAGGAGTATCCGAAAGCCAACTGGGAAGCCAGGAATGAGCCTGTGGTCCTTCAGTTCTGTAGTCCCATCAGTGAGCCAAATGAGGCTAAACACATGGCACATTCTTATAAGCTATTCTCTTCTAAGAATCTAGAGTCACACCTTAAAAATATGTCAGATTTTGTCCCTTACCTAATTAAAACTACCCAGTGGTTTTTCCAACTCACTTGGAATAAAACCGACACTCTTACTGCTTTCTGTAAGTCTGTATGATCTGGCTTCTGCATAATTCTCCATTCTCATATCTGCCCACTCACCCTTTCCCTTTCTCTACATCAACCACACCAGCCACTTTTCTGTTTTTTGAACCAAAAGCTCATCCTTGGCTTATAGCTCCTGTCCTTACTGTTCTTTCTGCATGCCACTGGGGTGCTGTTGCAAAGCTGTAAGCCAGGGAGTGATATGCTTTGTCTGATGAGTGAATTTGCAATGACTAGTGGTGGTGGGGAGTGGTAGAGGGGCACAGCCCTTCTAGCTCTTGAATGATGATACCCTCTCACTTAAAATACCCCAAAGTTATCATTTGCTCAAAGCTGCTTCAGTCTTATATCCAGAGAGATCTTCCCAGGAACATCTCACTTTCAAAGGTCCTGATCGAAGGCTCTCTGGACTGTTGGAGTAGGCTTGGATCATTGTCATTTTGAATGGAATTTTGAAAACTATTGCTCAGAAAATATGCTGGTGCTAAAGCAGTGCTTCTCAGGGATTGTTTTGCCTCCAACATCTGTACTGTATCAAGATGCCCCTCTAGGTAGATGCACCAATATTTAAAAACTTGATAGAAGAGATATCTGGGGATTCCCAAGTAGGCAAGAGCTGAGGGCTCACACTCTATAAGTCATTCCCATCTAACCGCTGATTCAGTGTTAGGAAACTCAGGATTTGACAGGAATAGCCCAAACGAGCTGTGCCTACGGAAATAAAAGATTTCACTATTTGGGAATATCAAATTGCTATGACACTCATTATTGATCAGAAATAGTTATTCATAACAATGACTGCAGAAGGGTTTGCATTTAAAATTGGTCAGCAGTCAGAAGTAGCTTTCTGTGGAGTCAGATCTAGTAACTCACTCTACCATAATTTCAGGTATCAGGAAGGACTTCCTCTTTCTTACCCAGCAAAATACTTTGCCTGCCTACTCAGTAGTTTAGAAAATTGTTTTTAGAGCTGACAGCTTTATGATAGACCCATCCAGTGAAATTCTATAGACTGAACATAATCTAGGTTTATATTTAATGGTATGAAATATATCCAAGATATATTGTTAACTGAAAAACAAAAATTAAAAGTATATATAGTATGCTCTAAGTTTTATACAAAAGTTATAGATAAATATCTCTCTATATTTTTGGAAACCTAAAAAGGACATAAGTTTGACTATTATACACCAAAATGCTAGCAGGGGTAATTTCTGCATCACAGGATTACACCTTTACATCCCTCCATGGGTAAGTCCTAGTGGGCATTAATGCATAGAGATGAGCCTGTCTTAAGGTAATTGTTTCCAAAGTGAAGATTTTGTCAGTTTTGCCCTTTCTCTAAATCAAATACTATGTGAAATGCCAATATGTAAGGCAGGCGAGGGTGGAACTGCTCTCACTGAAGCAGAGGAGGGTAGAGTACGTCTTCCCCCCCTCCCTCAATGCCCCCAATCCCCCTACAGTTGTTCCCAGGCACTTCCTGGGCTCTAGGGAATACAATTTAGATACCATTGGCCTGAAGCTGGGGGGTAGGAGGAGCCCTTGCATTAGGTCTTACAGAAATCAGCTTTAAACCAGCCATCCACGTGATAAAAATTCAGCTAACCTAGACCGCATTCCTTCGAATAGGCTGTGGTCACAATAGTCACAGTATGAAATTAAAAAAAAAAGAAAATTAAAGAAACACCAAGAAATCCTTTATAAACTAAAGCTTAGTAACTTTGCCAGTGTATCAATCCATTCCTTAGTTGCCATGAAACTTTAATGTTAGAGTGGACAGATTCGGAGAGGCTTGTGATCACAAACCCAGCAAGACATTGTGTAGCTATTATGCACAAGCTCAAAACCTGTCACTCAGAAAAAGCCAGTGCACAATTATTTATTGCCAATGGGTTAGAAAGGACCCTAGTTTGAGCTTTTGAGAAACTACATAGAAAAACTTTCTACTTGCAGAATTTCTGGTATGATAGCTTCTGAGTTGTTTTCCAAGAGTTTGGAGGTCCCCAACAATGTAGTCATAGGAATAGGAGGAGGTTGGGGGCCCTGACACTCTGAATCCCACGTCCAACTCTGAACAGATCAGTTATGTGTCCACTTTATACATTGTTATTCCATTTAAGACTTCATTTGAAAAAAAAATATTGCAGAAAAGTACAAGTTTGAAAACTGCTTAACGTATCAATTGGTGTGCTAAAATTAGAAGTATTTTTCTACTAGATCAAGTGCTTATTTCTGTGAGTGCCTAATTAAGAAACTTTAAATAGGATTATTCTTTTCCATGAGAAGAAAAGGGCAAATTTTATGAATTGGCCTTGTACCTTGGTTGTGATCATTTATTTATTGCAAGTGAGCTAGTTTTTTCTTCTTTTTAAAAAATTACTTTTTTTAATTGTAAAGGGATTACTTTTATAAATTGTAGAAAGCTCGAAAAATATTGACATGCATAAGGACAAGAATAACTCATCCACATTTCCACAGGCAGAGAAAACTACTATGAACATTAAGGTGTGTCTCCTCCTAGCACCTTTTCTGTACACGTATGTACATCCATACGTACCTGGCATTACAGTGTATGCAAAGTCTTTTTCCTGCTCCTTTTGTTTGACATTATCTTGTAGCTTTCTTTCCTGTCATTAAAACTTCCATTGTGTGGATGTGCCATAATTTATTTCACTACTACGCTCCTTTGGACACTTAGGTTGTCTTAAATTTTTTACTTTTATGAATAATGCATGGTACATCTTCGTAAGTGAATATTTAATAGTATCTCACATTTTCTATGGAATAGAAGCACAGTCGTATGACTATTGAGTAAAATGTAGGAAGAAATATCGTTAAAGCTCCTCACACACAGTGCCAAGCTACGCATCAACGTATGCACCATCTGCAGTGTGAATGGTTACTACAACGTCTTCCTCCCAGCCATGCACATTCTCATAGCTTTTTTTTTTTTTTTTTTTTTTGGTAATTTGGTCCATCCTCTTAAGGAATATCTATTAATCACCTATTGTGTTCTAGGTCATGATTACTTGAGAATTTTGCTTGCCTTTTTTCTGTTTTTGTTGTTCTTTTCAATAGATTAGGGAGTAAAAAAGGAGCAATAGTGCCTTCATGCCATCTTCTGTGTCTGCCATTGTGTAATTAGAAAAAAAATGAGATTTCTGAAAATACTAAGTGCTTTAAATATTCAGAGTATATAATTAACATAATAGATATACAGATCTTTCACTTGAACTTGACAGCAATGAGAGTCTTAATGACGTTAGAGGTATGTCACTGGTTTCTGAAGATGCCCTCGTGGAAGGCAGAGAAACATACAGAGAAGTCTGATGGTGATTAGGAGCACGAATGGTGGATCCAGGCTGCAAATCATGGCTCCATCCTGAATAGCTCTGTGAGCTTAGCAAATTTCTTAAACTCTCTGGGCCTCAGATGGTCTGCATTCTATAGACTGTGAGGAGTGAGTTAATCTATGTAAAGTTCTTAGAACTGTGTCTGGCCCATAAAAAAGTCTCAATATATTCTAGGTATTCTTACTATTATTATTGTTATCACTGTATCTCTTGAGAACTACTGCCAGACTCATGGGCCAAATAGAATATTTATTAAGCTTGTTTTCTTACTCAATTTTGCAGCTAAGCATATTTATCTGATAGTTCTCTTAAACTTCCCAGGAGGTCTGATTTTTTATTCCCTCTTTATTTTTCCTAGAATCTTCACCCAGCAGCCTGTTCCTTCCCTCTCTGAAGACCGATAAGCATAGGCTCAGGTGCTCACAATCTATACTCTGCCTGGCTGTCCTGGTTCACTGCCCACTTGGTGGCTGCATTCCATATACATGTGAGATCTGCAGAGATGGTCTTCTGTGGCTGGTGCATCAGGATTCTACTTTGTGTTCCCCATGAACATCAGCATTCTTTGCCAGTTCTCTAGTGGTTGGAAATATTTTTAAACGTACACTGTCATTTGCATTTATGAACTTTGGTAGACATTTTGGGGAACATCTCCCTCATCGTATGATCACAAATAAATTTCCTAGGTGTTTCTTTGTGTTTCCCTTTCCTCTGTTTTCACACACATTCCATGCTGGAGAAATCTTCTTGGACACATGGCCAGGTGGAGTTGGCCCATGGACTGGCGATTGTCACCTTGGCTTTACAATGGAATCACCTGGGAAGTTTAAAAAATGCTGTTGTTGGGGTTGCAGCACCATAGGTTCTGATTTAACTGGTCTGAGGCAGTGGTTGTCAGAGTGTGGTTCTCTGTGGTTTAACAAGCCTTCTCATTGATTCTGATGCATGTGCAAATTTAAGAACTACTTGTCTTGGGTGCATGGACTGGCCATGGGGCCTTGTAACAGTTCTCCAGGTGGTTCTGGTGTGCAGCCCATGCTGAGAACTGTTGCAATAATTTTCTTTTGATAATATAATCTTAAGAAGTATCAGCTTTTAAAGATTAGCTAAACTTGTAGTGGCAAGGGTTCTGTGTAAATAGGAGTAAAATTTTCATGGATTTGTCAGCTCCTCCTTGTGAACATATAGTAGGTTGAGTTACCAAATTGTTTCTGAGTGAGGTTCAGCTTTCCACTTCCTGAAGTTAGGCAGCTTTAATATTGATCCCTTGTGTCCTCTTTTGGAAAATTATATATTGTTGATAAAGCTTTGGGATGGGGTATTGAGTTAGGCCTATTCTTGCATTTTACGGAGCTCCTAATTAAGCTAGTTTATATGAAAGACTTGACAGACGAGACTTGGAGTTAAATATATCGATTTGCATATTGATTTTCTTTGAATCTGGTGGTTGCCACTGTATATCACACCCGGCTAGAATCTGGTTTGTTTTGATAAGAAAGATAATTCAGGCAGTTTATTGCTTAGGCTGTTAAATTGCAAAATAAAACAAAAGTTGTCAACCATTTTCTTTTATGGCTGTTGGAAGAAAGGTTCAGATTAAAGTTAAAGTGATGAGGCTGAATGTTGACAAGATGTATTAATATTTATTTATCCTGGATTAAATGGTACTTTTCATCTCTAAAACATCCCCAGATAATTCTCTACCAGTGCCTTTCTACTTTAACATACTTAGAATCACCCGGAGGGCTTGTTAAAACACAGATTGCTGGGCCCCACCCTGGAGTTTCTGATTCGGTAGGTCTGAGACTTGAGAATTTGCATCTAACAGGTTCCCAGGTGACAGGGTTGCTGCTGCTGGGGGTGGTGGGAACACACTTTGAGAACCACTGTTCTGAAGCATTCTGTAAGCCACATTTCACAGTACGTTATTATGTAGGGTATATCTTAGCTAAAAATGATGAAATTATCTTTGCAGAGATTAGCCAGGAGTGTGTTTCATCACAGGGAGTAGTAAAGTGCTAGAACAACTCTAAAACATTTGTTGTAATTATAAATTTCATCCTCTCCAGTTCCATTGGTAGCCCTGGGGCCCTACAGTAGTACACAGAAAACAGATCTAACTCTCTCAGATTTGTAAAGATTTTTTGGCCTCACCATGTCTACTCTCATAAGGGGAATATTTCTCTGCAATGCTGAAAGCCTAATTCAAAGGACAAATCTTTCTTAAAAGTAATATTAGTGTACCCCTGGGTCCGTATGATAGTACCCTTTTCAATCTCTTCCCAGTTCATACCCTACAGAGATTTATCAATATATCTCTTAGTGAATGCCTAAGATTCTGGGCCATTGGCATCTATAGCTAGGGCGCTAAAAATTAGGTTGTAAAAATTTCTGTTGCAACTGAATGCTTCCAGCTTCTGGATATCCAAGTATACCATTACAAGCCCATATATCACAAAGCATTTAACATTTGCACGTAACAATATATAAGCTACCTAACTCTTTTAAGATAGAAAAGAGAAGATCCCTAGATCCCATATTAACTCTAAAGAGTCTATAAAACAATGCCTGACCAAAAGGATATTCACAATGCCTCCAGAACCTCTAAGATCCCATTGTAGAGAAGGCAAATAACCCTCACAAATATGTCTCCAATAAACTTTTTTTTTTTTTTTTTTTTTGAGGCAGAGTCCCGCTCTGTCACCCTGGCTAGAGTGCCGTGGCGTCAGCCTAGCTCACGGCAACCTCAAACTCCTGGGCTCAAGCAATCCTTCTGCCTCAGCCTCTCAAGTAGCTGGAACTACAGGCATGCACCACCATGCCTGGCTAATATTTTTTTCTATATATTTTTAGTTGTCCAGCTAATTTATTTCTATTTTTTAGTAGAGACAGGGTCTCACTCTTGCTCAGGCTGGTCTCGAACTCCTGAGCTCAAATGATCCACCCGCCTCAGCCTCCCAGAGTGTTAGGATTACAGGCGTGAACCACTGCGCCCGGCCTCCGATAAACTTTAATTAAGGAAATACAGAGTGAGGTTATCTAATGAAGAAAGGTCAAAGAGAGAGGGGCAAGTTTACATATTCTGCTTATTGGGAGATGATTGTCTATGGGTGTCTCAAATTTCTGTGTTTCTGAATCTATATGTCTCAAAAATTACTGTCCCAGACTAACTTTTTAAGGATGTGTATATGGTGAACAGCTTTGGAAGATAGAGATAGTGTCTCCCTCTGGAACAACAGCAGGAATTTTCATTGCCCATTGTGAGAGATTTTAGCTCCCTAAGCTCAGAATTTCTCTCCTATCATGCAACCCGCTGCACATGCAGGTGCCATCTGACCTTCTTCATGTCACCCTGTTGGAACTGGAGCTTAGGGACATGGTGCAAACATGCTGATTTTTCTGACTATTGCTATTGCTATGAGTAATAAACTGTCCTTCATCTCTGACCTAGGAGCCACGTGTCTTCTACCAGCATCCATAAGACAGGGTAATTAGTTAAACTGTGAGTAGGGAAAACAGTTCTACAGTTCTTGTTCCTCTTTCTCGTAGTTGAGTACCCAGCACAGTTCAATCCTTTATGACAGGCTCTCCTGGAGCTGTAATTTTTTTTTTCTTCAGAGCAATTATTTTTGTTATTACACATTCTGTATGTTCATTGGTATAAATTTTTGCTCTGTATTTATCTTCTCCACTAGATTTCATGAGACAAGGACTATATCATATTTTCTTCACTTTTGAAACTTTAGTGGGCTATATAGAGCCTGGCATATGGTCAGAAGTCAACACATATTGATTGAATACATGAAAATAACAAGGCTTTTAATGTTGGCTTTTGTTGCAAGGTGGATTCCCTGGAAAGAAACTCTGAGACACAGATAAGCATGGAGGATGTTTATTAGGGAGTGCTCTTGGGGTCAACACCTGTGGAAGGGGAGGGAAGAAAGCAGGACTGGGAAAAAAAAAAAAAGAAATTCTTCTCAACACATTTCTAGTGAATCTAATGGGGAGGTTCCTTTAGACCTGTCTTGACCTGAGGCAAGGGGCCAGGACATTTATACTCTCATTGCCCATCTACTGGGTGTGGGCCTCTGGGTAGGAGGCTACAACCACGGACATGGCTGTTTTCTTCAGTAAAGGCCATTTGCAAAGTGGGTTGATGGTTGAGGGATGTCTTCTAGTAACATTCCAGCACCTGGAGGAATAATCCCTTCATCACTGAAGGGAGATCTGGAAGGTTTCCTAGAGTCCATGATAGTCCCCGTCAATATGTTTATGGTCTAGGTAAAAGAGTAAATCTACGAATGGTGCTTTAGTTTATTCGGGCTGCTACAACAAAATATCATAGACTATGGGGCTTATAAATAATGGAGATTTATTTCTCACAGTTCTGGAGGTTGGGAAGTCCAAGATCAAGGTGCCAGCAGATTTTATGTCTCATGAGGACCCACTTTCTGGTTCATAGATGGTACCTTCATACTGGGTCCTCACATAGTAAAGGGGTAAGGGAGCCTTTCTCTTTTATAAGGACATTAATCCCAATCATGATGGCTCCACCTGCATGACCTAATCACTTCCTAATGCCCCATCTCCTAATACCATTACCTTGGAGGTTAGGATTGCAACATGTGAGTTTTTGGGGATGTAACCATTCAGTCCATTGTAGATGGCCTTTCTCTTACTATTTCTTGGTGTGGCTCTTGTGAGCTGCTCAAGAATGGGTATGGTATCTTATTTATTTTTGCAGCCTCTTCTTTATTTCAAGAAGCTCTCTCTGTCTCCAATGGGATGTTAAATAGTACATAAATACTGAAATGCTTATTGGGTTTAATATAATAATCTGCTATTTAAGAGCTATGTATCTGGAGTTCTAAAATAGAACTACCATAGGATCTGGCAATCCCACTTCTGGATATATAACCAGAAAAATTGAAATCAGGATCTTAAAGATATATCTACACCCCTGTGTTAATAGCAGCATTATGCACAATAGCCAAGACCTGGGAGTGACCCAAATGTTAGTCAACAGATGAATGGAAAAGGAAAATGTGGTATATACATACATTCTTATATCATTTATCATTAAAAAAGGAGGAAATCCTGCCATTTGTGACAACATGGATGAACTTAGAAGGCATTATGGTAAGTGAAATAAGCCAGTCACAGAAGGACAAATACTACTTGATTCCATTTATATACAGTAGCTACAATGGTCAGACTCATAGAAGCAGAGAATAGAATGGTGCTTTCCAGGGACTGAAGCAAGGGAAAAGTAGGGAATTTTTCTTCCATGGGTATAAAGTTTCTGTTGTGTGAGATAAATTCTAAAGATCTGCTGTACAGCCTGGTACCTATAGTTAATAATATGGTATTGTGCACTTTAAATATATGTTAAGAGGGTAGATCTCATGTCAAGTGTTCTTACCAAAAAAAAAAAAATACCAACCAAACAAACAAAAAAACAAAACACACATACCCAAGAACACAAGGAAATTTTTGGAAGTGATGGGTATGTTGAGGACCTTGGTTGTGCTAATGGTATCATGGGTATATACATATGTCCAAACTCATCAAGATGTATACATTAAATATGTGAAACTTTCTGCATGTCAATTACACCTCAATAAAACTAAAAAAAAAAATATTAAAAAATTAATTTAAAAAGACCACTCTCATATGCAGGATAGTTTCTTGACAGAAAAAGGATTTGAACATTAATTTCTTATTTTTCCTTCACATGAACTCTATGACTCAAATGCCTTAAAATCTGCAGGAAATACCTGGCTTTTAAAATACATGTAAATAGCTTGCACGTGCTATTTCATTGGACCAGGATGCTCATGTCTCTACCCTGCTGTGCTCACTCTCTTTCCCATTCTCGTCTGGGTTGTGCTTTGGGACACAGCTCAAATGTTGCGTCTTATGCAAAACATTTTCAGAATCTCTCCCCTGACTTTCCCTTTAGGCTTGTTTGCACTCTCTGGGTTTCGTAGACACTTCGATTTAGCACTTTTCACTTTGCTGTAATTTCTTTATCTGTCTTTCTCTACTGTGGGATTGAAGGCAGACTGTATTTCATTCCTGTATCCTCAGACCTTATCACAAAGCCTGGTTCCAGTGGTATAACAGGGTCAGCTCATAACAACTTGTAAGTGCCACATGGCACATTTTAAGAAATTTTGCTAGTAGGTTGTTAAACACAGCAACTATTTAAAAATTGCATAAAACTGTAATTGAATAGATTGTATTAAAAAACCAAGAGGATAAATTCTCAAAACTGATCACTTCCTCATTTCTTTTCTACCTTTTGCTAATATCCATGTTCTTGAAGTTATTTATGTCTACACTGTCTATCCTGGAGAAATACTAAATTGTGATGTGCAGCAAGTTCCTATTCCCATCTCCATGTTCAGTGACATCACACTGGTGACATGAAATTGGCCATAGTGGGGGAATTTACCATGGGAACTGACAAATGCTATGAACCAGGCTTCACCTCAACCAAAACTGGTTGCTGAAAACTTACAAGACACTGCTGCCTGGTACACAGGTGGTGCTCAATAAATGTGAGCTGAGCTTAGGGGAAAGAGATTTTGAAAAACTTCACTTTGGCTGGGCATGAGAATGGCAGGTGGGAAAGCCGGGATGGATCGGGGACAGTTAAGGACTCCTCCTGCAGGAAGAGAGTCATTGTTGGCCATTTTGACGACTGCCCCCATCCTACCCACAATATTCTTACAATAAACAA
>CM052436.1:139939253-139958640 GCA_028533085.1 Varecia variegata | reverse complement strand
GGTGGTGCTCAATAAATGTGAGCTGAGCTTAGGGGAAAGAGATTTTGAAAAACTTCACTTTGGCTGGGCATGAGAATGGCAGGTGGGAAAGCCGGGATGGATCGGGGACAGTTAAGGACTCCTCCTGCAGGAAGAGAGTCATTGTTGGCCATTTTGACGACTGCCCCCATCCTACCCACAATATTCTTACAATAAACAATGTGTAGGACCTGGTATATTTTATTTACACACTCTTGAAGTATTGCCACTTTATATTTGGTTTCTTATTTACTTCAAGAAGCTGGTGATATCTGCAATGGAATGTTAACTGAAGGAAAGAGATTGAGTTTTTGGTGCATATTTTTAGCAGAAACCTCAAGACACAGGCCATGGGCCACGGCATGAAATTTTAATTGCAAATATGCTTCATTTTGATTGCCATATGGCTGTAGCATGATGTACTTTTAGTTTTGTTTCTAAGCCATGGAGTGTGAATATTCTAAGATGACAGATATGGTTAGTGGTGATGGTGTTTAGGTCACTGGAGGGGATGTTTTTCTAACGGAGAGATCAAAGTGGCATTTGCAGAACCAAGTAAACTGGGGAATAGCAGCAACTATTTGTGATTCTGCCCAAAGCATCTGAGTTGAGGTTGGTGTGTGAGGCTGAAAGTGTCGTGGTCGAGTCTCTGTGTCATTTAAAGATATGGCTCTTCCATCTTCCCCTATATTGAGTCATGGGAGACAGAGTATGGGCCTTGTCCTTTTAGTTTTAAAATGTAAAGAGCTTATTATTTTCTTTTTATAATGTAAATTCATATTCCTTATAAATGAAATTCTAATGAGAGAGAATACAGAAAGAAAGAAAGAAAAATTTTTTAAAAAACACCTGATACCCCATCACTTTGAAATAACTTTTAAAAATATTTTGGTATTTATCTTTCCAGATTTTAAATATATATATCTGTGGCCCTCCCAGTCAAAAAGATTGGGTTGAGTTTTATTTTCCACAACTAAAAAAACATTTAATTTAAAAACATTAAATTTCTTAGTAGTTTCTACTTATAAAATAAAATTTTAATATTATGTTTCTTAGCATGCCAGCCCCATGGGCATATAGTGCCTAACTCCACTGAAATATATAGTTCATGATTTGAGACACTTATAAGCTAGTATAGAAATATCATCACCTTCTGTTTCACTGGAAGTCATGAGAGCAGATTGAAGAGGGTAGGAAGTCCTGTTGTAGACTTCCTTGAGATGGCAATGCAATTGAAATTGTGGGATGAAGTTTTATTCTCTGGCCATTCATTCAACAGACATCTGTACCAACTCTGTGTCAGGCACTGCTGTCCCAAAGATGAATAAGATTCAGCCACTGCTTACATTGTAGAGGCAGACACAGCCATGTAAACAAATAAATTACAGTAGGACATGATAATGGCTGTTACAGGGATTTTAAACAGAGATGTATGGGACCACATAGGATATAGTGATTAATTCTTCCTGGGAGGCACTAGGGAGATATATCAGTTGGGTCCTTATTTCTTGCAAATACTGAAATTCAATTCAATGTAGAATTAAGGTTCAAAAAATGGAATCCAGAGACTCAATACTGTCATTAGCAATATGCCTCTCACTGTCTCTGTCTCATTACTACTTTCTTGGTTAAGGCTCTAGTCTTCTCTGCAGGCTCTTTCCAGATAATGGCAAAATGATCCATGACAGCTAAAGCGCTACTTTCTACCAGATTTTTCATTTGTGTCTCTTAGTGGTTTGGAAGAATCCTGGGGGAGAAGGTTTTCTGGTCCAGCTGGTGTTATCTGTCCATATTTGAACCGGTCTCTGTATCCTGGGCAGAGCCATCCTCACTGGTCAGGCTAGGTCAGATGACATCTCCTATAGCCTCTCCTGAACTCCATGTGCTGAGAGTGGGGAGGGATGTGTCCTAAACAAGGGGGTTGGAGCTGGCAGATGTGCACTGTAAGAAGGACTCACATTTGACCTGCACTTTTCAGGATGAATAATCATTTACTAGGTAAAGAGAGAGAGTGATGGAACAGCATGTGCAATGTCAGGGTTTTGTTAAAAGGCTTTGAGTGTCAGGGGAATGTTTTAGGTGGCTGAGTTAGGGTTTGTAAAAGAGAAGGGAGTTAGGATGATGAGGCCAGGAAAGGAGGTGATGTGACTCCCAGTGGTAAAAGGTCTCTTAAAATGCTAAGAAATTTGTATTTATCTTTCTAGGAATGAAGGAGCCAAAGGGAGCTTTTAACATGTCTAAAATGATACGGTTAGCTTTGAGTGTTAGGAAGACAGCTCTTATGACAGGGTGGAACGTAGATTTAAATGAAGAGGACCTGGTTTTGTCAGAAAAAAGGTAGGAATTTGTTGGCCCATGATGGTGCACTCTGGTTGCCAGCTCGATGACAGTAGCTCGGGGCAACTGGATGAGGACTGCACAGGACAGAATCCCAACGGGTCAGTGTCTGTCCTCTGAGTGGCGTGGAGGGTGGTGGTGTATAGACTGGATTTGATGACCCCAATCTAAGCCATGGCCAGTGGGGGATTATTAAAGTTTCCCTTCCCTCTCCCTTCCTTTTCTTTCCAAAAAAGAGAAAGAAATTCTCAACAACTTTTACGTCCCTTATTTATTTAGTTACTATTACTATCACTGTTCTATTATCATTATTATTTGCAGAATAAATCATATTTTAATATGGCTTTCCTTATAGATCAACAAAACAATGAAACATTGATATTTGACCCCATATAAAAGTAACAATATATATTTTTTTAAAGTAGGAAATTCCTGCTTGAAAGTGTCGTTCTGAGAGAGTTCTGGAAACCGAGAATTGCAGCCAGTGCATGCCCCCTGCTCTTCGGTCTTGGGCTATAAATTTTCATCTCATTTCTCTGGGCTTGAATCTTAAGGCGTAATAATAGATGGTGTTAGATTGGACTGCCTCTTTTTAGGTTTTCTATTCTTAGTATATGGATGAATAGATTAATTTATAGTGCTATTAATCTGTTACCCTTCACCAGCCATAAATTCAATTTCATACCTCAAGGTGTGACTCTAGAGGGTATAGGATAAGGACAGATTTTAGGCCACAAATAACAAGTTATTAAAGTTGGAAATGAATGTGTGAATGACTGCAAGGAACAGAATTAACTAATGGAATTTGTTAATGGCTATTTTTAAATGCACAGCCAATTAATACCCTCTTCAAACGTGTGAAAGTAAGAAAGCAGTGCAACCAGATTCTTTGAGCTGTGACATCCCCTCCTACGTTTTGGGCTTCTGCTGTTGACATTGGGCTGCTTCTCCATTTACGTCCCTGAAGTCTGGAACTCTATTTGCAGCTTCTTTTCCATGTGCCATGCTGTTTTAGAGTGCCATGTTTTCATTTGTGCTGTTGTCTGTATCTGGCATGATTTTATCACCTACTTTGCCTACTTGTCATGTTTCAGTCTAGTCATTTGCCACTGCTAGGCAGCATTCATTCTTCAATGCCTCTCTCCCTCTTTGCTTCCTATACGTTAGGCTATACTTTAAGCATACTTGTCTAATTTCACTCATCCTGCTTGATTGCAATCATTTGTTTATACAGTTGTCTTCCCTATGCGACTGTGAGTTTACTTATGATATGGATTATATTCTACCTTTACATTCTGCTATATAGTGGGAGATCAATAAATGCCTGCTGGATTGATATGAATGCCAATGCCACAGGTAACTCAGAAGACTCTTATAAGCCCAAGTGTACAGCTAAAGAAAAAAAAAATTGAGATTAGCTTCACTTTCCCAGACTTCCAATGCCAGAGGCATGAAAGACCTCAGGCATGAATGAAAAGGTTTCTCATTTGAGATGTTCCAGCAGAGTTCATTTTCCTCTTAGTTTATTTTTGGCTAATTTGAAAAACACAGTTACTTCTGAAATGGGCCAGCAGATCAAGGGTGTGTTATTCACTTGTGGGAACATCTTTCTTAAGTACCTGGAACGTGTGCGATCTCTACTTCTTGTCGGGGTGGCAGTTCAGGGCCAGAGCCTTTCATTTCCAATGCTCTGTGTGCAGCCTCCAGCGGATCATGTTCTGCTTGCTCTTCCTGGTAATGTTTTATTCATTAGAGGGTTGCCAAATGGAAATTATCTTTTGACTGTTAACAAGCTGTACTACCGTGAACCTCTCTGTAAAAAATAAAAGCCCAGGCTAAGGTGCAAGGATAGCATTGTTTATTTCTCTACTCCTGACTTCAAAACAGGACCAGGGATAAAACTCTTGCTTGGGGACACTTCCCAGTAATCCAAGATGTCTTGGATTATAAAGGGCAGTCTCCATCCTCCCACCAGCTTTACTCTTCATAGCACTTATTACCACCCGACATATTTGTTTGTTCATTATCAGTCTTCTCCCACAAGAATGTAAGCAACACGACAGAGGATTTATTCATTGCTGTATCTGCACTTCTAGAACCATTTCTGACACAGAGTAGGTGCTCAGTGAATACATGTTGATTGAATAAAGGGCAGCACTTGTGGCCAGTAGCTGTAGAGCCCTCACTACGCGCCAGCAATGTGACGAGCTTTTGATATACGTTATTTCACATCCTTCTCACAACCCCGGTGACTACGGGATTCTGTAATTTCCACTTCCCGTGAAGGAAATGAGATCTAATAAGTTGTCTGAGCTTTCACAGCTGGAAAATCATGAGTCTGAGCAGTGTCAGAGCAGTGGTTTTAATCAGTATGCTGTTTCTGATGGGTAGGTCCAGGTTTGGGATCTAATCACTGGAGTTATTAATAGATGATCCTGCTGCTTATGCAGGTCGATCGTTTACAGCCTCGGGATTCTCTGTGTCCCATCCCATGCTGTCCAATTTGGTCTTTTCACGCATAAAATAATGATTTGTTAAGATTTACCATTTTTTAAGGTCGTAGGAACAGCGTCAAGTCCTGCACCTTGATTATCTCATTTGATCCTCACAGGAACCCCACAGAGTGGGTGTTGTTCCTCCCCTCAGACAGGCGGAGAGAGGAGGCTCCAGTAGGGTGAGTGACTTGCCCAAAGCCACATTGCTGATAAATGGCATAGCTGAGACTCGAACACAGAATTTCTGGTTCCAGTGCCCATGCGCTGATCCACAACCCTGCATGGCCTTGCCAGAAGTTCCCTGTGTGGTATTTACCCACAACCAGAAGAAAATACTAGTGCAGTCTTAAAGTGAGTATTAGGAAATTTATGTCTGTTCAATGGAAAAGAATAATCTCAGGGAACTTGGTGATGTTTGAGGCACATGTAGAAGTCTCCATGCATAGGTACCACATTTTAAGGGAAATGAAAAAACTGAAAAGCCTCCTATGGAGGAGAGGAGGATGAGGAGCTTAGGAGCCTTTATTTAAATAAGGTAGAGATGCTTGCCTTGTAGAAGGGAAGACTTAGGCGAGGACTGCACGGTGGTTCAGAGATAGGGTTTGGAGCCTGGTTGGGTACAAGAGGAAGACGTGGGCTGTTCATTGGGAGGCAGTATATCTTGGGTCCTAGGTCAGATTGTCTGGGTCTATATCCCAGCTTACCCTCTTACCAGCTGCAACTTACTCACTTCACTTACCAGCTGCAACTTACACACTTCACTCGTTTTTCTTATCTAAGAAAAACATGTTAATTGGGGATCATCCTACTTCCTTCCTGGTGTTGAGGTAAGCATTA
Source organism: Varecia variegata (assembly GCA_028533085.1). Classification (NCBI taxonomy): domain Eukaryota; kingdom Metazoa; phylum Chordata; class Mammalia; order Primates; family Lemuridae; genus Varecia; species Varecia variegata. The sequence goes on along the minus strand of CM052436.1, from coordinate 139,952,953 downwards.
TTTGAGACAACACATGAAAATCCCTTCTTACAGTACCTGGAACACAGCAAATGCCTGATAAATGTGAGCTATCATCACGATTAGTGATAGCCGTGGCTTTGGATTACAAAAGCAGAGATGACAGTGCACTGGATTAAGGCTCCTAGTATGCCAGAGCTGTTAAGAGAACCTACTAGTTACCTCATTCAACAGCTTTGTTTTATGAACAGGAGCCTGAGCATCAGAGAGGAGAAAGTCTGTCTTAAGGTAATATAGCAGGTTATCTGCAGAACTAAAACTATCACCCAGTTCTTCTAGCAAACACTGTTTAAGGTTGTTACATATGGCTGGCCATTGTCCTAACTACTTCTCTACTTCAGCAGCAGAGAGGGATGCATCGTCAGCCTCAGGGAGTGTGCCTTTAGCCCCAGGATCCCTACTCTGTCAATGTCTTAAAGGGTTCTCAGGTATGAGCAGGCACAACTACATGGAATTAGCCCATCCATCAGCATGTCTTGCCAATTCTACCACCATGTATGTCCAGAATCTGGCCACTTCTCCCCAGCTCCATTGCTGCCACCTTAGTTCTGGTCACCATCATCTCTCATCTGCACAATTGGGATAGTCCCCAACTGGCCTTCCCTGCTGCCACTCTTGCCCCTACAAGCTATTCTCCATGTAGCAGCTAGAGGGATCTTGTGAAGCATAAATTCAATCATGCTTCCCAGTCCCATCCTGCTTAGCGTCTTCCAACTGGCTTCTATTGCACTTGAAACAGAATCCAAACTCTGCATCATGGCCTGCCAGGCCCTACAGGATCTGTCTCTGCTATTTTCTCTGATATCATCCTTTTCACACTCCCATTTATTCACAAGCTCTAGTCCCACTGACATTCTACATGTCCTCAGAAATTCCAAGCTAGTTCCTACCACAGGTACTTTCCATACGTTCTTCCATAAGATATTTGAATGGATGGCTTCTTACCACTCATATTTCAGCCTACCTGTCCCTTCCTTAGAGGGGCTATGGACCCTTCCTCTTCTCTCTTACCCTATTTTATTATCCTCATGGCACAGAGCTACTCTCTGGAACAGTCCCGAAGCTTTGTGCTTCTCTAAGTAAATCCCTTCACACTGGGGTCTTTTTACTTGTTTCCTGCTGTATCCTCATTCCCAGAACCATGTCTGACTTTTGGTAGGTGCACTTCAAATAGCTGTCGAATAAACCCCTTGTGAATTAGGGTTTACTGCACCACGAGGAGCTTGTGCGTATGACATGAGTGTGGAAAGTCACATTAGGAGAAGAAACTCCAGACCCAAACTCAGTCTTTCTGGAGATTGAATTTCTCACTCCATCAGGATCTAGGGGGTCAGTTGTTAGTGCCATAGGAGGACATAACAACTAAATGTGAGGAGAATCCATAAATTAGCAGCTCAGAATTTGAGGTGAAGTGGGGGCGAATCACAGTGGCCAAAGAAGCCATTAATTTATCATCTCTGCCAATATCTGATGATCGATCATTAGCCTCTTGCTCCTCCTCTTCAGATGCATGTTCCTTCTCTCTTCTCCATTCTCAGGATCTTAAAGTGGCTAAAAGTATGGTCAAGTTGGCCACCAGGACCTAATCTTGCCTAGGTGGTTTCAGAGGCAGGGTTACGACCTCTCAAATCCCTCCAGGGACCGGAGAGATGGCAGGACTATATGAATTTATGTGAGTCAGACGGCAGGGAGCAGTGGGGTAGGTGGAGAATGGGGGAGCGTGTGCCCACTTCGAGGTACGCACATTACAAACAAACCCGTCCGGGGGCTGGTCCTCGCTGGCCAGCCCTAGTATCCCATTTTAAGAATACTTTCTCCAGTTTTATGACTAAGCACTTTTTTTTAAAAACAACTCAGTACTTTTTGAAGTTGTAAGTTCCCTTTATAAAAATACTTGTTCAGTGTCTATTAACTTAGGATCTGCATGTGTGACAAACCAAACCGACATACACATGTAGAGAAGTAGGCAGGGATTTTTTTTGTTAAGTTAATGTAATAGAATCATAATTGCTCATTTTGTTTCCTTCCTTCACCTAGGGACTTGTACTTAATACCATATGGTTAATTAATCAGAGTTAAAGATAAATTGTTTGCCATTTTGTTACTTTTCATTTTAATGTGAATGGTGGCTGCAAAGTCCCAAAGTCCCTGTTTTCTTAATACACAGGTGTTTTTTATAGACGTATATTTGAATAGAAAATTAGTACTGTTTAAAAGAGGCTGTAATATACTTGATTATTTTTAATAATAAAATTATAGGAGGTGTCTATTTAAAAGAAGATTAAATTACCCATTATCCAGTGATCCTTTGGAACTGAAAAAGTATATGAAAGAAATGATAACAGTAAATTTGTTCTCTGGGCAAATTTGGGGATATATTTATTGTCCCGCTCCATCAGTACACAATTTAGAAAAGAAAAAAAGATTGGCTTGAACTGTGGTTTGTGATGAAAAATTTATATCAGGCAAGATTTATACTAGGTAAATACCCTAGCCATGAATCCAGATGATTTGAAGTGAATTAATGCTCATTGGCATGAATTAATCTCTGCTGGGAATTGCAATGCCCATGGAAAGAGTACTTGGTGCCACGGACCAACAAAGGCCTCAGGAAAGCCATTGGCTCTCTAGTGAACAGTTCCCACTCCCTCTGCAGATAGCCGATCCTAGCAAGAGGCTTCCGAGGTCCAGTATGAGTTATTGACCTCGTATAGACTTGTCCTGCGGACACTACTTCAAATTTAGTTCAGCCTGAGAATAGCTGGGTTCTGATATCTAAGAGTTGTTGGGAAACCTGTGTGAAATGGCATGTGGCATTAGCCCATTAGCACACAGACAAGCCGTATATCAACCACATTTCTATTACCGATCTCTTCTGCCTTAAGGTTTAGAGACTGGGACTGCAGAGGTGAAATTAAACTGGCCTTTCACCCTCCGAGTTCCCTTTGCAGTGAAGTGAAGGCATAGTGGTGGGCAAGATAAACCTTTTGGAGTGCACATTTCTTCTCCTGACAAAAGTCTTCAGCTTAAGATCTGTTCCTTTTAGCATCTTTCATTGTGATACTACATCATTTGGAACATTCTGGGTACCTAGACTTAGTGCTAAAGTATATATACATATATTTTCTTTTTTCTGTCTCTATATCTGTAAATATTCTAGTCCCTCTCCCAGGAGTGTTCTGATGAGCCACTTCTTTTTTGAGCCCTGACCTAATAATCATCAAGCCCTTCTGCCACCTGTGTGAGCGTCCGCTCAGGAGGATGTTCCGGAGCCCTGCCTCACACCTGCTGATTCGCAATGCCCACGGCTCAGGAATCTGCATGGGGAGCGTGTTCACATGCTGGAGTTTGTTGTCCTTCCGTTGGGTTCTCATTCGTTTTCATTCGAGTGTGGCTCACAGGGGGCCAAGCATGACGTTTTATTCCTCTTTGTATTTTCAAGGAGTCACATGGAACTGGAGCTCACGATACTCTCCTGATGGAATGAATGCATTTCTCATTCATTTGGTTCTATCACTGACCATGTGGCATGATATACTGTTAAGGTGCTTATATTGAGATTTCATTCTAAACAGCAGCATTATATAGCAAAGGGGAGAAAAACTAAGGATTCTTTAGGAAAGACAGCTCAGATTTGAAAACATGAGGCATTAAATGGGCTGGCCTTATTATTATTATTATTAGCACAGTTAGGTAAATGGCACAGTGTTTGGCCCATAGTAGTAGGTATTTAATAAATTTTTATTGACTAAATAAATACATGAATTGGTAAAGGATTCCTGTTAGTAATGAGTAGTTCACTGGGATTTGTGAAGGCAAGTGAATGTTTTAGTGCCTTCCTAGGTACTATGTCTGAATGTTTGTGTCCACCCAAAATTCATCTATTGAAATCCTAATCCCCAAGGTTGTAGGAGATGGGGCTTTTTTGGGGGAGTGGCAGTGATTTAGTCATGAGAGTAGAGCTTTCGTGAGTGGAATTAGTACCCTTACAAAATAGGCCTAAGGGAGTTTGTTTTCCCATTCCACCTTGTGAAGACACATTGAGAAAAGGTGCTCTCTGTTGACTAGACAGAAGGCCCTCACCAGACACTGAATCTGCCAGCACCTTGATCTCAGATTTCCAGTCTCTAGAACTGCGAGAAATACATTTTTATTATTTATAAGTCCCCCAGTGTATGGCATTTTATTATAGCAGCTTGCATGGACTAAGACACTAGGAAACATGGTTGTGTGTTCCCTTCAGCAGACGGAGGACAAATGCCATCCCATGAGTTCAGGGTATGGGCTTGTTGTCTTCCTGACTGCATCTTCAGAGCCCAGGCTGATCCCTGTCATAGAACAGGAGCTAAATATACGTCTGCTGAGTGAATGACTGCTGTTAGGTCTTCAGTGCAAAAGAGCATCTGCGATTTGTAAGATTTCCAGATCAGAAGAATGATAGAGGCACTCTTGGAGCAGCAGGGACAACTCTGTCTCCTCAAAGCAGACCTACCTGCTCAGAGCTCTGAACTACCCTGCTCCCAGCAGTCAGGCTCCCGACAGGCTCCGTCTGGAGTCCCCCCTGATGGTGAGAAGGGAGACTGGGAAATGAGAGGGGAGGCAGTGCGAATTTTAAGACAGGCCAGGCCAGGAGAACTTCATAGCCACTCTAATAGGTGTGAGCTTTAGGCATGTGTGACTTCTCCTCCACCGCAGCTTCAGCACGCACGGAGAATACTCTGTAATCTTCCTTCTGAGGACTCATTAGCAGGGACAGGGCCAGCCTCTCCAACAAGCAGGTTAATTAAGGTGAGTGGACAGCCAGGGAGCAAAGACAAGGAAACAGTTTGGAGGAAAATGTTAGCAGATCTGTCTGGGAGGGACACCATTGCCAAATTCTAGGGTCACCCCAGCGAGTCGACCTTGGTCTCTTCTCCAAGATGGGGGTAATAATGAGTCTTTCAGGTGGGACTGTAAGGGTTTTGTGAGATAATGTGTGTGGAAGTACTGTGTACATTAATGTTCTATATAAATGCTAGTTTGTTCTCTTACTTTCTGTCTGTGTTCAGTTCAATGAAAACCTATACGGGAGGCACTGTAGGTGGAGAAAAGATGGATGTCCTGGTATCTAATGACTCTCCACAGTATAAAGTAGAGAAATGAGTGTGTTAAGAAAAGAACCAGTACTAAGTGCTGGAGATTCAAAGAAGAGGAAAGAAAGTCCTCTTTAGGGGCGTCAAACGCTTCATTGAGGAGGCAGCCTTGGAGCTGGGCTTTGAGGACATGGTGGAATTTTGATGGGCTAAGATGTGGGGGAGTGAAGACGTTTCAGGTGGGGGGACAACCAATAAACAAGGTCCGGGAGTCCAGAGACGAGGGAGTGCAACTAGAGAGTAGAGAGAAACCTGCGTAGGATACCGATGTGGGTGCAGAAGGAGAGGACTCGACAAGCAAGTTGAAGCCAGGTCGCAGGAGCCCTGGAGATGAGCGCACACCTGATCTGGCAGGTAAAGGCAGCCATTGAAGGCAGTTGAGGAAGGATGTCGTATGACTCAGGCAGCACTCTAGGAAAATGAAACTGATTGCAAAGGGGAGAGACAGGATGCTAAAAATGCGCATCGTGGTTTTCATCAAATTCAGAGGTTATTTTAAGCCATAGAAAATGAACAGACAAGAGTGTGTTGGGATTTCAGACCTACTTTTGCAAGGGAACGAGGAGCAAACTGCTTTCTGATAATGTTCCAGGAACAGTTCCTACAACCAGAACAAGTTCTCTCCAGAGCCATGCCAATTCACATATCGTGTAATCCCAGGACAGAACACTTCAGTAAATTGCCAGTTCACTTAAACTATTTTTTTCTCCTTGGAAAGATAGCATTGTTTCTGATAACTCCTTGAGAAACCTGAGAAAGTAAGCAGCACAGCAGTGAATGGTGAGACCTGCTACCCACCACTTGTGTTAAAATGGGCTTGTCTGTGGCCTCAGTATTACCCTGATTTTCTTATTTCAGAATAGATGATTTCACGGATTAGGAGGCTTCACTTACCTGCAGATAGTATGTATTAAAAGTTAACATTTCTGGTTATGTTTCTAGTTATAAAGCAGTATCTGATCAATGCAGAAAGTTTGGAAAACAGAAAGGCACTATTGCAAGATAACCACTGTTAATATTTTCCCTTATACTCTTCCAGTCTTCTAGGGTATGTATAGTATGTGTATATATGTATATATGCATATATATTTGTGTACATAGGCATCTGGATATATGTATATTTATATAAGATGAAATTTCTATAAAAATGTTATAACTTACATAATTTTTGTGTCTAGACCTACTGTTGTGTATGTATTTACATACATCAAGGCTCACATAATTTTTTTTGTGCTCAGCCTGGTTCCTTTTGACGTAGATATGCAAATTTTTTTCATGTCACAAAATATTCCTTGTTGTATGAGCTTTGACATTCAGAAAAATTGGGCACTCTGAATCTTGTGAAGTCTTTAACTGTGTATGACATGGTACTTGACAACATCTTATTTCTGTATGGAATTTTTATGTACATTATCTCTTGATATAATAAGGATTATGGTTATTCCCATTGTATAGATGAGGAGACTGAATTTTTAAAAAGTTGAGACTTCATCCAGGTTTAATTGCCAGTAAACTTGCTATTGACAAGCGTTAGCCTAAATAAGGCTTGAACGTCTGAGATTGGTACTCAAATGCAGAAGCCCTGACTCTAATGCTGTATGTGGCAGTTGTCAGGCGCGTGGACTTTGGACACACTCCCTGGGTTCAAACTCCAGTTCTGACACTTGATTGGTCAAGTTCCTCAATGCATCTGAACCACTGTTTCGTTACGTGTGAAATGGGGATGATAATAGGACCCTTGTCTCGCCTGGATTGTGGTGATGATTAAGTATGTTAATATATTAATAGCTCTTAGAATATGCCTGGCTTACATCAAATACTATCTATATGAGGGCTAGCTATTATTGAAAAAGATCTTTTCCTTCCATTGTGGTAACTGTCACATTTTATGTGACTGAAACTTAATCTCTTCAATTAGTTTATTTCTTTTTCTACAGCAAAGGTGATTTTATGTAAGATTCTAGCTAAATATAACAAAAGAAAGTTAATTTCATTCTAGAAAAGAATATGCACAGATGTTACCTCCTTTCTGAGAGGGCTTATTTTTTTTTTCCTCAGAGGTAAATGCACATTTGACTAGATGGGGATATTTGCAGTATCTTCTTTCAGATTTTGGCTGCAACTGGAAGCGATACTCCTCATAGGTTTTGTATAGCAAAACATCAGACTATTTTGGGGGGCAATTTTTGGCTTGTTTGACTTCTGGTGTTGCCCCAACTCCTGACTGCATTGCTGACATGGGAGGCAGCATTGCTGCCTTGTTAATCGGGGTGTTTAATGCAAGGGCTAATGATGTGATATCAACCAGACTGCAACTGTTAAGCCATATGGCACTTGCTTGTTGTTATTTATGGTGTAGGCATTTATGCTTTTAGTGTTCTGAAGCACCAAGCTACATATGAAATAATGCTCCAAAGCACTTTTAGAGGCGGCAGCTAGCTTTGTGTCCTAATCCAACACTCTCAGGTCCAGTCTGTGAACAGTAGGGAGGGAAATCATCACCCAAGATATAGTTTGAATTAACATGCAGTGTCTATTTGCAACTGCACAGAACAGGAAGGAAATGTACATACTCACCTAGAAAGAAAGTGTTGTCACCAACGTTTCAAGAAACTGCTAGGGTATCAACCAGAGCTCTTATATTAAAAAGATAATGAAAATGATATTTGCTTATCTTCTGTTTATGTGGATGGATTTGGCATTAAAAAACAGCAACAACAAAACTCTAAGAATTGAAAGCGTCAGGTTAAAAAATTACATAGCTATGGAGTAAAAGTTTATATGAATAATAAAAGTGAGAAGTGTCATGTGACAAACCTAGTATGCTAAGCATAGCAGCTTTAGCAGCAGGCCAGATGTGTTGTGCCTAAGTGCCAGTCCATGAGGGGAATGGAAACAAACCTATAAGTGAGATGAGAGGGAGAGAAATGTGTTTATGAGACGTTCCCCCACGTCACATGGGGGACGTGTTGTCACATACATGTCTTATCATATACAATACATATCAAATCACTTGCTCATGATGGAAGGTGATACTCCAGGGAGCTTGTTCAACTTGTTCCTTCATAGGACCAATATGAGAAATATTGAACAGGTGATAGGGTATGGATGTAGATCACATGGTACAGATGCAGGCAGTGGACATCAGCATGATCCCATTGGTGCTGATTAGCTAAATGCCTTCCCTGTTTCCCTAGAGAAGTGATTCCCTCTGTACCACCCCCAACAAGAAATTGTTGGCAATGTCTGAGACATATTTGGTTGTCTCAACTGGTGGGGATGTTACTGACCTTTAGTGAATAGAGGCCAGGGGTTTTGTTATATATTCCATAACAGACAGAACAACCCCATTCCGTACCCCAACAAATGATTAATCAGCCCCAAATGTCAATAGTGCTGATGTTGATAAGCCCAGTTCCAGAGTGAGTCTGAGGCCAGAGTTGAATTCCTTGTAAGTGGACGGGCTGGCCAGCAGGGGGCCTCTTCTCTACCCTTCTCTTTATGCATCAGTTAGCATCTCTTCTAAATAAATGTTAAAACTGATATTTGAACAATATTATCTGAAGGGACACTAATTAATTAGCCTGTACTGGATGCTCCTAGTAATGTATTTGGTCTATGTTTGGCTGGGTCCTTGGTCAAGTCCTCTAAGAGGTTTCAACATGTCTTTTCATTAGATCTTTACATAACCCTATAAAACTGAGGGCGGTATTAGGATATTTCAAAGAGAAAGGGAAAAAAATCCAAGCTTCTGCTTTTAAGTGAATCTGTCCTGGTATTACTTAGAATCAAATAACATAGCAACCACCATGTTATAACATGGTTGGTTTTTCTGGAGCATGGAAATAAACCTTATTCTGCACCTAGGAAAAGACTGGGAAACTGATATTTCCCAGTGACATTTCAAAGCCATAGATTTAAAAGAATTGACAAATAGAATTATTTCAAATCTGGTTATTATGGAGAGAATGAGCTTGTTAATCCATGCACAGAGTGCTTCCCGCCTTGTGACAGCATGAGAGATGATACATTGCTGTATACAAAGAACTGTAACTTTTCCATTCTAGTCTCTGTATGTGTGGCAACACAATATCCAGGGAATGTAAATCTCCTAAGACATCAGAGCCTGATTTGTTAGATGGGGCTGGTACTTTCTTACCTACTAGGTTGATTTCCTCAAGTCTGACTATAAGATCTGATCTTGATCCTATATTAGTTTTGAAACTTAGTTAGGCTCTGTTTTAAGTATATTACACATATTAATTCATTGATGAATTATGATTATTTCCATTTTATGGACAAAGAAACTCAGGTGCAGGGAGATAACTGCTGAACCTGGATTTGAACCCAGAGATTATGCCATTATGTTGTGCAATTCCTCTGTGCTAGTGTGTAGCAGGATAGTGTGGTTGGACATGGGCTTTGGAGTTGGCTAGAATCCAGGCTCTGCTAGCTTCTAACATCTTAAAGCTATCATCTCTTTATTTGTAAAATAGAAATAAAAAAATCTCCAGCGTTGTTGCAAGTACAGTTGATTCTAGTTATTTGCTGTTGTTATGTTCTATAAAGTAGTTGTGAACAGTGAATTAGCAAACACTAAACTGTTGCACCTAAGAGAAATACAAGGTTAGGTTCCTGTGAACTTGTGGTCACAACATTTTTGTCAACTAATTAATTAACACATAATCTTATTTTACGTGTGTTCCTTTTTAAAGTCATCTCCCAATAAACATTCTTGATTCATTGACATTGGACAGTAGCACTATAACTCATACCTGAACAAAGCTTATCTAGCACATAGAATTTTTTCTTTAAGACATGCCATGTCCTTCTTATACTTGGGAACACTAGATGGTACTTCCATAGTATGCTTGGGCCATTCTAAGCAGCAAAATCACCAATAAAGATCACAGAAATGTGAAAAACATGATACTAAATAGACTGCAAAAAGGATACTTTATTTATATGTAAGGGCTAAAATATAAGAAAATACTCAAAGTTTTGCCTTGTTTGACTTCAGCTGTGAATGCACATGTTGGGCTACTCAAATTTTTCACCATTCTGTGCATGTCTGAGAATGACTGCAAAAACTCCATGGGTATTGATTGGAATCACAAATAGGTTTTAGCAAGTAGTTTAATTTGCATATGCAGAATCTGTGAAAAAGTGAGGATTGATTCTATATACCTATAGGTCTATAGTAAGTACAGTAAACTAAAGTATATATAGTGTGTTACTGAGAAGCACATGGAAAGTGTGAACTTAAATAAAATCCTAACTCCTCCTGCTGATTGAACAGACCTCCTCATGGTCAACGGAACCCCAGGACAACCTTAAAACTGAGTTTCCAGCCATGAAGGGAAGGGAGGCTGGACATGCGTTGGGTTATATTTCCTCCCTTTTGGAGTTTATATACAACAGTTGACCAGCATTAATGTTAAAATGGAGATCATAAGATTGATAAAACAGACTCATTTTGACAATAAGGTACTAAATTATTAACAGAACCTAAGGCCATGCAGGGCAGAGGTTGAATCCGCTGCAGGCCATCAATGTGCTTAACAGATCACTTGAGTGGTTATATCGTGGCTTGTCTCTGATCAACAGACTTCCTTAACTTAAAACATTCCACACCTTTAAACAAAAGTTTATTTCTTTAACCAATTACAAATCAAAGAATCTTTAAACCCACCTACAATCTATAAGCCCTTGCCTGGAGATGTCCCACCTTGTTGGACCAAACCAATATATATCTTCCATGTGTTGATTTAAGATTTTACTTGCAATTCCTGTCTCCCTAAAATGTATAAAATCAGGACCACTTACTCCAGACTTCTTGGACATGGTTCTCTGGGCCATGGTCACACATATTCGGTAAGCCTCTTTAAATTATTTTACAGAGTTTGGGGTTTTATTCCACTAACAAAAGTGTTCAATACGTGGCAGCTATTTTTGTCATTTTAAAGAAAGGTATGCAAAGAATCAGTTCCCTTTTGGGCTGTTCTGTGCTGGCCTCCTATGGACTGGGAAGGCTCTTGTCCAGAGGAGACCATGTGGCTGCAGGAAGTGGTCTTTGATCTACCTGCCCTCTTTACTTAAAAGTGTGAACTAGGCAGCCAAGGAGTGGAATATATTGGATTATGGAGAGTGTACTGTAGAATGAGAGAAGAAGAGAAGGGAAAGTTCAACCCCATATCTCATCCTGCATCATAGGGTTTCTGCTTTATATTCCACCAAAGTTTTAGTAAATGTTTCTCAAAGTGTGGCCCCCAAACTAGCATGTAGCATCAATATCACCTGGGAACTTGTTAGAATTGCAAATTCCCACCCAGACTCCCTGAATCAGAGACTTTGTGGTTGGATCCAGAATCTGTGTTGGAAAGGCAGTGATTCTGAAGCAGGCTAAGCTTGTGAACCACTGCTCTGGTCCTAAACTCTTTACTTAAGTCATTGATTTCTCTTGATCACTGAGTACTTTGCAGACTACAGACTCCTGTGAGATAAGTGTTTAGTACCTCTTTTGTGATGATTAAAACTTGCATGGATTTTTCTTGGATTGCCTGGGGCCTAATCCTTTTGTTTGAAAACAGCTCCCTGTTTGGTCTATGATAATTTCTGAAACCTTCTTATTAGGTTTCAGCTTCTTATTTAATGGTTGAGGGATGGAGCTTCTTTTTTATTTGAATTCATTATTATGCAAATACCTACCAGCCTCCAGGAAGATAAAGTGTGTGAATGGATTTGTCTTCCAAGGTCTAAGGCATATGGATTGCCAAGATTTTCCTTTCATTTGCAAAAAAAAAAAAAAAACCGTTTAGGCCATTTCATTTTTCTTTTTTCTCTACCTATTCGCTACCCAGAATGTCTTTATGGGTGTTATTTGACAACTCAAACTTTTCAGACTGATGATATTCTATTTTGACGATCTCCATTTTTTTTCAAGTTACTTATTTCTGCATTTATTTCACAAATATGAATGAGACCATGCTGTTTGCTGGGCACTCAGCTAGATGCTGAGGATCCAATGCTGAGCATAGGCAACAGAGGTGACTGTTGCCCTGATGGGGTACACTTGCCAGTGGAGGGACAGACATCAAAGATTCGTCATGCAAATAATCAGAATTCTGAGACAGTACAAAATGTAAATACGATCTGTTCAGTAAATGTGTCTCTATGGGTTTGACATTTGAATAGACTCTTTAAGAGATGTGTAAAAATTAGCTAGGCAAGGGTAGGTATAGGTAGGGAAGGGAAGGTATGAATATGGATATAGGTCTTCAAGAAGGAGTAAAAGTCAGGCAGGGATTCAGAAACTTGAAGTAGAGAGTGGCACAAGGTGAAGCTGCTCAGGTGAGCAGATGACATTTGCATGACTCAGCTAGTGCAGGGGATCATGGCAAATGAAGTTCAAGCTGATAGATCACATGAAGCACATTCAGATGCTGATCTAATATTCTTAGATATCATTGCACTGGAAGTGAGGTGCTACTTTCCTCATGGCTGCAAAGGATTGATGACCCAGGAATTAGAGCTGACATTGGCTTGCATAATTTTGGTTGATTTTTAAAAATTACTTAGCCATTATTGAGGGCCCATGTTCACTGCAGGTAGTCTGCTGGGTAGATCCAATTACTTGTGAGAAATAAAAGGATGATAGGTTTAATATATATATGTGAAAAAATAATATATATATGTATATTTAAGCTTATTGGTTAAACACCCAGGGAGGGAAGTTTTGAGAAGCTGAGGATTGGGAAAACCCGGACCATAGGGTGTGATTGGGAGGGTGACTCAGGTCAGCCTGCTGAGAGTGATGGTGCTGGAGAAAGAATGTAAGAGATATTGAAGACATTTGCACCTTGTCTGTGAGGCGAACAGGGTCCATTTTCTCCCTTTATCCTCATGCCCTCAAAGTAGTTATCAGATCCTAAATATTCTAGAGCAGAGATGGTTTTAGATCTCAGATCACAGAAGGTTAAATTTTATGTATAAGTAGAGGTTAGGAACACTTGGAGATTCATAAGTATGGATATAGGCATTAGACTAGACACTTTCTTGAATTTTCTGTTTTCCCTAGACATGCGATTGTCTAAATCTGTGTTAGGTCAGCACATCTCTTTAGCACGCCACCCAGCAGTTTTTACGTGGGAGGGAGCAGAGCCTGAAGGAGTGGGAGACTCGCCTGCTAAATGTGGATGAGCAGTGCACACCACCATGAGGTCCAAGAAGGAGGGGCCCAAGGTGCTGTCATAGACGGGTCGCTGAGTGCTGGGGAGAGACTCCCAGGGTCAGGGAGCACAGAAGACAGACGACTTCTCAATATTGCCTGTTTTGTGGTTCCTTTAGCCGTGGCCTATTCTTAAAGCAGTGTGTGGCCCTTGAAGCTTGGCAGTTATGGTGGGGATAGGAATATTTTAGTTTATTGAGACAGCTTTGAGTTATGACAGTGCTACTATTTTAATATTCATGTCCATCTTTTCAGGATGGAAAGCCTTATGTTTCATAATTGGGAGGGCTTTTTGGAGGTCATCCAGTATGACCTTCCATCTG
>CM052436.1:139922293-139939153 GCA_028533085.1 Varecia variegata | reverse complement strand
CATCATTTATTCAGCAGAAGACGTGACATGGATAAGTTCAGGAGATTCTTAGGAGGATTTGGTGAATGATTTTGGGTTCGTGTTATTGCCCCTTTCTGGGATAGGTAAGAAACCCAGGGAAAGAGTTATGGATAAAGACCTGGATGAGGAAGAAGATGAAGAAAATATTATTGATATTTTGGCTTTGAGATGCCTATGGAATATTTAAAAATATATTCCCCAGAATATATTTCAATCCCTATCTGCTGTTTAGAAGAGAGATCTGGTCTGGTAATATTGATTGGGAAGATTTCAACCTATGAATAGTATTATTGAAAGTCTGGAGAGGGGAGGAGAATGGTGAGAAAGAAGGAGTCAGGGAGAAGAAAGGAAGGGTGAAAATGCAGTCATGTACAACTCTGACATTTAAGGGATGGAGAAAGGAAAAGGAGACTCGGGAAGGGAAGGTGACTGAGAAGCAGCAGCTGGAGAGGTGGGAGGAAAACAGGAGAGAGTGTGGGCTCCTTAACCCACATTCCACTGGTTTCCTTCTACTTCTTTAACTGGTTCTCTGTCTAGTATTTTTAATGGTTTAAGGAGACATTTGCCAAAGAAAATGAGGATGGAGCTCAACTGAATATTTTCAGTAGAATTCTTTTTTTCTTAAAATGAATAATTTTTTGTCATGGAAACTTTCAAACATATGCAGAAGAGATAGGACAACATCATAAATGCTGAGGAACCCATAATCCAGCCACAATAATCACCACGATGTTTACATTCTTGCAAGTCCTTTTATTTTTTAATGTTAGTGTCTAGTACAGGGCCTGGTTCATTGGAAGCAGTTAGTAAATATTTGTGGAATAAATAAATGAATAAATACAAAGAAATCAACAGTGTGTGTTTTACTATTTAGAGATGCAAAGACAAAACACAAGGCTCATGGCCACCTCAGGTTGACTGGAGCAGACGTAAAGTCACAAGAGTTAGGTCAAACAAGCAAGGGGTGTGGGTTCTTATGCTATTGTTATAGATCCAGGCACATTTCTACGTCCATTCAGTCCCCGTTCCAGTAACAAGTGGGGGGCGGCAGAACCAGCACCATCTGAACTGGATTTGAATTCTCACTCCGCCTTTTCCCTGCTGTGAGGTTTTGGGTTCACTGTTTAATTTTTCTTGGTCTCAGTTTTATGACTGGTGAAATGAAAAAAAAAATCCTTCAGAATTTTGTGAGAATTAAATGAGAAAATGGCTGTAAAGCACAGAGCACAGGGTCCAATACATAGCAAGGGCTTAGTAGGGTAGTCTCCTCCTCCTCCTCGTCAGCATCATCATTTGATCACCATCGATCAGCCTACTCTCCAAGAAGAGTTCTCTGTTTTTTCAGTGCAGGCTTATTGTTCCCTCCTGCTCCCAGCACGCTTTCACATACACACACATGCACACACCTCGTACTCATTTTCCTCCTTACCTTTCCCTTTTTACTCTTCCTGCCTTGAAACGCTATTATAGTGAACATGGGAACATAGCCCTAGGCTGCTTGAATCTCCCACCGGGATCTACCCAGCGAGATCTCACTTCCTGTCCCAGCAGTCAGGGCTCCTCGGCATAACCCCCCACCCCCATCTTCCCAGCCTAATGTCCCCCTCGTCCTGAGCACGTGCCCAACTGGACTGCTCACTATTCCGTCAACACACACTTTCGTGGGGCCCTCGTACTCATCATGCTCCTCACTCCACTTTTTCCCTGCTGTGAGGTTTTGGGTTCTTCGTTTAATTTAGGATAATCTTTCTGCTCATTCATACCCTTTACTATGGACACCCTACCCATCTTCCTGGTGTGTTTGGAACATTACTTCCTCTATGAAGCATTTTCAAATATTTCCACGACGGAATATAGCAGCTCCCACCTCTAATTTGTCTGCGGCACCCTTTGCGGCTCTTCTCCTGGTCTTATTTTCCTTTATATGGAAAGTGTTCTTATCATTCTATCTTACTCGAATGTTAAGATTAAATTCTGAAAATGAAATGATGTCTGTGAAAGAATGTCGTAAAGAATAAAGCCTCACACAAAGCAAAGCTCTAACAACGATATCTAAAGTGATGGTTGGTTTTGTGTGTCAATGTGGCTGGGCTATGGTATCAGACATATAGTCAAACATATCTGGATGTTGCTGTGAAGATACTTTTCACGTGAAACTATCATTTAAATTAGTAGAACTGAAATTATAATAGTAAGGTGGATTTCCCTCCATAAAGTAGGTGGGTCTCATCCGATCAGTTGAAGGACTTATGAAAACAAATGATCTATCCCAAAGAAGAGGGAATTTTGCCAGCAGACTGCCTTTGGGTTCAAACTACAACATTCATTCTTCAGTTTTTCCCTGGGTCTCCAGCCGGCCTGCCTACCACGCAGGTTTTGGGCTTGCCGGCCGCCACCATTGTGTGAGCCATTTCCTTAAAATTAATCTCTTTCCCCTCTCTCGCTGTCTTTCTCTATCTCTCTCTCTAACTGCCCCCCACCTTGGTGGATAGACACATAGGTGTTTATATATGAGAGTGTGTGTATATGTATGAGTGAGTGTATATACACGCGTGCACACACACACACATCCTATGGGTTGTTTTTCTGGAGAACCCTGACTAATGATACATCTAACATTTATTCACCACTAATCATGGATCCCATCAATAAATGCTACACAAATATTACCTAATTTAACCTTTATAACAGATTACGAGATATGTACAAGTACTATCCCATTCATAGGCATGGAGATAGAAATCTAGAGACGTTAAGTATTTGTCCAAGTTCATATAGGTATTAAGGAACAAAACGAGGATTCAAACCTAGGCCTGTCTGATTCCCGGTTCCAGGCTCTTAGCAACCCATTATATCACCTTTAAAACTCATAGTAAGTATTACTTGCCTCAAATTAGCTAAATGACCTTTCTGTTAAAAGAATATATATTTCCTATAATTACAGTGAAATTAGCTCCTTTTTTGTCTTAAATATCTTTTTATCTGCTGTAATTATCTACTTGCCATTGTTAGAGAAGACCTGCCTAAAAGAAGACATTTGTTGCTCCTGAAATTGAAATAAACCTGTGTTAAAATTACGGCCAAGCACCCTCCTCAGGGCCTGAGATAAAACCATTACCATAAACATCGTATATTACTTCATTTCAGAGGATTTTTCAAATTGAATTTCAAAACTGGAATGCATAATAAAGCCCATCAATGTCCCAGTCATTAAAAGCAAAACACTGTATTTGCAGTTGGGCTTGTTTGCTTTGTTATTTACTAACTTGTTTTTTTCTTTGGAAGTTGTGTTTGGGGGCATTTAGCTGCCTAAGAAAGGGACAAGGAACAGTTCAGTCAATCTTGGTTAGTGTTATGTCCAAGGATAAAACATTTCTACCTCTTTCTTTATAATCACTTAGGGATATTTCATGAGACATTTCCAGAAGTGTAATTACTGGGTCAAAGTGTGTGGACTTTTAAAATGACCTTTTTGGCACTTGAACAGTATTTTTAAAACACATTCTAAAATTCTTCTCCAAAATGGTTGTGGTTACCACTGTGGCTCACTGATATGTGGTCCTACTTGCCTTAAGCCGTCTTTGTGCTTTGTGTGGGGCCTTGTGACTCGTCCTAGACAATGAATTGTGAGCAGAAGTGAGAAGTGTCATTTCTGTGCTGGAAGATCTACTGGCCAGTGTGAGGCGCCGCAGGACACTGTTTCCTCTGATGGGGACTGGTGAGGAGCCATGTGCAACAGAGCCCCCAGCCAGTGGACTCATGACGCATGTGCACTCTGAGGGAGGAATAAACTTTTGTTAAGAGAAGCCTCTGAAATTGAGGATTAGGTACTACTGCAGCACCACCTACTTTGTCTTCACTGCTATAATGGTTGTATAATTTATAATGCCACTAGCAACATTTTTCTTCAATTTAATTTTGTGACTAGGTATTACGTTATCATGTTAACGTGATTAAAAAGTAATCTTCAGAGTTCCAGTGTGTAGACTCCCATCCAACCTCATCTCTCATCTGCTTGATTCACCCATATGCCCAACCTGACATTCATTTATTAGGTGTTCTTAAGAAAGTTTTTAATGCATATTTCTTTTTTTAAAAGTTCATATTCTTGTGTCCTTATTCTACAAAAGGTAGAGTACTCTACACACCATTCTGCATCTTGCTTTTTGGTTTAAATTATATTTTGGAGATATTCCTTATTAATATATAGACAGTGTCATCATACTAGCACAAATGCATAGTACTGCCTTGCATGAATTAGTGTAAATTAACTGTTCTCCTACTGTTGGACAGATGGCTCTTAATCATCAGCTATTGCAGTGATGATGCAATAAATGAGCTTTATCTTGGATAATCATATCTATGCAAGTATATCCTTAGGATAGATTTCCACAATTGGATTGATGTCTCAAAGGGTATTAGCATTTGCAGTTTGGATTGGTATGGTCAGATTGCCCTGGCATCAATCACTTCATGCTTCCACCAGCAGTGTGTTAGACTGCCTGTTTCCCCACAGCTGCGTCAGCTTTTTAAAGTGTTTGAAGATTTTCTTCATAAAGGTCTGATATGTTTCTTATTGAGTTTTATTTCTGGGTATTTTATCTTTTTTTGCTGTTACTGTAAATGGAATGTTTTCTTCCAGTATATGTTCTAACAAATTGTTATTTTTATATATGAAGGCAATTGGCTTCTAAATTTTATTATACATCCTATTAACTTACTGAATGCTCTTATAGTTTGTAGTAGTTTGGATTTCTCAGGTATACAATCATATTGTCTGAAAATAGCAATAGTTTCCATTATACTGACTTCTTTCCCTTGTCTAATTTTGTTGGCTAGTACAATGTTACATTGAGGTGGTGATGGTGGGCACCCTTGTGTTCTGAAGTTCCATTGGAATGCCTCTAGTGTTAAGCATGATACTGGCTTTAGAACTGAGATATATTTTATCATATTAAGAATGTGCTCTGGAGGCTGAGACAGGAGGATCACTTGAGGCCAGGGGTTCAAGACCAAACTGGGAAAGATAGTGAGACCCCATCTCTGTAAAAACAAAAAACAAAATACATTAGCTGGGCGTGGTGGTGTGTGCCTGTAGTCCCAGATACTTGTCGGGCTGAGGCGGGAGGATCATGTGAGTCCAGAAGTTTGAGGCTGCAGTGAGCTATAATCATGCCACTGCTTTCTAGCCTGGGAGACAGAGTGAATCCTGTCTTTATTTTAAAAAAGTATCTAGCTTTTCCTATATTATTATATTTTCTGTTATGAATTATTGATTTTTATCAAGTATTTATTTTAGTGTGTTGCTGGATTCTCTTTTGTAATAGTTTATATAAGATTTTTATATTGATAATAAGTGAGAGTAGTCTGTACTATGTGTGTGTGTGTGTGTGTATACAGTCAATGTTTACTTCATAAAAAGAATTTGGGGAAGAGAGGCAAGATGGTGGACGAGAGACGAGAAAAACTGCCAGCCAGAGTGTCTCTGAAAGAAAGATAGATTTTAGAAAAAAGTGGAAAAAAAATAAACAGGCAGACAAACATAGATCAGATGAGGGTTGGAAGGAAGGGTGCCTGAAACTACAGGAGACTCATGGGAAGACGTTGCAGAGGAGAACTGAAAGGAGAAAGGCCCCTGAGAGGCTTGGAGACCAGCGACAAGGGTAGGTGGAGTGGTTAAATTTGCCTCCCTTGCATCTTGGACTGTTGGTGGGTTCCTGAGCGGTTGGAGAGACCTGCTAACACCAGCCCAGAGACAGCTGCCACCAGTGAGTGGGGAGCTTCTTGTGGACAGGGCACCAGGCTGCTAGCTCCCTCAGGACACCTCCCAGCCCCTCAGACCCAGGCTGATGGGCAGGCACCATATTGCTTCATTCTCCCCTTCCTTACCTGTGGCAGCTGAGAGAGAGAATTTAGCCACCACCTGGAGGCATCTGCAGGGAATGGGACCGATCCTTTTGGGGCCCTACAACGGACTGAGGGGTACTCAGACTGTGAGCACCCTACCAGCCAGCCCTCCCAGGTGCTGCTTGCCTGGTGACTCCAGGAGAGCAGGGCAAATCCTGAGGTGGAGAGACATTGATCCAGCTTGGGCACCCCGTGGGTGATTTGAGACCAGCACTCCTCTCCCTGGCAGGGTCAGGGATTGATCTCCAGGGCCCAGGCGACAGGCCTGCAGACCAGATCTCATACACCCAGGTCTTGATCACATTGCCTGGGGGCACAGAAGGGATATTTGTGAATGAGACTACTGAGGTGTGTGCCTTCAGGGGCAGATCAGCATTGTTAGGTGATTTTGTACCATCTACTACACACCTAGGCTATATGATATAGCCCGTTGCTCTTAGGCTACAAACTGGACAGCATGTTACTCTACTGAATGCTGTAGGCAATTGCAACAAAATCATAAGTATTTGTGTATCCAAACATATCTAAACTTAGAAAAGGTATAGTAAAAGTATGGTCTAAAAGATAAAAACTGGTATACCTGTATAGGGCACTTACCATGAATGGAGCGTACAAGACTTTTGCTTTTTGTGAGTGACTGAGTGGTAAAGGAATGTGAAGGCCTAGGACATTACTGAACACTACTGTAGAATTAATAAACACTGTACACTTAGGCTGCACTAAATTCATTTTTTAAAACTCCCCTTCAATAATAAACTAACCTGAGACTTTATAAACACTATATACACTTAGACTATACTACATTTATTAAAAAAAATTCTTTCAATAGTAAATTAACTTTTTTGCTTTATAAACTCTTTAATTTTTTCTTAAACTTTTTGGCTATTTTTTTTTGATGTTACAATGACCATGATGTCACTAGGTGATAGGAATTTTTCACCTATCACCTATTTTTCTCTGTTGTAATTTTATCAGACCACCGTCAGATATTCAGCCCACCGTTGACAGAAGTGTTGTTATGCAGCACATGAGCGCACAGAGTTTAGCCTCTATGTCAGGTGCTGTGTTGTGTGCTTTACATAAATTAGTTAATTTATTCCTCAGAGTGATTCTGTAAGGTTGACGTTATAATTGTCAATCACAGATGAGAACTTAAGGTTCTGACAAGTCGAGGAAATGACCCAGAACAATGCAACTTCAAAGCCACGCAGCCATGATCAGACCCTAAGTCTGGATGGTTCCATAGCCAGTCACTGCTTTGCAAAAGTCTGCTTTAACACTGTGTGCATGTGTATGTGCACGTGTGTGTCCATGTTAAAAAATATGAGTAAAAATTTCAGAGTCAAATGAAAATGAAATGATAGATCTATTTTTCATTAACAACGCAAACCTAAGAAAGAACGAAGCACAGCCTATCCCAGCATTCCCTGGGAGAGGGTCAAAGTGTCAAGCGTCGAAATTAGCTTAGTTGACGACATTTATAAACTCCAAAAACACTCAGGGTTTATATTCTATAACTGTCATTCTCTCAATAGTTTTTTTAAAAAACAAATCTTTCACAAACTAATCTCCAACAACTAATTACTTTGATACTCGAAGAACTCAGCATAATTTATATTTGCTGAGATATTAACGTATCCTTTCCCATCGTGATTTTCCCCCAGGCAATATGAAGCAAGTACTACACATTTTAAAGTCATTTCACAGATCAGATCACTCAGAGATATGATATAATTAGTCTTATGACAGCACAGATTTAATTAAATTAGGGAGGAACAATTAATTAAATGACAAAAAGGATGAAAATATCAAAAATTAACATCCTGTTAACATTAATACGTCAAAATGAGAATGTCATTATGATACAAATATTTAAATAGATAAGATTCTCACAAAGAACAAAAATTTGCTGTTGCAAGCATTGTGGCTTTGGCAGAATTAGAAAGTCTTTTTATGTTTCAGGAACAGAAGAATTAAGTATTCCTCATAGTTTCTGTGAAACATTTTACAAGATAAATTTAAGAGGAGAATATCTGTTATCTTAACCAAGGTTTTCTTGGTACATTTTTTTCCATAAAATTCTCTTTTGTGTTTTGGAGATCACATGCTCTTGAATATAATAAATTCAATGTTCTTTGCTACAATCTTAGCACAATAAAATCTCAGTTTCACACACTAGATGAATTAATGTCTGCAAGTGACAATTTTACCAACCACCACCAAAGCAAGCCTCTGCTAGCTACTTTTGTTGAAGAGTGCTAATGAATTAAGCTTATAGCGGTCTAATAACACACAGACTTTAACATTAGTCATAAAGTAACAGAAATGGAATAAACCACGGAAATAGAAAACTTTCAGCATCTTCTTTTGCTTACAGATTAAAGATCTGACATTATCCCCTCCAAGAAAAGCATCTTGACAGATTCAACATTCACATAAAGGCTTTTACTTTGGTGTTTCTATTTGTCCCAACTAATTGTTTTAGAATATCTCTAACATTTTTTTTCTTCCATGCGATTACTATCCGGTCCATTGAGAGGAACCTAGCCACATATTCCCCGATAAAAGAAATACAGGGATGTCAGAAGGATAAATAGGAAATCAAGAGAAAAAGTTAGAGATGCTGTTATAGAGCAAGAGTCTCAAGTAACAATAACAGTGGTAAAATAATAATAGTGGTAGCAATAATAGTAGTAATAATAGAAAGAGACCCTAGAAACTTTCTTTAAGTATCTTTTTCCAATAAATTATAGGGTCAAGTAGCCGGAATTAGATATGGACTAAAAAAATTGCCTTAATCCACCATCCTATCCCCAAAAGAGTGATCCTGGTTAAAAATTAAAAGATGAGAAAAAGTATACTAGGCAAACACAAACAAAAAGAAAGCAAAGTTTCTGGTTTTAATATCAAAAAGGTGACATATAATCCAAAAGTATTAAACATAACAAATATGGGGAATTAATAGTATAAAAGGTGACAATTCACAATAAAATTATAACAATTATAAATATCTATTACACACAAAGCATAGCAGTAACATTTGTAAAAAAGAAGTTTTGTGATATAAGCAGCAGTAGACAAAACAGTCACTTGAAGTAGGAGAAATCACTAACTTCTATCAATGGCATATCAGGTCAAGTGACAATAACATATCAAGTGGTCAAAAATATAAGACATATATAGCATTTTAATAAAATAATAAAGTAGATATATTGATAAATATCTAATTCTGAATGCTGAGAATAGAAAATATGCTTTCTTCTCAAATAGTGATACAATAAACATTAAAATTACCATACATTAAGCCACAGAAGACATTTCATTAAATTCTGAAATGTAGAAATAAAACAAATTATCTTTCTTCACAATAGGGTAAAATTAAAAAATAGCATCAGAAAAGAATTAGTCCTTTTCACTTAAAAATTAAATATCTCTAAAAACTCTTCAAAGAGGAAATGCTAACTAAATTTGCAAAATTGAAAAATAAAATAGAGCTAAAGCAGTATGCAGAGAAAAGTTCAAAGCCTTAAATGCATTTCTCATTAAGAACAAAAATAACATGTAAGCAGATTGATTCAAAAAATCTTTTAAATATTTGAAAAAATAGAAGGAAGGAAACAACAAACAAAAAAAGCAAAATTAATGAGATAAACAGAAAAGAGTAGAACTAACAAATGTATGCCCAAAATTCCAAAAATTTTATCTTTAAAAATAAAATAAAATAAAATAAACCACTGGCTAACCTAATAGTAAAAAATAGGAACTCCATAAACAAACAAAATAAGTAATAATACTTGTACTTGTGGGTACATTACCTCATACACAGAGAATTTAAAAAACCATAAAAGCCAACTTTGCTCAATTTCATCCAAGCACATTTGAAAACTCAGATGAAAGTAAAAATTTTCTAGGAAAATAAGTTACCAAAACTAAAAAAAGTTAAAAATCTAAGCAGACCAATTTCCTCTCCTCCAAAAAAAATTCTTTTTTAAAGAAATAGGTAAATGGGTTAAATTGCTACCCTTTTTCCCTCTAAAACAAAACACAACACACCAGGGTCAGACGAATTTGTGGGAGAATTTTAATAAACCTTTAATAATATGTCCAAATGAATTAAAACTGTCAGAGAAGGTAGGAAAATGGACAACTTTCAAATTTTTTTTTTTTAATTTCAGCACATTACAGGGGTACAAATGTTTAGGTTACATATATTGCCTTTACCTCACCCAAGTCAGAGCTTCAAGCGTGTCTGTCCCCCAGACAGTGTGCACTGCATCCATTAGGTGTGTATATACCCATCCCCCCTTCCCCCCATCTACCTGACACTCGATGAATGTTACTACTATCTGTGCACTTAAGTGTTGAGCAGTTAATACCAATTTGATGGTGAGTACATGTGGTGCTTGTTTTTCCATTCTTGTGATACTTCACTTAGTAGAATGGACTCCAGCTCTATCCAGGATAATATAAGAAGTGCTAGATCACCATTGTTTTTTGTGGCTGAGTAGAACTCCATGTTATACATATACCACATTTTATTAATCCACTCATGTATTGATGGGCACTTGGGTTGTTTCCACATCTTTGCAATTGTAAATTGTGCTGCTATAAACATTCTAGTGCAGATTTCTTTTTTATAGAATGTCTTTTGTAATTTTGGGTAGATGCCCAGTAATAGGATTGCTGGATCAAATGGTAGTTCTATTTGTATCTCTTTGAGGTATCTCCATATTACTTTCCACAGAGGTCGTACGAGTTTGCAGTCCCACCAGCAGTGTATGAGTGTTCCTCTCTCTCCGCATCTATACCAACATTTATTGTTTTGGGACTTTTTGATAAAGGCCATTCTCACTGGAGAGAAGTGATATCTCATTGTGGTTTTGATTTGCATTTCCCTGATAATCAGAGATGTTGAGCATTTTCTCATATGTTTCTTGGCCATTCATCTATCTTCTTTTGAAAAGTTTCTGTTCATGTCCTTTTCCCATTGTTTGATAGGGTTGTTTTATGTTTTCTTGCCGATTTTCCTGAGTTCTATATAGATTCTGGTTATCAGCCCTTTATTGGATGTGTAACATGCAAATATTTTCTCTCATTCTAGAGGTTGTCTGTTTGCTCTCATAATAGATTTTGGAATATTTGCATCATACTTACTGGGTCAGCATTCCTAATCCAAAAATCAGAATTCAAAATGCTACAGTGAGCATTGCCTTTGAGTGTCATGTCAATGCTCAAAAAGTTTTTGATTTTGGAACATTTCAGATTTCAGATACTGATAAAATAGAGTAAAGAAAGAAATACCTGTACCTTTCATCAGTTTTGGGAAGTTTTCAACCATTATTTCTTAAATAAGCTTTCTGTTCTTTTCTCTTTCTTCCTTTTAGAATTTCCATAATGTGTATCTTTGTTTGCTTAAAGATGTCCCATAAGTCCCTTATCCTTTCTTTACCCTATGCTTTTGGTTATTTTTTTTCCTCCTCTGACTAGATAATTTCAAAAGATCTGGCTTTGAGTTTGCAGATTCTTTCTTTCTTTCTTTGAACAAAATAGTAAAATGGTAATTCCTTCCTTTTTCTTTACAGATGGTTTCTTCTGCTTAATCAATTCTGCTGCTGAAGCTCTCTATTGCATTTTTTCATTTCATTCATAGCATTCTTCAGCTCCAGGATTTCTGTTTGATTTTTTGCTTTTTCTTGAATTTCTAAATTTTTTGTTTATTGTTTTCCTGATATTATTGAGTCATGTATTTGTGTTCTTTTGCATCTCAGCTGGCTCTTTAAACTAATTATTTAGAATTCCTTTTCTGTAAATTCATAGATGTCCATTTATTTGGGGTCAGTTATTGGAGAATTATTGTGTCTCTTTGATTATGTCATCTTTCTTTTTTTTTTTTTTTTTGTTCCTCTCTTATTTCTTGTGTGCCTGAGTTGATGTCTGTACATTTGATGGAACAATCACGTCTTCCACACTTTATGGACTGGCGTCAGTGGGGAATGCATTTCACCTGTGGATAGGTGTGGGGGTGCCAGTTGTGCAGGTTGTGGTGCCTCTGTTATGGGCGGGTGCAGTGGAGTCATCTATGTGCAGCTGAGGTCAGCATCAGCAAAGACTGCAAGTGGCCTCAGCAGCCAAGGCTGAGGGTATTTGTGGCAGAGGCAGCAGCAGAGAGGATGTTGGGGTCCTTGGTGGGAAAGGCTGCTGGGGTCTACCTGTCCTCCTTTTCCCTATGGGAGAAGTCCTAGCTGAGGGGAATATCTCTCATCTTTGTATCTTGTATGACCCACAGACAGCCACAGCAGTGCTGGGTTCCAGGGTACAGGCACTCAGAGTGGCTGAAGAGCTGGAGTCCTGGGCTTAGAAGCTGACAAAACTAGTGCAGCACCTGAGTCTTACGGTGTGGAAGCACTTGCTGAGGTATGGGCATGTGTAGATCACCCACAGAGGCAGGGTTTGGGACTATGGGGTAAGCCAAGTGCTATAGTCCTAGGGGGACAGGGTACAGAGTGGCTTGCACTTGGATGAATTGAGTGGCAGAGGGTAGGGTGCAGTGACTGCATAGCCCTGGGGATGAAGTGTACTGTGGTGGCTCTAAGCCCCAGGAATGGCAGAGTGCCTTGGCAGCTGGGACCTAGGGGAGAGGGTGCAGCAGCATTAAGGCCCTGGGGATTGTGGGGTGACTCAGGGGTGGGACACAGTAAATTGGTGGCTCCGGGTCCTTGGATGGTGCAGTGCTTCAGCTGCTTAGTTCCAGGGGGTGGGGCACAGTGGCACCTTGGTTCCTGAGAATGGCGGGGCACAGAACAGGTGTGACTCTAGCCCCTGCCATCTACTTAGTTTTTAATCTTTTAAGCTCCTATTGTAGCCTTCTCAAATTTATTCAGATCCCCTTGATTTTTTCCTTTTTTGGTGAATTTCTATAACTCTAGAAGAAGATCCTCATATTTTAATTCATGGTTATCTGCGGTGTTATCTATTTTTCTTTCAGGACATGTAGATTTAATTCCACAGCTGGTTCTTTCAGAGTATGGGCTTTGTTTTATTCTTATGTGTTTCTAAGTGTCTACCAGGGGAGCATTCCTTGTGCCTGCAAGCTCCTGATGTCGTGATGTGGAGCTGGCCACACTGAAGCAGGCGTGCTGGGTTTGACCAGTGGGTCTTGGGTTGTCTGTCTCAGTCTCCTCCACTGTGTTGCATTGACCACATCCCAGCTCAAGGTCTGTTCTCCTGTTTATTTCCCTGGTTTATATAAAATACTTCCTTAGTTAAAGTATCTTTCATTATTCAAGTAGTCATCTATTCATCAGTTATTAATTAAGTACCTAATATGTGCTGGGTACAGCAGAGAAAAATAGATATGACCCTTGATCTGATGAAGATTATAGTCTAAAAGGATAAAGATTTATTAAAGATAAACACATGCACACACACACTCTGTAATACTTTGCTAATGTCTCTCTTGTGTGTGAAAGTTCTCAGTAGTTTTTCATTTTCCACAGAATAGAGTTTGTAAGGATTGTCTAGTATTTAGTTCAAAATATTCCAGCCTCACCTTCCAGTCTTCCTTCCATTGTTCTCTAGTCTTCACTGGACACACCAGACATCTACCTGTTTCTGAGAGTTGTCTGCACTGTGCTGCCTTTCAGGTTTTGGTCTGATCTTTCCTTCACCTTGTAGTGATCACCCTATCTCCATCAGTCTTACCTGAGAGTCCTGGAAGGTCCATTTTGGATGCCACTTGGACTTTGTGGAATCTTTCTAGACCTTAACAACTCAAAGGGACCCCTTCCTCCTTTTTGCACATATGTCTTTGCATCTCCCTAATGGCAGCTGTTAGAGTTATACAGAAACTGTCCCTTTTTCTTGACCGGACTGTGAAGGCTGGGAAGGCAGGAATGCCACCTGTATCTGTCAGATGTAGGGAGAAACAGATAGTTCACTTAGGTGAGGATAGTTTGATGAGGGTTTATTTACAGAAAGATGAATTGTGGAGGTTTGGGAAATGGGTAAGGGAACCACAGGAGATACTGAGGGAACAAAGGGTTAAAAGTGGAGCTGTCACAGTCCCTGGCAGGGCAAAGTGAGAGGAGGCAGAGATTCCTGGGGTATGAAGAAGACAGTCGTGTAAGCAAGCAGCTTGGAGAGGCCCAGTGGCTTGTCAAGGACATGTCAACCGGGGAGGGGGGGGGAATCACGGGGAATGAGCAGGGGACACATCTGCTTCCCCTGGTCTCCTGCTGGAGCCCCCACGGGTCAGACCCAGCGAGAGGCCAGGGGGCGCTGGATTCCAGTAACGCAGTACTATTGTCAGCCTTTCACGGACAGAGAGCAGGGTGGTGAGAGAAAGCGTTTCTGGAGTAGGAAACAGAAACAAGCGGATATATTTGGTACAGTGTTTTGCTCATCTTTTCTCACTTTTCTGTGCCTTAAATGGCTTGTTTTCAACACCAGTAAATGTTTGCGGTACGATATATTCACATTTTATGCTTTTAGTCTCAGTATTGGTTAAACCATTATGGGGAGTATATTTTTTTCTTCCTTTTAAAATAATTATTTATATTAATATCTTTCTTCGTAGGATGGGTGATTCAAAGATTTGAGTGATGTATCAATGGCTGACCAAACCATTTGTTTTGATTTTGGCTGTATAAAATATGTATGTGTCTATATGTATATATGTATATAAGTATATGTGTATGTAGATATGCTTATGTGCATCTATCTATAACAGTGATTTAATACACAGAGAAATGGTTTATGTTAAACAAAAGAGGAGGAATATTAGTAGCCGTATATGTCAAGAAAAGATTTGAATATTATACTAGATTATAGTATTACATTGAATATAAAGAATGGTGCTAATAAATGGCTCATTTGAGGGATTTTTACATTTATGCTAAAATATGTACACCATGATAGAAGAATTGTAATGGTCTCCTCCTGAGTGGGGGGAGCAAACTCATTTAGATTAATAATTTTTAGTATCTTTTATACCAGACTTCATCACATTCAGCCATTACGTTAAATGCATAAGTAATATCACTCATGTTGGGAGGTGGGGATAGACATTTTTATGGAGGAAGCCTCATGGGAATCGACTGCAAACATTCATGCAGTCAGTAGTGCAAGGCCGTGAATGAATATGACTCTGCAGAGATGGAGGCCCCAGCCTCAGTGCCCTGTCCTGGTCTCCAAGTTGCAATGAGTGTGGGAGAAGTTTGATGTCACCTTCTTCCCTGAACTGAGAAGCAGATCCTTCATACCACAGATGCAAGCAGAGGAAGCA
This sequence comes from Varecia variegata, assembly GCA_028533085.1. Lineage (NCBI taxonomy): Eukaryota > Metazoa > Chordata > Mammalia > Primates > Lemuridae > Varecia > Varecia variegata. Next base: position 139,923,942 of record CM052436.1, on the reverse strand, counting down.
CCTCAAAAATACTTCTAGGGCTTTGATTTCAAGTCCTAATCAGAAAATGAGCCCCAGTATAGATTCTGTCATATGTACTTGTGAGCTGACATTGAACCTCCTTTATTTTAGACTTTGAAAGCAGATTAAACCCATGTTAAATTAGGTCTTCTCTCCTGTTGCTGCCTGAGTGTAAATCTTTAAACAACAATCCGTCAATGCTGCTTCTCTGGCTCCTGGGTAAAAGGTCCATTCTCCCTCTGCAGTGACCAACAGTTGATTTTCACGAGGCTCTCAGTTTTCCACTGATGAAAATTTAAGTAGTTTAAATCTTTCCTACAAATTACTAGGTCATTTAAAAATAAATTGGGCTCATTTTAATCTAATTCCTAATGCACAAGTGCCTGGGGAGTTATTTTCAGCTTCGTTTGTTGCAGTTTGCAATTATCATGATCCTTTTAAAGAAAAGAAAAGTAACAGGACCATATTTTATGTGAATTGCCAATGATCTTCTAGAGTGACTCATATTTAAGCTAAGTAATGGGGGAAATGGAAGACAGAATGGGGAGTGATGCAGACTTGAGAAAGCCCAGCCAAAAATAGAAATAAATGGTGAAGGGACACAGTCCAGGTGCTAACATTTTACCCTGCGTAGGTCATGAAGATCTTAGGTCTGCAAATAATGACAATTCTTGTAAACAACTGAAGGGACTCGATGATCTCCTAAGGATGCTGAGTCTTTGATTCCATGACTGTAAAGCTGCCGGCAACATTTTACTTTGGCTATTTCTGATTTCAAGAGGACAGGACTTGTGTGCTTAGTTTCTAAAATGAACAGTGTAATTCAGCCATTGATTAAACCAGAGGGAATTGCTTTGACTCACAAGCCCCAGATTGCAAATTCAGAATTGATTTCTTACTCTTCCAAGTTCTGTACGTTATGACAGTGTGGGAATTGCAGGAATCATTTCCCTGGCTCAAATGGAAATGTCTACCTCCAATATTCTGCACAGTGTTGTTAGGTTCACTGGTTTAGAGGCACCTGCAAGGTGTAAACCAAAGATTGTAGGAATTCAAAGGAAGAAAAGATGCCGTTTTGTTCTGGGAAGGAGGAGGTGGATTATGTACTCCGAGAATTCCTTATGATATAGGTGGCATCTGACAATAAGGTTGATCAAATTTAACAAGGTAGAGATAGCAGTGCATCAAACATTTAGATTAAATGTAAGTAGCAGAGAAAGGCTAAATGATATGTTTGGAATTTGACAAGAAATTTAATTGTGGATAGGGGCTAGTGGGTGATACGTGTGTGCTGCAGGTGGGCCAGATGGTGGAATGCTCGACCAAACTATTTGAATTTTCTACTGTGGGCAGCAAGGACCCATTAAAACAATTTGAAGAGTAAAATATGGAATCAGTGAAGACAAGATTGGGAATCACTTTTATTCCTTTTAACCTTTCTGAGCAAATACGATTACGTTGTTTTGTCACTTTGGCATTTTAATGGAGACTTTTAATTTCCCTCTTCCCCCAATTTAGAGTGAACAGAAGGAGCTGTACTTCTAAAATAATATTGACATATGAGCTAGCTTTCCACAAACATAAAAGGGGATAATTAGCAAACATATGTTTGATTCAAATTTAGGTTAAAAACACTCACATGTATTTAA
>CM052436.1:139872906-139921793 GCA_028533085.1 Varecia variegata | reverse complement strand
AGTAGGGGGGTTCTTGCTAAATTAACTAAGCATGATTCTTTGCTAAAACTAGGCTTGGTGAGGATAGACATGAAAAGGTCAAGGTTGCAGCCTGGTCAAGAAGATGGCTCAGAGGAACCTGACTAAAGTTTGGTCAAGGAGGGAGTCTTTGTCACTCCAATTTCCTAAATAATTTAAAAAATGTTTTTATGCATTAGGTTTATTTTTGTGCTGCAAAGTTAAATGGGATTTGACAAATGCATGGTGTTAGGTGTGCACAATTACAGATTCACACAGAATAGTTTCACTGACCTAAAATTTCCCCTGTGTCTCACCTTCTCGACTCTCCTCACATGCCCCTACATTGCTGGCAGTAACTGATCTTTTATTGTCTCTACAGTTTTGCCTTTTCCAGAATGTCATATAATTTGAATCATATAGTATGTATGTAGCCTTTTAAACCTGGTTACTTTCACTTAGTAATATGTATTTAAGGTTCATCCATGCCTTTTGACAGTGCATTGTTTTTGATTGTTGAATAATACTCCTTTATATGGATGTGCCACGGTTTTGTGTGTGTATTCACCCATTGAGGGACATCTTGGTTGCTTCCAGGTTGGAGTGATTAGGAATAAAGCTGTTATGAATATTGATGTGTAGATTTTTTAGTGCACATAAATTTTTAACTAAGTTAGATAAATACCTAGGAGTGGGATTGCTAGATCATGTCTATGGTAAGAGAATGTTTAGCTTTGTAAGAAACTGCCATGCTATTTCACAAAGTGGCTGTGCCATTTGGCACTCCCCACCAGCAATGAGTGAGAGTTTTTGGTGCTCCACATCTCTCACCAGCATTTGGTGTTCTCAGTGTTCTGGATTTCAAGCATTCTAATAGGTATGTAGTGGTATCTCATTGTTGTTGTAATTTGCAGTTCCCTAATGACAAAATAATAGTGAACATCTTTTCATATGTTTATTTGCTATCCGTACATTTTCTTTGTTGAGGTGTCTGTTCAGATCTCTTGCCCTCTTTTCAATGATAAACATGGAATATTTCTCCATCTATTTAGATCTCCTTTGATTTCTTTTATCAGAGTTTTATAGATTTCCACAGATAGGTATCCTGTATATATTTTGTCAGATTTATAACTAAGCATTTTATTTTTGGCAGATTTTAAATGGTATTATTTTGTGAATTTCAAATGGCAGTTGTTCATTGTTAGAATATAAGAATATAAGAAAGAAATTGATGTTTGTATGTACTCACTATGAATGTTGCATCTTTCCTATACTTATTAATTCTAGATTTTTTTGTTGTTCTTGTTGATTCTTTGGGATTTTTCTATATAGACAATGATGTCATCGTTTGTGAAAAAAAGATACTTTTATTACTTCCTTATCCATCTATATATCTTTTACTTTCTTTTCTTATCTTATTACACTATGTAGGACTTCCAGTTTGTGAATAGTAGTTTGAGAAGACACATCTTTGCCTTGTGTTGTGGACTGCATGTGTCTCCTCAAAATTCATATGTTGAAATCTAATGCTCAATGTGATAATATTTGGAATTGGTATCTTTTGGGAGGTGCTTAAGTCAAGATGATGGAATTTTCATGAATGGGATTAGTGCCATTATATTAATAAAACAGACCTCAGAGAACTGCCTTACCCATTTCAACATGTGAGGATGCAGTGAGGAAATGGCTGTTCACAAACAAGGAAGCAGATCCTTCCTAGACACCGAATCTACCAGTACCTGGATCTTGGACTTCCCAGCTTCCAGAACTGTGAGATATAAATTTGTTATTTATAAGCCACCGAGTCTATGGTATTCTGTTATAACAGCCCAAATAGACTAAGACATCTTGTTTCTGATCTTTGGGAAAAGTGTTTAATTTTTCATCATTAACTATAATGTTAACTGTCAGTTTTTCCTAGATTAAAAAAAAAACCAAACTGAGTAAATCTTCCTCTGTTTATAATTTTCTGAGAGTTTTAATAATGAATTGGTGTTAAATTTCATCAAATGACTTTTCTGCATCAATTGAGATGATCATGTGACTTTTCTTCTTTAGCTTGATATGGTGGGTTGTATTGGTTCATTTTTAATGTTGAACCAGCCTTGTACACCTCAAATAAATCCCACTTGATCATTATACATTGTTGGAGTCAATTTTCTGACATTTGGCTGATGATTTTTTCATCTATGTTTATGAGAGATTTGTTTTTTTATTTTTTTAAGACATGGGGATCTCACTATGCTGCCCAGGCTGGAGTGCAGCGGCTATCCACAGGTGTGATCCCACTACTGACAGCACAGGAATTTTGACCTTCTCCATTTCTGACCTGGGCTGGTTCACCCCTCCTTAGGCAACCTGGTTGTCCCACATGGTCAGGAGGTTACCATCTTGTTGCTGAAATTAGTATGGACACTTGATCACCATAGTGCGCTAAAGCCCAGGACCCCTTGACTTCAGTGATCCTCCCATCCTAGCCTCCTGAGTAGCTGGGACTACAGGTACATGCCACTGTGCCTGGCTTTGAGAGTTTTTTAGATTAATTTGCTGAGGAATGGCTAAGTTAATTAACATATGTATTACCTCACATAGTTATTATTTTGTGATGAGAACACTTAAAATCTACTCTCTTAGCAATTTTCAAGAATATAATACATTGTTATACATAACAATGTTATAGTCACCATGTTGTGTTATAGAATAGATCTCTTGAACTTATTCTTCCTATCTAACTGAGATTTTGTATCCTTTGACCAACATCTCTCCCATGTTTCCTCTCCCCAGACCTTGGTAACCATCATTCTACTCTCTGCACTAATGAGTTCAACTTTTTTAGATTCCACATATAAGTGCGGTCATGCAGTATTTGCCTTTCTGTGCCTGGCTTATTTCACTTAATGTAATGTCCTCTAGATTCATTGATGTTGTTGCAAATGATAGGATTTCCTTTTGTTTTTTTAAAGGATGAAGACTATTCCATTTCACATATATACCTTATTTTCTTTATTAATACATTGCCGGACACTTAGGTTGATTCTATATCTCGGCTATTATGAATAATGCTGCAATGAACATGGGACTGCAGATACTTCTTTGACATACTGATTGCATTTCCTTTGGCTACATACCCAGTAGTGGGATTGCTAAATCATATAGAAGTTCTATTTTTAATTATTTGAGGAACCTCCAAACTGTTTTCCATAGTCGCTGTACTAATTTACATTACATTCCGAACAACCATGTGCAAGGGTTCCCTTTTCCCCACATCCTTACCAACACTTGTTATATTTTATGTTTTTAGTAGTAGCCATTCTAACAGGTTTCAAGTGATATTTCATTGTAGTTTTAATTTGCGTTTTCCTGACGATGAGTGATGAGCATTTTTCATATATCTGCTGGCCATTTGTATGTTGTCTTTTGAGAAATGTCTATTCAGTTCCTTTACCCATTTTTAAATCAGGTTATTTGTTTTTTGTTGCTGTTGTTGTTGAGTTATTTAAGTTCCCTATATATTTTCAGTATTAATTCCTTATCAGATTTATGGTTTGCAAATATTTTATACCATTCCATAGATGGTCTTTTCACTGCATTGGTTTCTTTGCTATGCCGAAGCTTTTTAATTTGATATAATTCCATTCGTCTATTTTTGCTTTTGTAGATGGTGGCATGAGAGATATTGATCTGTGGCTTTTTCTTCTTCATAATGTGTTTAATCTGGTTTTGGTATTACAGGAATGGTCTTCTCATAGAATGAGTTTGGAAGTATTTCCTTATCTTCTATTTTCTGAGACAGATTATGGATAATTGGCATCACTTCCTCCTTTAATATTTGGTGGAATTCAATGAATTTACCAGGCCTGATGCTTTCTTTTTTGGAAAGTTATTGTTGATTCAGTTGCTTGTCATAGACTTAATCCTATTCAGATTAGTAGTTTTATTAGTTTGTATCTTTCAAGTAATTCACTCATTTTGTCTAAGTTGTCAAATTTATGGCTATTGAAATTTTCATGGTATTTTTTATTACCATTTTCGTGTTCATAAGATCAGCAGTGATGACATCTCTTTCATTTTTCATGGTGGTAATTTGAATCTTCTTTCTCTTGAGTAGTTTGGCTGGAGGCTTACTGATTTTATTGATCTTTTCAAAGAACAAGCTTTTGGTTTCACAGATATTTTTTATTGTTTCCCTATTTTCAATTTTATTGATTTCCACTCTAATTTTTATTAATTCCTTTATTATGCTTAAGTTTAAATTTTTCTACTTTTTCTAGTTTCCTATCATGGAAGGTGAGATTATTGGTGTTTATTATTTAATATTTTCTAATATGTGTATTTAATGCTATAAATTTCCCTGTAAGCCCTGCTTCTACTGTATCCCACATATTTTGATAATTTCAGTTCCATTTTCACTTAGTTCAAAATATTTTTAAATTTCTCTTGAGACTTCTTTGACCTATGTGTTATTTAGAAGTATGTTTAATCTCCAAATATTTAGGGATTGTGCATCTACCTTTCTGTTATTGATTTCCAGTTTAATTCCACTGTGGCCTGAGGACACATTTTACATAATTTCTATCTTTTTAAATTAGTTTAGGTATGTATTAAGGTATAGAATGTGGTCTGTCTTTGTGACTATTCCATGTGAGCCTCAGAAGAATGTGTATTTTGCTATTATTAGATGCAGTATTCTATAAATATAAATTAGATCAAGCTTAATGATACAGTTTATTCAGGTCATTTTTATTCTTATTGATTTTCTGTCTGCTTGATCTATCAATTACTAAAAGTGGGGTATTGATGTTTCCAGCTGTAATAGTGGATTCATCTATTTCAACTTGCAATTCTATCAGATTTGTCTCACATATTTTAATATTCTGTTGTTAGAGGCATACACATTAAAAATTGCTATATCTTCTTGGAGAATTGACCCCTTTATAATTATGTAATGTCCCTCTTTTTCATAAGTTTTCTTGGTCAGAATTCTGTTATGTCTGAAATTAACATAGTTAGTTCAGCTTTCTTTGATTAAAGCATGGTATGTTTCTCTCCATCCTAGTATTTTAACTGTAGCATACAATTTTTTAACTTATTTGTAACTCTTTTTTACTATTGATGAAAATATTATACCTATTTTATATACAAAGTTAAGAAAAAACAGAAAAATAAAACAAAATTATCCATAATCCATGTCCATTATTTATATCTAAACCTTAACTCTAAGCTTATTTCTCTTCCCTAGAAGTAACAATTTTAAAACTTTGTTATATTTGTAATTAGAAAACATTATATGTATATTCAAGAATATACACTTAAAAAACACAACTGTATATACTGTAAATAATGTTTTTATCTAGTCCTTAAAATGTAATTATATATCTCAGAGAATTTCCCACTTTAGTAGCTACAAAGATGCATTCTTCTTTTGAACAGCTGCCAAGTATTTAATTTTGTGGATGTAATGTAATGTTTTTAGCTGGTCTACATTGATGAACATTTAGGTTGCTTCCAGGGTTGTGCTGTTATAAATACTGCTGTGATGAATATCTTGTACACACGACCTCATAAATATGTGTGTGTATGTACAGTACATTCCTAAACATGAGATTCTTCAGTGAGTATGTTTTAAATTTTGGTAGATACAGATGTTTCTAAATTTCTGTCCATGAAGTTTCTACCAAGTTTCATTCCCAAGAGCCACATATAAAAATATCTTTTCCACAGCCTTGCCAACATGGTGTTTAACACATTTTCTATCTTAGTACTCCATCTAACAGGTTTGCCATCTCCTTATAGTTTTATTTCTCTAAACAAAAGGTTAAGAATCATTTCATGTGTTTAACAGCTGTATTTTTCTCTGAACCAGCTGTTCATATTGTTTACCCATGTTTCAATTCTCTGTTGGTTTTACTTTGTGACTTGTAAAAATTCTTAGTATATCAAATAAATTTGTTCTCCGTGATACGAGTTGTAAGTATTTTTTCTGTTATTTTTCTTTTGATCTTGTTTAGATGTGTTTGTTGTTGTGTAAACATTTAAAATTTTTGTGAGGTCGAGTAAGATATTTTTTCTTGTATGACTCCGGACTCTATAAGTCATACTTAGGATACTTTTCCATTCTGGCCTTATAAAAGAAATTTCTCCATGATTTCTTCTAGTATATTTATGATTTATTTTTAAGTTATTTTATCTATCAGGTTTTTATCTTGCTGTTAGATAGGAATCCAACCTTCTTTTTTTTTTTCTAGATTTCTATTAAGTTTCTTGAGCACTATTTTTTTAACATAAATATTTTTGATTTGAGATACTTTACTTACTATATATTAAATTCCTATATGTACTTTGGTCTGCTCCTGGACACCTATCTTGTTCTCTTGGTCTGTACACATACCAAAAAAATGTATTTATTCATATATGTGAGATAATATAATTATGTGTCTTCTATATTTATTTATAAATATAAATATTTACATATAAATATCTATGTCTTTATATTTATATAAATTTATATAAATATAAATAATTTATATATAAATTTATATTTATATAGTATAATTATATATAATATATATACAAAATATATACTATTTATACATTATATATAAATATATAATTTATATAACATTATATATAAAGATATATAATATATATTTATATATGAATATATAATATATAAATATATAATTATATATAAATATATAAAATATAACACTATATATATAAAGTATTTGTCATATGCTAAATGTTTGTTGGGGTTGCTTTTCTCATTAGTATGTATGTTGAGACACAAGCCTTGTATATGGTCATGGATCCTCAGCCTCTACTCCTTCACTTTCTGCTTTGGTGGTTGTCCTGTCTTAGCTGGCTTTCCCTTTACTTTTGGACATGAATGAAACACCATAGTTCAGGGTCCAGAGCTTACTTCCTGAGTGGCCCTGAGGGGATGGATAAGAGAATTCTGGTGTGTGGGCAAGTTGGTTTCCCATGACCAGTGTAATATGAGAGAGAGCCACATAGATAAGCCCCCTCTCCTTGCAAAGCATCTGGAGAAGCCCTCCATGTGGACCCTGTGGCTTGGGGTTAAATGTAGCCAGTGTGATAAAGTGCCAGGTTAATGCCATGGACATTGAATCAATTCCAAAAATGATAAGGCAGACACATTTTAGCTTACTTTTTAGGTATCATTGTGACATTCCTTGTTTTATAAGCTTTAGAATGATGTTGGCAATATGCAACAAAGTCTCAACCCGTGTATTTACCAAATAAAGGTTTGATGAAAGCAAAGTTTGCAGGGGGTGGGGGAGGGGTCACATACAGATGATCTGAATGTCCAGTTCTACACATTTCCTGGCAGGAGCAGTTTGTTTTTGTATGTACGGATACCACAATGCCTTAGCCAAAATATTTGCTCTTCCTTAAGTCTTCTAACTATCACGGCTAAGATGTTTTCATTCTACTGTTCAATAGAAAGATCTGCCAAAGTCGTCCACATTTCTCATAGGTTGGGCCATGTTCATTGCTCTCTTCCTATGGGTCCAGATCATGCTAGATGCTGAGGAAGAAGGAGATACGGATTTAAATAGGAAGGATAAGGTACTGTCTTTCTCTTTCAAGAGCATCAATGATTGTGCTAGGGAAGTCAACTAAAAAGGAAGTGATCTAAAATTTTAATATGCCAGTGGCTTCTGTCTCATAAAATCACTTGCTACAAATAGTCACTTGTGGTATTTTGGCCTGTCCTCTGCTAAACAGTGATGCTAAGTGAATATTGGCACAGAAAATGCTGGCTTGATCAATAAATAATTTTATATTGAAAAAATATACATTTTACCAGTATTACTAATTGGAAGTATCCCATAATTTAAGGTAAGTGATTTATTTTTTAATGCTTCCTCTGTTTTTATATTTAACCCTGTGGAGTTGAACCTTGGGATGAAAATTTTATTAAAGGCATACTCAAGTGTTTAGTTTTTAAGAAAAGCCAATAGATCTCTCGTGACATGCCTAGGAAGGCACATGTTACAAGACGAATGATCATAGCCTTATATATAGTTTTGTGACAGTGACAGGAAGGAAAATGAAATTTAATGTTCTGAGGCAGTTGAGAAGCTGTCAGATGGGAGGGGCCACCACATGCTTATATTTATTATTATTGCACATGGCTGCACAAGAGAGATTGAAAAGGCAACTTTTCCAGAGACGGCTGCAGTTGTCCTTAGGTGTTTAGAATAAAGGTGGCAGTTAATAAGTACAGGTACTGACGATGAGGTTCAAAGCCAATGCCTGTGCTGGTTAAGTTTCCTGTGTCATGGTGACAGCTTTCAAGTAAGGGACAATATGAATTAACCTGAGATGAATTCCATCCCATATCACACTGAGGTGGGTAAATTGTCATCTAGTCCTTAGAGCCACATTACCAAAGCCCCCTTTAGCATTACTTCTGTGTTTTGTGTCTATCTTTAGGATTATTGATATTTATCTGCCATAATACTTTACAATGGCTAATGATGGGCAGGCTCACTCAGTCACCGCTAAGAACTCACTCTTATTTTTAGCTCATCACCAATAGGCCTGAAATTCAGCATGCATACTCTACTCTTTCTAAGCTGTTTTTTAGCTACTGTCTAGCCTGTTTCCCACGAGTAACTGGAAGTCTCTCTCCTTTGATCTGCTTGCTATGGCTCATAGCTTCACTGTGCCCCTTTCTGTGTTTAAGTCTGCAAAACTCTTTTCATGGAATTGCTCGATTTGACCCATGGTACTCATTGAGCCTCTTTCTAGCATAACTTTGATGTGTCATTATACCAAAAGACCTCTTCACCACCAGAGGTGAGGATGAAAAAGAACAAGCAGATAGAGGGATTATTGATCTCTACCCTTCAACTCACATATAACATTTTAATTGTATATTTTGTAAGTTTGTAGATGTGAATCCAGAAGGCAAGAACTGTGTCTCACCTTTGTGTTACCAGCATGCAGCCTTGTTCATGATACATAGTAAGCTTCCTTCAATGTTTGGTTGAACTGAACAAAATATTTATCTATATTTGATTATTAAAGGAAGGCTTGCTGTCTTTATTAATTGCATCAACTTGTTCCAAGTTTTCCTTGGACAACGTTTATCAAGAAAGGGGGTGATAGGTGATAGTCCTTGGCTACAGAGCCAAGACACGGTCCCTAGATGATTTAGGTTCCCAGTACTCTTTAGTTTGGCCCTTTATTGTCTCATCAGAATCAGGAAATCTTTGTGTGTTAGATAGACCAGTATAATATCCCTATTCTCAAGAAGTTTAAGTCTGGGAAGACAAGAAAAAGAGACCAATGCAAGGTGGCCCCAGGCTGGAAAGCAAAGAAGAGAAGTTAGTTTGCTCTAAGAGCTACACAAAGATACAATTAGACCTTTATGGAGGGGTTTGGGGGAAAGCACAGTGTGGATTAAGGGCATTGGGCTAGAAAATAGGGAGATTTATGAGAAGGTGACCTATTTTTGTTTTTTCATAAAGCAATAGTAAGAAAACACATCATCTGGTGAAGAGTGATGGTCTTTATTAAATATTATAAATATTTATAATTTCTATGTATTTAAAATATACATATAATAACATAAAATTATAATACTTATACATTATCTCATTAAAAAAGAAATAACTAGAGAGTCTGTGAAAATGTTTGAAACCGGACTATATGGCGATATTGGTAGGTCAGTTCATGTTTTTTTGATGTTGGCCTACAAAGTGATTTCAAATGTCAACAACTTCTTAACTGGAGAAAGGGAAATTGTTCTAGAAAGTCTGATCTTGGGATGATGATCAATTTTTACATGTTTTATTAAGGGCAAGAATTAATCTGAGGTTACTTGGAACATTGTGTTATGTGATTGAATATATTACATTTCTATATTGCTTCTGGGCTTCAGTTCCTTATCTGTAAAATGGAGTAACAGTAGTACCTATTTCAAAGGTTTGTTGTAAGGATCAACTGTGTTAATACTTAATATTGCAGTGCAATATCTGGTAGAGAGTAAGCCCCCATTAAATGTTAAATGGCAATGCCATTAATTTCTTTCTTAAGCCCACTTCATCTCATTGCCTTTGAGACCTGCCAAGTTACAAGAGTTGAAGAACAGGTGACAGAAAATTCAAAGTAGGTATCCAGGGGTATTGGTAAAGAAACTTGAAACTTATAAAAATAACCCTCTCAAGAAATAGTAGTGCCTTCCAGGAAGATGAGGAAGGGTAGAAATGTAATAACTGAAGTAAGAGCACGCAGCTAAGATAAAACACCTACCTATAGAAAGTGACAAAATGTGAGGTGGTAATATCTTTTGCAGATTATTAATAATATAAACATCTTTATAATTTTGACATTTCAGAAAGTAGATACACTTTCTCTTTTCAGTTCTACCAATAATTCTTTATGTAAAAATAATGCTAATACTTTCTTTTAAGCATGTACCAGGCACCATATTAAGTGCTTTATGTATACTATCTCATTATAAACTTGCAACTAGGTAGGCACAGCCCCATTTTACAGATGACAAACTGTGGAGTTTAAGTATGTTGCCTAGTTTCACAGATTCAGGAAGACAAAATGGAATAGAACCACTCTGAGCCTCAGTTTCCTCACCTATACAATGATGGGATCATATTCCAAATCACTCTTCTGGAGCCCTTGTGCTAGAATTTTGGCCTTTTTTTCGTGACTATGGCCGAGTTGCCTTTTCTGCCATCTAGTGGACACTTTAGTAATGACCACATTAACATTTCTAATCTTGGATTGTCAGCTTTGAATGATAGAACATTTGAGAAGGCCTAGTCTAAAGTCCCCTTTACGAACAGAAGGGAAAAGTGAAACCTAGAAAATGGAAGTTATTTTACAGGATGCCAAAAATACAATATATAAATCGTGGCTTTTTATGATTACATTTAGTATAGTATTTAATTTATGGCAACATCTCTGTGTCACAGGTCATTGCTAAGAGATGTCAGAAAGTGCTTACAGAATGCACACAATTTGTTCCATTGGCAATGAGTTTATTTATTTCTACCAGGATTGCTGTTATAGATCAAGATAAAAAATTTCTTAAAAATACATTAAGAAAAACCTATATGACAGCATACAATTTAGGACACAAAGACTTTTGAGAAATTATTTTTATTAAATACTGTAAATGATTAAATACTTTTATTAAATACTGTAAAAGCATCACTGTCATGATGCTTGATAATAACCACTTTGCATTTATAAGGAAATAGTGGCAATTTCTTGAACTTCTGTTGCTCAAGAAGCTACATAAAAGATTGCCTTCAGATTGCTGCTTTAGCTAGAAATGCTGAGAATTAAGTTTCTTCAATGAAAGCTCATCTCATTCCTTTTCCTTAGCATTGAGAATCTAAATATCCCATAAAAAAGAGGCATGGGAAAGAAATGAAAGTATATGGCTCAGAGCAATCGTAGGATATCTGAATGCCCTTTGGATCGTAACGCCCAGCGCTCCTATCAGAATAGATCTTGTGAGTTATAGTAGAAGGGAGGACGTGTTCTATAGACAGACAAGGTCTAGTTTAGACTTAGGCATAGATTTGCTGTGTGGTCTCAGGTGAATTCTTTAGCCTCTCTAAGCCTCAGTTTCCTAAGGCGGGTTTGAAATAGTACTTCTTGTGCCTTATGTTTTCAGTTTTTGATGAGCCTCCTATCATAGGATTCATGTGAATATGCTATAAAATTGTAGGACATGAGTATCAGAAATTACATAGCTAGACTGCAAAACTAAATCCGGCTGTATTTTAAAAAAGAAGAATGCTAGGGGGAAAAAATGTTATGCTGTCACCATTGTCTTAAGCACTTTATGTTCATTCACATTCGAAATAAAGCCACAAATAAGGTAGAGAGTGGTCAGGCTATTTCACTGGCAATAGGAAATGTATTTGAGGGAAGCTAGCTTTGAAAACTAAAGGCTGTGTGTGTGTGTGTATACACACACACACATATATGTATATATAAATATTTGTATCTTGGGCCTCAAATGAAATTTAGATGTGATTGTTGAACCGTTGGACAGTTGTAAGAGGTAGGAAGAGGTTTGTTGAAAGCCTGGGTTGGAAGAAGGTTTTAGGATGAGAAGCATGGCACCTCATCTGCTTTGAGCTTGGCCCCATAGAGAGAATCAAAGGGAGTGGTTTTCATCAGGGACTTTGTGAGAATCTGGGACAAATGGCTGCTTGGATGTGACAAAGACTCTCAACCTAACTTGAAACAGGCTCCTTTGAGCCCTCTTTTGCACTAGTCTTCAGCCTGCCTAGTCCAGTCATAGCAAGAATCCTGCTAAGTCAGTTTAGTGAGACTCCTCTCCTCTTGATATCTGATCACCCCGGCCTGCCTCCAACAAGAATGCTGTGAGTTGGTTTAGCAAGCGTCTCTCTGCCCTTGATAGCTCCTCTTGGTGATGCGCCATTCACTGCCTCCCTGGTCCTGCTCACTGGCTATAAATCCCCACTCATCCTTATTGTACTTGGGATTTTTCTTGTGTGTGCTTATCTTGACACCCATTGCAATAATCCTGAATAAAGTCTTCCTTACCGTTTTAACAAGTGTCAGAATAATTCTTCTTTAACAGCTGGCATGTTGTCTTAGTCTGCTTGTGCTGCTGTAACAAAATACCATAGACTGGGTAATTTATAAAGAACAGAAATTTATTTCTCATAGTTCTGGAGGCTGGAAGGCCAAGGCCAAGGCACCAGCAGGTTTGTTGTCTGGTGAGGGCTCCTACCTGCTTCCAGGTTGTTGCCTTGTTGCTGTGTCCTCTGGAGGGGAGGGTCACTGTGTCCTCACGTGGCAGAAGGGATGGAAGGGGGAAAAGGCCAGGAGCCCTCATGGCCTCATCACCTCTTAAAGGCCCCACCTCTTAATACTATCACAGTGTCTGTTAAGTTTCAACATGTGGATTTTGGAGGGGACACGTTCAAACCTTAGCCCATGGTGTTAATCAGAATGGGGGAGAAGAGCCCTGGGGTGGAGAAAGTCCTTTATCGCCTTGAGGATTGGTGGCTTATGGAGCCCTGGCTGGATCAGTCATTCTTGGCATGGGTGTGGGTATTCCATGGTGGGTCCCCCCAACAGTGGTAGTGATGAGATTGTCTCCAGTATCTTCATAGGCAGAGGACAGGGGCTGGATTGCAGAGGGGGCACAGTGGTGCCTCTTGGTGACAGTAGCTGAGCCTCATCACTGAGCACTTATGAGATAGCATGTGAGGGCTCCAGATCCCCCTCGGGTGAATCATTACGGGTGACTAGAAATCCCTTGTGAGCAGGTGAAGGAAAGAGCCAGGCTATTATTAGTAAAGTGACTCCACCTCTGCCCTTATACCAGTGAAGGCTGGGGAAGCTCGCATTTCTCACGAATAAACAGCTGTACTCCTGGGCGGAATGAGCGGAGAACAGGATATTTACTCGAGTCTGAAATCTGTTAATGAATAGCACATGGATCCAATCGCATATGTGGGGATTTGATTTATAATCGGTGCATCAGAACCTATTTCTTTAAGCTAAAACAGGAGGGGATGGCGCTTGCATGGAAGTCTTTGCTGAGTGATTTATTAGAAGCTTATCATTTTATGAATGGCAAAAGAGAAGAACTGCCCCCCTCACAATCTATATATAAATCACTGGGAATTATGATGAATTAAGTATGCTTTCCCCTAGTGACAGTAATAAATGTTATGAGCAGCTTTTAATAGTTAGAAAGACAGAAGAGATAAATATCAATTACTATTAAAGGAAGTGGTTTTAAACCAGCTCCCCGCATTTTCCCATGATGAGGTTAATTATTTATGGCAAAGGCCCATTAATAATTTCACTTTATCTCTTTATCCAAGCAGTAAATGAACGGTAACAGTGGTGAATTTGGACAATAAATATGACAAGAAGGTATTTAAAGTATTTAAAAGTTTTGTATTACCCCCGAAACTCACTTTGTCTCAGGCATAAACAGTGCTTAAATTAATATTTTGTACCTAAAATTTTTCACTGGTGATGGAGGGGCGTCTTTCTCTTATTTTCCTTCTAACATTTTTCCTTCCTGCTAGGCCATGTGGAAATGGCAGTGTGCACGGTAGATGCTGCAGAGGTTAGGGGGCTGAATTTAGTTCACTAAATTAGGGAAGAGGGATGAATTCATTTTTAGCTATTACTGTTTAAAATTTGGTGGAAATAAAGACCAACCTCAGGAGAAAACTATTGAGCTTGCCATAGCGAGGGAGTCAGCCACCATCGTTTGTGTTTGACCAAGACTCAGAGCTGGGCAGAGGAAGAGGAGAGCTTCCCAGTGGAAAAGGGAAGGCTTCAGGCATGCCCTGGGTGGAGGCTGCTGGCGTGGGAGAGCTGAACGCAGGCCAGCCAGCAGCAGGGAACCCTATGGTGGGCGAGGGTGCGTACCGGGCTTTCTCTGGCTGGTTCTAAGTTGGAATGGGGACAAAAGTTAGAAAAGCTATCAGTTATTAATCAATTCCTGGCCATTACAGACAGATTGTTACAGAAGTTATTGTTCAGCTTCCTGAGTTATCACTTGGATTTTTGCAAGTCTGACTTATACCAGGTTGGCTCCCAGGATAAGGGGTCGGTTTCCTGGGCGGGTTCCTGCAGGTTGTAGTTCAGGGTTCTAGTTTTACATATGGTCTGGCCATGGTCCGTTTGTATTAAGGTCATTAAATATGAAATGTCTGATTTTGAATCAAAAGTTTAGTTTATATATCTCAAACCAGAAGCCGTACAACTAATCAAAATATGTGTCTAAGCTATCAATACAGTTTTGCCATCTTAACGGTAGCTTGTTTATGCCAGCAGTGAAGAAGCCTAGACAGCAAGTGGCAATGAGATGGCAAAGGGTCTTTTCCACAACATGTTGAGAATTGAATATTTTTCCTTGCAAGGAGTGGTCCAAAGCCTGGAAGAAGTGGGAGTCAGTTGGTGCAAGTTCTGAAGGAATATGGTGGATGACAGAGATTTTTTAAGTCCATCTTCTGTATTTTGAGCAATGTTGTTTGTGTGACATGTGGTCCAGTGTTGTCTTGCAAGAGGATTGGCCTGTCTCTATTGACCAATCTCAGCTGCTTAATCACAAGCATCATCATAATTCCATCCAACTGGTTGCAGTAGACATCTGCTTTAATCAGTTGACCAGGTTTCTTGAAGCTGTAGTGGATAATACCAGTGCTGGACCACCAAACAGACGCCATAATTTTTTTTGATGAATATTCAGTTTTGGACTGTGTTTTGGCACTTCATCTTTATCCAACCATTGTGCCAGATGCTTGTGATTGTAAAAAAGAATCTATTTTTCATCACATATAACAATATGGTGTAGAAATGGTTTGCCTTTATGTTGTGACAGTAAAGAAAGGCAAGCTTTGAGATGGTGTCTCTGCTGACACTCGTTTAATTCATGCAGAATCCATCTGTCCAGCTTCTTTACCTTGCCAATTTGTTTCAAATGGTCCAATATTGTTGGAATAGTAATGTCAAACCTTGCTGCTGATTCACTCATAGGTTGAGGTGGATTTGCTTCCACTACAGCTTTCAGCTCATCATTATCCACCTTAGTCTCAGGTCATCCACGTGGCTCATTTTCAAGATTAAAATCACCAGAACGGAACTTCTCAAACCATTGGCTTACTGTGTGTTCATTAGCCACATCCTTCCCAAACACTTGGTTGATATTTCGAGCTGTCTGTGCTGCATGGGTTTCACGATGGAACTTACGTTTGAAGACAACATGCATTTTTGACTTATCCATGGTTTCACAAAAATTGCTCAGAAGAAATATCTGAAAGATAATCACAAGTTTACATTTGCAAGACTGAGGATGTACCTTCACAATAAAAATAAAACAAGGAGTGTCAGAGTGAAATGTCAGAGATATCAACTGTCAAACTTAGTACTTAAGGAAATCAGACTTTTGTAATTAATAACCTAATATATTCAGTCTCTATTAACTTATTAACATATAGAAAAATCCATTATTTTTGATATACAGGTTTTTGAGTTTTGATAAATGCGTAGAGTCCTGTATTCATTGACATCCTAAAGATATAGCACAATTCTGTCATCCTCCAAGACCCCTGTTTTGGAGTCAGCACCTCCCCTATTCCTGGTCCCTGGCAACTCCTGATCTGTTGTCCACCCTATAGTTTTGCCTTTTTCCTTACAGAGGTTTTTTTCCCCCATGCTTTTGCCTGTAAGCCGCTGTTACTAGCTAGATTGTCAGTCTGGCAGTGTTGGGAGGTGGAAGAGTTCTATGGTTCTGATGAAGGCTCATGCTCCAGTGGCACCTGTCCCTGGGTCTCTGATGTGGCTTTCTCAGTGCTCCTGCTACACTCTCAGCTATAGGTCTGTCCCTCCCTGAGGGGAAGAGAACTTTCTCCTGTTCCCTTTTCCCAGCTGCAATGGGTTTCCCCGGAGCCCTAAATATGACAAGTGGAGCCAACTTCTCCATGAGTCCTAATAGTAAGACAGTGTCTGGGGTACATCGTACTTTTAGGGCTCCCCCTAAATGGTTTAATTTATTTTAAAATCATAAGACAAAATAAATGTAATGATAATGAATATAGAAGAATGTATCCAGCCTGGATTACATTCATCTTTACACCAACACAGTTGTAAAATATAACTTTTTATGGAGGAGGAGGCCCATGAAGGCAAAAGTGCCTAGGATCCATGGAAGTCGTGATGTGGCCCCAGTGACAGTGTTCGTTACCCTCCCCCCGGGCTCTGGAAGGCTTTGGCTGCATTGAAGAGGACGTTCTGGTCGGGCACTGAGGTTTCTTGCCTTTCTCTTGGGGCTGCTTTTTTTTCCCCCTGCCTACACTTCAAGGGGAGCTTTCTTAGGATTCTTGCCAATTTTTTTTTTTCTGGGAAAAAAGCCCACACGTGGGTGCAAATTCCTGTTATATCTGCTATCCCCAGAGATTCTATATTCTCACTAGTCTGTACTCAGCCTTCACTACTTTGTCAACATTTTAGATGAGTTCTTCTTACCTGTGTCTGGAAATATCTGCCTCGGGTAAACAAGTGCTGGTGTCCTATCCTGTCTCTCCTTGCAGGCACCTGTCTTTCCTTAACCTTTGGGTTAGTCAGTTGCCCTGTGACCTTGATCCTCCGAACTGTTGAAGACAGTTGTGAATTTGCCAGTTGTCCTGGCTCTTTCTTTTTTTGTACTGGAGAGAATAATGCTCTTTCTGCTCACAGCATCCCAGGCAGAAGCTGAAGTCAGTACATACCTTTGGACCTCTGGGATCTTGGCTTAAATTCTGGGCTAGTTTCCAGCTGTGTGTGTTTTTGTTGTTGTTTGTTTGTTTTGAGATTTATTCCTCCTTGCTTTCCTGTTGCTCATACCCAGTGTGACTGTTCTTCCCTTAGCTTTGCAAACCTAACCCTGTTTCAATCCTGGTAGAGTGTAAGAAAGGCAGGTGGTCATTACTCTGGCCGGTTGCTGCTGGTCTCAGGGAAGGAGGTAGTGATGTGTCAAGCTGCTTGTTTATGTCTCTTTGAGGTGTGAGTGTGAAGATCTGTTTGGGGTAAGGGTGACGGACATTGCCCACCTGTTTTCTAGTGTTCGCAGCACCGTTGGCCACTGTGTTCCAAGAGAATGGGTATAGCAACACCATTCTTTGGAATTTTCCATTGTGAGAAGTTCTCTGCCCAGCCTCTTCATTCATGACCACGAATGAGGGAAGTACAAAAAGAAGAACTGCAGGATTATATGAGTTTTTTGCAATTTTCTCTTTAGTAACTTAAGAGTATTCTGCTTCACCAGCTGTCTCTAGCACTAGATGTTTTTTTATGACAATCTCCTTTATCATCATTTGGAGAAAGCAGAGAGGCAAATGACTTAAACACTCTCCTGAAATTTTGCAAGCTCATTTTCCTGTGTTTATTTGGAGGGGTTTAAGGTGGAGACCTTAATGGTGCTGAGAATACTAGAAAAAGGGGTGGGCAATGTTTGTCATCCTTACCCTGAACAAATCTTCACACCCACAATCCAAATAGACACGAAGAAGTAGCTCAACACATCACCACCTCCTCCCGGAGATGAGAAAAACTGCTAAGCGACTCCACCAGTGAGTCTGAATGAGGAGAGAAAGGGTGTATCTAACTTCTAAGGCCACCATGGAACACGGTTCTCTGATGTAATAACGCTACTGACATGAATCCCTTCTCTCAAATTGTTGGGCTGTAACCTTTTCTTAATAGGAGGAAATGGACCAGGGTCTTATTTTTTTGTTATTGTACTTATGTGGAGATCCATTAGCGGCCATTCCTATGTTGGGAGGAAAAAAAAATGTGTGTTCCTTCTTTCATTTCATTTCCCACAAAAGTCTGCAAGAATTTTGAAGGTACAAAAGGCAACCCAGCACAACACTGAACATCTTCCACTTGTTCTTACAAAGTAGGATTATTTTAGAGTCCCATTTATCCATCCATTCAATTATCTCATTTATTTTGAAATAAATATTTATTAAATACCTTCTGTGTGCTGAGATGATAGAAATATAGTCTTGAATAAATGCCTAGTCCAGAAACTGGCATGCCATAGATTCTCAATGGATATTTGTCGGGGGAGTGAATAAATGAAGATGCTCTTGTGATGCATACAGCCTGTTGGCATTGGGTGTCCGTGTGAGTATATTGAAGAATATGCCATTGTGGGGCTGAGGAGGAACTTTCCCTTTGCCCTGAAAGTTTGCTGAAATATCAACTCACAATAAGGCAGACTAATAAGAGAGATGAATATACTGTGCACATAGGGGGAGGATCACAGAGTGATCACCCACTATCCCAGTGAGGTCTGGAAGTTTGTATACCTTCCTTTTAGAGGGGAGAGGGGCATTAGGAATACAGGTAACTGTTTAGGGGCAATAAATGGTTACTAGAGAGGATGAATAGATACTTGGGAGAACCAATGGATGGGGGAAACAGATTGACTTGTAAATGATTTTCTTTGGAAATTAAATTAACTTGAGAGACAGGTATTATATTTAAAATGGTGTGGCCAGGTCTGATTGCATTCTTGGTCTTCTTTCCTGTAATGTATTGAGATAACAGGGAGGGGCAGGGAAGTCAATTGTTCTTTTTGATGAGTCTGTCTGGTTTTATGCAGATAGAGGGAAAGCCCCTTCCAATGCCTGTTGATCTCTAAGGGCCTTTGATTCAAAACACTCTTTATACCAAGGAGTCATATGTTGGGGTAAAATTTCCTGAGCTCCTTCACTATGATAACGGAAAACAGAGAATGTTTTCGGAATAAGAGGCAGGAACCTTTGACTATGACTTGGATAATTAGGGAAGGTTCTAAAATAGGTGACATTTGAGTTTAATTATGAAGTAGCAGTTTGTTGAAGAAGGGGATAGTATCGTAATGATTAGTAACATGGACTTGGTATTTCAGCATATCTGAGTTCTGCTACATGCTCCCATCAAAACCACCCCAGTAACCTGTTGATCAAAGTCAGGTTTATCAGACCCACTGCTGTAAGGAGAACACCAGCTTAAAAGAGTTTTGTCAACTTAAAATAATCAAAAGGGCCAGATTCCAGTTTTAAAGAGTTTATTCAAGGAAAAAGCTAGGAATGACCATTCCAGAATGCATCACTCTAGAGAAATGGAGAGAGATAGTGCTCCAAAGTTAAATCTAAATTCATGCTTTGTAGGAAGAAGACAAATAAATTTAATAGGATTACAAAATTTTTTACGCAAGGCTGGTTTACGAGTTACAACAAATTAATTAGTTGCAGTTTGTTTTCTTTTCTGTGCAGCTTGCTTTCTTTTCTTTACAGCCGGTTTTCATTTCCTTTCCAATTTAAAAGACTGTATTTAACATTCTATGTTAAGGCACTGTGATAGCCGTGAAGTCTTGAGTGAGAAAGGTAAGAGGGAGCTTAATCCATAATGAAAGTTAGTGGTAGGAGGAAAGAGATCTTCCCTGGAACCCTTTGCCAGTTACATTTATGAAACAATGCAGGTAAGGGAAAAGACTTATTCAGACAAACAAAAGCTTGTAGCTGCCAACCTTACAGCTGCCTGTCATGTGACTCAGGCCATAATTCACATTCCTTTAAGGCTCAAAGTAATTTTGAGTCCCAATAGCTTAGATTTTAAATTGCTTATTTCCATGGTCTTCATAGTGTCTCAGAAGAAGGAGATCAGAGGATGATATTTAATATACTTTAGCACTGGTGCTGGGCTGTTGTTAGGCTGCTCTTACAAGATTAGGGGGACTGCTTAAGATAAGAAAGAGTTTTATGATGTAAGAGACCAAAATAAATGCCCCATTATCAACTAAGATGGACCCGAAGGTTAAGAAAACAAAGTGAGGAATCCCAAGAATGGAAAAATAAGCACCACATGTACTCACCATCAAATTGGTTTCCCTGATCATCACCTAAGTGCACATTTGGGAATAACACCAATTGGGTGTCGGGCAGATGTGGGGGGGAGGGGATGGGTGTATACCTACATAATGAGTATGATGCTCACTGTCTGGGGAATGGACATGCTTGAAACTCTGACTCGGGGGCCTGAGGGGGCATGGGCAATATACATAACCTAAACTTGTGTACCCCCATAATATGCTGAAATAAAAAAAAAAATTACCTACAGGCCAAGGGCTTAGGACTGGGCTGGCATGGCAAGTCCCTAAATTCCTGTGGCTACAGGAAAAATCACACCCTTGCTAAACTCCCTAACAACAGGAGCTATCAGGCAAATTATCAGACCCCTCCCAACTCTGGTTTACAGCCCTGGCTACTACAGCTCTGATTGAACAGAGGACTGGCCTTACAAACATTCTTTCCTGATAAACAATGGCAGACCTCAAGCCAGTTTTGGCCAATTTATAGAAGCTGAGCACAAAGTTTGTATCCTATAGTTCACATTTTGACATAAAGAGCCAAATTCCACACCACATTTTATGCTAAAACCCTGCCCCAAAGTGAACATGGAATGTATGATACATATATGTTTACCCACTACACTTGCACTCAACTCTCCTTATAAATATGTATAGCTCCCCCTACCCCCGAAAACTGCTGAATATGTACGACTCCATTGTGTGATACAGACACTGTGAGGCATACAATCCAATCTCTCCTTTCCCTCTTCAGAGACAGAGAAACTTTGTTTGTACTGGAGACTGTCTCTTCCCAGTTTACAAACTGATATTGTCAATAAAACTCTCCTTTATACTTTTTAGCCATCTTCCTGGTCCTTTGGATGACAGTTTGTAACATAATAGTGAGGTGGGAGTCTTGGAAAAAAGTCTAGAAAAGCAAGCCAATAGTTTTTTAAAGTATGCTATTTTAGCTAATTCATTGCATTATCTTTCAGAAGAAAGATATTCTGGAACAAATAATGCAAGTATTTTTACTTGCTCTCAGAATTGTTTAACACAGGATAAGAAAGTATGTGTATTTCAGTACTCACTAGCTATGTGATTTTTGACAAGTTTTTTTTCCAACTTGCATTAAATTGAAGCTAATAGACTTGGTGAAGCTAATAGTTGATTTAATGAGATAATATGTGCTAATGCACAGGACTTGATGCATAGGAAGCAGGAAGCAGGAAGCATAGGAAGGAGACACAGGACTGCAGAGCTACCATCATCAACGTCATCAGCACATCTCCTTCATCTTCCTCATAACTCTGATGATGACGAAGACATAATCTAGGAGATTAGAATCCTGTGTTTGCTAGTTCCAGTTCTCCCAGGAACTTGTTGTGTGACCGTGGGCAGGTGGCTGACCTCTCTAGAACTCAGTTTCCTCCTCTGTGAAATAAAGACATTGGCTTTCCTCATTTCAGAAAGAATGTCTAAAGTTTCCTCCAGGTCTCTGAATAAATTTGGCCTGGAGCAACTTGTCCTGTAACCTTTTTGTGTCTGAGCTCACCATGCTGGTCCTAGTTTCTAGTCTTTCCTGGGATATGAAAAGTTTAATTCTCTTTTGTGAAGTATGTGTGTTCTTAGCTGCCTCAGGCCGTTTCTGTACTGCTAAAGGGAAGGAGAATGCTGAGCTATTAAGCTGCTGGTGATGTACATTCTGCACCATTTGGCTCCTCAATCCCTCCTAACCCATTGGGATGGGTTATTTTAAACAAAGATAGAAATTGTAGTGGGGCTCACTAGTGTCTGGTGGTACAATTGAGAGCAAAGAGCACAGATTTGGAATCAGAAGACGGAGCATTACTCCCTCCTGTCTCTGCCATTTTTGGATGTTACTTTGCCTCCCTGAATCTTGGTTTACCCATCTAAAAATTGGAGGTAATAATAATGAAACTATTATGCTGCTCAAATGAGAAAGTGAAAGCTACTTACTGAGTACTTATTCCATGCCAGGGACTATACTAGGACCTGGGAACATGGCGGTGAATGAACCAGACAAAATTTCCCACCCACCCCCAGGGAGTTACACTCTAGCTCTGTGGTAGGTCTGTTGTTAGAACAAAGCAAACACCTTGCTCATGGGAGGCTTTATTTTAAAAATTAGTTTGAAAGTAGGCAGAATGGGAGCTGATAATATTGATTACCTCCCACCTGCTAGGTCCTAGAAAATGTTTTTGCAATAATCCTTGAAAGGACCCTGTGTAGAAGGCATAGGGTTCCCATTTCACAAAAGGAATTTGAGATGCAGTAAAGTCAAGTCTACTAGGGATTAAATTCCCGGTTTCTCTGATAATAAAGCTTTCACTCTTTCTAAGACACTAAT
Source organism: Varecia variegata (assembly GCA_028533085.1). NCBI lineage: Eukaryota > Metazoa > Chordata > Mammalia > Primates > Lemuridae > Varecia > Varecia variegata. The sequence continues at coordinate 139,899,045 of CM052436.1, read as the reverse complement.
TACCATGTACTTTTAAGCCTGAGAATGTGTACATTTGATTGTATTTTTCCATTGTATAGAGTTTCTCTAAATCTCATAATAGTTAACTGCTAAAATTTTTTCATGTCACATTATAATTTCTTCCAGCTCTATGCCTTATTTTATTTGTAGAGATATTGTGCCTGCTTTGAAATTTCTCTTGCATACATTTGAGCTAATGAAGAATAAATAGGTACCTGATGGGGAAAAAAAGCTCCTCCAATTTATTCCTATATTTTATATATTGAGTGTCCCAGAAATGTTAGCTATTGCTATTATTTTAATAATATTATTTTTACCTTTCCTGAGTCAAGAAATTTCCAGGTCAGCAGGTAGGAAGGATTGAGGAGAGAAACAGGATTTAGGCTCCATATTTGACAGGAAATATGGTTGTTACCTGTATTTGGGGCTTGGGGACCAGGTTCAAGAGCCCTGGGAAAGAACTGGAACCTTGTGTCCTCAGGATGGCTCTCTCTCAGGAAGGCTCTGTGGCATTCCTATTTGTTAAAGGGTTGCAGGATTGCAATGTAGGTGGGCTAAGATGGCTTTAGTGCTGAAGCAGGAAGATTAAAATTTTGTAGCTGATAAAACCAGAGGGTAGGGAGTTTTGCTCCTGCTGCATTTGACAGGGATTAGTAGACAGCTGGTATATCTTCCCCATGGGTGGAGCTAGTTCAGAGCATCCATGAGCAGACAAGAGCAAATGAAATATACCCACTTGGACTTCACAGCCAGAAAGAGGAATAATAAGCAAATCAGTAAGGAAAAAAAAAAAAAAACAGCTTCTCACAAACTAGAGCTGCTGTAAGAGACAGATAACAATTTGAACAAGTGAATAATAGAACACTTATGTAGATTCCATAACAGCAGGCAAGCTTACATGTACAGAATGCACACATGCCCACTTGCTTGGCTTTCAAATGAAAATATTAATTGACAAACGGCTGGATACTATAGAAACTTAAATTAGTGCCCTTGATGATTACGTGAAAGGAATATTGCAAAATGTAAGGATGTTACAAACACATGGAAATTGAAGGAGCTCAGGAAATTTCACCCCAAAATATGACCCCTTGGTATAAAGAGTATTTTAAATTAAAGGCCCTTAGAGATCAAAAGGCATTGGAAGTGGCTTTCCCTCTTTCTTCTTAAAAAAGCCAGACCCATCAAAAAGAACAATCAACTCCCCTTCCCCTCCATATTATCTCAATATATTACAGGAAAGAAGATCAAGAATGCAACCAGACCTGGCCACACCATTTTAAATATAATACCTGTCTCTCAGGTTAATTTAATTTCCAAAGAAAATCATTTACAAGTCAATCTGTTTCTCCCCATCCATTAGTTCTCCCAAGTATCTATTAATATTCTTCCTCCCTAGTAACCACTGGTTGCCACTCAACAGAGTTACCTATAGTCCTCATCTCCTCCTTCTCTCTAAAATGAGGGTATATAAACCTCTGGACACATTGGGTTATTGAATAATTGTTCTGTGATTCTCCCCATGTACACAGTAAATAAATCCTTTATTTTATTAATCCACCTTATTGTGAGTTGATCTTTCACTAAACCTTCTAGGGTGATGGGGAAGTTTCCCCTCACACCCACAAAATTATGAGGGGAAAGATAGATAATATTAGGATGTGAAGTTCATATGTGGACTGAGAAAGATTTCTCACACAGTGATTAGGATATACAGAAGAGAAAGTTTATTTATTTTTCTGAGAAAGAAAGGAAGGAAGGAAGGAAGGAGAAAGAGAAAGAAAGAGAGAGAAAGAAGAAAGAAAGAAAAGAAAAGAAAGAAAAGAGAGAGAAGAAAGAAAGAAAGAAAGAAAGAAGAAAGGTAAAGAGAGAAAGAAAAGAAAGAGAGAGTGTGAGTGTGGCCGTGGCACTGAAGAGAAGGTATAAGGTAGTGCTGGGCAGCTGAGCAAAGTTGCTTGGTGCTTTTAAGGTGTAAAAATGGCTTTTTCCACCCTCTGCTTTAGCAGGCTGATAACAGAAGTGGCGGTGAAGTGGTTGCAGGTGTTCTTTATTTTTCTCTGTGAGGCTGAGTTTATCTGAGTCCTTGGAATCTGGTGCTGGTGAGAACTGAAGTGGGGAATTTGTACTCAGAATGTCTGCTTAGGGCTCTTCAAGGCTATGAAAATGAAACTCTTAGAGATAACAAGTTAGGCCACAGGTGTTTTAATTAAACAAAGGGCAGTTGTGAGTTTTTTTCTTCAAAGGGGCAATTATATGCTGTGAGTTTATTTCTCTTACTTTCTGTTAGATAGGTATTTTCCTCTGTTAGGTAGTTTACTAGGAGGCCAGCTTTCAATAAGATACTTGGACCTTTGATCCAGGAACTCCAATAGGTGAATAATAGCTCCTTTAGAGGGAAGGGAAGGAAATGATAGCAGAAGCATATTAAATAATAATAAAAGAAAATCTCCTCAAGCTAAAGAAAGACTTGAATCATAGATTGTAAAGTCTGCCAGATTTCTAGGCAGGATTAATAAGAAAAGGTACAAACTTGGTAAAATTCTTCAGCTTTGAGCATAGAGAAGAAAGCTTAAAATCTTCCAGACAGAAAAAATAATTTATTTTCAAAGGGCATAAATTCAGATTGGCATCTGAATTATCTGCATTTCTATAGTGGACTTTAGAAGAAGGAAGAGTAGCACCTGTAACTTACCAAAGAAAAGAGCTCTTGTATACAGTAAAAAGTCATTTCCATGTCAAGTGAAAAAAATATATTTTAAGATAGGAAAGGGTTTGGATACTATCTCATGCAACTGATATAAATACTGTGCACAAAAAAGGACTGTGACCAAACGAATGCATCACAATATGAAACCTTAAGATAGAAGAAAATGGAGGGAGAACAGATGTGAAAAATCAATCTTGCAGTATGTGTGTACATATTTAAAGCTAAATGGATGATAATAAATGATATAACAGGTGTAATGGCTAAATATGGAATGTCAAAATTGTGATTGCTAACCTAAGTATGGTGTGGAAATAAAAGTATGAAACTCCATAGAATCAGGTTGGTGCAGTTTTGAACCTAATTTAGCAGAAGAAATATTTTTATGAAAAACAGAAACCTGTTTGACATCTCTTTGTCTAGTTTTCTTTTAGCCAAGTGCTTCTCTGTGCAATGTAATAGATCTTGTCTTAAAGGAGAAAGGCAAAAGTAGAATTTGGTGGTGAAAAAATTTTAAGAAAAGTTTTTAAGCAAACAGGTTATTTCCTAATATATTCAGTATCTCTCTAAAACTCTAATAGGTTTTCAAATATTGGACATGGATATGAAGTCATGAGATCCAATTTCTTTCACATAGAAATTGGAACACTTCTACACTGCTGGTTGGAATATAAAGTTGTGTAGCCTTTTGGAAAACAGTCTGACAGCTCCTCAAATGATTAACACAGTTACCATATGATCTTGCCTTTCCACTCCTAGGTATATACCCTGGAGAAATGAAAACATATGTCTATACATAAACTTGTTTATGGATATTCATAGAAGCATTATTCACAATAGCCCCAAAAGTAGAAACGACTCAAATGTCCATCAGTTGATAAATAGACAAATGAAATGTGGTACATCCACACAATGGAATACTGTTTGGCAACAAAAATAAATGAAATATGGACACATGGTAAAATATGGATAAACCCTGTAAATATTGTGTTGTATGAAAGAAGCCAGTGGCAAAGGACCACATATTGTATGATTCTATTTGTATGGAATTTATATGAAGATGGGGTCCAGAATAAGCCAATGTATAGAGAAAGATTAGCAGTTGCTAGGGGCTAAGGAGAGAGGAAAAGTGGAGAGTACATACAGGCTTTCTTTTTGGGGTAGTGAAAATGTGCTAAAATTGATTGTGGTGATCATATCACTCCATGTTTATGCTAAAAGGCATTGATTTTGTAAACTTTAAATGGCTAAAATATATAGTATGTGCATTTTATATCAATTAAACTGTTTAAAAGACCCCAACCTTCTTATGGCCTGTCTTTCCAGTACACTAAGTCTTTTAAAAAATTTTATTTTATTTAAAAAAATACATGATAAAAGGATGGCAGTAAAATTTCACTTGGTAAACTTTGTGAATGGAGTGATTAACTTTTTTTGTGCAATGTTTTTGAAAAGCCACTTATCAAAATGAAAAGTAATCAAGATTGACACTGTGGCAAATCTTCAGTTAATATATTAACAGACCAAAGACAATGAAGTCATCTGTTACTGAAATTATATTAGACACTTTCATTGGAACACTTGGTTACCATGGGGAAAAAAAGCAATATAAAGGGATTCTTGCAGCTGACGAAGGTTTCTGCTATGGGACATTCCAAAGTAAAGTGTTGTAGTAAGTCAGAAAGTGAGGATCACAATTCTTTTCGGAACATTAGGGCTTTGGGCTGCCCTATATTTAACACCCCATTGGTTTGATAGTCTTTGAATTCATGATGATGTCTCTCTGGCCCAAGCGTGTTTGTTTTCTTCCATTCCCATTTCCTTATAATCCCACTTATCTTTCTCTTTCTGCTTCATTTTTATGTCTATAGCATGTTTAAAATGTATTATTAAATAATTTATATCTGACAGGAAAATAAGCTTGTTCACTGATAGAGAAAAATTTAAATAAACCAAAAGTTTTACATTAAGTAGGATGTCTTCAGTAGCCAAAATTTTCAGTTACCTCACACTAAGCCAGAAGCATTTTTGTTTGCTCTTTAAATTTTGTTGGAAATCTTTCTGAAAAGTGTCACTTTGCCTCCCTGCCCATGAAAATAAATTGTGCATTTAAATTATCAGTGACGGTTGGAAGGCTCTGCAGTTCCCAGATTTCTTATTGTCGACAAATATTTACTGGTTGGTTACTCTGTAAGATTCTCATTGAATAGGGACGGTTGTGCTAAAGATGATATAAGATAGTGGGCTGAGTGTATCCTGTGTCCAGAATATCTTACTTGAAGATTTCAGTTAGAGTTTATTTTATATATATTCTAGCATTAAAATATATTCCATTGCTCTCCCTCTTGACCTATATTTTCTCACCAGAAACTATAAAACTGTTTTTTCCTTAAAAGTGAAAGATTTGACTTGGCTCTTTGAAGATGCTATAAATCCTCTTGCCTATTTTAAAGCAAAGTATTATTCATGATGCTTGTTAAAGGACAACTTGTAAGGCAGACTTTATTCAGGGGGAATATTGTGATAGGCATAGTGGTCCCTACATAATAGGGTTTTGCAGTGGAAGAGAAACATTGGGCTCAACTCCAAATACAACAAGGGAAAGTGGGAATTTATAGCCAAGGAGAGAGGTTGGGGGTCAGTAAATGGAAAATTACTAAGAGAAAATATCAGGGGTAAGGGGTGTCCCGGCTAAACCAACCTAACAGGATTCTTGCTGAAGGTAGGCCGGGGTGATCAGACATTGCCTGGGGGGTGGTGGAGGGGGAGGAAACAATTAGATATGAAATGTGATCAGACATTAAGGGTGGGGGTTCTTGCCAAACTGACTTAGTAGGATTCTTGCTAAAATTGGGCCTTCGAGAGGCATGCACACAGACAGGGTCTAGTCAGACTTAAAAGAACTGGCCTATAATTTGGTCAAAGAGAGAATGTTTGTCAGTATATTCATGGGGCTAATGAGGTGGTGGAAGGGTTCCTGTCAGCAGAAGAGACAAGACCACTGAGAGGATGAACTTCAAGGTAGAGAGGTTCGTGGTTCAGTACTGACTTGTTATTGCAACGTGGAAAATTATTTCATAAGGGAGAGACATTAGGAATCTGCATGCATTGCATAGTTGGTCTTGTTCCAATATGAGGCAACAATTCAGTCTCCTCTTGACTCTTTTTGAAGATTTTGTATATAAACAGATCATCCATTAATTAATCAAGTTTTAGTCATTTAGGTGGTCACTGAGGTCAAGAAAAAGTATTAAGACTCGAGTTATTGCCCTCATGCAGCTTCCAGTCAGGGTGAGAAGACTTCCAGAAGAAAACACATCAATTGCTTGTTGATATGAGTTTCAGAAGGGAGGGACACTGTCACAGGTATGGGACACTTGTCTCTATGCATTCCCCCTACTAAGCATGGTCCTCTTCAAAATTGGCAAAGTATATCAAGTTACCTACCTACCTCCCTACTTTAAACCCTTCAGTACTTTCTCACCAATTTAGGATAAAGAACAAGGCCTTCAAGGTTCTGAAGGAGCTGCCCTCTGTCACTCTCTCCAGACAGTGTTTTATATCCTCTCTTACTTCATTTTCCATGTGAATGTTTATTGAGCTTTTCTGGGTTTTCATATGGATTTATACCAAGCTGTCTCTAAGGGAGCTCATGACATCGTGGCAGCTCACAGGGATGCCAAAGGCTTAATACATGCTTGGATTTTATGGAGGTGGGGACTGTCATTGGAGCTGTGCTTAATCACAATGTCTCCTTTCAGTTCATAATGCCCTGGGTGATGTGTAAACATTCCTGCATTTAAAGGTCATGCCTTGCTAGGTCACCAGGTCAGTTGATAAAGCTGGGGTGTTAGGAACTGGCTGCAAGCTTATTGAAAGGTTTGATGACATTTTCCTTCTTTGCCCTTAGTGTTTCTTATCAACAAATAGTCCCCATATTACAGTGAATAAAGATGCAGAGATAGACATCTGTCCCAGTTGTGTCATTTGGGAGTATGTGTTCCAAAAGAGGTCTCACTGTAGAATGAAGAAGGCCCTTATTACTTAGTAGAAAGCCGACTCTAATTAATTTCTTTGATCTTTGCTGTCTACGACTACTCCAGCATGCCATGCACATTACTCATAGAGATATATTTGTTCCACACACCTGTGTCTCAGTAACATCCTTCTAAGAAACAACTCTGTGAATATGTATGGCTTTTGCTGTGAGGTTAGCCATAGCCCCCATCTTTGCAGTCCTTTATTTAAACAGATAAGCATTTAATATGGACACATCTTTGCTGCCCAGGGATGCTGTCTGTGGAGAGTGCTTGCTGCTTTGAAAAACGTTTTCCAAATAAGACTATTGTATATCTGTCAGGGATGAGAGCAGGCATTTATTTTAGGGGCAGACAGAGCACTCAACCTGGATCTTGGCAAATCCCTGGGGTCACCCAGGGGATAGTACTTGGTGATGATAACACTGAACCACAAATCTTGACTTAACTGGATAATTTCTTAGGGAATTCAATTCTCCGCTGTCATTACAAGACCTTTGTCTCTCTTTCCTGTTGTGGATACTCTTAATTCTCTCTTCCTCTGTGAAATCTACAATTTCAGGTTGTTTTTTCTAAAAGTTGTAATCATTTTTCTTATGCACATGCGTTTTCACCCATGGAGAGAAAGAAGAAAACAAATTCTTGGAGCCAAATCCAATGGCTATTGTTCGTCTTGGTCAATGGGCTGCATAGTTATGAAGCCTCAGAGCTATGTTTACAAGCATCATTTACTTCACTGACTACTTTATACCCTGTAATGTCTTCATATTTTTATGATGATCGTATTTTGGGGCACATGGTAGTCAAGAGGTTGCTTATTTTCCAATTCATGTGTTTGTTCACCTGAAAAACTTAAGAAAGGGTTACAATAAAATGGCATTTAGTTTTAACTTAATGAATTGGATTTACGGAAAAGAGTAAGATTATATCATATGGAGCTCACCTGGGAAATCAGAATGAATTAGTGCCTTAACGATAATATAATCCTCTGGAAATTAAAAGAGTCGAGAAGGCACATGTTATTTTATTATAGGCAAAGGACATTTAGAAGTAGCCTAGATATTACTAAAGCAATTCTCAAAAAACCTTATTGAGAGAACCTTAATCTTCATGAATTATAATACATTACACATAGAAAAAACACATTTCTTTGGTGGCACACCCATTAAGTATTTATTATTGTCAGGTTTATGTTTTTGTAAGAAATGTTGTCCTGGTTCTTTGGCTCCTGGCTTGGAAGAATTGCAAGCAGGGCTGGTGCAATGGAGTGAACACAGACAGGAAGCATTTTCATACAAATTTCATTGTAGAAAAGAAGGAACAAAGAAGAAAGCTACACAATTGTAGAAAAGAAGGAAGCTACACAAAGTAAAAATACATTTCAAAGAGAAGAACGGGGGTCAGTCTCCACAGTGGAGAAAGATGTTAAGGACTCCCAGGTGGTTATTGGCTGGGTTGGGGTAGGGCTTACAGATGTGGGATGTTACCAGATGATTTACATATATGATTGACAGGTGTTCATATGACAAAGTTGCAGCCTCCAAGGTGTGTATGCCTTAAAACCTCAAGTTCCTACTCTGTGGTTGTTAGCTGTGTTTTCCTGCAGTCTCTTCCCCTGAGTGGTTTCTGGCTTTTCCTCACCAAGGAACCACCCTTCTGGCCTGTATCTGCCACCTGCAGATTTGATCGCTGCCAAACATTTACACTGTGCTTTTTACCCACATGCTTGATCTTGCAAATTCTCTTAGCCCAGGCTTACAGACATAGCAAAATGTTAATATAAAATAAAAAAACAATACACATCTATTAACCAGGTAACTTGTGGCTGACTATCCCCCAATCTTGTAAGATTCCCTAAAATATGTCTGAGGACTTGAAAAGTCTCCATTTTGGCCACTGGGGACTCTGTTTATGATCTTTTGAAGTTATTGACTAGTCTATTGTCATTTCACTTATCTGGTTCTTCTGAAATGGGTAAGTCACACACAGAATACTTAGAGACTTCATCAAGGACTGATGCCTGTTCTCCTTTCTCTGGAATGTCTGGATGTTTGGTAGTTACTACTGTTTTGGGGAGTTGATATTACCAGGTGGGGCGTGAACCATTATTTTCAGCTTCTCATGTAGACATATACTCTCTCTAGCCACTCTGGATGAACATGTCTCTTTTTTGTCTCAGAGACCAGTTGTTACCCATAGTTGATATATCCCATGAGCAACTTTATATATAGTTGCTCACTGGGTCATTTTAGTTACTACACAGAGTTTTCTAATTCCAACAAGTTATTAATAATTGTAATGGTCCTATTGCCCCTCCACCACCTATTGAGGAAACCTGCACATATTAGATGCATGATACATTTTTTGTTCATTGAAAAGGGTTTTTTGTCTAATGAGGGATTTAAGTGACTTGTAAATAAACACATGCTAATGTGGCTAGCTACATGCTAATATGAGACATCAAATGCTGCATTGGACAAGGAAGTTTATGATGGTGGCAGAGAGGGGTTAATTAGCTGCTCATGTTAAATTTTATTCTTAAAATCAACTTTAAAATTTTCTAAGGACATGCTTAGTTTTCAATACACTTATATCAACAATCGTATAAGACAGCACGTTTGAAAATGTCAATTATTAATTAAAATTTAAATCCAGACTAATAGGTATTGGATTGTAGAGCACTGCTGTTTCAAAACACTGTTATGTTTTGAAAATACTAAAGGCCATTTTATAATTGGCCTTGAGGGACTGTCTTGGTTTCATGCTCTAAACTGAAAGTATTACTTTTCCATGACCTGTTAAGCATCTGCCAACATCTTCTAGAAAAATACTTCAGCTCACAATAGTGATACTGCTGTGCAACAAGGAAGTGCCAGAATTATTTCCCTTTGGAATATATCATTTTTTTGATTCAATGTGAAGTCAGAGTCATTTCACTTTTACTGAGTTGTAAGTTTTTATACAATGACATTTTAAAATTTGTGTTAGTACACTGTAGTAGATGTTTCTCAATCTTCTTAGGTTTGTCCAAGATGTGAGAGACAGAATTTAAACCCAAATCCTCTGACCCCAGCTCTGGTGCTTTTCATATATTGCAGAGTAGTAGCCTTTTATATAGCAAGCAAAACCAGTTATTCTGCACTACGGCTATGTCTTTGCACAATTCTTGAGGATGAATCTTCATTGCTACTAAAATCTCTTTGAACCCATTTCACCCCTGGTTCATTACTTCTTTGCATCACTCCTTGAACATCTTAATTTTTGTATTTTAAAATCACATTCTCAAACCATCCATGCTAATCTGTACGCAATCAAAAGCATCATAAAAAACAATCCTGGGGTGCCGAGCAACATGGCTAACCAGAGACGCCAGCTGCCAGAGCATCTCAGTAGGAAAGAAAAGTTTTAGATGAAAGAGAAGAAACAAATAAACAAACAAGCATAGATTGGGTGTCATTCAGAGGGAAGGGTGCCATAACCTATAGGAGACTCCATGAGAAGAAGGTACAGAGTAGAACAAGGAGAAATAAGACATCAGCAGAGATCAACCCCCCAGAGGCTTGGAGTCCAGCAAAAAGAGTAGATGGAGGGGTGTGTTTCTCCCACCCTCACATCTCTGATAGTCAGCAGGATTCTGAGCTGCTGGAGAGACTTTCTGCCCCCTTGAGTCCAAAAGCAGCTGCTACCAGTGAACTGGGGGCTTCTTTGGACAAAGTACTAGGCTCCCAGCCTCCCTGGGGCATTTCCTGTTACCACATACCTGAACTGAGATGGCAGGTACCATATTCCTTCTCTACCCACCATGCACCTTTGTCCTCCCCAGGGGGGTTCAGCCCCTCAGTTTTCATCTTGCTCATTCCCAGACAAAGATTTTCCAACTCCAGCCCAGACTGAGGGAGCCACAGGGGTCCAGTGGGTCCCAGGGGATCTGTGTAACCCCAGAGTCTGGTCATTCCAGGTGGGCTGCAATCCAGAGAGTGAGACAGAGATGACCAGAGTGCTAGCCATCCTCCATTTAGACTCTTCCTCCCTTTCCCCTCCCTCCCTCATGGCTGCTGAGAGAAACAATTAAGCCACCACTCTGAGGCTTTCACAGAGAGTGGGGCTCAAACCTTTCCTCTTAGGGTCCTCCAGGAGACTGAGGGGTACTCAGATTGTGAGCTCCCTGCTTGCCAGCCCTCCCTGGTGCTGCATGTCTGGTGGCTTGATCAGAGCAGGGCACACCCCAACACAGAGGGACATCAAATCTGCTTGAACACCCCATAGGCTACTTGAGACCAGCATGCTTCTCCCTGGCATGGTCAGATGTTGTTCTCCAGGGACCCAGGTGCAGGCCTACAGGCCATATCCCATACCTCCAGGACTCAATTATGTTGCTCCAGGGGCACAGAGGGGAGATTTGTGAACTAATCTTGGGAGGCAAGGGAAGCTGCATGGGCAGAATTGAGAGTGCAGTATGGTCCCAGCTGCAGTAAGCTCATGGAGCACCCCTTCCCCCATAGGAAGGCCATGCTCTCAGCCCAGGCTTGGTTCCTGGGTGGAGAAGCTCTCAGCCTGCAGCACAAATGTGAGGAAAATTAGCTAGTTTGAATTCTTACCTATTGACAGATGTTGGATAGAGACCATGGAGCAAGGGAGGGAAAAAAAGAACAAAATCTGCTCCTGACAGCCAGACTGTGAATCTCAGACAGCCCTGCCTCCATAAGCAGACTTTCTGGTTTGGTGGGGCCAATTCAGCCCTTCCCTGGTGGCTTTCCCCAGAAGCTAGGAGTAGACCTTTGATCTCTGCTGAAACAGCTACCCTGCCAGCTTTTGTGGAGCCTGATGGTAGGCTCACCCAACTAAGCCCTGCTCGGTCTCACGTACCCACCTGCCTCTGCTGTGGCAGAGAATAGGAATTCACCTGGAAGTTTCAGGGCACCACCCACCACTTGGGGCATTTGCTTGCTTCTCCTGAGGGACTAGAGCTGGTCACACATCCCAAAAACAACACTGCAGCTTGTTCCTTCTGGCAAGTGCCACCTACTGACAGTTAAGTCAATTTTCATAGCACTTTACAGAATTTATTGACTCAGTCATATTGGGTGGGGTTGATCCTCACCCACAAGCACCACCTGCAGTTTCAGAGATTAAACTGGGAGTGCCAGTACAATTCACACTGGTAAGAAGACCACAGGGCTGGGGAGAGAGAAAGGATTTCAAAGACCTCCATTGTCCTTTGCCAAAGAGAGACAGGAAATCTGTCCACTCACGTAGCTACCACTGCTACAGCCTACACAAAACTAACAACTAAGAAAACCACCACACTAAGGATATCTATAACCAAGGCATCCATACAGAACCTAGACCACCATCAAAGCACCCACAAGCAAAGCCAAATGTTCTTACCCAACATATGCTACATACATTCCTATGCGAGTGAGGGTGGGGGTAGGAAAAGCCCCATCTAAACAAAAGAAAATCCAAAAATAAGAAGCAACAACTGCTCCAGATAAGAAGGAATCATTGAAAGAATTCTGGACATATGAAAAATCAGAGTGAAAGGATACTCCCAAAAGGGAACACTACCTCTCTAGCAATGGATACCAGCCAAAATGAAAATATTGAAATGACAGAAGAATTCCAAATATGGATTTTAAGGAAGGTCAACAAAATCCAAGAGAAAATGGAAAGCCAACTCAAAACAAACAAACAAACAAACTCCCCCCCCAAAAAAAATAATTTAGGAAATGAATGAAAAATTTACTAAAGAGATCAACATATTAAAGAAAAAACAAATGGAACCTCTGAAAATGAAAAATGCATTTAAGGAAATACAAAACATAGTGGGAACTTGTAAGAATAGGCTAGATCAGGCAGAAGAAAGAATCTCAAAGCTTGAAAACAACTCTTTTGAATTAATTCAATTAGTCAAAAATAAAGAACAGAGAATTAAGAAGAGTGAACAAAGCCTACACAAAATATGGGATTATGTGCAATGGCCAAATATAAGAATCAAAAGCATCCTTGAAGGTGAAGAAGAAAATACACAAGGGCTACAAAACCTATTTGAGGGAATAATTGAGGAAAACTCCCTGGTCTTGCTAGAGATTTAGACATCTAAGTATAAGAAGCTCAATGAACACCTGGGAGATTCATCACAAAACAGCAATCACCAAGACACATAGTCATCACACTGGTGGAATTCAACATGTTGGAGGAAATCCTGAGAACTGTAAGGCAAAAACATCAACTAACTTACATAGGAAAACCCATCAGGCTAACTGCAGACTTCTCAATGGTGACCTTACAAGCCAAAATGGGTTGGGGCCCCATCTTCAGTCTTCTTAAATAGAACAAGTGCCAGCCTAGAATTTTGTATTCTGCAATACTAAGTTTCATACATGAAGGAGAAATCAAGACTTTTCCAGACAAGGAAACACTAGGGAATTTGTCAAGATAAGACTTGCCCTGCATGAAATACTCAGAACTGCATTATACATGGATGAGCACAAGAGTCACCCACCAGTGTAAAACCATCCAAAAGCTAAAGCTCAGAGCTCATATAAAATAATAGCCCTAGAGGTAAAAGAAAGCAATAAGGTACTACCCAACAGGATGAACAGAACAGTATCCTACATATCAATTCTATCAATCAATATGAATGGTTTGAATTCCCCATTCAAGAGACATATCCTGGCTAAATGGATAAAAAATATTAAAGCCAGTATCTGCTGTCTCCAGGAAATACATCTAACCCAAAAGAATGCATACAGACTCAAGGTGAAGTGATGGAAAAAAAATGTTCCATGCAAATGGGAACCACAAGAAAGCAGATGTAGCCATTATCTTATCAGATAATATTGACTTTAAATCAACAATAATAAAGAAAGACAAAGATGGTCATTATATAATGGTAAAGGAAACAATTCAACAAGAAGACATTACATCCTAAATATTTATGCATCTAATACAGGAGTGTCCAGATTCATAAAGCAAACATTACTAGATCTAAGCAAAGAGGTAAACAGCAACATTATAATTGCTGGGGAATTTAACACCCTGGTGATGGACAGATCATCCAAGCAGAAAATAAATAAAAGAAACACTGAACTTAAACAGGACTCTAGAACAAATGGGCCTCATAGACAATTACAGAACACTTTACCCCAAAACTACTAAATATACATTCTTCTCAATAGCACATGGGACGTTCTTTAAGATTGATCATACTTTAGGCCAAAAAACATGGATGAACAAGTTCAAAAAATAGAAATCATACTATGTATCTTTTCAGACCACAGTGGAATAAAACTAGAAATCAACTCCAAGAGAAACACTGAATTCTACAAAAAGTCATGGAAATTAAATAACCTGCTACTGAATGATTATTGGGTCTACAATGACATTAAGATGGAATTCAAAAGATTCCTTGAACTAAATGACAAAGGGGACACAAGCTATCAAAATCTATGGGATTCAGCAAATGCAGTCCTAAGGGGAAATTTTATAGCTTAAATGCCTACATCAAAAAGACAGAAAGATCACAAATTGACAATCTAATGACACGTCTCAAGCAACTAGAAAAGGAAGAGCAAACTAACCCCAAAGCCAGCAGAATAAAGAAATAACTAATGTCAGAACAGAAATAAATGAAATCAAAAATAATAAAATAATACAGAAGATCAATAAAAGAAAAAGTTGGTTCTTTGAAAAGATAAACAAAATTGATAAACCTCTTGCTAGATTAACCAGGAAGAGAAGAGAACAGACCCAAATAAGCTCAATCAGAAATGAAAAAGATATTACAACTGATACCAAAGAAATATAATATAATTTGTGAATACTATGAAAATCTCCATGCACATAAACTCAAAAACATAGAGGAAATGGATAAATTCCTAGAAACACACAACCTCCCAAGAATCAATCAGGAAGAAATAGAATCTCTGACCAGACCAATAATGAACAATGAGATTGAAGCAGCAACAGAAAATCTTCCAACAAAGAAAAACCCCGGACCAGATGGGTTCATAGCCAAATTTTATCAGACCTACAAAGAAGAGTTGGCACCCATATTTCAGAAATATTCCATAACCTCGAGAAGGAGGGATCCTCCCCAGCTCATTCTACCATGCCAGTATCACCTTGATACCAAAGCCAGGAAAGGACACAACAAGAAAAGAAACCAATATCTCTTATGAATATGGATGCAAAACACCTCAATACAATGCTAGCAAATGGAATTCAACAGCACATCAAAAAAATAATCCTCCATGACCAAGTGGGCTTAATCCCAGGGAAGGAATGATCATTCAACATATGTAAATCAATAAGTGTGATTCAACACATAAACAGAAACAAAAACAAAGATCATATAATCATCTCAATAGATGCAGAAAAAGCATTTGACAAAATTCAGCACCACTTCATGACAAAGACTCTCAACAAACTTGGCATAGAAGGAAGGTATCTCAAAATTATAAAACCTATGTATGAACAAATCCAGAGCCAGCATCATACTGATTGGGAAAAAGTTGAAAGCATTCCCACCATGAACTGCAACAAGACAAGGGTGCCTATTGTCACCACTCCTATTCAACATAGTGCTGGAAGTCCTAGCCAGAGCAATTGGGCAAGAGAAGGAAATTAAAGGTATCCAAATGAGAAAAGAAGAGGTCAAAATATTGCTCTTTGCTGATGATATGATCTTATATGTAGAAAACTCCAAATATTCTACCAAGAGACTCCTTGAATTGATAAATAAATTCAGCAAATTCTCAGGTTTCATAATCAATGTGCACAAATCTAGCATTCCTATACATCAACAATAGTCAAGGTGAAAATCAAATCAAAGACTCAATACAATTCACAATATCTAAAAAGAAAATGAAATACCTAGGAATATACTTAACCAAGAAGGTGAAAGATCTCTACAAAGAGAACTAACAAACACTGAGGAAAGAGATCACAGATGAGACAAACAAATGGAAATACATATCTTGCTCATGGGTCAGCAGAATCAACATTGTTAAGATGTCCATACTACCCAAAGGGATTTACAGATTCCATGCAATCTCCATCAAAATACCAACATCATATTTCACAGATCTAGAAAAAATAACTTTATGCTTCATTTGGAACCACAAAAAATAAAAATTAAAAACCAGAATCCTTGGCTAGTCACCCTCTATGATGAAGCCAATGCTCACACTGAAGAACTGATAAGCTAAGAAGGAAATTCAGTGAGTGAGCAGATCAGAAATTTCTTATCAATGGGAAGAACTATCGTATCATAGTAGCTGAGAGCACAAGATCTGGAGTCAAAAATAGCTTGATTTGAAGTTCCTCTATTTTCTCTGAGGTCAATTTCCCCATCTGTAAAATACATACAATAATAGTATCTTCCTCTTAGGGCTATGGTGAGGAGTAATTGATATGCATACAATTTATACTTCATGGCACATAGGAAGTATGAGCTCTGATACTGTCATTACCATTATCACTTTTGTACTCTGTTAATGCTCTATTAATCATTCAAAAAAATCATTGAAAGCATATACACTACACCTTCCACTGGTATAATAGCAGGATCTCTGTATCCTGGAACAGGAGTTTTCCTTCTCCTACTTTCACAGAATAGTTTTATGGATCTTGCTCTTTATACCCCTGGATCATGGAGTGACAACCAAATGGGGTGGAAAAGACTGTTTACTTAGGTACTTAACTTTGGTGATACAGAATGAAAGTTAAAAAGAGTTTCTTTTTCACTATTAGCTTTAGGAAATAAATAAAAAGAAAAAACCTCATGCATGTCCCTATCATTGGTTGTATGACTCAAGGCTTGCAATAAATGATGTAATCTTGCCCAGGTCAAGCCCAGAGGACTATCATTTTAAAATGGCTAAAACAAGAAAACACTAAAGGAGCATTTTTCTTTTAGTCAACAGTTGAATGCTCTAAGAGCCATTTGTCATAGTGTATAACTTAATATATTTACTTTCCCAATAACTAAACTCAGAAGTATTTTCACTACTATATAATTACATAATCAGTGTTATATTTCTATCATGGCTTTTGTAGTATGCACTAAGCACATAGTAGTGAACAAGATTAAAGTGATCCTTGACCTCATGAGAGTTATGTCTTGGGGATGGAAGAAGGGGGCTAGATACCACCTATTAAGCACTAGCTTGTAAAATATGATATTCTTTGTACAATGATTAGGGAAGAACAGAATACTATAAAAATACTTAATGAGAACATCTGACCTTTTTAGGACTTTGACTTGGGAGAGGCTTCTTGGAGGAATTCCTTAGGGATAAGTAGGAGTACACCAACCAAAGATGAAGAGGAAGAGAACTCTGTGTAGAGTAGGAAGCATGTATAAAATCCAAGGAGTAGGAAGCCATGTGGGTTAAGTAGAAAGGATTCCATTGTGGTTGTAGAATAGGGGGTGAGTGAGGGGGAGGCAATATCACAATGGAAAGATTTACATCTTAAGATGCACATGCTTAAGAGGCAGGAAGGAGCTTATAGTGAGAATTCCTTAAATCCCTCAGAGACAGAAGAATGGAATTGGGAAGGGGTAGACCAATGTGTATTTGAATCTTGACTTTGGACTTGCTTGATCTCCCTGACCCTATGTTTAGTCCTTTGTAAGGTGGAAAGAGTCATATGTACCCCACTATGATGGGTATAAAGTGAAATCAATAATATACCCAAATGGTCAGGTATAATCCTGTTACAAAGTTGGTACTCTTGAAATGTCAACATATGTATATAGAAGCAAACACACACACAGTTGCTAGAAGAATATGAATGTTTAACCTGTTATTTCTTTATAAGAAAACGATGTTTGTTGTAATTCATGCATATTATGTATGTGCATTTGTACATAAAGAATCATTGGTTTAGTCTGGGTTAAAGGTGTCGGTCTTTGGTATAGAAGAAAGGTATTTTCTCTCTCCCTGAAGTGAGAGAACATTAAGTGATTATCTTTTGAAGAATGGGTCTGTATTAGTTTCCTATTGCTGATATAACAAATGACCACAAACTTTATGGCTTGAAACAACACAGATTTACAGTCTTACAGTTCTAGAAGTTAGAAGTCTGAAATGGACTTCCTTGGGCTACAATTAAGGTGTCAGTATGGCTGTGTTCCTTTTGGAGGTGACAGGTTGGGGGTCTTTGGAAGCAGCTGCTGAGACAGACTTGGTACACAGTATATTTATTAGAGATCAACACTTGTGAAGGAAGGGAGGAGAAGTGATCTGGGTGGAGGGAGAAATCAAAGGGTGAAACAGGCCTCACCAAATTCCAGACCAACGGGTGGGGCTCTAGAGCCAACACTTCTTGTTAAAGTGACTTGTGCCAAGGCCCAACTGACAGAATCTGGGTGTGGTCTTCTGTAGGATGGGTGTGACCCTGGGCAAGGCAGCTCTCTGCAGCAGAGGCATAACCTGAAGGAGCTAACCTTTGGGAGCCTTTATCTGATCACACTCCCCAGAGTTGGGCAGCAAATCTGTCCTGGAAGGGGGTTCTGGGCAGTGCATCTCTGTGTATCCACCATATGCACTTGCTATGTGCCAAGAACTTCTCTAACTTTTCTAGGCACTACTGAATATATCAAGGAAAAAAAGAGATGAAAATCACTGCCCTTATGCACTTTATATTATAGTGGGGGAGACAGATAATAAAGAAATAAGTAAAATATTTAATATGTAGATGGTGACAAGCACTATGGAGAAGAATAAAGCAAGTAAGGGGGGTGTAGAAAGTGTTGGGGAAGGATTATAATTTTTGGAGGTGACACTTGAGTAAAGACCCAAAAGTGATGAGGGAGGGAGCCCTGTGAATATCTGTGAAGAATCTCTGAGCAGAGGGAAGCATAAGTTTCAAAGTCCCTGCAGTAGAAGAAGCAAAGAGGCCAGTGTGGCTGGGGCAAAGGGATTGAGAGAGAGAGAGAGGCTTTGAAAACAGAGGGGAAATGGGTGGGGGTGGAGCAAGATGATATATGTAGGGCCTTGGGAGCTATTCTGATTATTTTGGCTTTATTTGAGATAAGAAACAAAGCCATTGGGTAGTTTTGAGTAGAAGACTGATATGTAATTTGCAATTATTTTTTTAAAACATGTCAGTGGTGCTCAATGTCCTGTTACCATGAAGAAAAAAGAAAAAAAGAAAAAAATGCTGAGTCATCCACCCTGAGATACCCTGAAAAGGTTACCTGGAAATACCTGGGGATGGTATCAAGCCCTCACACTCATTTAGGGAGTTAGAGAACCCAAGAAGGACCACAGAATTGCTGAGCAACAATGAACAAAACCAAGGAGCTGATGAGGTGAGCTAAAGATCAGGACTCCCAGTAAGTATAATACAAAGAAAAGTTAATTCTGAGTTAATTAATGTGCATTTAACTCCTGAGGGGAATAGAAATATGCCTGTGTCAGAAGCCTAGGTACTTCTGAGTTTTTCAATTTTGGTTCTTTGCCTGATTTGTTGTTGTGCAGTGTGTCTATTTATATCTACAACTGACAGCCATAAAAATTGAGTTGATAATTTACTAATCAGAAAAGGCCTGTAGATCTTTCTCATGTGTGGAATGGTTACCTTCGATGGCTACCATTTTTGAGTAACTATATTTATGTTACTTCACTTTCTTTAGTGTGTGAAGTGATATATGCCACTATTTTTCAGTTTTATTGATCTAATCTTCATTCAACAGACACTTAAGGAAGCTGCTAAGTTCTAGGCATTTGGATATATGCTGGTGGCACAAAAATGCACAGAGAATTTGGCATTTGTAGGCAAAGAGCTTGTGGTTCTCAAGTGGGATTCTGAGTCAGCTACGTAAACATCACCTGGAACTTGTTAGAAACACACATTTTTACGTCCCACCCCAGATCTACTTAATTAGATATTCTGGGAGTGAGGCCTAGCAATCTTATTTTAAGAGGCCTTCCAGGTGATCGTGAGGAGTGCTAAAACTTGGGAACACTGATCTAGAGAGGAGGAAACTAAAGATTGTAACACAGTGATGTACCATAAGGAAGCCTTGGGTACTGGGTGAGCTCAGAGGAGGTAGCTCTAACTTGATGCCAACGTGGACCACCTCGACAATAGGCTTCCCAAGAGGAGCCTTAAAAACAATAGGGTTTAACTTGGCAGACAAGACTTAAAGGGCCCTACAGGCACAGGAGCTAGCCCAGCTGTGGAGGCCAAAGACCACACTGCACATAGCCCCCTGTGGCTGTAGGGTTGGTGCCTGGTGGCCTATCAGGATGAAGATGGTGAAGTAGGCAGATAGTTAGACCTTCAAGTACCCCCTTTAAATAACTCTTCTGGCTTTACATCCTCAAAAAAGATTCTGGATGAACTCTTGGTGAGGAAACTGGAGGAAATACATACAGTGGAAGAGGATCAGAATCAGAGTCAAGTGCTCTGTCCTCAGATCTCAAATTCCTGCCATCATGGTGATGGCTCCTGTTTAAAGCAGAGGGACTTTTGTATTCAGATACTTTCTGGAAGGTTCTCCCTGAGAAGCAACAAAAAGGAGGTCTTGTCCTTCTGGCTTCCTGAGGTGATGCTGATGTTCTTCTCCAGAGCTGATTCCTTAGGGGGTGATGGTGCATCTGCGCCTGCTGAGGAAGCTCCTGTTTATGACATGCCGATTCCTTCTCAGCCCCCTCCCTGCCAAGGCTGCTTTCTCAGCAGTAGCTCTTGAAGTCTTTTCTTGCCTTTTCAGTCTGCCATACCTTTATTACTATAATTCCGTGTACTACTCCTTGCTGTTTGTCTGCCATTAGGTAAGCATTCTGTAGCTAAATTACAGTACTTGGAGAATGAAGTTTTTCCAATATGTTGCCCCTATGCTGTGATAACTTCTCTAACTTGAGGTAAAGTAAAAAATCGATTTTGAGATCTCGATGTTAAATAAATTACAAGCTTCCAAATGGTCTAACCTTGCATTTTCTGCCTGACATTTAAGTTACTTGTTTACCAATTTTTTTTCCCTAAAAGATTTTTTTTTTTTTACTTTTTTCTCTATGGGCCTTTTATTGTAGCCTTGAAGAGATTTCATTGAAAGGAATGTATTGTTTTTGCATGTGATATTTCAATTGTGAGATTTCAAAGTGGATTTGTTAGGCTTTTAGGCTCCAAATTTATAGGACTCAGATTCTGAGATGTTTAAGTGGAATTGTTTGTTTGCTTTATTCTCTGCAGCCTCTAGCAGGTGCTTGTAATCAGAGTGGCTAACTCCCACAGCTAGGTATTGAGGGTTTCATTTCCGAGGCAAGAGAGAATTCTGGATTGACTCTCAGCTGCATTTCAGTGGCATTCTTCCCTTTTGTTGGTGCACCAAGTTTATGAGAGAGAGCAGTGGCATATACCAACAATATTAAAAGCTGTCAACAATAAGACATTCCCATTAAATGTACTCACTCCTCATTGGAACAGTCTGAAGTCACGCACTATGATTTTTTCAGAGTGCTATTGACTTCAATGTATTCACAACTTTTCCTTTCTTGTAAAACTCAATCTGATTGACTTCTGGAATGGTGGTATAAGCAGCACAGTTGACCCTTTTTCCAGTGAAACAACCATTTCAGTGTTGAAAATGATTTTTAAAAATTACAAATCTTTGGAAATTTTCCTAAAGATATAAAGAAAATGTATAGACATTGAAAAATATACTAAGCCTTGGTAAAAACAATGAGATTCTGTGACATTTGAACTATAATCTTCTCCCTCTACTCCTTCCCTCCCCACCTCAGTGTGATAGAAACTCTACTCCAGGCATGTGCAGGCAAGAAGATGAGTCTCTCTCTTCCATAGCTCCTAGTCTAGAGCTACTGTTTTACTCCAGGAGGGCCTGCCACTGGCATTTCTCATCCCCTGTCTCTCCATCTTTGTGTTTCAGAAGCTCCATCCTAGGCAGGTGCTGCCAAGAACCTTTCCCCCACCCAGTGCTTACTCCTTTGGTAGGAGCTCTACATAGGCATGACAGGCCAAGAATCCTGGGCCCTGAAGCACCCACCCCATCTTTCTTATGGGGTAGGAGTTCCACTCCAGTAGAGCAAGGTGACACCAGGGGCTACCATCCTTGCCCAAAGCCCTACTCATAGAGCAAGGGTGTCACTCTGGGAGAAGTAACCACTGTCCTCATGCCCAGCTCCATTGCATTGAAACAGAGCTTCTGCCCAATGAGATAGGCAGGCCATAAGAATGGAGAGCTCCACAGATGTCTCTAAGGGGACTTACTTTATTTGGAACAAAGACTGGGGAAGTTCATGCTTAGAGGTATTGTCAAAAACAACAAAGATCTTGGTGATGACCAATTAGTGGTGGTGCCCTTAGGCTGATCGCTTCATGATGCTCACATCATCAGGTTGGTAGATCCATGATACTCATATCAACAAGTAAAATGGTAGACTGACTAAAAGTTTAACAGAGAGAAAAAAAGATAGCTAAGAAGAGTCCTTCTGAGTCTGAGAAGCCTCAAAGACTGATAAAACTCTTCCCTTGAAAATGGGCCCTACCTTAATTGTATAAGTCAGTGGAGCAACTTATGCACCAGTGCATTGTCAAAAACAATAAAGAAATTGAGTAGCAATTAATATAGACTGATAGCTGGGTGTAATACAAAAATGGATACACTAGCTCAGATATCCAGGAAGACTCTGTGTCTGCCCAAGGCTGTACCCTCTGAGTAGTAATATCAGAGGTTGTACATTGTGGAGGAAACAGACTTCAATGAAATAGTCCACAAATAAAAAGCAAGAAAGAATACAATAACAATCCTTAGAAAGGGGGTAGTGGTGGTGGTGGTTTGGAATCCACAGTTTCTATATTATTTAAAAAGTTCAGTTATCTATAAAAATTAAGTGAGATATGCAATGAAATAGGTAAGTGTGACTCATATATAGGGGAGAAAAGCAGGTGATAGAAACTTGCCTGGAAGGAAGCCTAGATTTAGCAGACAAAGACTTCAAAGCAGAGATCATAAGTATGTTCAAAGAAATAAAGGAAAATATGCTTACAGATTGATAGAGTGAATTTTGGTTATGTCTTATTACATGTAAAGTATTAATAAAGAGATAAAATTATGAAAAAAGAACACAATGGAAGTCATGGAATTGAAAAATATGATAACTGAAATGAAAAATTTACTAGAAGGTCTCAACGGTGGATGTGAGCTGGTAGAAGAAATAATCAGAAACTTGAAGACAGATCAATAGAGATTATACAGTCTGAAGAACAAGGAGAAAAATAAAAGAAAAAAAAATAAACAGGACCTCAGAGAAACATGGGACAATATTAAGCACAACAAATATGCATAATGTGAGTTCCAGGAGGAGGATATAGAGAAAAGAGCAGAAAAATATTTAAATCATGTCTGAAAACTTTCCAAATCTGATGAAAAATATTAATCTATAAATCCAAGAAGCTCAAATCCAAGAAGCTCTACTCCTTGTAGAATGAATGCAAAGATATCAGTTGCCTGACACATCATAGTCAGATGGTGAAACCCAAAGTCACAAAGAAAATTTTGAAAGCAGGAAGAAAAAAAGACTCACTTATGAGGTATCTTAGTCTGTTTTGTGTTGCTATAACAGAATACCATAGACTGGGTAATTTATAAGGAATAGAAGTTTATTTGACTCATGGTTCCAGAGGCTGGGAAGTCCAAGATTGAGGGACCACATCTGGTGAAGGCCTTCCTGCTTCATTATAACATGATGGAAGGCATCACATGGTAAGAGATGGTTAGAGTGTGTGAAACAGGGAGAAAAATAGGGCTTACCATTGCAATGGCAATTAAATTTCAACAAGAGTTTTGGAGGGGACAGTCAAACCACAGCATGAGGGAACTTCAATAAGATAAACAGGTAACATCTCACGAGAAGCAATGAAGGCCAAAAGGCATTGGGATAACATAGTCAAGGTGCTTAAGGAAAACAAGTGCTAACTGCTGATTCTACATTCAGCAAAGTTGTTTTTCAAAAACGAAAGTCAAATAATGACATTCCATATGAACAAAAACTGAGAGAATTTATTGCTATCAGACTCATCTAAGAAGAAATACTAAAGGAAATTCTTCAGGCTGAAAGCAAGATTCAGATTCAGATTCAAATCCACAGAAAGAAGAAAAGAACACTGGTAAAGGTAATTTTGTAGGTAATTATAAAAGACTTTATAGCTGAATATTTCATCTTCCTTCTCTTAACTGATTTAATAAGAAATTGCATAATTAATATAGTTTATAGTTGTATTGTTAGGCCTATAATGTGTGGACATGTAATATATCTGAAAATAACAACATGGAGCTGGTGGGTGGAAACTAAGCTATCTTAGAATAAGGAAATGACATCAGATGGAAACTCAAATATACAAGAAGAAATAAAGAGAACTAGAAATAGCAAATAATAAGGTTAATATTACAAACTTTATAAATATATGCTTGCCCTCCTCTCAGCTTCATTAAAAGTCATAAAATTATAAAAAATAATAATTACAACAATGTCTTATTAGGCTTATAATATATATACATGTGATATGTATAACAATAATAGAACAAAAAGGGCGAGGAGGGATGGAGCTATATAACACTGAAGTTTCTCTATCTCACTTAAATTAAGTTAGTATAAAAGTTAAGATGCATTTTGAAAGTCTTAGTGCAACCACTAAGAAAATAATTCAAACACATATGACTTAAAAAATCATGAAGGAGAATTGTAACCCTCATACATTGCTGGTGGTATTATAAAATGATGGAAAACAGTTTGGCAATTTTTCCAAATATTAAACATAGAGTTGCCATATGGCTCAGCAATTTCACTCCTAGCTATTTACTCAAGAGAAAAAAAAAAAAACCGTTTACACAAAAACCCATACACAAATGTTCATGGAAGTATTATTCGTAATAGCTCAAAAGTTTAAGCAACCTAAATGCCCATTAAATAACCAATGAGTAAATAAAATCTGCTATTTTAATGTAGTAGAATATTATTTGACAATGAAAGGAACGAAGTACTGATACTTGCTATAACATGGATGAACCTTGAAAATAGTATGCTAATTGAAAGAAGCCAGACACAAAAAGACACATATTGTATAATTCCATTCATATTAAATGTCCACAATAGGTAACTGTATAGAGAAATAAAATAGTTTAATGGTTTTTGGGGGCTGAAAAGAGTAGAGAATGGAGACTAATGGGCATGGATTTCTTTCTTGAGTGTCAAAAATATTCTAATGTTAATAGTTTCACAACTCAGAACATACTAAAAACCACTGCATTGTACACTTTAAAAAATTAACTGTATGGTGTGTGAATTACATCTTAATAGAGCTTTTAAAAAATCATCACAAATTGTGCTTTGTACTTTTTATAAAGCAATGAGTATAAATTAGCGCCATTCAATGCCAAAATTCTCTGTCTTCCTGCTTGCTAGGAAGTACCTGGGTAGGTATGTGGATTATCTCCATTTTATCATTGAGGAAACTGAGGCTTAGACAAGTAAAGTGACCTGTCAATGTTCCCACAGATATTAATTAGGTAAAGAAACATCAATGGGAATACAGGTCTTCAGACTCCAGAAACTTTGTTTTTCCTAATGTCTCTCACAAAAACCTGTGGGCCTCATGGCTACCTTTTGTTGCCTTGGCCAAAAATCCCCCACAAAAACAACAAAAAATTAGTTTTATAAGTTAGCTTTATATAAACTAACTTTTTATCTAGAAATTAAACACTATGAACTTTTTGATACAATTATCTCCACTTTTTACTCTGTATATCTATGCAAACACATACATTTTTAACATAATTCACATCACACCATATATATAATGATTTAGCTTGTTTTAAAAATTTGATATTATCTCTTGAGTAATTCCCCATGGCATTGTTCTTCAGAAACATAATTTAATAACAGTCTAATATTTACTCTTATGTACACATCATAATTTATTTAGTGTTCTCACTGTTGGACATTTAAATGAATTCAAGTTTTTCACTCTAAGAAAAGTTCGATCGGTAGCGGGAGCGGAGAGCGGACCCCAGAGAGCCCTGTGCAGCCCCACCGCCGCCGCCGGCCTAGTTACCATCACACATCGGGAGGAGCCGCAGCTGCCGCAGCCGGCCCCAGTCACCATCACCGCAACCATGAGCAGCGAGGCCGAGACCCAACAGCCGCCCACCGCCCCCGCCCTCAGCGCTGCCGACACCAAGCCCGGCACCACGGGCAGCGGCGCAGGGAGCGGTGGCCTGGGCGGCCTCACATCGGCGGCGCCTGCCGGCGGGGACAAGAAGGTCATCGCAACGAAGGTTTTGGGGACAGTAAAATGGTTCAATGTAAGAAACGGATATGGTTTCATCAACAGGAATGGCACCAAAGAAGATGTATTTGTACACCA
>CM052436.1:139844204-139872406 GCA_028533085.1 Varecia variegata | reverse complement strand
AGAATTTTAGAAGGAAATGATGAGAAAACTCTTACAGACATTGGCCTGGGCAAAGAATTTATGAAGAAGACCCCCAAAACAATCACAGCAACAACAAAAATAAATCAATGGAACCTCATCAAATTAAAAAGCTTCTGCAAAGCCAAGGAAACTATCATTAAAACAAATAGCCTATAGAATGGGAGAAAATGTTTGCTTTCTACACATCCGATAAAGGGCTGATAACTAGAATCTATACAAAACTTAGGAAAGTCAACAAGAAAAAAATCACCCCATTAAAAAGTGTGCAAAGGACATGAAGAGAAACTTTGCAAAAGAAGACAGAATAATGGCCAGCAAACATACAAAAAATTGCTCAACATCTCTAATCATCAGGGAAATGCAAATAAAAACCACAATGAGGTATCACTTAACTCCAGTGAGAATGGCTTTTATCAAAAAGTCTCAAAACAATAAATGCTGGTGTGGATGTGGCGAGACAGGAACACTCAGATACTGCTGGTGGGACTGAAAACTAGTACAACCTCAGTGGAAAGTAGTATGGAGATACCTCAAAGAACTAAAAGTAGACCTACCATTTGATCCAACAATCCCACAACTAGGCATCTACCCAAAGGAAAAATGTCATTTTATAATAAAGACATCTGCACTCAAATGTTTATAGCAGCACAATTCACAATTGCACAGATGTGGAAACAAACCAAGTGCCCATCAAAACATGAATGGATTAATAAAACGTGGTGTGTGTGTGTGTGTGTGTGTGTGTATACATATATATATATATATATATATATCATGGAGTACCACTGAACCATAAAAAACAACGGTGAACTAGCACCTCTTGTATTATCCTGGCTGGAGGTAGAGTCCTTTCTTCGAAGTGAAGTATCACAAGAATGGAAAAACAAGCACCATGTGTACTCACCATCAAATTGGTACTATCTGATCAACACTTAGGTGTGCACAAGGAAGTAATATTCATTAGGTGCCGGGAAGGTGGGAGGGTGGTGGAGGGCATGGGCAAATTCACAAATAATTGGTGTGGAGCACACTGTCTTGGGGATGGGCATGCTTATAGCTCTGGCTGGGGTAGTGCAAAGGCAATATATGTAACCAAAATATTTGTACACCCATAATATTCTGAAATTGAAAAATAAAAAGAAATAAAATATATCTCACTGTTTCTTAAGCACTTGGAGTTTCTCCTGCAAATTAACTGTTTATGTATGGATTTTTGGTAATTTTTGGTTGAACCTTTTCTATTTCTTTTTTTATATAAAATTTTGAAGTTTTAAATATATATGATTAATTTTTATTAACATAATTATACATATAATTTATATTTCATTATAATGAGTAAATATTATATATGAATATATAGTTATATATATATATACATTCTGGATCTTTAGTTTGCAGGCAGGTGCTTTCTTGTGGGCAGAGGCTAAGAATTAAGTCACTTGTTACCATCTGCATGGTTTGAACACATATGTTCCCCCAACATTTATATGTTGGAATCTAAGACCCAATGTATTAAGAGGTGGGGCATTTATGAAGTGATTCAGTCACAAGGACTCTGCTTTCATGAATTGGATTAGTATCTTTATAAAAGGGCCCCAGGGAGCTCAATAAGCCCTTTTGTCCTTTCTGCTATGTGAGGATGCAGCAATGGGGTGTTTATCTTGGAAGGAGAGAGCAAGCCTTTACCAGACACCAAATCTACTGGTGCCTAGATCTTGCATTTCCCAGCCTACAGAACTGTGAGAAATGAATTTCTATTCCTTATACATTACCCAGTCTCAGGTATTTTGTTTTACAAAAGCCAGATTCTCAAATAGTGAGTACAACCCAGGTCTTGGTCTGAGACCAAGAGCTATCAAATAGGAATAAAGACAGAGTAGTTATGTGGTCTCCAACATGTGACTAGCAAAGGTTGCTGGCCAAATGTGGGAATCCACGGATGCTGGCCATATTTTATTCTATGTTAGTAATTGGAGATCTTATAGAAATATACTGCTTACCTCCAGATGGCAGGCTGTAAAGGTTGAAGTCTGCACCTCTTAGGAGTCCAAATTTTAGCCAACAGAAGGGCATGCCAGCCTATAACTACAGTGCATAATAGAAATGGTCTCCTGTGATATTTACAAAATGTTATGGAGGGTATAGAAGATCAAACACTAACAGCCTGGCATCAAAGAATCATAGTTAAGAATTTCATCTGATGTGTGAACTGAGTTATTGAAGGATGAGTAGAAATTTACCTAACAGTCAAGTACAGACAGGCTAGGTAGTTGGAATGGCCATTGTAAAAAGAAATATCAGAGCACATTTGGGGATTCTTGGTTTGGTGTTACCTAGAACAGGGGAAAGCAGGTATTGACTTTTGTGCCAGTTAATTTTAAATGGCGAGAATTTCCTGGGACATTGTGATAATTATAAGATCACTCTGCAGTCAATTGGAGAGAGGACCTGATTGATTGGTGATGTCTGCCATGAGTTATAGGAGTGGAGAGTGTCACTGGCGCTAAGTTTTTGTCATAGCTTTGATTTGACAGATAGGCATAAAACAGATTGTGAAGGGAATTTCTTGCCTTATTCTGAAGTTTTAACATTATCTGGGAGGTGAGAAAGCATTGTGGAAACATTTTGATGCAGATGAGACATGGTCAGAGTCACCCTTTGGAAAATAACTCTGGAAATAGTGTGGAAAGATGCCTATTTTTCTCATCTGTGCACCCCACTCCACCCCCACTGCCCTCACACTCATAGCCCTCTTACTTGTTAGATAAGTAAAGATTAATCATACCCTTTATAGTTTATGGTAAAATCACCTCTTAAAGAGTTCAGCTACTGTGAATTAGTTGCACTTGTTCAGCCTTGCTAATGGTTTAAATGTTAATGTACTTCCACACTAGCTGGGAATTATCTAGTTTCCCAAGCAGCCCTGACTGAGCCCCACTACTCTGCTACCCTGACCACTATGGCTTCTCCTGCCCAGGCCTTTTCCAAGTCAAACCACTAGTGGCATAAAGCCTGGAACAGCACAGGGTCTCCCCAGTGCTGTGCCCGAGGTCCTGAGGTTGTTGGGTTTTGTTTTTGTTTTTGTTTTTTTATGATGGTCTGAATCTTTTCTGAACCATTAGTACCTTTTATGCTTTTCTACACTATTAAAATATATCAAATATAACTTCTGTTTAAGGATAAATTTTAACCACTGTGGTTATCAGGCTTCAGAAAATTTGTATGATTCTCAAAAACACAAACCAAACCTATCTAAACAAGCCAAAATAAACCCCTTCATTTTGCGAGCTTTGGGATAGAGTTTGAGACTTCACTTTTAATTCTGTGTTCTTACAAAAAGAATTATTTATGGCCCCAGGAAGAGGATACTTTGGGGGAAATGGAGCACTAGGGCAATGATTCTTAGCTCTGTAATATTTATAAACATCACTTGGGGTGTGTGTTAAAGGTGCGGTTTCTGGATTCCTCTATTAGAAATCTGTGCATCTGAGATGGTGTCTAAGTAGGTGGTGGTGGTATTATTATATTTTAATAAACAGAGGCCCCAGGAGATTCTGTGGCAGGTGGTTCATGGACCACATTTTAAGAGCTACTATACTGAAGTGTGCCGAGTCTGCCTCAGTGATATTTAACAGCAGAATTCACACTTGTGACCATTCCACAACTGTGTAAGATATACAAGTGCTTTCTCCTTGGAGAGCAGAGGTAGGATTGGGTTAGTTAGGAAATATGACCACTGACTTTACAAAGGTGTTATTTACTTCAGCAAGGATTTGTTTTTCTATTATATTTAATTTTAAAAATGATCAAAATAATATGCATGCTTATATATAATCATGAGAACACATGATTACAAAATCAAATGGTATTAAGAAGCTCTGATGGAATTCAACAGTTCCCTAGACCACTGATGCCCCTTCCTCCCACTCTCTTCCCCACGCCTCTTCCCTCCCAGTTTCCGTCAGATGCACTTGTAATTGCAATGTTGTTAAGGCTGATAATAGTCACATTCTATGGTATAACCTCAATGAAGTCTTCTGCACGTTTTCTATAGATTGGCTCCAAATAAACAGCATTTTCATTATTATACCTGTGAGAAAATATTGTTCTCACAGAGCCAGGGAGAGTGTTATGCTGACAGTTCCATCTCTGTAGCCCCAGACACAGCCCTCAATGTGCTGTTCAAGGTAGAACATCCAGACGGAGGCTTCTTTCTCGGGAGGATCAATTGCCTTGAAGTTGTAAATCATTGCACAAATGCCTATAAAAGAAGGCTGGTAAATTAAAACTGTATACTACAGGGATAATCCTGAACAAAACCCACTTGTATCTTTCAACCTTCATGTTTTACTGTGTTCTAACAGCCAAGTTCACTCTGACCTCCAAGAAATAGGGTTTTTATTCTTTACACTAGAACTCTATCAAGAACTTATATAGTGATATATTAAGCCTTATATATGTTGAACTTATATATATATTAAACTATGTATGTTTAACATATATGGTCTACATATGTAACTATATATTGTCTCTTTATATGTGTAACTTTATTCTCTCTGTATTTGTATCACTATATATTGAGCTTATATATTAAGCCTTAGTGGGCTGCAAATTCTTTCTGTGGTGATTTCTGGTTCACTGGATGGTAATGAAGGTAAATTGTCATTTTTTTTCCTTTCATTTTGAAAAGGACATAATCACTTATCTCAATTTACTTGAGACTCATTTCAAAGATTAATATACTGAGTTTCATAGATAGGGTTGTGCTGTGGGGGAAACTTATTGCCTTCATTTGCCCTCTCCATTGTTCTCAATTCTACCCGTTCTTCAAGGTTGGTCTTAAATCCCACCTCCTCCGGCTAGTCTGCTTGGTTGCTCCCGTCTTTGGTGATGCCAGGGTTACACTGGCAAAGCACTTGCCATTGTATGTTCTATCAGCATGTTGAGGATGGCAGCAGTGTACCCATTTTAGCATGAAGAGACCAAGGCTTAGGGAGCCTAAAAGAGTTGCTCAAGTTTACACAGCAAGCAAGGGGCTAAGAATAAAACTCAGGTCTCCTGAATTTCATGCTTGCTGTTTTTTGCTGTGGCCTCCCAACCAGCTCTCCTTTGTTTTGTTTTTCCTGTATCATTCATTTAGCATGCAACATATTATACATATTTTTTCCCATATATGTACGCTCTGAGAGCAGTTACTATATCCTTGGCTTCCCAGAAATTCTATCCCTACAGCACCTGGTATGCAGTAGGTAGAGATTTAACAAATGTGGTCACAGGTTGCTAAAGACATCCTGACAGATTCCCACAGACCTTGGCAGTTGCCTAGAAGGAGGTTCTCCAGTCTCAAACCCTCCCCACACTGCAGACTCAGCTGTTCAACTGTTGGTTTCTCTGTTCTTCATAGACATTTCTAAATTAACATGTCCCAAACTAACTTAATGATTTTCGCCCTCAATCCTGCATTTCTACTTGTTTTCCAGTTGTTCAAGCCAAAGACTCATGAGTCTTTACTTTCCCTTATCCCGTGCATCCAGCTGATCTGCAAAGCCTCCTGTTTCTGACTCCAGAGTCAGTTGGAACCCACCCGCTTCCGTCCGTCCCCTCCCCGACACCTGCATAGTGGCAACCACGCCCAACCCCCCTGCCTGCGGCCCCGCCCTCCCCCAGCCTCCCTGCCACAGGGTAACTCGAGGGATCTTTTGGACTGATAACAAGACTCTATTTAGAACTCAGGAAAATCAGTAAGAAAAAAATCAAACAACCCTATCAAAAAGTGGGCAAAGGATATGAATAGAAATTTTTCAAAAGAAGATATAAGAATGACCAACAAACGTATGAAAAAATGCTCAACATCGCTAATCATCAGGGAAAGGCAAATCAAAACCACAATGAGATATCACTTAACTCCGGGGAGAATGGCCTTTATCAAAAAGTCCCAAAACAATACATGTTGTCGTGGATGCGGAGAGACAGGAACACTCAAACACTGCTGGTGGGACTGCAAACTAGTGCAACCTCTATGGAAAGCAATATGGAGATACTTTAAACAGATACAAGTAGACCTACCATTTGATCCAGCAATCCCATTATTGGGCATCTACCCAAAAGAACAAAAGACATTCTATAAAAAAAGACATCTGCACCCGAATGTTTATAGCAGCACAATTCACAATTGCAAAGATGTGGAAACAACTCAAATGCCCAACAATACATGAGTGGATTAGTAAAATGTGGTATTTGTATACCATGGAGTATTACTCAGCTATTAAGAAATAACGGTGATATAGAATCTCTTTTGTTCTTCTGGAGAGAGCTGGAACCCATTCTCTTAAGTGAAGTATCCCAAGAATGGAAAAATAAGCACCACATGTACTCACCAGCAAATTGGTTTCCCTGATCAACACCTAAATGCACATTTGGGAATAACACCAATTGTGTATTGGACAGAGGTGGGGTGCGGGGGGAGGGGATGGGTGTATACCTACATGAAGAGTGCGATGCGCATTGTCTTGTCTGGGGAATGGACACGCTTGAAGTTCTGACTGGGGGAGGTGGGGGGGCATGGGCAATATACATAACCTAAACTTTTCTACCCCCATAATAAGCTGAAATAAAAAAAAAAAGTACAAATCCCATCTTGTAATTCCCCACTTCACCATCTTCCAGCGGCTTCCCGAGACTCTTAGGACATTACCCCTATTCTTTGCCCCGTCCACAGGGCTCCGCAGGCGCCATTTCCTGTGACGCTCTTCCGCCTGGCCACGCACCACTCTGTCTTCCTGCGCTCTGGTGTATTGTTCTGTCCTTCGTTGCTCGAACAGGTAAAGCCGTTTCCACTTCAAGATTTCTCCGCAAGCTCTAGCACCTTCTCAAACATTCTTTATTCCGTTCTCCATATGCTGGCCTGCTCTTCTTCCTCTGTGTCCCAGCAAACATCCTACCTCTTGGAGAGGCCTCTTGTGACCACCCTCTAGGAAATAGTCACGCCTCCTTCCGGTTTCTTTCCTATCATATTGCCTTTATTTTCCTTATATCCATATACTCTGTGATCATTTTGTGCGCCCCCCCCCCCTCCTGCCCGGTTAGAACGTAAACTCTGTGAGGGCAGCGACGTTCTCTGGCGTGTTCGGTGCCACCCCAGGGAGCTGGCAAGCTGCCAGTGCCGCTGCAGGCTTCTTGGGTTGGTGGATGGGTGGAGAAAAGGAGGGAAGGAGGGGAGAACTGATGGAAAGAGTAACTGCCAAGAGAGATCCCAGGTAGCTGGCTCACAACCTGGTTAGAAAGCAGCAACTCCACGTGGAATCAGCATGCCATATAACTGGTCGATTTCAGCCCAGGCTCTTTCCCAGGAAGGACTGCTCAGACACACGCTTGACCCTGCCTGAAGGGTAAGGGTCTTGGAGGGGTGGCCCAGAGCAGGGCCACTTTGAGCCATCTGGGCTTCCTGGGAAAGAGCCTGGTCTGAAATCGACCAGTTATATGGCATGCTGATTCCACGTGGAGTTGCTGCTTTCTAACCAGGTTGTGAGCTTGTTTTCCTACCCGAGCCTCTGAGAAACATTCCCAAACACAAGCCGTCTCTTAAAATATTGGATTGGCATTCATCCATGTGGCATTTTTTTGGGATACCAGTGAATGCTCCATAAGCGCCTCCCCACCCCACCTGCCAATGACTGATATTGTCAGAACTCCTGAACACTTTTCAGGATGCAAATGTAACCCGGGAAAGGTAATAGCACCTTACCCCGTTAAAAGTCCCTGT
This sequence comes from Varecia variegata, assembly GCA_028533085.1. NCBI lineage: Eukaryota > Metazoa > Chordata > Mammalia > Primates > Lemuridae > Varecia > Varecia variegata. The sequence continues at coordinate 139,864,623 of CM052436.1, read as the reverse complement.
CTGTGCTCACATTTGCTCACTCTATGGGGGTCAGGTACAGCACGTGTACCTTTTGAGTGGGGAGGGAGCATAGAGAGTTCTTGGGCACCATGAGGCGAGGCCTGGCTAGGAGCAGAGGAGAAACCACAGGATGGTCCTTGCCATGGGGGGAAAGTCTGTTTGGGGAGGGGCAGTTACTCACGGAGAGGCACCAAGGGAAACCACTTGCTGTTTCTCCACAGAAGTACAGGGACATCCTTGCGTACACACGGTCAGGTGGCGGCTTTGCAGGGTCACCCTCTGGACCATCTGTCTGAAATAGCATCCAACGCACACCTTTCCTTGATCATGAAACAATAACACCAAATGAGGCTGGAATTTGATGAACACACGCGATGGTTCTGTTCCTTGAACTCTGTCAAACCATATGAGGAAAGCTCAGGAAAGACACCGGCACCCAGAAAATGGCCAGGAATTAGGGATCAAACATAGAAAGACCCTGGAGTTTACCCTCAATGCTAAAGTTTCTTCCAACCATTAGTGCCCCTCCAGTCACTGCATTTGTGGGCAGAAGTACTGTGCTCTCTCATGAGGGCAATTGGGATTTAACATTACTTAGCAATTTATAAATCACTCTCAACTTTATATCTGAAAAACTTTCTTCCTGTTCCTATTTTTTGTCAGGACTGTAATGATCATTTTTTTGCCTGGTGACTAACCTCCCGCCCCTTCCTGGTTTGTTCTGGCTCATTTGTAGACTGTGGTTCTTTTTCCCTCATGGCCTCAATTCTATCCTTTTCATTTTTCCATTGCTCTCATTTGCTATATTTCTGAGAACTCAGTGTGTAAAGTGTGTCTGGCAGAAGGATTGGCCTTTACCTATAAGAGGTCAACATGAACTGGAAATAGTGTTAAATTAGGAAAAATAATGGACGTGAAAAAGAATGAACCATTTCTGTCTTAATGAAATATTTGCAACCTTGCTTGTGTCAAAGTTAATTCTTACACAGTTCTAATTATACCAGACATTGTTGTACATATTAATTGTATAAGTGTTTATGCATTTCCACAGCTCTCTCTAGGTCTCAAGCTGACTTTTTTGGTCTGATTACCAGGTGTGACGTCGCAAAAAATAGATTGTAATCGTGGTTGATATTGATGGCACCTACAAAAATATTACATTAGTTTATTTTTTCAAGTTCATATGGAATCTATTCTGATTTTAAAAGGAAAATTGACCTTAAACTTTTTAAAAAGGCAACTTTTTCCCCCTTTAATTCTATTAAACTTTGTCATTTGTAGGGCGTGGTTATCAGAAGGAGGGAGTATGACATTGCTTGGATTCTTCTTTCCTCTTACTTTCATTCAGGTTACATTCCAGCTACTATAATTCATATATTTTCCATGGTGGAGGTAATAAAAATATTTCTCGAACTAAAAAAGGTCAGCATAAATATACGGAATAGGACAAACTGAATTTGAGATACAAAAATATATAGAAAGAGAACCAAGCAACTACTATATCAGTGCTTTCTGTTTTCTTAAAAAAAATTGCTTTCTGCTTTCCACCGCTTTGCTATCTTTATCATCTCCTCCTGCTATTTTCTCTGCTTCTAGGACTCCTTTTACTTTTCTTCCTGTAACTCATCCTCCATTATGTCAAAAATGTCTTTTCTGTCTTCATGGGAATGTACAAGAAAGCAACCTCAAATCCGCCTACATCAACATCTGCTTTTAAGTCATCCGTGTCCTGGTTTTGTTAGTACATCACTCCCACCTGCATTTAATGAGCACAAGTCCAGTTCTTCTTATACATCAAGAAGAAATCAGGCTAAGGGCAAAGACCGAGTCTTTTCACAGTAACGATGGCATGAAGATGTTTATTATTTTTGAAGACTAGTCAAGTGCAGTAGTAAGAAGGGGAAAAAAAGAAGAAGGAATTCCATCTGTAACTGACTGTGAATGATCAATTGAGATAACCCACCACCTTTGGACCAGCTGAAGGTGTTTAATACATGTTTCTAAGATGGTACATTTTTGCCTTCCACCCACAGTAATGATGAGCTCACCTTGACCTTAATTGCCACAATTAGTTTGATACAAGCCTAATCACAGTTCTCTGAAATAGAGCTGCTGGCAGGGGGAGTGGTGGTGGGCCCCTTGTGGATTACTTCTTGCTGCTGTTTGGCTAACCTGATTTTCTTTTCCCTGGTCCCCAGAATTTAGAGAGGCACTATGAAAATCCAGGAAGTCATGGGAATTCCCCAGCCTCAGCATGATATTTGTGCAAAGATTAACACCTGCTCTTCCTCTTTAGGGGGAAGTCATAGAAATCCTCTCTTCTGTGATTTGAAATAGACAAGCATTTTCTTGAGAAATCTGCACATCTGAAGTGATCAGAACAGTTGTCTTTAATATAGAGCCTTGGTAGTTGAATTTTCACCATCTTTCAGAACATGTCTACTGTTTCTCTGATGTATCTGCCAGCTGATGGGGACAAGTCTCTGATATTTAGTAGATTTAATCCTATTCTGGAGTAACTAGACCATGGCTCAAATAAACTTAGAGTTTTGTTCTCTCTTTCTCTCTCTATCTTCCCCCTCTTTCTAATGGAACCTGATTCTCCAGCCAAGAATACATGACTCTTTTTCATTTTATTCAGCACTTCTGTGGCCACTGAGCTTGGTCCTTCTGAGTGATACTGGTAAAAAGGAGGCCTTGAGTTTTATTCCTTCTGAGTCCATTAGTTTCATTCATTGGGGAAGCCATAACCTTTGCCAAGTGGCTCCTAAATACAAGAGGTGTTCTAGTGCAGATCTGGAGGTGGGATGTGCAGGCAGGTGGAGATGGTCTCTGGATGGGGAGTGTGGCTTGTTTAGTCTAAAGCCACCATGACTTCACAACTGGGTTCCCCTGTGTGTCCTTAGAGTAGGTCAGAGCTAGCCTTGGTGCACCGGTCATAGAACACTGAGGCTCTGAGTGGCAGATGCCAAGTCCTTCATAGTGAAATTTAAGCTCAGAGAAGTAAGCTTTTAAAACTGGTATATGCAAAAGCACACCCAAGTTTATAAAAGATATTAATATATACTGGCCATACTATAATTTCAGAAACACAAATTTATGTTCCCAGGAAAATTTCTTTTTTTCCTCTTTTTTTGGTCACTGTTTTTCCCCTAAGATTTACCTTGCTTGCTTAGAGATTTGCATTTGCTACCAAGAGAAATACAGAGTGACCTATAGTTTTGGTGTCTTTTGGTCAAATTATAAATTATATGAAAGTCCTTTTGACTCATCTCACCCCCATATTTTATATGGTCTTTGCATCTTTATCTCTAAGACCTTGGTCTTAGTTTAGATTATCTGACTCCCTCCACGTTGGGCCTAAAGTCTTCACGTTTTTTGGCTTTCCACATTCAAATGCATATAGCTTTTGTGGGAGTTCCCCACGACCCAGCTACAAATCTGATGATAAACTCCTTTGCACTAAGACGAAATTGGTGATAGGAGACATATATCTCTACCATAGACAAAACATTTGAGTTTGACAGACATTTACAGACACAGGTTATCAAATTTGTACCTTATTAAAGAGAAAACTCAGATAAGTTAAGTGCTTGTTCAGTAATATGGGTTCTTATCTTTGCTGCAGGATTGGAACCTAGATGTTCTGTTGGTAACTAATGTAATTTTCACCATATCGATGTTTCTCAAACTTTAGTCATCTCCAATGTCCCCTTTACAAGTTTTGCTATATATGTGCACACCTGTAGTATTAACTACCTAATAGATTCTAATTGACTTTCTCTTATGTTTTCCTTAATATCTCTAAAATTATGGATTTGAAAATTATAGATATGAAATTTATATACATGCATACATATATGCACACATACACATGCATTTCTAATACACACTAAAATAAATCACTGCTCAAATAAAAAAAAATGATTATCTATAGGCTACCTAAAATCATCTTGGGGACTATCAGTGGGGTGTGGTTTCATGTGAGGAAACTAGAAAACTCTAAATGACAGCAGTGATATCTTTTAATGCCTTAACCTACTTCTTTGGGAATGTTGGCATTTTGCTTGGCAGCCTTGGAGGAGGGAGAGAGAGGTCTCCTTGTTCAAATTACTCCACAGATGTTGTGGTTCACCCCTTGTGGTCAGCCATTTTGGGGTTAGGAAGATTTGAGACCAGGACAACAGCAATAGATATATGGGTAAGTTATGTGCCTTTCAAAGTAAGACCTTACTTTCAACATTCTTTAATTAGAAGCTTTTTTAAGAGATTAAAATCATTTGGTTCCCCATGTAATGCTAGACATATAATGGTATAAAATAAATAAGACGTGGTCCTCGTCTTTAGGAGGAAACCGTCTACAAGCATAGGTAATTGCAGGTGGGTGGAAACAGTTCCGCTATAACTGCAGATACATGGGACATATTTCACAATGTTTCCCCCCAAAGTACAGTGGCCAGTCCAAAGAGTAAAAGCAATTATCTCATGCCTGGGAGTGGAGGGATTAGGGATGAGTTGCTAGAAGAGTTAGCATGAGAACTGGGCTCTAGGACAAAGGCTGTGAGCGGGGTAGGACGGTGGAGAAAGGATGTTGGGAGAACAGTTGGAGGCAGGGCTCCCATGGGACTTCCCTTGCAGTGGCCCTGTAGGGAGAAGACTCTACTTTCAGTTCCCATATGGCCACTCAGGGTCTTTTCTCGGCCTTGGTAGAGATCTTGATGTTGCATCAAGATCTTAGAACTCTTGGCTTGATTGATTTACTTAGTTTAACTCAACATGCTGTAGTCAAGCTGAGTCAGTGGTTTCATGCCACTGGGCCCTGATTCTCACCCTTCTCTCTCGTGGAGATGCTGAAACCGAGACTGACAAAACGTTGCAAGATCACCCTGAAAAGAAGACAATACTAGACTCTGAATCCAGGGTTTCTTTTAAATCCTTATCACTGTTTTGGGGACTTGATGCATTATTACCTTGTAGCCTTTTTATTTGTTTGATGTAATATACATTCAATAGTGCCTACTATGAGCTAGGCATTCTCATAATCACTTTACTGATAAAAACCTTTATACTAACCTGATGAGAAAAAGGCTAGTATTTCTCATATGGCTGATGTCGGTGCTCTGTCCAGATCTGCCCAGGCCTCTTTCACTTTTTCGTGTACACCAACTCCAGTGCACTTTTAGCTCTAATAACCAGCATTTGTGTCTCTCACATAGACCTTCTCCAGGCTGCTGAAGCCTGCTTTGTGTTTATAAAGTCATTTGGGAATTTCTGTCTCCTTGGTGCAGGCCTGAGCCAATGGTGGAGAGGTGCAGGGGTATAAATAGCCCATTTCTCTTGCCCTTGATGAAGATGGCTTAGAGGTAAGACCTGCACTGTCTCCAAAACTCCCCTGTGAGATCGATTCAAGGTTTTCCTTTGGGTGACTCTGCTTGAAATCCCATGTTCCCTCCTCATCCCTGATCTACTTCTCAACTCCCCTACTAGTTTTTTTTTGTGGGAACACTGCCTAATATATCTAAAATTTCACATGGATTGTCATTTCATAGTTTACTCTGGCAGAATTCTAACCAAGCTGATCCCAAGTTTGCAGTTAAGGAAACTGAAGCCCAGACAGGTTAAATAATTTGCCCAAGCCCACTCAGCTGGTTACTGGCAGACCTGAGATTCTAATTCCAGCAGTTTGGCTTTGTTTAATCTTGGAAGAGTAGGAGGAAAGGATTAGAAAGCAAGGTGGGACATAGGAAGGAGCTTTCTTTAAGGAAGATGGTGGGAGGGTAGGGGTTTCCTGGGAGTACTGAGGCTAGGATTAGATAGAGTGGGAAAGATTCCCTAGAATCCAGTGGAAAGCTATCATTATAAAATAGGAGATACTGAGAGCATAGTAGTGGTTGCCAGGGACTGGGAACATTGCTGTTCAACATGTATAAAGTTTCAGTTACGCAAGATGATTAAGGTCAAGAGGTTTACAGTACGACATTGTGCCTATAGTTAACAATATGGTATTGTGCACTTCAACACTTGTTAAGAAGGTAGATCTCATGTTATGTGTTCTTACCACAATTTTAAAAATAAAGAAAGAAAATAGGAGGTGAGGATAGCATTGTGGTTAAGAGCCCAGGCTTCAGGGTTAGACAGACCTGGTGTGAATTCTGTCTCAGCCACTATCTAGCTTTTGACCTTATTCAAAACAACTCTATGGGCTTCTGGTTTTTCTTCTGAAAAATGGGGATAAGAATCTCTGCCTGACAGGGTTGCATAAAGTAGTTCACACTATGTCTGGCATGTAGTCAGCACTAAATACATAATGGCCATTGTAAGTCCCAGATCTTTGCAAAAGTTTGTGTGCTTATTTTAGGAACAAGGAGATAGAAGTGGAAAAACCTGACCCAGAGTTGGAAACAGAGCAGATTCCTTATATCACCCAGTTACTACTCGTTGATACTCTGACTGTAAATCTTCATCTACATTCATCCTAGCATAGTATTTATGGGCTAGCCTGGGAATCTGTCATGCATTGCTATGTTTTTAATTGGAAGAGATATCCAAAGACCCAAATAATAGACTTATAAATGAATGTCTTACATCTAGCCAAAGTGTTACTTTGGGGAAATCCTGTTCACACTAGAAAATCAAGATTCACAATTATTTATCAAGCCACTTAATCATCCCAGTTGGCAACTTTATTAGACAGGAAAGAAAAGAATTTTGTTAAAACAGGTGCTAAAAAATACAACAATGCACATTTCCCAGGTCAGTTTTTTATCTGAGGCAAGCTGAAATTGCCATTTTATTCTCTCTTGGCTTAATGGTACAATGAGAGAATATGTTTCTAAAGTGCTGGGCACAGTACCTGCTAGAATGCAGTTCAGTGGGTGGTAATTCTCTTCCTTTACTCCTGCTCCGTACAACTGGGATTTCTGGAGTGGGTGTGCCCTGGACTTAGGGACCCTAGTGGTTGTGATTGACATTTATTATTAATATAAGATCTACTAGGCGGAATCTATAAAGCCTTCAAAAAATGTCTTGTCTTGGATTATGTTTAAGAGTCTGGCACAGGAATGCTTTAAGAAGGGCAGACTGGTAATCCTTTAGAAATGTCAGAAAAGTATTTGGAAATAAGATAGGTCATCACTATATCAATCTAAAACCTCTCTAAGCAGCTAACACCATCCTATAGAATTGGAAAGAGATTGTGAGGTTACTATTTCTGTGGATAAACAGAATTATATCTTTTGACTATTTCCTCAGCTTCTTAAAACTCTTAAAAAGAATAAAATCTCATGGAAATGACGCATAATTAAAATGACCTCTTGGTTTCATTAATTATCCACAGAATGGGATTTCTGTGGAATGGTAACTCAAAAGGCTTAGACTATTAATTCATCTTTTGTAAATTCAGAATTTGACTTTACAGAATTAATAGTAATTCACTTCATTTCTCTGTGCATCAGTGTACTTAGCAAGAACAGAAATTTAACAATGAACATTCCATATTTCATTTAAAGGAAATGGGGAAAATTCTGAGTTAGTCTGTTCAGAAAACAACACATACATTGTTTTATTTGACAGGAAAACAGCAAGCCATAGAAATGATTACATTGTTCATGTAAATGCTATTTCATTATCTGCATCTGCCCAGTCTCTTTTATCTGTACTATTTCTGGGACTTTCCAAAGAAGATAGAATGGAACAGGATGAAAATTTAACCAGAATGATATGGAAATTAACCAGAGTGAAATGACAATTTGACTAGAGCAATTGTTAATTAAATAAGGTCTATGGCCTGGAGTCAGCAAACTATAGCCCCGTAGGCCAAATCTTTTTATAAATAAAGTTTTATTGAAACACAGCAACATTTGTTTACTTATTGTCTGTGGCTACTTTCACGCCAGAATGGCAGAGTTCTGTGACAGAGAAGGTGTGACAGAGAACATATGGCTTGTAAACCTAACATGTTTGTCATTTTTTGAAGAAAAAGCTTGCTGGCCTCTAACGTATGCCATAGATCTCAGAGAATAGTCTTTGTTGATGGTCTCTAAAGAATCCTTGGATGGGTTAAAATGGAAGGATGATAAATATCGATCTCCAAGTTCAGATTGGAGCTGTCATTGCTGTTGGAGATGGGAAAGAAGGAAAATGGGCTGCTTAATCCAAGTGTTTGCACTGCTGGGAGTTTGTCACCAGCAACCTAAAGAACTGATAGAATTACTTCTCTGGATCCCAGTGCCGTCTCATTGGTATGGAAGCATCGTAGGGAGTCACATGGAAAGCTCAGGTAGGCATTCATGGGGCCTTTTGTGACTCTGCATTCTATGGTATAGATATTTGAAGACCACATTGCACCTTCCTTCCTCATGTGGCAGGTTCAGCAAGGATCTATGTGGACTGTCCCATGGGCTGGGCAGGGATCGCCATTTATAAACAGGTATATCAGATTCATAGACTCTCAGGATTCCAAATTTTATCTGGTCCAGTGTCTCTATATTGGTGAAGAAAATTAGCATTCTGTGAGTTAAACCAAAGTATTCTATCACTAAAAATGAACAATGACAGTTTTAATTTAATTTATAGGGGAAAACTTAATAAATACACTTTCTCAATTTCAAGTGCTTTCCTTTAAACGTTTCTGAACTCTTTGGTGCCTGAACCACCTCCCTTTATTATTAGTTCATGTATATGCTCATTTACTCAACAAATGTTTTTGGTGGGCCTACTATGTGCATGCAGCAGGTTCTGTGCTAGGGGCCTAGAATACAATGATAAGCAAGACATCTTCTCTGCTCTCATGAGACCTACACCTAGTGACGTGGATATTAAACGAGTTGTTACTACCTGTGGAGTCAGGCTCTTCAAATCTCAGCACGTCTGCTTACTAGCTGAATGACGTTCATCAAATTGTGTAATCTCCTAATGCCTCTGCTTCCATGCATTAAAATGGGATAATAGCTTATTTTGTGTTGTGAAGCTAAAATGATATACTAGACTCAAAACACTTGGAATATTGCCTGCACACAGTAAATCTAAATAAGTGCGAGTGCTTGTTATTTTAGACATATTTATAAGTAAATATATGTTGTGGTTGGGGTTGAGAAATAAAATCCTAAGCCCCCAAACTGACTGAAAGGACCCCCTCTTGACCAGGGAACCCCAGAGAAACCTGAAAACTGGGTTCCCAGCCATGATGGGATGGGAGGTCAGACACGTCTTGTTGTACCCTCTCCCTCACTAACCACCATTAGGCTTCCTTTCCTAAGTGTTAATCAGAACCAGCTTTTTTTAAAATTTCAGCTTATTATGGGGGTACAAAAGTTCAGGTTATATATATTGCCCATGCCCCCCCATCCCCCCGAGTCAGAGTTTCAAGCGTGTCCATTCCCCAGACAGTGCGCATCGCACTCATCAAGAACCAGCTTTTGAAAAGACTTGCTCCATTATTGATTTCAATCAACCAGCTAGTGCTGCTCTGCCCTTTTTGTGGTTTTGTCACAATAACTGACCGGCATTCCTTCCTGATAAAGGGCCACTGGCCGTGGAGTGGTTCTGGCCAGTCTATGCAGGGTGTGCAGTGAGGGTTTTCATGTCTTCTGCTTCACCTTTTGATGTCAGAGGGCCGAAAACTCTACCCTCGGATCATGCTAACACCGTTTTTTTGTGTGTGCAACCTATGAAGGGGCATGAAGCTCAGTTGCACGTGTGCATGTTTGTCCTTTCATAACTCTTCATGACTTGTTAGATATGTGTGTTCAGCCACCCCACTCAGCATAAATTCCTGTTATGTTGCCTTTTCCTCAAAGTATGTGTTTCTGGCTTCTGGTTGGAGGCTATTGTTTCCCAGCCTGTCAGAATGGCCACCCTACAGGCTATAACCCTTCATGAGAAATAAAGCTCTCCTTTCCAAATTTATGAACCTCATCATTCTTCAGTTGACAGGGCAAATGGCATGCAGAAAAAAAGAAGTATCTATGAGAAAGTGAAAAGGAGAGACTAACTTTAGGTGGTATGGAAATGCTACTTTGAGAAAGGGCTGAGATTTGAAAATAGAAAGTCTGCAGGTAGAGTTGGAAAGAACATTCTAATCTGGCCAAAGGGAATATAGTATGTGCAGTGCCCAAGGCAGAAAGGAAGCTTGAAGAATTCAGGGGTCTGAAACAAAACTATTGTGGCTATTAATGAAGTCTTCCTAGGACTTCCATTTGGGGATATCATTTTCCTCTTAGCCTAGACATATTACATGAGATAATGCACAGAAAAGCACATAGAACACTGCCAGGCACGTAATACGCATGGAATAAATATCAGCCATTATTATCATTGCCGATGCTGTTGTCATTGTTACAGAAGGATTCTAATTCCGTTTCTTTGGCCTTCAGTGTTAAACATCTGGTTTTCCTGTCATTTAAATTGTTATGTTTTATGTTTAATGCAAACGTTTGCCCTATAGGAGTGACTTTCACACTTTTTAGGGTCACAGAAAAATTGTTTTGATGAGAATTGGTCTGATGAAAGCTACGATTCTTCTCCTCAGAAGCATTCACATTTACCCAACACATAGAAGTTCACATTCAATTTTAGGCATTTCATTGCCCCTGGTTAGAGAGGGGCAATGAATTATTTAAAGATTCTTGAAGATTGGAGTCATATCCTGTACTTGTTTATAATTAGAAGATGCTTTATTTTTTCACTGATAGTTGGCTTCTTGCCTTGTTTTTTTTAAAACCATATCTTATTAGTGCTAAGATACATACTTTTTCCACTTTTAACATCTGTGATATTAAGTTGCATCTTACAGTTAGGTGGCATCTATGCTGCAGATTAATTGGTGGCACTTTTTTCTTTCATAGTGCTATATGAGGTAATGCTACATCTTACTATATCAGTGTGGGTGTCTTGGTTTTGTCAAAACATGATGCATATATCTGTAACGGCTTAGCAGGCCCCAAGATGCCTGAATATCAGGTCTTGTGCAATGCTTTTGTTTCTTCAATGGCTTCTTTTCCTCATGGTATGAAAAGTAAAGCTCCCTCCCAATTCACTAACAATTAATTTTCCTCTAGAGAGGGATTCCTGGCAGGGCCACCCATCTGATTGTCGGCTTGTGCACTGCACGGAGGTGCCTGGCCAGGGGAGTGCGGAAATCTGGCCAGTGCACCTCCACCTGGCTGGCTGTGAAGAAAGCCCACGGAAAGCAGCACCTTCTAGTAATTCATCTGTTCAGACTGGGTGCCGTTGGCAATTTGTCCATTCAGAGCAGTTGCCTTTTAGTAAGGCACAGGTGTGCCAGTGGCAGAACTGATCCTTCGTATGAAAGTCTTAACTTGTTCCATTGTTTCCTTTTCCACCCAATCATCTCTCTGTATTGTTTCTAGGTTTTGTCTTATTTTTCAAGCAGTATAAATTTAAAGGGATCCCAGTTTAGTTTTCCCACCTACATGCCCATCAATTCTATCTCTAGTGGACATTAATTATTTTCTTGGCCTTTTGGCATCCATTTCCCCTTCTTTTGAGAACTGAAAAGAAGGACGGTCACTCCCTCCCACATGCTCAGCCCAAGAGTTTTGAAAGGGGCTTGGGCAGAGGTAGGAACACATATGACCCAGACCTAAGTGTGCATCGTAGTCCCCTGACCACAGGGGACCCTGATGCTATCAGAGCTAGGAAAGTACAGTGGGACCTTTTCCTGGCAGTCCTGGCCAACAGATTCTCATTGTTTGCTGGAATTGAACAAAAGAGAATGTGAGGCCTGGATCTGCTATCCTGGCCCTAAAGCCAACAGCCTGGAAGGTGGAACTCAAAAGATAAGAGAAACTGAGTCTAGATGACGTCATATGAGATTTGAAAACAGTTGTGTCTAAAGCCAACACTGTTTCTGACAATTTTTTTTATGTGCACAGATAAATTCCCATTTTTGCTCCAGCCTGTGTGGGTAGGCTACTTTGTAATTTGCAGTTGAAGAGTCCTGATTACAGCTCCCGCCTCTCTTGCCCACTTGTCTGAAACTCTTTCCAGTTATTTTATAGCTATAAATGGGATGGGCTTGGTTTGTTCTGTCTTTGTCTTTCTTGGTCTCTCTCTCTCTCTCTTTCTGTTTCTATCTCTTGTTCCATTTTTCTCTCTATCTCTCTGTTTTCTCTTCCTTTAGAAACCTTTAACAAACTAATGCTAGACTTTTCGTTATGATAGGGTAGGAAGAAAGGGATCATCTATTTGCCAAAAAGATAAAGCTTTCTGTGCTGAGTTGAGAGATTTTATTATATAGCTTCTATTTTTACTGATCACCCTTCAGGGTCTGAGGGGGAACTTCTTCTGTTAGCTAGGTTTATAAAATATAAATGAGCTCAGAATGTATTAGAAGAGTTAGTGATCAATTGGTGTTTCTGAATGGCCATTCTTAGAGTTTGAGAATGGTGAAGACTTCAGCAGTCAGACATCAATTATTGTTACCAAATAAAGTTCTTAAAATAAGAACATTTTATTGATTTACGTTTAATTGCAGTAACTCTGGTTTATCTAGGACAAGATGATAGAATGTGAACTCCATAAAGGTAGGGGTTTTTATCCTATTCATTACTACCCAAATGCTAAACACATAGAAGGTACTCAACAAATATTACTTGAATGAATGAATGAATGAATAAGGATTCATTATTTAGGTTAATTGAGTATTCTTAGTACTTGAGTTACTATATATCATGTTCATTATCAATTTTTAGGAATTAAAACAAAATATATTCTATCCTAGTTATTTTGTGATTAAAATATGGGAATTTCTCATTTAAAAAGTTCTTTCATAATATCATAACTCTAGGCAGATCTTTCTGAGTTCTCTATTTTTCCCCAGGCCCTGTCGTCTCAGAGTTGTCTGCCCTTTGGACTTCAAGTGTGGCAGCTCCCTGTGGTTAGGTGGCTTCTTATTACAGACCCCTCTACCCCTCCCCATGCAAATGTCCAAGCAGAAGAGCCAAATGGTTTACCCCAGATTCTGGGTTTCTGTATATCTGAATTATGCTTCATACCAATTTCATTCAGATAGTTGAAGGTGTAACTTGTATATAGAGATGAAACATTTTCTCTGTCATCTGATAAGGCATCCTGGGATTCTGATGTGGTTTGTTAGATCTACGCTCTTCAAACAAAGCGCTAATTACATCATGCTATTCTCCATTTCAGATCCCAACATCCTTTGTTTTCTAGAACATTGCCTGGAGCACCTCTCCAAAGCCATGCTAAGCCACTGTGTCCACATTTGAATTCTAAAATCACTTCATCTATTTGGGTAAATATATATAGAATCTCAAATGTTTTGTTATAGACAGTGACATTTCTCGCAGATGATTATTCCTGGATTTCCATTTGCTTTGAATGAAGTCCATGTTTAGCTGATAATTTGCTTACACTGTCAGTGCTGCTTAGGGCCAAAAGCATGACAAATATTTGTACAGTTTTCTTTTGCTGAAAGCTATTGTTTACAAAGAAGGTGCAGGTATCCCTTTTACAGAGTACATTTTTCATCTGCTTGAATGACATGTTGTATAAAGTCTTCAGAGGGAGTCTTCGCATTGCACATAAACAATAAAACAGAGTTATTCCCCACAGGGGATTTAAAGACACAGCCCATTATGTTATTGACAAAGAACAAATTATTCTCTTCATTGTATCCAATACAGGGAGCCAAGTGATCAAGACTCCTAATTCATATACTTTATCCCCTTTCCTCTCCAATAGGACTTTCTGGAAATGTAAAATATAACGACTATATGTTGGGTGATTACATAGTTTTCCATTTTACTGAATGCCTTGTTTTTCATTTAAGGGCGAATTCATAATAACTAGGGAGCTTGCCCACATTCTCAGAAAGTATTTGGTATTGCTTGGAGTTACTTAGACCTTAAATGTTTAATATGGTTTAGATTGCATTGCATTGGTAATTGTATCAGTGCCAAACTCCATTCACTCAATTTTTTTACTTTTGAAACCCCACTTTTCCCTTGACAATTGAAAAGCTACATTTAATGAAGGTAAGGCTCACACGTTGAAGTGTTAACTTTTGTTGCATGATTTAAATTATTCATGGCAATCCATTTACTGAACATTTATCCTAACTCTTTCCTTGGGTATCTACATAGACAAAAGGAGGAGGGGGGTAAATAGAATTGTCTTAATAGTTTAAGCCAAAAACAAATGACAAAATTGTTGTGATGGTAAGCAGTGTTATGCCCAATCAAGATGAATGTACCTTTTGATGGATTCTCTGGACCGTAGTATATTTCTCCCCAGTATGCCGCCCAAGGTTGTAACAGAGCCAGGGTGCTCATAGATTTCAGATTGACATCCTTTATTCCCCCCTAACACAACAAAACATTACAGGTGTTATGATTGATTTTCACTGGATTCACAAAACTTCAAGGTAGCATCCAACTGGGGAAAGAGCAGCCTCAGTTAAAAATCTTGGAACTTGACTCTCATCAGCTACTGCTTGGCAAGTCATTTAACTCTCTTTGTGTTTAAGATCTGTTGTGACTATTTTATTGTTTAGTAGATAGATAACACAAACACAAGCTCAGCCACCTTTTGTGAACAAAAGGAAAGGAACCTCCACCTATAGGCTAAACCACATGCCAGCATAAAATGGAACAAAATTAACATAAGATAGGTAGCCATAAACTCAAATCTATCTTGTTGTGTGACTGTTGGCAAGTGCCTTATCCTCTTTGGGATTTTACATTCTCATTTATAAATGGAAATATTCATGCCTTTTTTATTTAAAATTGTTGTATACAGTTTTTATACATGTGTGCAGAAATCCAAATGTACGTAGTAAACACATATTTATCCTGTCTCGGCACCTGCAACATAGGAAACATTTAAATTCCAGTGTTGTTGCCATTCCTTTTCCATGTTCTTTCTTGTGCTCATCCTATGCATAGGTAATAGGTAAGAAGCATTTTCAAACTTTATGGCAAAACAACTCTAAGTTTTATAAAATTCCCTCTAATGGGGAAGCCTCGTGAGCACTATATACTATACCATGTCTGAGGTAAGACAATGTAGTGAAAGATGCTGGAAAGAAAAGTAGGGATGAGTCATGGAGAACTTGAAGGTCAAGTCTAGGTGTTGAGGCTTTAGCCAACAGACAGTGGCAATCACTGAAGAGAAAGTGGAATAGGCTATACCCAGACCAGGCTGGGAGCATTTAAACCAGTGAGGAAGGGTCTAGGAAAGTGAATGCCAATGGGACTTTACATGGTTTATGGCACCAGGAACAGACTGGTGACGTGAAGAAAAGAGTCATTAGGACTTGACAACAAATTGGAAAACATGGGCTCATAGAAGATGATTCAGCCTCAAAAATTAGGAATATGTCATTGTCTTTAAGAAAGCTAGAGACTAGAGGGAAAGGTTTTTGGTAAAGGTGAAAAATATATAGAATTCAGATCTGATTATAATGGTTCCAAAACAGATTGAGTCCCAACACATCAAGGAGTAGTTTCTTCCAACTATCGGTAATTGATACTACAGTTAGAATTTCACATGGATGTTAGAGAGAAGTTCTGAAAACATTTTGATTATTTGAAAAAAATTTAATGTATTAGAAAAGTAGGATCTTTAGAAGAATTCCTGCAGTGAGTGCTTTTATAAAGAAAAAAGAATTTCATGATTAATATGCTTAGTACCTCCAACTTCCCTCTTTTGTGACTTAGCACTTTGCTTTATTGGGTTAAAATAACAGCAGCAGCAGCAGCAGCAGCAAATGTCATTTTTGCCTGCCAGGTCCTTACCCCAGTTGATGTAACAAATATTTAGTGAGGAGTTGAGTGTCCTTTCCAAATAGGATAACCTAGTGACCTATGGGAGAACTAGCAACCCATATTTACAATTTTTGAAAAATAGCTGTCAGAGTTGAGGACATTCTATACCTCTTGATTTTTTGGGAAGTACTGGGCCTCTCGCTGTGCCCACAAGAGTGTGGGAGGATCCATGGAAGTCTGTTCCATTAATCAGCAAGTTCATGCTATGCAGGAAACACATAGGGTAGACAGAGATTGATAGGCCTTTGTAAAAACCTGATTAATGCATTTGTTCCCACCAAGTTGCTTCTAATCTCTTTCATGGCTCAAGAAATTTTTATGTCTTGCTGCCACCTTATAAAATGCACTAACATCTCTCATTGCCTGCCTTCTTCTGGGTGATCTCCACTTTACCTTTGCAAGCACAGCCCACATTCCATGACCAGAGATTGAATTTCAGATTTTCTGCTATTTGAGAGCCATGCCTAGGGAATGGCAGGAACGGGATAATTGCCTCACTGTGTTAGGAGACTGATCAGTGTCAGGGAAGTAACAAGTATTTTTGCCTGGAGTTTGGAGGGAGGGTGTGGGCAGGGTGCAAAAAAGTTATTTTTATTAAGACTTGAATATTGTGTTCAACCAAACAGGCTATAATTTCCTTAGAATGACACCATAAGAACTGTGCCTCTTGCTTTCTTTCCTTATTCTCTTAATGCTCAGTTTAATTCTATGCCACCCATTCTATGGAAATATAGAGATCCCGGACTTGAGGAGGCATTTTATTAGACTTGTTCTGTTTCAACATGGAGTTTACATGCCATGGTTTTAGTCTCTTTCCCAGATACTTTAATGTTTTCTAAAACAAAATTCAGGTTATTTCCAAGTTTAAATATAACCTTCAGTGATTATAACACTACAAAAATGCTTAGATAGAAGGAGAAAAGGTGGACTTCTGATAGGAAATGGCTGCCTAACTCAGCATCTCTGCCTCCCCTTCTGAAAATCATTAAAAAAAAAAAAAAACACAGAGAAAAATGTAAAACAAAGATACAAAGTCCATTGCTTGGTCAAATCTGGAAAGGGATCCAAAGTACAGGTGGTCCCTGGGTTACTGATGAGATACGTTCCTGAGAATGTCAGTAGGTCAGATTTGTGTGTTCCTCAGGTCCTGGATGAACACTGCATATATGGTAATAATAATGACAACACTATAATGGCTCATATATGGTAATAATAATACAGTGTAATACTGAAATAATAATAAAATACCCCTGTACTGTAATGATCAGTTATAGAAACTATTGGGCCTTTTCTTTTAATTGAAACAAACAGAACATAAAAACATACTCATATAAAAAGTTTAGATAGGAGATAGGAGAAATTTCAAAAAAGAATATTAAAAATGAACATTCCTCTAATGTTGCATCAACATCTTGCTTATTGGAAGGGAAATTTTTGAGGGAAGAAGGTAGCTACCATTAATCAGAAGATGATGATGGAGATTGTGCTGGAGAGGATGGAGTGGGTGCTGGAGAATCAGCATTTGATTTCATTGCAGGAGCAGGGGAGTTGACCACTGAAGTCGGTTTCTTGAGAGAGGTATCTAGGGTTGTT
Organism: Varecia variegata; assembly: GCA_028533085.1. Taxonomy (NCBI): domain Eukaryota; kingdom Metazoa; phylum Chordata; class Mammalia; order Primates; family Lemuridae; genus Varecia; species Varecia variegata. The sequence continues at coordinate 139,847,221 of CM052436.1, read as the reverse complement.
CACACAGCCTTTTTCTTTTTTTTTTCTTATCATAAATACCTTGTAGCAGCTGATGTTCTCACTAACTGCATGGTTAACCTTTGTGAATTGTTCAATGTTGGGATCTTGCTTCTCAAGCTTAGCAAATCCTGCTTCAATGAGATGAAAGGCTTCAGCTAATTCTTTTATCATAAATTTTCTTGGCCTTGGATCTTCTGATTCTTTGTGTTCTTGTGTTTTTCTGTCAGCTGCTTCTCTATCTATGAAACTAGCCACTAGCATAAAGATGCTGCCCCCATGAACCTCTTATACCATGCGGGTTTGTTCACATATGTGGAAGAAACAAATTCCCCAATTATTAATTATTTAGTTATAGATTATCCTCATGGGGAGCCTTGGGAGCCCATTTGTAAGTATGGAACGCTGTAAGTTGGTTTGTTCATAACCCAGGGACTACCTGTAGGAATAAAAGCTTTCAAAAATGACTGAGTTTGCACAGAGAATATGTGAAAAGAACTAGATAAAAGCAGAGGAGAAAGAGCTCAGTCTTGGCAGAGCACAGAAACTATCAACAAAGTATATTTCTTGAAAGTGAAAGACAAAATGTGAAAGTCAAAAAGTAATATTACTTTTTGTAATATTTGGTGTAGAAACCAGTGAACTAGGTGACAGCAGAACTGTCTGCCCCAGGATGGCTCAGAAAACCAATGGGAGTGGGGCTCCACGAAGAATCATACAAAACATTCATTTCCTAGAACTATATTTTTGTTTTATTTTTTCTAACAACTTAACATAATTTAAATGGACATTTTGATAGAAAAATATTTTTCCAAGTGCCCACAGGAAAAACATATAATAAAAGCAGAATGATTTCCACAGAAAAAAGTAAAGAAAATGTCTTTTTTGAGGTGCTCACAAAACAGCACCAGGCTAGTTTCACAGGGTAGTTCTACCAAACTATTAAAGAACAGAAAAATTATAATGCTAGTGAATGTGGTCTAGAACACAGAAAAAAGATTGATAGAAATTTTCAATTTTTTCAAAAGAAAGAGCACAAAACTGTAAACCAAAATCTTACATAGATTGTTGAGAGAGAGAAAATTGCTCCCTCACTGCAATTTGACTACCTACTCATAAATAATCAATACTCATAAACAGTCACTATTAAAAGGTTTCCTAATATTAAACCACATTGGTCGTGACCTAAAGAGTAAATTAAGACTTTCTTCATGTAAAAAGGCATTTGATAAAATTCAACTTCCCCAAAGAATAAATACAATCAATAAACTTACATGAATTCTTCTTCAGGCTGATAAAATATAAGCAAGCCTGCTGCCTCCTGGGGAAACAGTAGAAGCTTTCCTTAACGGAGTCAGGAGCAGTCAGTGTTAGGTACTGTTATTGCTATGCTGTGTTTAATGTTGCATTAGAGGTGCTAGCTAATGTAACTAGGTCAAGAACAAAATGAAAGATATAAAAATGTGTTGGGAGGACATAAAATATCTTTATTTCCAACTGAAATGATTGTATGCCTGGAAAAAAACAAGAGAATCAACTCTAAAAACAATAATTCAGTAAGTTACTGGGATTAAAAAGCATATACATAAATCAGTAATTTTCACCTATTCAAACAAATCAATTAGAAAATATATTGTTAAAATTCTAGTTTCAATTGCAACACAAAAGATAAATACCAACAAATTAACAAAAAATACACAAGGTCTTTATGTACGAAGTGAACATGAGCAAATTGAAGGCATATCATAGGCTTGAGTAGAAAGACAGTGTCAGCGTCGTAATGACCTGAAACTTCTCTTGGTGACTTCGCACATTAGACCTGATTCCAATTAAAATGCCAGAACAGGTGAGTTTTTCTGTTTCTGAAGTGGACAAGGTGATCTAAAGTTTATATTACAAAATACAAAGCATTTTCACACATTAGGATATAGAATAAAGTTTCATAATTGAGAGTGTGACACGGGAATGTGAGCTGAACTATCAGTGGATTAGGATTTTAATTTTTGGCAGTTTACTGGAGGGGAGAGTCCCCTAAAAGTTCAGACAGACAGCTTCTTCCAGGGCTTTTAATGACCAAGGCTAGTCACATACATTAAACTGAATGCCATGGAAGAGGCAATAAAGTAAAGGCTTTGGAGAGAAAACGATTTTTATTCTGGTATTGGGGAAGAAAGTGCAATTTACATAGTCACAGTCTCTTTTTATTAATAAGAATAAAACTAGTTACCATTTAGTTGCATTGTATTGCCAGACATTGTGTTAGACACACAGACATTATCTTTTGGAATCTTCACAACAACTTAATGACATAAGTATATTATATCAGAAAGTTTAAAGAATTACCTAAGGTTCAAAAGGAGCAAGTCTGGCTTCAAAGCTCTTGCTCTCTGCACTCAACTAACTGTGCTAAGAACTACAACTCCATCTTCGTGAGTTTCTCTCTTTCCCTTCTTTGAAATGCCACTAAACGTATGGGATGAATCTATGTGGCATCTTATTGTTACCTATGAACAGGGGGTTCTAGTTCCTAATCAATTAGGATTAGGTGGAGAAACAGGCATCCAAGACTACATTGCATATAGAGAAGAAAAAAGAAAGATCAGAGATACAGGGCTATAACAACACAGATATCTAGACTTTACAGGCAGGATTTGACTAAAAATATTGTGGCAACTTTTCAAACCTATGGGTGAATCAGAAGCTCAGCAACCAGATTTATTAGTGTTCCAAAACCATTCGAGGTTAAGAACTTCTTAGATTTACCCTAGCTCAGAAGGGAGTTAATCCCAGTACTTAAAGTAGGGACAGAATCCTAGCTGCCTTTCGCTGCGGCAAATCAGTACATGTTGGCGTGGATGCGGAGAGACAGGAACACTCACTCATACGCTGCTGGTGGGACTGTAAACTAGTGCAGCCCCTGTGGAAAGCAATATGGAGATTCCTTAAACAGATTCAAGTAGACCTTCCATTTGATCCAGCAATCCCATTATTGGGCATCTACCCAGAAGAACATAAGTCAT